>CM059428.1:171103337-171724750 GCA_030390025.1 Squalus acanthias | reverse complement strand
CCCCCCCGCCAGCCCTCCACCACCTCCCCGCCAGCCCTCCACCACCCCCCGCCAGCCCTCCACCACCTCCCCGCCAGCCCTCCACCACCCCCCCGCCAGCCCTCCCCCACCCCCCCGCCAGCCCTCCCCCACCCCCACAGCCAAGTAATCTCCTGGGACAAGTAAATAAAAAAAACAGAGAAAAAACCCAGGGCCAATACTTGAAAAAAAAATACTCTGGAAAGTTTCTCTCCGGCCCCAAGACCTTCAATTGAAAGAAGGAAAACGGGTAGCTGGGCATTTATGAAGCGCTTTGCCACATCTCACAGAAACATCTTGAAGTGCTTGCCCCGGTACAGAGAAAGAACTTGCATTTCTATAGCGCCTTTCACAGCCTCAGGACGACATCCCAAACCGCTTCACAGCCAAGGAAGTACTTTTTGGAGTGTAGTCACTGTTGTAATGTAGGAAACGCGGCAGCCAATTTGGGCACAGCAAGCTCCCACAGACAGCAATCATGAGCTAATCTGATTTTTTTAGTGATGTTGATTGAGGGATAAATATTAGCCCAGGACACCGGGGAGAACGCCACTGCTCTTCTCCAAAATAGCGGCCGCGGGACTTCGGTTTAACGTCTCATCCGAAGGTCGGCACCTCCGACAGTGCAGCACTCCCTCAGCACTGCGCTGTAGTGTCAGCCGAGATTACCTGTTCAAGTCTCTGGAGCAGGGGTTCGAACCCACGGCCTTTTTGAACAGCACAGTGATGGTTATCGGGTAGGCCGACGCACTAGTCACAGACGATCGCAGCCAACTGAAATCTTTATCCTTACCCGACGTCCAAAAACACACATGTGTGCACTGTGCTTCCATCATGGGTCATTGGGTTGAGATCAGGGGCAGCAACACTGACTGATCTTTCAAGGTTGAAGGGGAGATATTTGAATATGTACTAAATATAGTAAAAGGTTCAATGAGTTTCAAGAACGCCAACAGATTCACTGTTGCAACAACAACAACAACAACTTACATTTATAGTGTCTTTAACGTAGTAAACCATCTCACGTCGCTTCACAGGAGCGCTAGCAAATAAAATTTGACACTGAGCCACATAAAGAGAAAAGCTTGGTCAAAGAGGTAGGTTTTAAGGAGCCCCTTAAAGGAAGAGAGTAGGAATAAACGGGTCTTTTTCAGGTTGGCAGGCTGTAACTAGTGGGGTGCCGCAAGGATCAGTGTTGGGGCCTCAGCTATTCGCAATCTATAGTAAGACCTAGATGAAGGGACCGAGTGTAATGTATCCAAGTTTGCTGACGATACAAAGCTAGGTGGGACAGTAAGCTGTGAGGAGAACACAGAGAGTCTGCAAAGGGATATAGATAGACTAAGTGAGTGGGCAGTAAGGTGGCAGATGGAGTATAATGTGGGGAAATGTGAGGTTATTCACTTTGGTAGGAAGAATAGAAAAACAGAATATTTTTTAAATGGTGAGAAACTTTCAAATGTTGGTGTTCAGAGAGATTTAGGTGTCCTCGTGCAAGAAACACAGAAAGCTAGCAATAAGAAAGGCAAATGGCATGTTGGCCTTTATTGCCAGGGGGTTAGAGTATAAGAGTAAGGGGGGGGGTGAAATTCCCCTGGTTTACGCCTCCAGTGGGAGACAAATGGCTTTCCGCCCCCGCCGCGAGGCGATAACCGCGCCTCCTGCGAAATTCCGCGGGAGGTTAGTGGCGGCGCTATCGGGTATCGCCCCGATCTTCTGCGCCCGGAGATCATGAGGTCATCGGCGGGCGCAGCGCCCCGGTAGCGCCTCGGGAGAAAAATTCCCCCGCGCGCCCCCGCAGCAGCGCCGGGCGATGTTACCGACTGCTGCAGGGGGTCGCCAACAGTGAGGCCGGCCGCTCGCAGGACGCCATTTAAAGGCGCGGTGGCTGGCCGACACCAAAAAAAAATTATTTTCAGACACCGGTCACGGCGTCCGTGTCGCGATCGCTCAGCCCGCCACTCTGCGCGGCACTCCCGTTCCCCGGTGGCCCAGAAGTCTACAATGAAACCTGTAGAGCTTGCAGCGTGAGGCCCTTCCCTTTAATTGAGGGAAGAGCCCTTGCAACGCGGCAGTGCCTGGCGTGGCCACACGTGGCGCTGCTGAGCACATCGCCCCGGATCAGGACATTCCCCGCCTCGTGCTCCAAGAGGCAGGAGGAGAGTTCGATTTAGCACCCCACTTCCCTCCTGGAGCAAAAAGAGGGAATTTAACAAATGTTTGAAAAGGTTAGCGCCTTTCCAAACATTTTTCACTTAGCGCCCCAAATGGCCCTCTCGGGAAATTTCTCCCCCAGGAAGTCTTGCTACAATTGTACAGGGCTCTGGTGAGACCACACCTGGGGTACTGTGCACAGTTTTGGTCTCCTTATCTGAGGAAGGATATACTTGCCATAGAGGCGGTGCAACGAAGGTTCACTAGATTGATTCCTGGGGTGAGAGGGCTGTCCTGTGATGAGAGATTGAGTAGTTTGGGCCGAAACTCTCTGGAGTTTAGAAGAATGAGAGGTGATCTCATTGAAACATACAAGATTCTGAGAGGGATTGACAGGGTAGATGCTGAGAGGCTGTTTCCCTTGGATGGCGAGTCAGGAACCAGGGGTCACAGTCTCAGGATAAGGGGTCGGCCATTTAAGACTGAGATGAGGAGGAATTTCTTCACTCAGAGGGTGGTGAATCTTTGGAATTCTCTGCCCCAGAGGGCTGTGGATGCTCAGTCGTTGATTAAATTCAAGGTTGAGATCGATAGATTTTTGGACTCCAGAGGAATCGAGGGATATGGAGATCGGGCAGGAAAGTGGATTTGAGGTCGATGATCAGCCAATGATCTTATTGAATGGCGGAGCAGGCTCGAGGGGCCGTATGGCCTACTTCGTGCTGCAGACCTTTTGCCCGTCAAGGCTGATTTGTCTTCTCCGTCGCTCTATTTGACTTGTAAGATTATCTGTATTTCAACCTTACTGCGAAAATTCCTATTTGAAAAAGAGACCTCTTAAAGTCGTTTCCTTTGGTCTATCAGGAGCATATTCAAACACCTGCCGCACCCCGCCCCACGCCCCCCCAAATAAAATCCGACCTACACCACCGAGAATGACAATCTCCTGGTAGAAAGAGCCGCCCTGTGCTGTCATGAACCTGAGCTCGTTGCCTCTGCTGGACCTTCAGTCAGGCTGCCATGATTGGAATGATCCAGCAGGTGGCAGTATGGTGCTTGCTCATCCTTCACTTTTGATCCCCAGTCAACTGAACTGCCTACAGGCCAAACCTGACTAATAAAGCAAATTACCAGCCTCCCCGCGTCATCTAACCCGATCAGCGTATGATCAACAACAACAACAACAACAACCTGCATTTATGTAGCAACCTTTAACGTAGTAAAACGTCCCAAGGTGCTTCACAGGAGCGTTAATCAAAACAAAATTTGATACGAAGGAGAAATGAGGGCAGGTGGGTTTTAAGGGGGAGCGAGAGGTTTAGAGAGGCTGGAGAGGTTTAGGGAGGGAATTCCAGAGCTTAGGGCCTCGGCAGCTGAAGGCACGGCCGCCATTGGTGCAGCGATGAAAATCAGGGATGCGCAAGGGGCCAGAATTGGAGGAGCGCAGATATCCCGCAGGATCTCGAAGGAGAAATATCCTTTTATTCCTTGAACCCTCGTGTTTATCGAGCTTCCCCTTAAATCCATCGATACGATTTGCCTCAACCAATCCTTGTGGTAGTGAGTTCTACTTGCTCACCACTCTCTGGGTAAAGAAGCTTCTCCTGAATTGCCCATTGGGTTTATTGGCGACTATCTTGCATTGATGGCCCCTAGTTTGGACTCCCCCACAAGTAGAAACATAGAAGATAGGAGCAGGAGTAGGCCATTCGGCCCCTCGAGCCTGCTCCGCTATTCAATGAGATCATGGCTGATCATCCAAATTCAGTACCCTGTCCCTGCCTTCTCCCCATATCCCTTGATCCCCTTAGCCTTAAGAAATATATCTAACTCCTTCTTGAATATATTTCATGAATTGGCCTCAACTGCCTTCTGTGGTAGAGAATTCCACAGGTTCACCACTCTCTGGGTGAAGAAATTCCTCCTCATCTCAGTCCTAAATGGCTTACCCCTTATCCTTAGACTGTGACCCCTGGTTCTGGACTCCCCCACCATCAGGAACATCCTTCCTGCATCTAGTCTGTCTAGTCCTGTTAGAATTTTATAAGTGGAAGCATTTTCCCTACACCCACCCTATCAAACCCTTTCATTATCTCGAAGACCTCGAACCGGTCAGCCCTCAGCCTCCTCAGACAGTCTCTCCTCAGACAGTCTCTCCTCAGACAGTCTCTCCTCAGACAGTCTCTCCTCAGCCGAATGCCTGGACTCCCAAGTGTGGTGAGAAAAGGTCAGGAATGCCGGAATTGAGGTTCACTGGAGACAACAGGGAGAGAAAAGAACAAACCGCCAACGTCAGTCCGATAGCAATTGCTAGACTAAAAAAAAAGGTCCACCTGGCTCGCCATCTACCATCCTGCTAGTCACACGGCACACTGTGATTTTACGGATGTTTTCAGTGTTCAGACCCCCGGCCAACGTCTCCTTATTCTTTGCAATTGGCGTTGCCAATCCAAGTGTGTTCGCAACACCTTCCACAGTTCCTTCCTCCAGTGGATAATACAGTCAGTCCTCACCTCTCGCTCCCCTCCCACCATCATAGAATCATAGAATGGTTACAGCACAGGAGGAGGCCATTCGGCCCGTCCAGCCCGTGCCGACTCTCTGCAAGAGCACTTCAGCTAGTCCCACTCCCCCGCCCTTTCCCTGTAGCCCTACCATTTTTTTTATCCTTCCGGTACTTAACCAATTCCCTTTTGAAAGCTGTGATTGAATCTGCCTCCACCACCCTTTCAGGCAGTGCATTCCAGATCTTAACCACTTGCTGAGTAAAAAAGTTTTTTCTTACGTCGCCTTTGGTTCTTTTGCCAATCACCTTAAATCTGTGTCCTCTGGTTCTCGACCCTTCTGCCAATGGGAACAGTTTCCCTCTATCTACTCTGTCTAGGCCCCTCATGATTTTGAACACCTCTATCAAATCTCCTCTCAACCTTCTCTGCTCTAAGGAGAACAACCCCAGCTTCTCCAGTCTATCCACGTAACTGAAGTCCTTCATTCCCGGAACCATTCTCGTAAATCTTTTCTGCACCCTCTCTAAGGCCTTCACATCCTTCCTAAAGTGCGGTGCCCAGAATTGGACACAGTACTCCAGTTGTGGCCGAACCAGTGTTTTAGAAAGGTTCATCATAACTTCCTTGCTTTTGTACTCTCTGCCTCTATTTATGAAAATGAGAAGTCGCACAACACCAGGTTATAGTCCAACAGATTTATTTAATTTTACAAGCTTTCGAAGCAGTTCGCTCCTTCGTCAGGTAAGTTAGCAATGAGAGAATCTCCCAGAATTCACAATTTAAACCCAGACAAAATCTATTCACATTATTCCTTACAACAAAGAGCACAGCCAAGACTGTGCTCTTTGTTGTAAGGAATAATGTGAATAGATTTTGTCTGGGTTTAAATTGTGAATTCTGGGAGATTCTCTCATTGCTAACTTACCTGACGAAGGAGCGAACTGCTTCGAAAGCTTGTAAAATTAAATAAATCTGTTGGACTATAACCTGGTGTTGTGCGACTTCTAATTTTTGTCCACCCCAGTCCAACGCCGGCATCTCCACATCATGACCTCTATTTATGAAGCCCAGTATCCCGTAAGCCTTTTTAACCGCTTTCTCAACCTGCCCTGCCACCTTCAATGATTTGTGCACATATACCCCCAGGTCTCTCTGTTCCTGCACCCTCTTTAGGATTGTACCCTTTAGTGTATATTGCCTCTCCTCGTTCTTCCTACCAAAATGTATCACTTCACACTTTTCTGCGTTAAATTTCATCTGCCACGTGTCCGCCCATTTCACCAGCCTGTCTATGTCTTCCTGAAGTCTATCACTATCCTCCTCACTGTTCACTATACTTTCAAGTTTTGTGTCATCTGCAAATTCTGAATTTGTGCCCTGTACACCCACATCCAAGTCATTAATATATATCAAGAAAAGCAGTTGTCCTAGTACTGACCCCTGGGGAACACCACTGTATACCTTCCTCCAGTCCGAAAAACAACCATTCACCATTACTCTCTGATTCCTGTCACTTAGCCAATTTCATATCCATGCTGCCACTGTCCCTTTTATTCCATGGGCTTCAACTTTGCCGGCAAGCCTATTATGTGGCACTTTATCAAACGCCTTTTGGAAATCCATGTACACTACATCAACTGCATTACCCTCATCAACCCTCTCTGTTACCTGATCAAAAAATTCAATCAAGTTGGTTAAACACAATTTGCCTTTGACAAATCTGTGCTGGCTTTCCTTTAATTAATCCACATTTGTCCAAGTGACTGTTGATTTTGTCTCAGATTATCGTTTCTAAAAGCTTCCCCACTACCGAGGTTAAACTGACTGGCCTGTAGTTGCTGGGTTTATCCTTGCACCCTTTTTTGAACAAGGGTGTAACATTTGCAATTCTCCAGTCCTCTGGCACCACCCCCGTATCTAAGGAGGATTGGAAGATTATGGCCAGTACCTCCACAATTTCCACCTTTACTTCCCTCAGCATCCTAGAATGCATCCCATCCGGTCCTGGTGACTTATCTACTTTAAGTACAGCTTGCCCTTCTAGTACCTCTTCTTTATCAATTTTATCCCATCCAGTATCTCAACTACCTCCTCTTTCACTGTGACTTTAGCAGCATCCTCTTCCTTGGTGAAGACAGATGCAAAGTATTCATTTAGTACCTCAGCCATGCCCTCAGCCTCCATGCGTAGATCTCCTTTTTGGTCCCTAATCGGCCCCACCCCTCCTCTTACTACCCATTTATTATTTATATGCCTATAGAAGACTTTTGGATTCCCTTTTATGTTACCATTAAACAACTAACAGGAGGAGGAGGCTCCTTGACTATACCCATCTTCAATGATGGTGGAGCCCAGCACGTGAGTGCAAGACACAAGGCTGAAGCGTTTGCAACTATCTTCAGCCAGAAGTGTCGAGTGGATGATTCATATCGGCCTCCTCCTGAGGTCCCTACCATCATAGAAACCAGTCTTCAGCCAAGAAACGGCTGAGTGTACTGGATACAGCAAAGGTTGTGGGCCCCGACAACATCCCAGCTATTGTGCTGAAGACTTGTGCTCCAGAACTAGCCACGCCTCTAGCCAAGCTGTTCCAGTACAGCTACAACACTGGCATCTATCCGACAATGTGAAAAACTGCCCAGGTATGTCCTGTCCACAAAAAGCAGGACAAATCCAATCTGGCCAATTACCGCCCCATCAGTCTACACTCAACCATCAGCAAAGTGATGGAAGGTGTTGTCGACAGTGCTATCAAGCGGCACTTACTCACCAATAACTTGCTCACTGATGCCCAGTTTGGGTTCCGCCAGGACTACTCGGCTCCAGACCTCATTACAGCCTTGGTCGAAACATGGACAAAGGAGCTGAATTCCAGAGGTGAGGTGAGAGTGACTGCCCTTGACATCAAGGCAGTATTTGACCGAGTGTGGCATCAAGGAGCCCTAGTAAAACTGAAGTCAATGGGAATCGGGGGGAAAACTCTCCACTGGCTGGAGTCATACGTAGCACAAAGGAAGATGGTTGTGGTGGTTGGAGATCAATCATCACAGCCCCAGGACATCGCTGCAAGAGTTCCTCAGGG
Organism: Squalus acanthias; assembly: GCA_030390025.1. Taxonomy (NCBI): domain Eukaryota; kingdom Metazoa; phylum Chordata; class Chondrichthyes; order Squaliformes; family Squalidae; genus Squalus; species Squalus acanthias. The sequence goes on along the minus strand of CM059428.1, from coordinate 171,716,989 downwards.
CAGTGTCCTAAGCCCAACCATCTTCAGCTTCAATAAACTTCCGTCCATCATAAGGTCAGAAGTGGGGATGTTTGCTGATGATTGCACAGTGTTCAGTGCCATTCGCAACTCCTCAGATAATGAAGCAGTCCATGCCCGCATGCAGCAAGACCTGGATGACATTCAGGCTTGGGCTGATAAGTGGCAAGTAACATTCATGCCACACAAGTGCCAGATAATGACTATCTCCAACAAGTGATAGACTAACCACTGCCCTTGACATTCAACGGCATTACCATCGCCGAATCCCCCACCATCAATATCCTGGGGATCACCATTGACCAGAAACTTAACTAGACCAACCACATAAATACTGTGGCAACAAGAGCAGGCCAGAGGCTGGGTATTCTGCAGCGAGTGTCTCACCTCCTGACTCCCCAAAGCCTTTCCACCATCTACAAGGCACAAGTAAGGAGTGTGATGGAATACTCTCCACTTGCCTGGATGAGTGCATCTCCAACAACACCCAAGAAGCTCGACACCATCCAGGACAAAGCAGCCCGCTTGATTGGCACCCCATCCACCACCTTAAACATTCACTCCCTCCACCACCGGCGTACCGTGGCTGCAGTGTGTACCATCTACAAGATGCACCGCAGCAACTCGCCAAGGCTTCTTCGGCAGCACCTCCCGAACCCGCGACCTCTTCCACCTAGAAGGACAAGAGCAGCAGGCGCATGGGAACACCACCACCTCCAAGATCCCCTCCAAGTCATACGCCATCCTGACTTGGACGTATATCGCCGATCCTTCATCGTCGCTGGGTCAAAATCCTGGAACTCCACAACTAACAGCACTGTGGGAGTACATTCACCACACGGACTGCAACAGTTCAAGAAGGCGGCTCACCACCACCTTCTCAAGGGCAACTAGGGATGGGCAATAAATGCTGGCCTTGCCAGCGACGCCCACATCCTGAGAATGAATAAAAAAACATCTGTTAGAACTCACTCTTCTTATAAACTCTTCTTATTAAACAGTTCTTCAGTAAATTGGTGGCATAGCTGGACATAAATTCAACATCATAGGAAAACGGGAGCAACAATGACCAATTTAGCAGAATGACAACATGTGCCCAAGTAGAATGTGTGTTCAGGCCGCCACTAAATTTGTCAGGGCCTATTTTTAGGCGGCCCTGGCACATGCCTTCATTCAGCGCAGGCCTCATTTCAGTATTGAAGTGAGAGTCCTGCACCCATTTCAGGACCCCTTTGCTAAATTATTTTTACACATATTTAATAATTAAACCTTCACCACACGGACTGCAGCAGTTCAAGGTGGCGGCTCACCACCACCTTCTCAAGGGCAACTAGGGATGGGCAATAAATACTGGCCTTGCCAGCGAGGCCCACATCCCATGAACGAATAAAAAAAAAGCTGCCAGTCTATTCTCATACTCCCTCTTTGCCCCTCTTATTTCCTTTTTCACTTCCTCTCTGAACTTTCTGTATTCAGCCTGGTTCTCACTTGTATTCTCAACCTGACATCTGTCATACACACCCTGTTTTCTGCTTCATCTTACTCTCTATCTCTTTCGACATCCAGGGAGCTCTGACTTTGGTTGCCCTACCTTTCCCCCTCGTGGGAATGTACCTAGACTGTACCCGAACCATCTCCTCTTTAAAGGCAGCCCATTGTTCGATTCCAGTTTTGCTTGCCAATCTTTGATTCCAATTTACCCGGGCCAGCTCCATTCTCAACCCACTGAAATTGGCCTTCCTCCAATTAAGTATTTTGACTCTAGATTGCTCCCTGTCCTTTTCCATAGCTAATCTAAACCTTCTGATACTATGATCACTGTTCCCTAAATGAAAAAATAAAGACTTGGATTTATATAGCGCCTTCCACGACCACCGGACGTCTCAAAGCGCTTTACAGCCAATGAAGTACTGTTGTAATGTAGGAAACGGTGCTGCCCAATTTGTGCAAAGCAAGCTCCCACAAACAGCAATGTGATAATGACCAAATAATCTACTTTTGTTATGTTGATTGAGGGATAAATATTGGCCAGGACACCAGGGAGAACTCCCCTGCTTTTCTTTGCAATAGTGCCGTGGGATCTTTTACGTCCACTTGAGAGGGTAGACAGGGTCTTGGTTTAACATCTCATCCGAAAGGCGCCACCATCCAACTGTGCAGCACTCCCTCAGCACTGCACTGGAGCGCCAGCCTAGATTTTTGAGCTTAAGTCCCTGAAGTGGGACTATGGACCCACAACCTTCTGACTCAGAGGTAAATGTGCTACCAACTGAGCCACAGCTGACACTGCTACTGACACTTGCTCCACTTGACCCACCTCATTCGCCAGAACCAGATCCAGCAATGCCTCCTTCCTCGTTGGGCCAGAAACATACTGAAAGTTCTCCTGAACACACTTCAGAAATTCTTCTCCCTCTCTGCCCTTTACACTATTACTATCCCAGTCTATATTAGGATAATTGAAGTCCCCCATTATCACTACTCTATAGTTCTTGCAGCTCTTTGTAATTTCCCTGCAAATTTGCTTCTCTACATTCTTCCCACTAGTAGGTGGCCTATAGAATACACCTAGTAGTGTAATGGCACCTCTATTGTTTCTCAACTCTAACCAAATAGATTCTGTCCCAGTCTTACTATATAGAATTACAGAGCATTTACAGCACAGAAACAGGCCATTCAGCCCAACAGGTGTTTATGCTCCACACGAGCCTCCTCCCACTCTAATTGCCTCTCCCCTCCCCATTACCTCTATTCCCTTCTCAAACATGAACACATTAAGCCTCTCCTTAAATACAGCAATGCTTCAAAAATCCCATGTGGCAGTGAGTTCCATAGTCCCACCACTCTCTCTGTGTAAAGAAATTTCTCCTCAATTCTTTGTTTGAACTGTTGGTGGCTATCTTTATATTCATGGCACTTTGTTCTGGACTCACCCACGTGGAAACAATTTCTCCAAATCCAACCTGTTGAATTTTGCACTTGTCCTAGGGAACAGGAAGCAGTCAATGCCAGACTAAGCACTCCCAGATCAGATACTCTGGGGGACGGGACATCAGATACATGGTAGAGCTCCCTGTACTCTGCCCTGTTAATGTGTCTCAGCAACAACTTCAGAATATCCTCAACTGTACCAGTGCGATATTTTTCCTTTTCCCACACCAGCCATCCTGTGTGCTCTGCAGGGCGTTCGATTTGTTCCGTGTGGATTGCACGCCCATTAGGAAGCCTGCCCTGTTTCCCACCCATTTAGGTTAAGAGGTGGACAATCAGAGGGTGAGGGAGGACTGCCTTATGGGGAACGTGTCATCTCCCCAGCCTGATTTTCCTCTATGTGCTGCTCCAAAGCCTAAACATCTGCCCCCTCCACCACCTTAAACATCTGCCCCATCCACCACCTTAAACATCTGCCCCATCCACCACCCTAAACATCTGCCCCCTCCACCACCTTAAACATCTGCCCCCTCCACCACCTTAAACATCTGCCCCCTCCACCACCTTAAACATCTGCCCCCTCCACCACCTTAAACATCTGCCCCCTCCACCACCTTAAACATCTGCCCCCTCCACCACCTTAAACATCTGCCCCATCCACCACCTTAAACATCTGCCCCCTCCACCACCTTAAACATCTGCCCCCTCCACCACCTTAAACATTCACTCCCTCCACCACCTTAAACATTCACTCCCTCCACCACCTTAAACATTCACTCCCTCCACCACCTTAAACATCTGCCCCCTCCACCACCTTAAACATCTGCCCCCTCCACCACCTTAAACATTCACTCCCTCCACCACCTTAAACATCTGCCCCCTCCACCACCTTAAACATCTGCCCCCTCCACCACCTTAAACATCTGCCCCCTCCACCACCTTAAACATCTGCCCCCTCCACCACCTTAAACATCTGCCCCCTCCACCACCTTAAACATCTGCCCCCTCCACCACCTTAAACATCTGCCCCCTCCACCACCTTAAACATCTGCCCCCTCCACCACCTTAAACATCTGCCCCCTCCACCACCTTAAACATCTGCCCCCTCCACCACCTTAAACATCTGCCCCCTCCACCACCTTAAACATCTGCCCCCTCCACCACCTTAAACATCTGCCCCCTCCACCACCGTAAACATCTGCCCCCTCCACCACCTTAAACATCTGCCCCCTCCACCACCTTAAACATCTGCCCCCTCCACCACCTTAAACATCTGCCCCCTCCACCACCTTAAACATCTGCCCCCTCCACCACCTTAAACATCTGCCCCCTCCACCACCTTAAACATCTGCCCCCTCCACCACCTTAAACATCTGCCCCCTCCACCACCTTAAACATTCACTCCCTCCACCACCTTAAACATCTGCCCCCTCCACCACTGGCGTACCATGGCTGCAGTGTGTACCATCTACAAGATGCACTGCAGCAACTCGCCAAGGCTTCTTCGACAGCACCTCCCAAACCCGCGACATCTACCATCTACAAGGACAAGGGCAGCAGACGCATGGGAACACCACCACCTCCAAGTTCGCCTCCAAGTCACACAACATCCTGACTTGGACATATATCGCCCGTTCCTTCATTGTCACTGGGTCAAAATCCTAGAACTCCCTCCTTAACAGCACTGTGGGAGTACCTTCACCACACGGACTGCAGCGATTCAAGACTCACTGTGCTCTTTCCGTGAGCTCCACTATACTGGTTTTTTTCGCTTATGGGATGGCAAGGCCAACATTTATTGCCCATCCCTAATTATCCTTGAGAAGGTGGTGGTGAGCTGCCTTCTTGAACCGCTGCAGTCCGTGCGGTGAAGGTGCTCCCACACTGCTGTTAGGGAGGGAGTTCTAGGATTTTGACCCAGCGACGATGAAGGATCGGCGATATACTTCTAAGTCAGGATGGTGTGTGACTTGAGGGGAACTTGGAGGTGGTGGTGTTCCCATGCGCCTGCTGCCCTTGTCCTTCTAGGTGGTAGAGGTCGCGGGTTTGGGAGGTGCTGTCGAAGAAGCCTTGGCGAGTTGCTGCAGTGCATCTTGTAGATGGTACACACTGCAGCCACGGTACGCCGGTGGTGGAGGGAGTGAATGTTTAAGGTGGTGGATGGGGTGCCAATCAAGTGGGCTGCTTTGTCCTGGATGGTGTCGAGCTTCTTGAGTGTTGTTGGAGCTGCACTCATCCAGGCAAGTGGAGAATATTCCATCACTCTCCTGACTTGTGCCTTGTAGATGATGGAAAGGCTTTGGGGAGTCAGGAGGTGAGACACTCGCCGCAGAATACCTAGCCTCTGACCTGCTCTTGTTGCCACAGTATTTATGTGGCAGCTCTGCGCCCCCTGTTTTAGGTGGACATCCTTCCCGTTGGATGTCCTGCGACCAGAGGAGCGGGAGGTTGGACGGGCACGTGCCCAGATACGTCATGTACCGAAGTGCACGCCTGTTCGAAGCCGGCGCTTCCGTCGCCGCGGGATCCCACGCGCCGGAAAGTGCCTTGGCCGCGTAAAAAAGAATTGGTCGGGTTTCCGCCAGGATGGTGAGGAATCCTGGGCCTCTTTGTCCACAACGCATCCTATTACTTCAGGTGGGAGCAGAAATAGGTTTTAAATAGGCTTGTTAACTGAGGAGAGAGAGGGAGAGAGAGGAGAAGAAGTTTTGCGGGAAGTGGTGGGGTGGGGGGCGGAATTCTAGAACTTAGGGAACAAGAACTGGAGGGATTTATAAAGAACGAAGAGGATAAGGGACTTCAGTTACGTGGCGAGACTGGGATTGTTCTAATCTGAGCAGAGAAGGTGAAGGGAAGATTTGATAGAGGTGCTCAAAATTATGAGGCATTTTGATAGAGCAGATAGGGGAGAAACTGTTTCCAATAAGAAATCATTCCCAGGATTGGCCGGCATTTATTGCCCGGCCCCAGTCACCCTGGAGAAGGTGGTGGTGGGCCTTCTTCTTGAACCGCTCCAGTCCCTACGGGGAAGGTGCTCCCACAGAATCAGGTCCCTATTCCTCTTACACCTTCACGCCCCCTCCGCAAATTATATTCGGGGAAACGCCTGAAATTGTATGAGAGGTAATGGCATTCCTGTGATAGATTTTGGATTCAGGAATTTTTTTTTAAATAGGAGCCGAATTCTGAGAGCAGGCAGCTGGTGCATTTTCTCCTTTTGATGCCTGAAGGTATTACACTGATACTAGCTGTGTCTGAGAATACTAAGCAGCTCCCTCCCAACACAATCAGCTCCAGGGGAATCAATTAGCAGCGCGCTAAACCTGAGTGGTGTTCAGCATGAGCGATCTAACCAAACCATGAGTTATCGGTCGCTACATTCGAGGCTCGAGCTTCGATAGGGATCGGGGATTCACCAATAAATGTTCAAAGAACATCAGAACATAAGAAATAAAAGCAGGAGTAGGCCACACGGCCCCTCGAGCCTGCCCTGCCATTTCTTCTTCTTCTTAGGCAGTCCCTCGGAACCGAGGATGACTTGCTTCCACATTAAAAATGAGTTCTCAGGTGACTGATGAGTCCAATGCGGGACCTACAGTCTCTGTCACAGGTGGGGCAGACGGTGGTTGAAGGGGTGGGTGGGTGGGGTGCTTGGGTTGACGTGCGCTCCTTCCGCTGTTTGCGCTTGGTTTCCGCTTGCTCCCGGCGAAGAGACTCGAGGTATTCGGCGCCTTCCCGGATGCTTCTCCTCCACTTTGTGCGGTCTTGGGCCAGGGATTCCCAGGTGTCGGTGGGGATGTTGCACTTTTTCAAGGAGGCTTTGAGGGTGTCCTTGAAGCGTTTCCTCTGCCCACCTGGGGCTCTCTTGCCATGTCGGAGCTCCGAGTAGAGCGCTTGTTTTGGGAGTCTCGTATCGGACATGCGGACGATGTGACCCATCCATCGGAGCTGATCGAGTGTGGTCAAAGCTTCGATGCTGGGGATGTTGGCCTGAGCGAGAACACTGACGTTGGTGTGCCTATCCTGCCAATGGATTTGCAGGATCTTGCAGAGGCAGCGTTGGTAGTACCTCTCCAGTGCTTTGAGGTGCCTGCTGTACATGGTCCATGTCTCTGAGGCATACAGCAGGGCGGGTATCACTGCTGCTCTGTAGACCATGAGCTTGGTGCCGGGTTTGAGGTCCTGGTCTTCAAACACTCTCTTCCTCAGGCGACCAAAGGCTGCACTGGCACACTGAAGGCAGTGTTGGACTTCGTCATCGACGTCTGCCCTTGTTGACAGTAGGCTCCCGAGGTATGGAAAGTGGTCCACGTTGTCCAAGTCCTTGTCATGGATTTTGATAATCGGGAGGCAGTACTGTGTGGCGGGGGCAGGTTGGTAGAGGACCTTTGTCTTACGGATGTTTAGTGTAAGGCCCATGCTCTCGTACGCTTCGGTGAAGGTGTTTAATAAGATCATGGCTGATCTTTGACCTCAACTCCACTTTCCCGCCCGATCCCCATATCCCTTGATTCCCCTAGAGTCCAAAAATCTATCTATCTCAGCCTTGAATATACTCAACGACTCAGCATCCACTGTCCTTTGGAGTAGAGAATTCCAAAGATTCACAACCCTCTGGGTGAAGAAATTCCTCCTCATCTCGGTCCTAAATGGCCGACCCCTTATCCTGAGACTATCCCCCTAGTTCTTGACTCTCCAGCCAGGGTAAACAGCCTCTCAGCATCTACCCTGTCAATCCCCTTCAGAAACTTATATGTTTCAATGAGATCACCTCTCATTCTTCTAAACTCCAGAGAGTATAGGCCCAATCTACTCAATCTCTCCTCATAGGAGAACCCTCTCATCCCAGGAATGGCGAGGAAGGAATGCTTGCCCATCTCCCCTGTGCTTGCTGAACTACATTGGCTCCCAGTTAAGCAGCGCCTTGGTTTTACAATTCTCATCCTTGTTTTCAAATCCCTCCATGGCCTCACCCCTCCTTATCTCTGTAATCTTCTCCAGCCCTATAATCCCTAGACCTCTGCACTCCACCTATTCTGGACTCTTAAACATCCCCGATTTTAATCGCGCCACCATTGGCAGTCGTGCCTTCAGCTGCCGAGGTCCTAAGCTCTGGAATTCACTCCCTAAACCTCTCTGCCTCTTTACTTCTCTTTCCTTCTTTAAGAGTCTTCTTAAAACCTACCTCTTCGACCAAGCTTTTGGTCATCTGCCCTAACATCTTCTTATGTGGTTTGGTGTCAAATTTTTGTTGTTGATAACACTCCTGTGAAGCACCTTGGGGACATTTTATTACATTAAATGCGCTATATAAATATAAGTTGTTGTTGTCAGCAGAATTCCGAGGTTCTGGTCGGGCAACGGGTAGTCTGCTGTCCTGGCCCCCCCTGAAATTCTTCAACCCGGAGAGGACTCCTTAAAAGCTACTCTCTTTGACCGGGCTGTTGGTCACCCATCCTAATATCTCCTTATGTGGTTCGGTGTGAAATTTTGTCTGATTACGTTCCTGTCAAGCGCCTTGGGACAATTTTACTATGTTGCTGATTTGCAGGGCCTTGGGAGCAGGGGAGCGGGACTAATTGGATGGCTCTTTCAACGAGCTGGCACGATGGGCCAAACGGCCTCCTTCTGTGCTGTGCGATTGTATGATTCTATGATAGTTACTGAGAGCAGGCAGGAGGGAGCTCTGATCGTCTGATGTTGGCCCTTTGTCTTTCCTCTCCTAGCTCTGTAGCATGGGGCGTTACGTCACACAATAACCATTGACCATCGCAAGGGAGGTTGGTTTTTCAGCCCCTCGAGTGGTAAAGAGCTGGAGGCTGACAGAGCTGGGTCGAATGCTTTGTTTATACCCTGCGTTAAACAGAAAGGCAATCTTAGCGGGCGAATGAAAAAAACATTCAGCGCCTCTGAGATGAAAGGTCAACCTCTTCTGTTCTATTATTAGCAAACTTTATAGACTTGCAGTTACAATGAGGGCAATGAACGTTGTAAAGGTGACCAAAGACACAGTGTTATCTAAAGCAAGTGTTAATGTCATTCATGTAAAAATAACTTAAATTGCACCTGTAAGGGTTTGGTAGCGAGTGAATGGTCCATTATCGATGTACTGTAAATAACACAGAGGACGCCGGGGCCCGAGTCTCCGCCCCACACAGGATAAGAGAGATGGGCCCTCTCTTGATTTTTAGTCCCTTACTTGAACATTGTTCGTGGGAATTTTGCGCTCACTACTGTGAGCGAGGCTAGTGGCGAAAAGTAGAATCTTTTCCATATCAGGACCCAGTGCCAGGGCAGGCATGGTAAGGTACAGAATGGGACAGTTTTAACCCTGCCTGTCAGCTGTGGCTCAGTGGGTAGCACACTTGCCTTTGAGTCAGAAGGTTGTGAGTTCAAGTTCCCACTCCAGGGACTTAAGAAATAGGAGCAGGAATAGGCCACTTGGCCCCTCGAGCCTGCTCCGCCATTCAATAAGATCATGGCTGATCTTAGGCTCAAAGCCACTTCCCTGTCCGCTCCCCAAAACCCTTCACTCCCTTATCTTGCAAAAATCTGTCTATCTCCATCTTGAGTGTATTTAATGACCCAACCTCCACAGCTCTCTGGGGCAGAGAATTCCACAGATTTATGACCCTCAGAAAAGAAATTCCTCCTCATCTCAGTTCTAAAAGGGCAACCCTTTATTCTGAAACTGTGCCCCCGAGTTCTAGATTTCCCCACGAGGGGAAACATCCTCTCTGCATCTACCTTGTCGAGCCCCCTCAGTATCTTATATGTTTCAATAAGATCACCTCTCATTCTTCTAAATTCCAATGAGTATAGGCCCAGCCTGCTCAACCTTTCCTCATAAGTCAACCCCCTCATCTCTGGAATTAACCTAGTGAATCGTCTCTGAACTGCCTCCGATGCAAGTATATCCTTCCTTAAATAAGGAGACCAAAACTGTACACAGTACTCAAGGTGTGGTCTCACCAATACCCTGTACAGTTGTAGCAGGACTTCCCTGTTTTTATACTCCAACCCCCTTGAAATAAAGACCAACATTCCATTTGCCTTTTTGATTACTTGCTGTACCTGCATGCCAACTTTTTGTGTTTCATGCACAAGGACCCCCAGGTCCCTCTGAACTGTAGCATTTTGTAATCTCTCTCCATTTAAATAATAATTTGCTTTTTTATTTTTCCTGCCAAAGTGGATAACCTCGCACTTTCCCACATTATACTCCATCTGCCAAATGTTTGCCCACTCACTTAACCTATCTATATCCCTTTGCAGATTCTTTGAGTCCTCTGCACAACTTGCTTTCCCACCCATCTTTGTATCATCCGCAAACTTGGCTACATTACACTCGGTCCCTTCATCCAAGTCATTAATGTAGATTGTAAATAGTTGAGGCCCCAGCACTAATCCCTGTAGCACCCCACTAGTTACCGTTTGCCAACCGGAAAATGATCCATTTATCCCGACTCTCTGCTTTCTGTTAGTTAGCCAATTCTCTATCCATGCTAATAAATTACCCCTAATTCCGTGAGCTCTTATCTTATGCAGTAACCTTTTATGCGGCACCTTATCGAATGCCTTCTGGAAATCCAAATACACCACATCCACTGGTTCACCTTTGTCCACCCTGCTCTTTACATCCTCAAAGAACTCCAGCAAATTTGTTAAACATGATTTCCCTTTCATAAAACCATGCTGACTCTGCCTGACTGCATTATGATTTTCCAAATGCCCTGCTACTGCTTCCTTAATGAAGGACTCCAGCATTTTCCCAACGACAGATGTTAGGCTAAAAAAAAAGAAGAGGGTAGCTAAAGTAAATGTTGGTCCCTTAGAGGATGAGACTGGGGAATTAATAATGGGGAACGGGGAAATGGCAGAGACTCTGAACAAATATTTTGTATCTGTCTTCACGGTAGAAGACACTAACAACATCCCAATAATGGATAATCAAGGGGCCACAGGGAGTGGGGAACTAAAGACAATCACTATCACTAAGGAAATAGTACTTGATAAAATAATGGGACTAAAAGATGACAAGTCCCCTGGACCAGATGGCCTGCATCCCAGGGTCTTAAAAGAAGTGGCTGCAGAAATAGTGGATGCATTGGTTGCAATATACCAAAATTCCCTGGACTCTTGATAGGTCCCAGCGGATTGGAAAACCGCAAATGTAACACTCCTATTTAAGAAAGGAGGGAGACAGAAAGCAGGAAACTATAGACCAGTTAGCCTAGCATCTGTCGTTGGGTAAATGCTGGAGTCCTTCATTAAGGAAGCAGTAGCAGGGCATTTGGAAAATCATAATGCAGTCAAGCTGGAGCAATGAAATTCGGGGATGCACAAGAGGCCAGAATTGGAGGAGCGCAGAGATCTCGGAGGGTTGTAGGGCTGGAGGAGGTTACAGAGATAGGGAGGGGCGAGACCCTGGAGGGATTTGAAAACAGGGATGAGAATTTTTAAATCTCTTACTGATACTTTCCTCCATCCTGCTGTGGGGAAAAGAAAGTCCTTATTATCACTGTAATAGTCACAGGACGCTTTATACCTTCAGGTTCAACATTGCTGTTATCTGCATTCCCCTATTACCATGAACTGTGCACCCTGACAGCTGAAGAACAATACTGCCATAAAACGTTCATCTGAGACCCGTAACAAATTTAAGCGTGGGAATGTTCTTCCCCCTCCCCCTCTCCCCCGCAAGGAAAGGGATGTTAACGGCAGGAATGGAGAACTTTCGAGACAGAGAAACAATTGCCTCTGGTGGGAAATCCAGAACAAGGGGACATAATCTAGTGATAATGACCACCCAACATCACTAAAAAACAGATTATCTGGTCTGGTTGTTGTTATTTGATGTTGATTGAGGGATAAATATTGGCCAGGACACCGGGGAGAACTCCCCCGCTCTTCTTCGGAAAGTGTGATCCTTTATATCCACCTGAGAAGGCAGACGGGGCCTCGGTTTGACGTCTCATCCGAAAGACGGCACCTCCGACAGTGCAGCACTCCCTCAGTACTGCACTGGAGCGTCAGCCTAGATTTTTGTGCTCAAGTCTCTGCAGGTGTCGTCTTATTTATTTATTTATTTATGTATTTATCCCTCAAGCAACCTCACTAAAAGTACAGATTATCTCGTCATTGTCACATTGCTGTTTGTGGGATCTCGCTGTGCACAAATTGGCTGCCGCGATTCCTACATTACAACAGTGCTGCAAAAAGTATTTCATTGGCTGTAAAGCGCTTTGGGTCGTCCTGAGGTCCTGGAAGATGCTACAGAAATGCAAGTCTTTCTTCCTTTCTTCCTCATTTTCCTTCCCATCCCAACTTCTTAAGCAGTAAAATAACCCGGAGGGGAAGGGAAAGTAAACGCCTGCGGGCGTTGAGAACGTGGGGTAGCGGGTCTCGCTTTTGTTTTCACGTTGGCTCTGGGACGCCCAGCGAAGTCGGAGGAACTTCCATTGTTACATGGCTTTTTACGACAACAGAAAAAAGTAGACTCAACGGTCAACTGAGAACGAGGGGGAAGGAGAGCGAGGCGACGGAATCAATCGCTTGAATTCAAAAGTCCATTCATTTGAAAGCAATTACTCTGATGATAACCTTTACTTAGCAACGCCTGGAGGCAAAGCAAACTTCATTATCAGAAGGTTCTGCTTCTAACTAGACGGACGGAAATGACTTTCGAATTGAAATGATCATTTTCCTCAGTTTCTCCCTCTGCTCACCGGACGCTGCTTATCTCTTAAGCCCAACAGTGCAGATAACTCTCCGTCCACCAGTGCCAAGCAATCAAAGCCCCAAAGAGGGGAAAAAAAACTCCCATTAATGATTCTTCTTCTAACCCCAACCCCCGTCTCTCCCCCTCACCCTGCCACGGCGCTGACTCGAGTAAAGGGGGACATTGCTTCCTTCCCTTGGGGAGAGCATCTTTGAGTCGGTCCCTTCACTGTAACTTGAATATGGCCGAGGCCTGCGATAAAAGGCTTCCTTCACTGGCGGGTGTTGCAAAATCCAACACCTCAGGCTGGACTTTCTACTAGGGTAGGGTAACCCTCGTGGGTAGGAAAGGAAAAGAAAGAGCTGGCATTTATATAACGCCTTTCACGACCTCAGGATGTCTCAAAGTGCTTCACAGCCAATGAAGTACTTTTTGGAGTGTAGGCACTGTCGTAATGTGGGAAACGCGGCTGCCAATTTGCGCACAGCAAGATCCCACGAACAGCAGCGTGATAACGACCAGATAATCTGTTGGTGTGATGTTAGTTGAGGGGTAAATATTGGCCAGAGCACCAGGAGAGAGCCCCCCCCCTGCTCTTCTTCGAGACACTGCCATGGGAACTTTTACGTCCGCCCGAGAGGGCAGACGGGTCCTCGGTTTAATGTCTCATCTGAAAGACGGCACCTCCGACAGTGCAGCGCTCCCTCAGCACTGCTCTGGGAGCGTCAGCCTAGATTAATTGCTCAAGTCTCTGGAGTGAGACTTAAACCTCCAGCCTCCCCATTCATAGGCTAGAGCATTACCACTGAGCCATGCCTGACACCCGTGGTACTGGACTAGGAACTGATATATTGAGAGTTCAAATCCTACTGCAGCAAGTTGTGAAATTAATTTCAGTAAATCTGATAATTTATGGGCAGGCGCCAAAAAACAAGAATGATCATAAAAATTGTCGGATTGTGGGAAAAACTCAATCCTTCTATTCCTTTCTCCCTCATGTGTTTATCTAGCTTCCCCTTAAATGTATCTATGCTATTCAGCTCAACCACTCCATGTGGTAGTGAGTTGCACATTCTCAACACTCTCTCTGAGTAAAGAAGTTTCTCCTGAATTCCCAATTGGATTTATTAGTGACTATCTTATATTTATGGCCCCCTAGTCTTAGGCTCCCCTCAATGAGGCACATCTGTCTATTGGAGATGTGGCAGAGAGAACCTTAAGGGTCTCTTTTCTACGTTAGGAGGGGCTCTTCAATATGCTCCAGAGCGTGTATCCCGCACAGTTTTGGTTTTCTGTGTCCTGCATAACATTGCCATTCATAAAAGGACCAGACCTGAAGCTTCCTGCAAAGAGCATAGACTGGAGCATCAGGCGAACCATCGCTTGGAGGTCTCCTCAGTGACAGCTCCCATGGGCAACAAAACTCAACTCATCAAAGAAGGAATCTCGTCTGTTTAGTCCTTTTGTCACCACTGCCATGACTCCATTTCCATAGAATCGACAGCACAGAAACAGGCCACTCGGCCCAACTGGCCTATGCCGGTGTTTATACTCCACATGAGCCTCCTCCCATCCTATTAGAATGGGCCTATACTCTCTCGAGTTTAGAAGAATGAGAGGTGATCTCAGTGAAACATACAAGATTCTGAAGGGGATTGAGAGGGTAGATGCTGAGAGGTTGTTTCCCCTGGCTGGAGTGTCTAGAACTAGGGGGCATAGTCTCAGGATAAGGGGTCGGCCATTTAAGACTGAGATGAGGAGGAATTTCTTCACTCAGAGGGTTGTGAATCTTTGGAATTCTCTGCCCAGAGGGCTGTGAATGCTGAGTCTTTGAGTATATTCAAGGCTGAGATCGATAGATTTTTGGACTCTAGGGGAATCAAGGGATATGGAGATCGGGCGGGAAAGTGGAGTTGAGGTCTATGATCAGCCATGATCTTATTGAATGGCGGAGCAGGCTCGAGGGGCCGTATAGCCTACTCCTGCTCCTATTTCTTATGTTCTTATGTTCTTATTTGCCTCTTTCCACCCTGCCCCCATATCCTTCTAGTCAATTGTCGCTCATGTATGCATTGAGTCTCTCCTTAAATGTGTCAATGCTTCACCCATTCGATGTGGCAGCGAGTTCCACATTCTCATCACTCTCTCTGTGTAAAGAAATTCCTCCTAAATTCTTCATTTGATCAGTTGGTGGCTATCTTTATATTTATGTCCCCTTTTGTTCTGGACTCACCCATAACTGGAAACAGTTTCTTCCCATCCACCCTTTCGAACCTCTTCATAAGTTTAAAGACCATCAGGTCTCCTCAGCCTTATTCCAGAGAAAAGAGCCCCAGCCTGCTCAATCTTTCCTGATAGTCGCATCCTCTCAATTCTAGTAGCATCCTTGTAAATTTTATCTGTGCTTTCTCCAGTGCTTCGATCTCCTTTTTGTAGTTTGGAGACCAGAACCGCACACAGTAATCGAAGTGTGGTCTAACCAAGGTTCTATATAAATTTGACTATGTATGCTGTGCCTATATGCATCTCTTCACTTCACCTGACGAAGGAGCAGCGCTCCGAAAGCTTGTGATTTCAAATAAAGCTGTTGGACTATAACCTGGTGTTGTGCGACTTCTCACTATATAAATTTAACATTACCTCCTTGCTTTTGTATTCTATTCCTCTGGAAATGGACCCAATATTTTATTTGCATTCTTTATGGTCCTATCAACTTGCATTGCTACTTTTAGTGGTTTATGTATCTGTATTTCCAGATTTCTTTACTCCTCTCCCCCATTTAGCTTCTTACCTTCCAAGCAATATGTGGCCTCCTCATTCTTCCTACCAAAATGAATCACCTCAGACTTTGCTATATTGAATTTATTTTGCCAATCATCCACCCATTCTGCACCTCTTTATGTCTTCCTATATTCTGGTGCAGTTCTCCACATTATTAGCTATGCTCCCCAATTTGGTATCATCTGCAAATTACAACACCGTACCTCCAATTTCTGAGTCCAAATCATTTTTGTGTATGTTGAACAACAGTGGGCCCAGCACAGAGCCCCGCGGGAAATCACTTCCACCTTTCACCAGTCCGAGGAGCTTAACTCCTACTCCCAGCTTTCTGTTTTGTAGCTAACCTTTCAATCCATCTACTATCTGACCCCTGACTCCACACGCCCTGTCCTTTGTCATGAGTCTCATATATGGCACTTATCAGAGGCCTTCTGAAGTTCCATGTACACAACTTTTTTTTAAAAATTCGTTTTTATGGGATGTGGGCGTCGCTGGCAAGGCCAGCATTTATTGCCCATCCCTAATTGCCCTTGAGAAGGTGGTGGTGAGCCTCCTTCTTGACCCGCTGCAGTCCGTGTGGTGAAGGTACTCCCACAGTGCTGTTAGGGAGGGAGTTCCAGGATTTTGACCCAGCGACGATGAAGGATCGGTGATATACTTCCAAATCAGGATGGTGTGTGACTTGGAGGGGAACTGCATTGCCCTTGTCTACTCTTTCTGTTACTTCTTCAAAGAATGCAATAAGGCTGGTTAAACATGACCTTTTTAGAAATCCACACGGTCTATTTATTATTATTTTCTTCCTGTTTAGATGTTTTGTTATCTTATATGTTATCAAAGATTCTAGATTCTTTCCATCCACTGACATTAAGTTAACTGGTCTATAGTTTCCTGGATTAGTATTATCTCCTCTCATGAAGGTAGAAATTACATTTACTGTTCACCAGTCCTCTGGTACTATTCCTTTTCCTATTGAATTTTTATATATGGATACTAGTGCCTCTGTTATCTCTTTGTTATCAGTGGGTACAATCCATCTGGACCCAGGGTCTTGTCCTCCTTAAGTTTGGTTAGTTAGGGCATAATTTCAAGGTAAGGGGCAGGAGGTTTAGAGGGGATTTGAGGGAAAACTTTTTCACCCAGAGGATGGTTGGAATCTGGAACTCACTGCCTGAAAGGGTGGTAGAGGCAGGAACCTTCACAGCATTCAAGCAGCATTTAGATGAGCACTTGAAATGCCATAGCATACAAGGCTACGGACCAAGTGCTGGAAAATGGGATTAGAATAGACGGGGCTTGATGGCCGGCGTGGACACGATGGGCCGAAGGGCCTCTTTCTGTGCTGTATAACTCTATGACTCTATATGACTCTATTATATATCTACATCTTGCGCATTGGCCAGAAATTTCCCTACCTGGGCAGGTCCGGTGCGGGCGGTGGCCATGGCGGCTCACGACCCCGTCGCTGGCTCCATCCCACTCCACAGAACGACTTTACGTTAATAGGGCCTATTAAGCTCGCCCTGTGCATTACCCGGCCCAATTAAATGGCGTGGGTCTGCTGACATCATCCATGACGCGTTTTCAGTCGGGATCTTTAAAGGGGCCATGACCACATCACATTTGAAGGTTAATGTAACATAGTGCTGTCAGTGCACTACAACGTTGGAGTGCTGCCGACACTGACAATCACTGCGCAGAGGCAGAGGGCTGCATCCAGGTTCTCCAATGACTACCTCCATATGCTTATGGAGGGAGTCAGAGCACGCAGGGAGGTTCTCTTCACTTCTAATGGGCGAACGAGACCTCCCCCGGAGATCAAAACAGCCTGGTTGGAGATTGCCTTCTGTGGCAGAGAATTCGACAGGTTCACCACTCTCTGGGTGAAGAAATTCCTCCTCATTTCTGTCCTAAATGGCTTACCGCTTATCCTTAGACTGTGACCCCTGGTTCTGGACTCCCCGACCATCGGGAACATCCTTCCTGCATCTAGTTTGTCCTGTCCTGTCAGAATTTTATAAGTTTCAATGAGATCCCCTCTCATTCTTCTAAACTCCAGCGAGTATAAGCCTAATCGACCCAATCTCTCTTCATACATCATTCCTGCCATCCCAGGTATCAGCCTTGTGAATCTTCGCTGAACTCCTTCCATGGCAAGAACATTCTTCCTTAGATAAGGCGACTAAAACTGCACACAGTACTCAAGGTGTGGTCTCACCAAGGCCCTGTACAACTGCAGCAAGACATCCTTGTTCCTGTACTCGAATCCTCTCGCTATGAAGGTCAACATACCGTTTGCCTTCTTAACCGCCTGCTGCACCTGCATGCTTACCTTCAGCGACTGGTGCACAAGGACACCCAGGTCTCGTTGCACTTCCCCTTCTCCCAATCTATTGCCATTCAGATAATAATCTGCCTTTCTGTTTTTGACACCAAAGTGGATAACCTCGCATTTATCCACATTATATTGCATCTGCCACGCTTCTGCCCAATCACCCAACCTGTCCAAATCATCCTGGAGTTTCTCGGCATCCTCCTCGCAGCACACACGCCCACCCAGTTTTGTGTCGTCTGCAAACTTGGAGATATTATATCTAGTTCCCTTGTCTGGATCATTAATATATATTGTGAATAGCTGGGGTCCAAGGACCGATCCCTGCGGTACCCCACTAGTCACTGCCTGCCACTCGGAAAAATACCCATTTATTCCAACTCTTTGCTTTCTGTCTGCCAACCAGTTCTCTACCCAAGTCAATACCTTGCCCCCAATCCCATGTGCTTTAACTTTGCACGCTAATCTCTTATGCGGGACCTTATCAAAAGCCTTTTGGAAGTCCAAATACACCACATCCACTGGTTCTCCCTTATCTATTTTACCAGTTACATCCTCAAAAAATTCCAGCAGATTAGTCAAGCATGATTTACCTTTTGTAAATCCATGTTGACTTTGTCCGATCCTGTCACTGTTTTCCAAGTGCTCAGCTATTACATCTTTGATAATGGACTCTAGCATTTCCCCACTACCGATGTCAGGCTTACCGGTCTGTATTTCCCCGTTTTCTCTCTACCACCCTTTTTGAATAGTGGGGTAACATTAGCTACCCTCCAATCCATGGGTACAGTTCCAGATTCCATCGAATTTTGGAAGATGATCAGCAATGCATCTACTATTTCTAGGGCCACTTCCTTAAGTACCCGAGGATGTAGATTATCAGGCCCTGGGGATTTATCGGCCTTCAATCCCTTCAATTTCCCTAACACCATTTCCCTACAAATACTGATTTCTTTCAGTTCCTCTCTTTCATCAGACCCTATGTTCCCCAACATCTCTGGGAGGTTATTTGTGTCCTCCTTTGTGAAGACAGAACCAAAATATGTATTTAATTGGTCTGACATTTCTTTGTTCCCCATTATAAGTTCCCCTGATTCTGACTGCAAGGGACCTATGCTTGATTTCACTAATCTTTTTCTCTTCACATATCTATAAAAGCTTTTACAGTCAGTTTTTATGTTCTCTGCAAGCTTACTCACCAGCAGGGATGTCATCAGGAGGACCTGGGCGCAGTGCCGCAAACGTTTCAATGATCTCATTAGATCAGGAAACGTGAGTACAAAGCCACACTCAACTTCATCCTGCTGTGCCTCTCATCACATCCCCATCACTCTGCCTTCTCTACCCTACTCCTGCACATCCTTACTCACACCAACATACCTTGCACCTCCACCCATCCCTCTCTATCTACATTATCACATCCCCATCTGACTAACCACCCCTCACACTCACCCTCATCCTAGTGCAATCATACCAACTGACAACACATAAGGTGGCCACTTGGCTTTGGCACCCCACTCCATCATAGTCTCCCTCTAAAGAGCTAACCCATCCATTCCATCACTCTCACTCAACCTGCTCTTCTTTCCCCCCTTGCAGGAAAAGAGAGCCCAAAATAAGAGGGAGAGGGGGAGAACCGGCGGTGGCCCTCCATCATTTGCAAACCTTACAACAGCAGAGGAGGCTGCTTTAGAAATATCTGAAGTTGCTGAGCAGCCGGAGGTGGGAGACGGAGAGAGTGGGGGGGACCATCTCAGCAACCTGGTGACAGAATTACATCTCATACAGCTACATGGCATACATCAGTCACTCATATGGGGACTGATGTCAGCAGCCAGTGAATGGTCATCATGTGCATAATGGTCACTGTACCCATTCCTCAAACGACATATCTAACTCATCTCTTTACTCTCCCACAGGTCCATTAAGAGGCCCCCCCACTGTCCAGGAGGAAGAGGAAGACGACTTCTCAGAGGAGCCTCCAGCCTCTGAGGGCGCACCATCACCAGACATAAGCACACCCAGCACCAGCGCAGATACGCACATCTGGGTGGGACCCACGCGAGATAGAGTAATGTTGTCACCTGGTGTCTCACAAATCACAAGTGAGCAAGAGCAGATGGTGGAGATAAGGACAGCAGTGGAGAATCCTCGCCGGAGGACGCAGGACGCTCCCAGCTCTGCTCAGCTGCAGACGCTGGCCTCGGGGGCCATCCAGAAAGAGGGCGATCCTGGAGGTGCAGCAAGAAGGGCAGGAGGCTCTGACAGGTTTTGCGATGGCGATGTCTGCAAATGTTCAGAGAATGGAGGAGTCCAACTCCAACATGAGCACCACCGTGTCGCAGGCGATGGCGATGGTAGGCTCTTCCATGGATAGGATGGCCACCTGAATGGAACAGCTAATGCACCACTCGCATGAGCACATGGTCTCTATGGAGAATAGATTGCTATCTATGGAGGATAGATGGCTATGTATGGAGAGGCTCATACACCTCCTCTCTAGGAGAGATGTCAGCGTAGACGTGGATCCTCATGGCCCCACTGATGTGCAGCAAGGTGCCCTCCAGCTCCTTGGCAGCAGGGAAGTGAGCAGACTGCCTCTACCTCTGCTGAAGCCACAGGGGTAGCACCTGGTAGAAGCATGTGGAAGAGAAAGATGACACACAAGTAGATTCACAAGGGCAGCCACTTGAGTGCTTTATCCAATGTTTATGTACAGTTTCCGTTAATGTGCTGTCAAACATAAAAATCTTTGTTTTCAACACTTTCCAGTCTTGGACAGATTTGTGTGCACCTTTGGAAGTGGCTTAGTGAGTTGCAGTGAATGGTGAGACATAACAGTACCTCCAGTAATGGTGGTGAGTGTGAAAGGAATGGCTTGGCATTGCAGGGATGCTTTATGGTGTTGCTGTGGGGTGGTGCCAACCTGGCACATCATGTGACAGCCATATGGGTGTACAGTGTCAAGTCAAGTAAATCTGGCCATGATGAGGCCATCCCTGGCCTCCCGGGCAGCAATGTGGTCGGGTGCTGATGCCCTCTGTCCTGTGCAGCATCAGGTGATTGCAGAGAAGGCTGGTGTTGTTGTTGGTGCTGCTGGTGTGCCTGGTGCTGCTGGAGTTGGGGCTGATCGTGGAGGGATTCTGAGGACCAAGGTGAGACAGTATAAACAGCACCCATGTTGATGGAATAGATGGCAGGTGAAGTAGAGATGACAGGAGCAATCTGTCAATGGTGAGAGAGGTTCTTCCAATGAGGTGACACTGAATGGAGACTTTGATGGAAAGACTTGCAGCCTGCAGAAAGCTCAATCTGTGCTGGGAATGCAATGAGCAACAGTTTCAGCCTGAGGAAAGTGATCAGTTGTCAGGTGGGAGCTTTTACAGTACATTTGATGCTGTCGACTAATCAGCTGGAGCAATGGCTACTGAACTCCTGCCTCAGGTTGACAGATGTGGTTCCCGTGGCCATCCAGGTAAATTTCACTATTTTTGTTTCGCTCCTTTGGTATTTTCATTTCACGTTTCCTCTTTGTCTTTTTAACCTCTTTTCTAAGCTCATTGTATTCCCTTTTGTCACCCTCTCCTTTATTGCTTATGTACTCTAGAAAAGAGAAGGTTGAGGGGCAACCTGGTAGAGGTCTTTAATATTATGAAGGGGTTTGTTAGGTTAAACGTAGAGAAGATCTTTCCACTTGTGGGAGAGACCAAAACCAGGCATAAATATAAGTTACATAGATACATAGAAGATAGGAGCAGGAGTAGGCCATCCGGCCCTTCGAGCCTGCTCCGCCATTTAATGAGATCATGGCTGATCCTCCAATTCAGTATCCCGTCCCCGCCTTCTCTCCGTAACCCTTAACCCCTTTTGCCTGTAGAAATACATCTAATTCCCTCTTAAATATATTTAATGAGCTGGCGTACACTGCCCTCTGTGGCAATGAGTTCCACAGGTTCACCACCCTCTGAGTGAAGAAATTCCCCCTCATTTCTGTCCTAAATGGTTTAGCCCTTATCCTTAAATTATGTCCTCTAGTTCTGTTCTCACCCGCCAAGGGAAACATTCCTTCTGCATCTAGTCTGTCTAGACCTGTCAGAATTGTATACACTTCTATGAGGTCCCCTCTCAATCTTCTAAACTCCAGTGTGTACATCCCTAAACTACATAGTCTCTCCTCATAGGTCAATCCCGCCATTCCTGGTATCAGCCTGGTGAATCGCCGCTGCACCCCCTCCATGGCAAGAACATCTTTCCTCAGATGAGGCGACCAAAACTGTACACAGTACTCGAGGTGTGGTCTCACCAGTGCCCTGTACAGCTGCAGCAAGGTATCCCTGTTCCTGTATTCCAACCCTTTTGCTATGAAGGCCAGCATACCGTTTGCCTTCTTGATCGCCTGTTGCACCTGCATGCTCGCCTTCAGTGACTGGTGTACAAGAACACCCAGGTCTCTCTGTACTTCCCCCTCTCCCAATTTATTGCCATTTAAATAATAATTTGCCCTCCCGTTCCTGCACCCAAGGTGGATAACTTCGCACTTGTCCACATTATAGTGCATCTGCCATTTATCCGCCCAATCACCCAGTCTGTCCAAATCGCTCTGGAGCTTCCTGGTCTCCTCCTCTGAGCCCACCCCCCCTCCTAGTTTAGTGTCGTCTGCAAATTTGGAAATGCTGCATCCGACTCCCTGATCCAGGTCATTAATGTAAATTGTGAACAGCTGGGGACCCAGGACAGATCCCTGTGGTACCCCACTTGTTACTGCCTGCCATTCAGAAAATGAGCCGTTTATTCCAACTCTCTGTTTTCTATCTGACAGCCAGTTCTCTATCCACGTCAATACTTTCCCCTTTATCCCATGAGCTTCAATTTTCCCTGCTAATCTTTTATGTGGGACCTTATCGAAGGCCTTTTGGAAGTCCAGGTACACCACATCTACTGGCTCTCCCCCATCTATTTTACCAGTTACTCCCTCAAAAAATTCCAATAGATTAGTCAAGCACGATTTACCCTTTGTAAATCCATGTTGACTCTGTCCTATCCTGTCCCCATTTGCTAAGTGCTCCGCTATTTCATCCTTAATGATGGACTCCAGCATTTTGCCCACAACTGATGTAAGGCTTACAGGTCTGTAATTACCTGCTTTTTGCCTACCCCCCTTTTTGAATAGTGGGGTAACGTTAGCTACCCTCCAATCCATGGGCACTGTTCCCGAGTCTAATGAAGTTAGTCACTAATAAATCCAATAGGGAATTCAGGAGAAACTTCTTTACCCAGAGAGTGGTTAGAATGTGAAACTTGCTACCACAGGGAGTAGTTGAGGTGAATAGCATAGATACATTTAAGGGGAAGCTAGATAAACACATGAGGGAGAAAGGAATAGAAGGTTATGTTGATAGGGTGAGATGAAGAGGGGTGGGAGGAGGCTCGTGTGGAGCATAAACACCGGCATAGACTAGTTAGGTTGAATGGCCTGTTTCTGTGCTGTATATTCTGTGTAATAGTGTAATACCGTGCAATACCTTATTCTTTAGATGCAATTTCATCCTCACCTCTTTATTTATCCATGGCGTCTCATTCTTGGCAGTTTGTTCTTATTTTTTAATGGAATATATTTCTTCTGAACTCTATTGATCACTCCTTTCAATATTGCGCACTGTTGTTCTACCTCTTTGACTGTGTCAGTATTTAACTCCAGTTTATCGCCCTTAGATATATCCTCATTCCTTCGTAGTTGGCTTTCTTCCTATCTATTGCTTTGGCATTTGTACTAGCTAGATGATTATCTTAAAATCTCATTATATTGTGATCAGCACTCCCTAAATGTTCTCGCGTGGTTACTTCTCTTATCTGCTATGATATCAGGGCTTCCAGGGTGAAATTACGAGGGCAGGTTGCATAAACTTGACTTGTATTCCCTTGAGTATGGGAGATTGAGGGGTGATCCGATTCATGTGTTTAAAGTGTTAAAAAGATTTGATAGGGTAGATAGAGAGAAATATTTCCTGTGATGGGGGATTCAAGAATGAAGGGACAGGATCTTAAAATTAGAGCCACGCCATTTAGCAGGGAAATCAGGAAGCATTTTTCACCGAAAGGGTAGGAGATATTGGGACTTCTCTCCCCCAAAAACCTGGGGGACAATTGGAGCTTTCAAGACTGAGATTGATAGATTTTTGTTAGGTAAGGATATCAAGGGATATGGAGCCATGGCGGGTAAATGGAGCTGAGGTACAGATCAGTGGAATGGCGATTCACGCCACGTGACATCAAGAAACGGCTGAGCGCACTGGATACAGCAAAGGCTATGGGCCCCGACAACATCCTGGCTGTTGTGCTGAAGACTTGCGCTCCAGAACTAGCCGCACCTCTAGCCAAGCTGTTCCAGTACAGCTACAACACTGGCATCTATCCGACAATGTGGAAAACTGCCCAGGTATGTCCTGTCCACAAAAAGCAGGACAAATCCAATCCGGCCAATTACTGCCCCGTCAGTCTACTCTCAAACATCAGCAAAGTGATGGAAGGGGTCGGTGACAGTGCTATCAAGCTGCACTTACTCACCAATAACCTGCTCACCGATGTTGAGTTATGATTCCGCCAGGACCACTCGGCTCCCGACCCCATTACAGCCTTTGTCCAAACATGGACAGAGGAGCTGAATTCCAGAGGTGAGGTGAGAGTGACTGCCCTAGACATCAAGGCAGTATTTGACCGAGTGTGGCATCAAGGAGCCCTAGCAAAATTGAATTCAATGGGAATCGGGGAAAACGCTCCACTGGCTGGAGTCATACCTAGCACAAAGGAAGATGGTTGTGGTTGTTGGAGGTCTATCATCTCAGCCCCAGGACATCGCTGCGGGAATTCCTCAGGGCAGTCTCCTAGGCCCAACCATCTTCAGCTGCTTCATCACTGACCTTCCCTCCAACATAAGGTCAGAAGTGGGGATGTTCGCTGATGATTGCACAGTGTTCAGTTCCATTTGCAACTCCCAAGATAATGAAGCAGTCCATGCCCGTGTGCAGCAAGACCTGGACAACATTCAGGCTTGGGCTGATAAGTAGCAAGTAACATTCACACCACACAAGTCCCAGGCAATGACCATCTCCATCAAGAGAAAGTCTAACCACCTCCCCTTGACATTCAATGGCATTACTATCATCGAATCCCCCACCATCAACATCCTGGGGGTCACCATTGACCAGAAACTTAACTGGACCAGCCACATAAATACATGGCTACAAGAGCAGTTCAGAGGCTGGGTATTCTGCGGCGAGTGTCTCACCTCCTGATTCCTCAAAGCCTTTCCACCATCTACAAGGCACAAGTAAGGAGTGTGATGGAATATTCTCCACTTGCCTGGATGATTGCAGCTCCAACAACACTCAAGAAGCTCGACACCATCCAGGACAAAGCAGCCCGCTTGATTGGCACCCCATCCACCACCTTAAACATTCACTCCCTCCACCACCGGCGCACCGTGGCTGCAGTGTGTACCATCTACAAGATGCACTGCAGCAACTCGCCAAGGCTTCTTCGGCAGCACCTCCCAAACCCCGCGACCTCTTCCACCTAGAAGGACAGGGGCAGCAGGCGCATGGGAACACCATCACCTCCAAGTTCCTGTTCAAGTCACACACCATCCTGACTTGGAAATTTATCACCGTTCCTTTATCGTCGCTGGGTCAAAATCCTGGAAACTTTCTCCCGAACAGCACTGTGGGAGTACCTTCACCACACGGACTGCAGCGGTTCAAGAAGGCGGGATGGACAATAAATGCTGGCCTTGCCAGCGACGCCATATCCTGAGAATGAATGAAAAGAAATAGGGGAACACGGTAATGAAATTGTGGGGAGTGGGGCGGGGAGTTCGAAAGTGGCTCCTCTCCGCCAGGAAATAATTTATCTGTATCACGCTACTGATAGCTTGTGAAATCTATCTCAGCATGAATATGAAAAGATTAGATAATGACGAGATAGCACTCGTCAGATTTGCTTTATAGCCGCAATAGGTTTGTAAAAGAAAGAAAGACTTATGTTTCTATAGCGCCTTTCACAATCTCAGGATGTCCCAAAGCGCTTTACAGCCAATGAAGTACTTTTGAAGTGGAGTCACTGTTGTAATGTAGGAAACGCAGGCAGCCAATTTGTGCACAGCAAGCTCCCACAAACAGCAATGTGATAATGACCAGATAATCTGTTTTAGTGGCGTTGGTTGAGGGATAAATATTGACCCAGGACACCGGGGAGAACTCCCCTGCTCTTCTTCAAAATAGTGATGTGGGATCTTTTATGTCTA
Source organism: Squalus acanthias (assembly GCA_030390025.1). NCBI lineage: Eukaryota > Metazoa > Chordata > Chondrichthyes > Squaliformes > Squalidae > Squalus > Squalus acanthias. Next base: position 171,690,907 of record CM059428.1, on the reverse strand, counting down.
CCCAAAAGAGCTGACAGGGCCTCGTTTTAACGTCTCATCTGAAAGATGGCTCCTCTGACAGTGCAGCATCTAACTCAGCACTGCACTGGGAGGTGTCAGTCTGGATTTTGCATTGATGTCTCTGAAGTGGGACTTGAACACAAATTTGGGCCAAAAGTTCGGCCCTTCCCGGGTGAGTACGCGCTCTGTACTCACCCGTAATGCTTCCCGAAGTGCCGGTTTCCTGCATGCACTGCACATGCGCGGGAAACCGGAACTTCCGGTATGGTGAAGGGGGCGGTTCCTAGGTGAACCGCGTGCGCGGTAGAGGCTGCGCGCATGCAGCACACTTAGATTTTTTTTCAGGTTTCTACGTGAGGGTAAGTATTGAAGAAACTACGCTATTAAAAAGGAGGCGCAGGACCCGTTTTCAACAAGGTAAGTGGTTAATTAAGTATAATTTTAAATTTTTTTCAACAGGTTTATCTTTTTTAGATACTTTAAAGAAAGGTAAGTTTATTTTTATCACTTTTAAAAAGTATTTTAATTTTTTCAAAAATTTAAATTTTTGTTTAAAGTGGTTAATTTATTTAACTATAGTTATTTTATAAATGTGATGGTTTTAAAAAAAAATTATTTTAAGTTTAGCTGTTCTTTTGGGGCCGATTTCAATTCACAGATTTGACAGGTCTCCTGTCAAATCTATGAATGAAAGATGGTCTGCTGCCATTGGCTCTCCATGGCCCACGTGATCCCAGAGGACGCATCGCACTAACTGTGCCCCTGGGACACGCAAGCACTGCGCGCCGGCAGCTGGGAGAGGCCCAGGAGCCGAAGTTCCCGTGGGCCCAAAACACAACGGCAGGCGTGGTAGGTAAGAGCGCGTGCGATCCTTACCCCCGCGGCAAGCCGGAGAGGCGAATTTCTGGGCCAGTACCTTCTGAGTCAGAGTCGAGAGTGCTACCCACTACCACCTCCAGCGATAGACTTGTCCCATAAAGCACGGGGGTCTTGGTTCCCCGAAGAAGCTGAAAGCATAATTAAAGTATAATTGTGTAGAATGGGCCTATATTCTATGGAGTTTAGAAGAATGAGAGGTGATCTCATTGAAACATATAAGATTCTGAGGGGGATTGACAGGGTAGATGCTGAGAGGATGTTTCCCCTGGCTGGAGTGTCTGGAACCAGGGGCCACAGTCTCAGAATAAGGGGTTGGCCATTTAGGACTGAGATGAGGAGAAATGTCTTCACTCAGAGGGTTGTGAATCTTTGGAATTCTCTACCCCAGAGGGCTGTGGAGGCTCAGTCGTTGAGTATATTCCAAACAGAGATCGATAGATTTTTGGGTGCTAAGGGGATAAATGGATATGGGGATCGGGCAGGAAAATAGAGTTGATGTAGAAGATCAGCCATGATCTTACTGAATGGCGGAGCAGGCTCGGGGGGCCACATGGCCTATTTCTTATGCTCTTATGTTCTTAAAGATGCAACAATAATCCAGGCTGACTCTGCTGGGAGATGAAATCCATAGGATCCCGGTGAGGGAGAACAAAGTCTTGCAGTGCGAGTGAGAAGGCCAGCTAGGGGTGTGTGCAGTGTAGTCACTCCTACTCTACAAGGGGATTGTCTAACGGGGCCCACGTTGCGTACAAGTGGGATGATTTGGGTCTGGTCTCAAGTCGTCAAACCGACCAACTGTCCTAGTTTTTGAAGGAATGTCACATCTGAGAAAGAAAGAAAGATCTTGCATTCATATAGCGACTTTCACAACCTCAGGACATCCCAAAACGCTTTGCAGCCAAGGAACTACCTTTTGGAAGTGTAGTCACTGTTGTAATGCAGGAATCGGGGCAGTCAAATTGCACACAGCAAGATCCCACAAACAGCACTGTGATAATGATCAGATAATTTGTTTTTAGTGATGCTCGTTGAGGGATAAATATTGGCCAGAACTACGAAATATCGCCATGGGATCCTTTACGTCCACCTGACAGGGCAGAGGGGCCTCGATTTATGTCTTGTCTGAAAGACGGCCCCTCCGATAGTGCAGCACTCCCTCAGTACTGCACTGGAGCATCAGGCTGGATTATATGCTCAAGTCTCTGGAGTGAAAGAAAGAAAGACATGCATTTCTATAGCGCCTTTCACGACCACCGGACGTCCCAAAGCGCTTTACAGCCAATGAAGTACTTTTTGAAGTGCAGTCACTGTGGTAATGTAGGAAATGCGGCAGCCAATTCGCGCACAGTAAGCTCCCACAAACAGCTATGTGATAATGACCAGATAATCTGTTTTAGTGATATTGATTGAGGGATAAATATTGGCTAGAACACTGGGGATAACTCCCCTGCTCTTCTTCGAAATAGTACAATGGGATCTTTTACGTCCACCTGAGAGGGCAAACGGGGCCTGACTGAAAGACGACACCTCCGACAGTGCAGTGCTCCCTCAGCACCGCACTGGAGTGTCAGCCTAGATTTTTTCTGCTCAAGTCTCTGGAGTGGGACTTGAACCCACAACCTTCTGACTCAGAGGCAAGAGCGCTACCCACTGGGGAACCATTCCCTCTCTAACCTCCTGGTCTCCAAGACCCACGACCTCATGCCTGTGTGCAGCGGTAATTCTCCAGTGTTTCTGTTGCATTCTTCTGTAGCAGGGAGAGTGCGAAGGATCAACCATAGCAGTTGGCGAATTCCTCTCTAGAGAGAGAAAGCAAGACGAGAAATAAATCACACAGAAAAGAAAAACCAAGGAAAGAGAGCGGAGCGGAGTGAAGCAAATACCGATGCCACTTGACATTGCCCACTGCGGCCCAGTTATTACTTTTTAGGTGGCACCTTGTTAATAGAACTCGCACCTGCAAATCTCACACCTCGGATTTGCCTGACATTGACAGCTCTGAGTCCAGTGTGTTTAAATAATCTCGGCCACAGATTGAGCAAATAATTTAGCTTGTGAGATTGTTTATGCCCTGTATGGTCTAGATCGTAAATAGTTGCCTTGTTTAGATTGTGCTGCGTAATGAAGCTTTTATGACCAGTGACTAGGATGTCCTCGGTTTCTATTTGAGTTGCACTTAATTAAGAGCTAATACGACCCACTTTGTACAGGCCTCCGCTGAGACAGACATGCGCTGCACCCATGCCCACCAGAAACTGGGTTGAGGAAATCCTCAATTCATTCAATTTGAGACCCACTTATTGGGGCCTCGTGGGGGGTGAAACAACAGAACACCACCCACCAATACTAAACTGCATTATTAATTCTATCGCTTGTATATGGAGAGACTGGAGAGGCTGGGATTGATCTCCTTAGAGCAGAGAAAGTCAAGGGGCGATTTAATAGAAGTTTTCAAAGTTATATGGGGTTTTGATTGAGTAAATAAAGAGAAACTGTTTCCACTGGCGGAAGAGTCGGTAACCAGAGGACACGGGTTTAAGGAAACTGGCCGTAGATCCAGAGGGGAAGATGAGGAGAAATGTTAATACGCAGCGAGTTGTTATAATCTGGAATTCATTGCTTGAAGCAGATTCAGTCATAACTTTCAAAAAAGGAATTGGCTATATAGTTGAAAAGGAAAAATTGGCTGGGCTACGAGGGAAAGAAGAGGGGCGGAGTGGGACTAATTGGAGAGCTCTTTCAAAGAGCCGGCACAAGCACAATGGGCCGAGTGGCCTCCTTCTGTGCTGTATCATTCCATGATTTCTGGAAAGAAGCAATCAGGCGACATGGCGGGAGGGTGGGTGGGGTTGAGGCCCATCCAGTTCCTAATAATGATGTTTTATGAAATCCTTAACAAAGGTCATAGTGCGAAGGTTTTTTTTTTAACAGCCAATAAGATACTGGGAATAAAAAGCCCGCTGCTCCAGAAGTGGGTGTGGGGCCAGTGGACTGAGAGGCCCCTATGGGGCAACGTTGACTCGCGGTAACCCCCCCCACCCCTTGGGTGGTCAGCTGCCAGGACAGTGTCAGAGCAGTGGGAGGCATTGAAGGAGGAGATAGGGAGGGTCCAGGGCAAATATGTTCCCACAAAGAAAAAGGGTGGGGCTCCCAAATCTAGTGCTCCCCGGATGTCAAGGAGCATACAGGGTAGGATAAGACAAAAAAAAAGGGAAGCTTTTGCCAGATACCGAGGACTCAATACTACAGAAAGCCTAGAGGAGTATAGAAAGTGCAGGGGTGAAACTAAAACGGAAATTAGGAAAGCAAAGAGAGGACATGAAAAAATATTGGCCAGTAAAATCAAGGAAATCCATATAAATACATAAAGAGCAAAAGGATAATTAAGGAAAGAGTAGGGCCTGTTAGAGACCAAAAAGGTAACCTGTGTGTGGAGGCAGAAAACATGGGTATGGTTCTGAATGAATACTTTGCGTCCGTCTTCACAGAAGAAAGGAACAATGCAGACATTGTAGTTAATGAGGAGGAGTGTGAAATATTAGATGGGCTAAACATAGAGAGAGAAAGTATTAAAAGGTTTAGCATCTTTGAAAATAGATAAATCACCAGGCCCAGATGAAATGTATCCCAGGCTGTTAAGAGAAGCAAGGGAGAAAATAGTGGAGGCTCTGACCATCATTTTCCAATCCTCTCTAGCTACAGGCGTGGTGCCAGAGGACTGGAGGACTGCGAACGTTATGTCATTGTTTAAAAAGGGAGAAAGGGATACATCGAGTAATTACAGGAGAGTCGGCCTAACCTCGGTGGTGGGAAAATTATTGGAAAAAGTTCTGAGGGACAGTTTAAATAATCATTTAGAAAGTTACGGATTAATCAAGGACAGTCAGCATGGATTTGTTAAGGGAAGGTCGTGTCTGACTAACTTGATTGAATTTTTTGAGGCGGTAACGAGGAGGGTTGATGAGGGTAGTGTATTTGATGTAGTCTATATGGATTTTAGCAAGGCTTTTGACAAGGTCCCACATGGCAGGTTGGTCAAATAAGTAAGGGGGAGAAATTCAGTATCGCCCCATTTGGGGCGCAATTATCGGCCGGGTGCAAAGATTAGCGCCTGGCGCTAATTATCGCCACCGACTGCAAACTTGACTTTTATCGCCCCTGGAGGTGATTGGAGCGCTAAATCAGGCGCTTCACACCTGTCTTAAGGCGCAAAGGCCGAGGAGCGAGGCGCTACCTCAGAGCGCTGGCGAAGCTCATGTGATGTCAGTCAGCAATGGAACACAGACACAATGACACGGGCCAGTTCTTAAAGGGGATTGTTAATCTTGCTTTCCATCCACATCCTGCTCATTGCAGCCTTGAATCTCGGCCTGGAGAGACCTGCACATCAAATCTGCTGGAAAGAACAATGGAGAGTACCTGGCAAAGAGCTCAGACTGCAGCCCCCACAGTCTCTTCTAAATAGATACAAGGAATGGCAAATCAAAATGAACCTGCAAAGTGCTGCTCAGTACCCAAAACTCCTTCACACAACGTTGAATCTCTCCAGAAGTCTCTCTCTCTCTCTCTCTCTCTCTCTCAGAATGCGTGGTTCAAAAATGGCACCAACAATAAAAGGCAGGAAGCGGTCACCTTTAAATAGCGCTCCCCCAGTCCCTTCATGACTGCAAAACGCTCCCCTCAACCTGTCGTTGCTAGCGTCAGGCGGTAAGGCAGGGGGCGCCACTCAATATCCGCTCCGGGGCGCTACCGGGGCGTTGCACGCTCGACTGACGTCACGATCTGCCGGCGCAGGAGATCGTGGCGGTAGTGTTTAGCGCCGCCGCAAAATGTCTAGTTAATTTCGCGAGCGGCGCAAACTTCGCCACGCCTGGGCGCTAGATGCTTTGCGCCCCATTAGCACCCTCTTAAGGCGCTAACGGGAGGCGCAACCAACTGAATTTTTCCCCCTATAAGTCCATGGGATCCAAGGCAAAGTGGCAAGTTGGATCCAAAATTGGCTCAGTGGCAGGAAACAAAGGGTAATGGTCCATGTGTGTTTTTGTGATTGGAAGGGTGTTTCCAGTGGGGTTCCGCAGGGCTCATTACTAGGTCCCTTGCTTTTTGTCATATATATCAATGATTTAGACTTCAATGTAGGGGGTATGAATAAGAAGTTTTCAAATGATACAAAAATTGGTCGTGTGGTTGATAGTGAGGAAGAAAGCTGTAGACTGCAGGAAGATATCAATGGACTGGTCAGGTGGGCAGAAAAGTGGCAAATGGAATTCAATCTGGAGAAGTATGAGGTAATGCATTTGGGGAGGGCTAACAAGGCAAGGGAATGCACAATAAATGGTAGGACACTGAAAAGTGTAAAGGAACAGAGGGACCTTGGAGTGCATGTCCACAGATCCCTGAAGGTAGCAGGACAGGTAGATAAGGTGGTTAAGAAGACATACGGGATACTTTCCTTTATTAGCCGAGGCATAGAATATAAGAGCAGGGAGGTTATGCTAGAACTGTATAAAACAATAGCTAGGCCACAGCTAGAGTACTGTGTACAGTTCTGATCACATTACAGGAAGGATGTGATTACTCTAGAGATGGTACAAAGGAGATTTACGAGGATGTTGCCTGGACTGGAGAATTTTAGCTATGAGGAAAGATTGGATAGGCTGGGGTTGTTGTCTTTGGAACAGAGGAGGCTGAGGGAAGATTGAGGTGTATAAAATTATGAGGGGCCCAGATAGAGTGGATAGGAAGGACCTATTTCCCTTAGCAGAGAGGCCAATAACCAGGGGGGCATAGATTTAAAGTAATTGGTAGAAGGATTACAGGGGAGTTGAGGAGAAATTTTTTCACCGAGGGTGGTGCGGGTCTGGAACTCACTGCCTGAAAGGGTGGTAGAGGCAGAAAACCTCATCACGTTTAAAAAGTACTTGGATATGCACTTGAGGTGCCGCAACCTACAGGGCTACGGACCAAGAGCTGGAGAGTGGGATTAGGGTGGATAGCTCTTTTTCAGCTGACACAGACATAATGGGCCTAATGGACCCCTTCTGTGCCGTAAATTTCTATGATTCTATGGGGAAGAAATTTGGTTGGTTAACGCTTCCCATTAGCGCTGGGGGGGAGGGCAGTGCTAACAGGGCGCTATGGGGTTAGCGACCGGGCGCGGCGAATGCAGCGACGCCCGCGAACTTCAGTGCCGGTTTAGCACTGGCGCTAACTCTTACCACCTGGGCCTCCAGCACCTCGCAGACCGTGACGCAATAAAGTGCGCAGCTCCCAGTTAACGTCCCGGACGTGAAATTGCCTCCCGCCCCCTGCTGTATCGCCGGGCGTGAACAACGGCAGGAAGCGGAGGCGTTGTCAACTCGGCTGGCCGCTTGGGGAGCGATAATTAAAGGGAATGGTTTTCAGGTAGGCCAAACTTTATTATTTGCACCAGTCTGGTGCCTGCTCAAAGTTTTTGATGTTTCATTGCTGCAAGCGGTCTAAGCCTGTCACTTTGTGGGAGTGTTTGGGGCTGTAATGGCAGTCGCGCAGGTCGCCTTGCAACACAGAACTGCCGACAAGTAGGTTGTGCAGCATCATTGGTCCTTGCCTTTAAGCGAGGGAAGCAGCCTCCGATGTCGTTAGCGATGCGCTCCACATTGTTCAGCACTCTGCCACTACCGCCCCGCTCTCAGACATTAGCGCCCTAAGAGAAGTGGTTAGCGCTTGATTTAGCGCTCCACTTCCCTCTTGGAGAGCTAAAGCTAACTTTTCTACTTTACAAAATTTCACGGCCCACGGAATTTCTAGCCCTATAAGGGGTCCGAACTTGGGGGTTGTGGGGCTTGTGGTTTGCGGTATAATTTGGAAGACCAACCGGGTGGCATCCGGTCACGGCCGGGTTACACAGGTAATCCCGCTGGGGACACTGCGCATCGGGCATAGGAGAAGACCTATCTGGCCTTGGTCTCTCTCTCTCTGTGGGATTACCCACTAATCGACGGGCTGGGCATAAGCTCCTGCCGTCCAAGGGAAACAACCCAAACCGGGGAGTTTTTCTGGCACGGGTCGACTCAAGGGAGAGTCATAGAAACACGGGGCACGCAAAAACACCCTACAATAAATGCAAGTCTTCCTTTAAGTCCAACCCACGAGTAGGCCACCTGCCAAAGCCTCACTCATTCCCTCCGAGGCGACTTCGGGTCATAGAAAGGAGTTACTATTTATAGATTATAAATGATTCAGACAAAACAAAATGGTTCAGGTTGGTCAAAGATCGATTCCTTTTATTACACTCACAAAAACGACAATCCTTACTCCTCTCGCCTACGGCAGAACGAGTAGATGACCGTGGACACTAGCTTATAACTTTAGACTAAAATACCCACCCTGTTGGTTACGCCGAACCAACCCCTTCCCAGAATCTAAGCCTAGATAAAGGAAAAACCCTTCTAAATAAACCCCTCTACCGGTTTGGTCAGAACCCACACTTGGAAGCCTCCTCACACACACACACGTGTTAGTCTGCGTCTTGGACACTTGCAGTTCCTCAGCAGCCAAACACGTGGGCGGTCCTGGGGATTTCTAGAGGTGTATGCTGGATATAATTACCAGCCCTTGTCGGGCAACACGGTGGCATAGTGGTTAGCACTGGTGCCTCACAGCGCCAGAGACCCGGGTTCGAATCTGACCTCGGGTGACTGTCTGTGTGGAGTTTGCACATTCTCCCCGTGTCTGCGTGGGTTTCCTCCGGGTGCTCCGGTTTCCTCCCACAGTCCAAAAAGGTGTGGGTTAGGTTGATTTGGCTATGATAAATTGACCCTTAGTGTTAGGGGGGATTAAATATGTGGGGTTATGGGGATAGGATGGGATATGTTAGGGGGAATTAAATACGTGGGGTTACGGGGGTAGGGTGGGATATGTGTACTGTGGGGATTAAAGCAGGGACAGGGTACTGGATTTGGATGATCAGCCATGATCGTATTGAATGGCGGAGCAGGCTCGACGGGCCGAATGGCCTACTCCTGCTCCTAGATTCTATGTTTCTATGTTTCTATGATTCATGCGGTCCCGGGTCCGTTCGACTCCAGAGACAAAACCGTGCCTAACAGAGGCATGCGATGAGGCCTAGAGAGTTACGTTCAGGCGGTACAGCGAGGCACTCACTTCGGGCGTTCCTGGAGAGTTGGCGGATGTGTAGTTACGCGGAGAACCCCGTTACAGATGGCAGAGAAAAGCAGGCAAGCAACAGCCAAGAAGCCCTGCATCCCCAAAGTTCAGCATGTTTATACCCCGTGCAATACACAAAACCTGCTGGGCGATTCCTGGTTACCATGGTCGCAGAGATGCTAGTTGGTTTACCTGGTGATGTCTCTTGTCCTGGATTGGTCATCTTGTTAGGCCATTATTGTAGATGAGCAGTACTCGAATTGCTAACTGCTTGTTAAGTTCTTGACTGCTCCTTCCAGCTTGTAATTTTAAATAAATCTGTTGGACTATAACCTGGTGTTGATCTTTTTGGTTGGACAAACACAAATTTACTGTAAATCAATTAAAACTTTAAATGAAACTTAACAAATCAAATCAAAATTTGGAAGTCCGGGGTGACGATGCACTCCAGTCCCCGCGGCGCCCACCGGTCGCGGAAAAACTCAAGCGTGCCGGCGGACACCGCGTGCTCCATCTCCAGGGCCACCCGGGCGCGAACATGGCCGCGGAAGAGAGGCAGGCAATCGGGCCGAACGACCCCCTCGACCGCCCGCTGCCTGGACCAATTAATGGCTTTCTTGGCCAGGCCCAGGAGCAGTCCTACGAGGAGGTCCTCCGACCTACCCGCTCCCCTCCGCACCGGGTGACCGTAGATCAGGAGCGTGGGGCTGAAGTGCAACCAGAAATTGAGGAGCAGCCCCTTCAAATAATGAAAGAGGGGCTGCAACCTCTCACATTCAACATAAATGTGATAGACGGACTCCTCTAGGCCGCAGAAATGACAAGCAGCCTGGGAGTCCGTAAACCTACTTAAAATCCTATTGCACGGGACTGCTCCGTGCAACACCCTCCAGGCCAAGTCCCCAATAGAACAAGGGAAGACTCCCGCGTAGAGAGCCTTCCAATGGGGACCTTCGCCTCCGCCGGACGGCAGGATGGTACGCCAAGGCGTGTCCGGACGGCAGACGAAGATGGCAAAGTGGAGAGTGTGCAGGAGCAGCCCGTACAGGAAACGCCTCCGTGCGGATTGAAAGGGCACGGAGGGCATTTCTCCGAGAAGGCTCAAGTGGTGAGGCGGCGGCTCCCGAGGGAGGATTCGGGGCCGGGCGCCGATAAGGAATTCCGTCCGAACGGGGGTCAGTTCGGACGGGATCGCCCCACGTGCTTGAGCCTCCTCGACACACCTAGTGGAGACGGGGCCCAGTGCCACTTTTAGCGACTCGATGGCTTTGACCGCGAGCCGGACGTTGACCCAGGACATGCGCCTCGCCAACTCCTCCGGCGCCATCCAGCCCGCTCCTCCGCCATCGAGCAGGTCCCCGACTCTGGTCACCTTACCGGGCACAGCCCTGCCCTCCGCCAGCCAGCCGAACCCGCGGTCGTGGAGGTGCGGATTCCTGAACAGCGGCTCCCGAAGGACGGCCGCCGCTCCTGACGGGGGAGAACTGCGCTCGGAGGCGACGCTGTTCCAAACCCATAGCAGTTCCTGGTAGAAGACAGGCAGCTCCCGCAGGCTGGCACGCGTGCCACCCACTCTCACAAACAGGAGCTGCGTGTCGTAATTGAGGCCGTGCAGCTGGCGGAAGAAATACGTCGCCAGCGCACGCCACCTAGGAGGATTCTCCACGTACAGGTATCTCTGCAGCGTCTGAAGACGGAAAGTCGCCGCCTGGGTGCGAAGGCACACCAGCGCCTGACCGCCCTCCCTAAGCGGGAGACTCAAAACCGCGGCAGAGACCCAGTGCTTCCTTTTGTCCCAGAAGAAGTCGACGAGCTTCTTCTGCATCTTGGCAACAAACGCAGGGGGAGGGATCAAAGTGACCAACCGGTACCACAACATGGCGGCCACCAGCTGGTTTATGACCAGCGCTCGACCCCTGTAGGACAACACTCGGAGCAGTCCTGTCCAGCGCCCTAGGCGAGCGGTGAATTTGGCCTCCAGCTCTTGCCAGTTCGCCGGCCAGGCGTCCTCGGCCGGGCTGAGGTAGACTCCCAGGTAGAGGAGGTGCGCGGTGCTCCAGGCGAAAGGCCCGAACTCCTCCGGCAGGGAGTCCACCCGCCATGGGCCCACCAGAAGTCCAGAACATTTCTCCCACTTGATCTTGGCGGAGGATGCGTCCGAGTAAATCTGCTGGCATTCTCGCATCCTCCGCAAGTCGACGGGATCCGTGACCGCGAGGAGCACGTCATCGGCGTAAGCCGAGAGGACCACCTCCACGCCCGGCCCTTGCAGAGCCAGTCCCGTCAACCTCTTCCGCAAGAGGCGCAGGAAAGGCTCCACGCAAACGGCGTATAACTGACCGGACATGGGGCATCCCTGACGCACCCCCCTCCCGAAGCGAAGGGGCGCCGTCAAAGACCCGTTAACTTTAATCAGACACTCCGCGGCGGCGTACAGAAGTCGGATCCGGGCGACGAAATGCGTCCCGAACCCGAATGCGCGCAGAGTCCCGAAAAGATACTCGTGATCCACCCTGTCGAACGCCTTCTCCTGATCCAGGGAAAGGAAGGCGACCGACAGACCAGCCCTCTGGGAATGGTGGACCAGGTCCCGGACCAGATGGATGTTATCGTGGATACTCCGGCCCGGGACCGTGTAGGACTGGTCGGGGTGGATCATGCGGGCCAGCACGGTGCCAAGGCGAGCAGACATAGCCCTGGCGAAAATTTTGTAGTCCGTGCTGAGGAGGGAGACCGGGCGCCAGTTCTTAAGTAGGCGGAGATCGCCCTTCTTGGGCAGCAGGACGATGACCGCCCTGCGCCAAGAGAGGGGCATCTCCCCGGTCGCCAGACTTTCCCCCAGGACCCGCGCGTAGTCGTCCCCCAAGACGTCCCAGAACGCCCTGTGGAACTCCACGGTCAGCCCGTCCAGCCCCGGGGACTTGCCCCTCGAGAGCTGGCGCAGGGCGCCGGTCAGCTCCGCCAGGCTTAGCGGAGCTTCTAAATTCTCAGCGCCCTCCGGGCCGACCTTCGGCAGGTCCTCCCACAAAACTCTGCGCGCATCCTCGCTGGACGGATCCGAAGAGAACAGAGCCCCGTAATAGGCCCGGGCCTCCGCGCTGATGCCCTCCGGATCCGAGACCAGAGATCCGTCGTCGGCCAGCAGCCCCAAGAGCTGCTTACGGACCCCCCGTCTTTTTTCCAGCGAGTAGAAGAAGGGGGAGCCGCGGTCCAGGTCCCGCAGGAGCTGGATCCGCGACCTCACGTACGCGCCTCGGGACCCGACCAGCTGCAGGTCCTTCAGCGCGCCCTTCTTCTCTTCGTACACCTTCCGCAGGGCCGGGTCCTCGACGACTTGACCGAGACGGGACTCCAGGTCGAGCACTTCTTTCTCCAATCGCCCGACCCGGGCCTCCCGCCTCTTGGTCGACCCCTTCGCGTACTCCTGACAGAAGACGCGGACGTGAGCCTTGCCCACGTCCCACCATAACCTCAAGGAGGGGAAGCCTCCCCGCTTCCTTCTCCAGTCGGCCCAGAACCGGCGAAACGAATCCCGGAACCGCGCGTCCTCCAGCAGCAGGTTGTTAAAATGCCAGTACGCGGACCCCCCCCGCGCGCGCAGCGGAGCGAGCTCCGCCCACACCAGGTGGTGGTCCGTGCACGGCACCGGCCGCATGGAAGCCGCCGGAACGCAGGAGACGTACGCCCGGGAAATGTAAAGGCGGTCGATTCTGGACCTTCCTCCTCCAGACCTCACGCTCGTGAAGGCGCTGGAGTCGGGATGGAGATTTTGCCAGACGTCCACCAAGTCGAAGGACCCGACCAGGTCCCGCAACTTCTCCATCGCCGCCGGGCTTCGCGGGGGACCCGACCGGTCCCGCGCCTCGAGGGTACAATTGAAATCCCCCCCGAGGATGACGCACTCGCCCACGTCAATGGAGCCCAGAAGAGCGGACACTTCTCCGAAGAAGCGCACTTGCTGCGCACCGGTCCGGGGGGCGTACACGTTCACTAAATGGAGCGGCACGCCTCCCAGGCGAACAGTGACCTGGAGCAAGCGGCCCGGCACGTGCTCCTTGACCCTCAAGATCTCCGGCTGAAAATGCGGGGCCAGCAAGACAGCCACCCCGCAGGAATTGTTGGAGAGGTGACTCATGCTGACCCCTCCTTGCCACTCCAGGAGCCACGTGGCCTCGTCTCCCGGAACGGTGTGGGTTTCTTGCAGGAAGCACACCGCATATTTCCCGTCCCGAAGGACCGAGAAGTTATTGAATCTACGGCGCGCCTCCCTGCTGCCGTTGATGTTGAGGCTGGCTATGGTTATCTTCATCTCAGAAGCATAGTGCAACCTCTACCTAACGGAGGGGAGGGAGCGCGGTCACTGACGACCGCCACTCCCTCAGCAGCCCAGTGTGGAAGCTCTTGAGCCGACGCAGCTCGAGCCGGCCAACGTCCTTGTCCGCGCCCATGATTTTAACGGCGGCGCGGACGGACACGACGAGCAGCGCCAGCTCCGACCACTTGTCGAGGGCCAGCCGGATCTTCTTGTGACGACCCTGGCTCACGGCCATAAAATCCCGGAGTTCCCCTACGGGGATGAGGGGAGAGTCGGTGAAGGGCACGAGGGCGTCCATCACCTCGTTGCCGATGGACTCCAAATCGTCCTCGTTGCCCAACACCGAGTCCCCGTCCTCCTCCGGGAGGTCGTCACCGGCGGCCAACCCGTCCGTCACACAGGGTGCAGCGAACGGCTCGGCCGCACCGGCCGGCCCCGCCTCCGTCACGATCCCACCCCCAGGATCGGTGGCAGAGGAGTCCACCCTGGGCTCCTTCAGGGGCGCCGGGCCGGGAGGCGGCGGCGGCGGTTCGGGGCCCCCCCCCCGCCTCAGGCGCCGGGGCGACCGGAGAAACCGGGGAGAAAATAATCCCAAATTCCTCCAGCACGTCCGGCGCCAACAACAGAGACGGAGTCAGGGGGCTTTCCGTCTCCCCGCCACCAACCTCCGACCCAGCGGGCTGGGGATTGCTACACTCCTCCACCAGGTCGAGCAGTCCCTGGGAGATATCTGGGTTATAAAAGGCGGGCTCGGCTTCAGCCTCTTTGGCCTCGCCCGCCCCAGTCCCCAGGACGCCCGACCCGGCGAGGAGCAACGGTTCCGTAACTACATTTCCCTCCGCGGGTTGTTCCGCGCCCCCCCCCCCACGGGCAGGGTCTCTTCCCCATCCCCGGGAGGCACAGGTCGGACAGACTCGGCTGTCTCACCCTCCCGAGGGACAGACGACCCCTGCCGATCGCGCGCGACAATGACGGTGGTGGGGTGGGGCGCAGCACCCGCGGCGGGCGACTGCCCCCCTTTTGCGGAGGGACCTTCCTCCTCGCAGTCCTCCTGCTGGGGGCGGAGCTTTCTTTTTAACGTATTGGGGCCTGGAGAGGGGGAGGCCTCCATGTCTGCTGGGGCCTCCCTCTCTGCCCCCTTCCGACGACTGGGTTTCTTGGGCCCCTCGGGCCCGAGCCCGGCCGCAGGTCTTGATTTAGCCGCCTCAGCAGTTGCGGTCACGGTCACGGGCCCGGGCACGAGGACCCCCCCAGTCTCATGCGTCCCGACCAACTCCGCGATGTACTCGGGCGTGAGTTCGGTCAATTCCGATGTTTCCTCCGCGAGGGGATCCGCCCTTAGGTGTTTAGTTTTCCTACGCGCCTTCCTTCCCCCCGGACGCTCTCCCTCCTCCCCGCCGGAGGCCGTGGTGGCGTTGGCCTTCGATTTCGACCGCGCATCCGTCGCCGTCGACGCGCGGACAGTATCAGGGGGAGGGGGGGCGGCGGCGCCAACCCTGGCCGCGCCAGGTGTCGTGGCGGCCTTGGAGGCGGGGCAGTTTTTGCGGACGTGCCACACCTCCTTACAGGCGTAGCACCGCACGCCGTCCGAGGTCCAGAAGACGCGGTGGGCGGTCCCCCCGTGGAGCACCGTGAACGCGCCATCCGCGTCCTCCTCCCGCGCCAGCCGGACGAAAAGCTGGCGCCGGAAGGAGAAGACGTGCCGAAGGCTGGCTTCCCGGAAGCCGAGCGGGATGGGTGTAATCCCCGACCTCACCTCCCCCAGTTGACATAGGTGGGGGAGGAGGAGCTCACCCGGAACAAAGGGCGGGACGTTGGAAACCACAATCCTTTGCGCGGTGGCCTCAAGGGGGTCCACCGGCAGGAAGGTCCCGCCCACGGTGAGCCCCTTCTCGATGGCCAGGGACACCGCCCGCTCCGACCCCAGGAAGAACACAGCCTTGCCGTACATTTTAGAGGCGGCGACGATGGCTGAAGGGCCGACAACCCCAGCCATGGCTTTTACACACGCCTCTATAGTCATGTTGGGGTGAGTGTAGCTCTTGACCCCATTCTTCCTCGTAAGGAGGGTAAAAGGTGACGGGGTAACAGGAGGACTCGTGGCTGCGGCCGTGGCCGCGGCTGCCACGCTCGCGTACGTCCTCGCTGCCCCCGCCACCGGCGAAGATGTGGTCGCCATAATGGAGGGTTCTTTAAGGGCTACACTCACCCCAAGTCACAGGCCTGAAGGTGTTAATGGCCTCGGTTTTTTTGTTTTAGTTTTCCCCTGAGCAGAGGGAGCTCTTAAATTGAAGGCACACCTCTCCCTTTAGTTGATTGAGTTGGGAGAGGGGCCTTCTCCCCTCTGCTCAATGGGTACTTAATTAAAATAGATTGAGGTGCCTCTTAGAGAGAGAGGCAGAGAGAGACAAGAGACAAAGAGAGAGAGGGGGGGGGTGGGAAGGAGGGAAGCCGCAAGGGCAGGGTCGCCACTCAGGATGGTAGGTGGGTGGGTGGGTGTTGGCAGGGGGGTGCACTCTCCGATGTAATAAAAGTCTTTGGTGGTGGTCTTCTGGTGGGGGGAGAAGATGTCTTCACCTGGGATAGCTGGAGATGCCCAGGCTCAGTCCTGCACCAGGTCTTAACGATGCCCAATTGGATTAAATTAATTGGGGAACTTCACCTAGGCAGCTCCAGCTGTCCCAGGTCAGGCAATGGGAAAGGGGTGTTTAATATGGTGTGTGCGGCCTAGCTTTTACAGAAGCCACACACACTCACACACACACCCCTTAGATGTTCCGGCCTTCTTCTTTTCTTCTTTCCTCCCCCCACCTACAAAACAAAGTCTCTGGGAGAGTGCCCCAGAATCACACCCACCTGTAGCTGTTCTTTCCTTCCTTCCTCCTTCCAAACAGATGATGGATGTTGTTGATGTTTTCTCCCCTCTCTCCCTCTCCTAAAATGGAGGCCAATTGAGGAGGCAGTGTGGAAAGGCCTCTCCTCAGGTGTTGATGGCCTTGGCCTTCCTTTCCTTTTTTTTTCTTTCTCCTCTCCTGTCCTCTCTCTCCAGGCACCTCAGTAGTAGTGGTTGGTTGGTGGTGGTCTGCTGTCTGGTCTCCCTCTCCTTCTCCTCTTCCTGCTCACAAAGACCACCACTCTGATGCTGCTGCTTCTGCTCCTCAGTCAGCAGCTCCGAAAGCTTGTGATTTCAAATAAAACTGTTGGACTATAACCTGGTGTTGTGCGACTTCTCATTTTTGCTCCTTCATTGAAAGAGTCCAGAGGTGTTACTTTTGGCCTCCAAACCTCATTGTCCATCCAGACATCCCAGCTCCATGGACAAAGGGTGGATTTCCCCAAATCTCACAAGTTCGAATATGAAAAGTCTGCTGCCTTTCATGACGTCAGCGTTGAGACAGGTCCCATGGCAACTCAAAAGACAGACAGTTCATCTTCACAGAAACCAACAGGCAGTCCCTTTTAAAGTCCAAAAGTCCAAACTCCATTTTAAAAATGCAGCCCACGTGCGTCTCCATTTTAAAAGGGTACATATCCATTTTAAAAGTCCAAAAAATCCTTCAGGCCCATGCACCCACTGATGTTGGCACCGGCCAAACCCTACACCTCCCTGTGATAATAACACCGTCAAACCTACGGCAGAATTATCACGCAACCGGTGTGTGTATGGAGGCCCCGGTATGTCTTCAGACCAAACCAAACCTAGCTTCCCGGGAGTTTCCTAAACTAAAACAAACTGTTCCCTGAAAGTACAATGTCCCCAAATCTTTAAAACTCGTTACAAGGTGGAGACAGAAAAACCTGTCTCCCTGAGTAATTTGTGACCACATTCATAACGATACAAGGGAAAAGGTAAGTTGTTTCTCCCCACAGCATTTCTCAGAAATGAACTGAAAGCGGGCCCCCTCCCCCACCCCCGCCGGGCCCCCTCCCCCACCCCCGCCGGGCCCCCTCCCCCACCCCCGCCGGGTCCCCTCCCCCACCCCCGCCGGGTCCCCTCCCCCACCCCCGCCGGGTCCCCTCCCCCACCCCCGCCGGGCCCCCTCCCCCACCCCCGCCGGGCCCCCTCCCCCACCCCCGCCGGGTCCCCTCCCCCACCCCCGCCGGGTCCCCTCCCCCAACCCCGCCGGGTCCCCTCCCCCACCCCCACCAGGTCCCCTCCCCCACCCCCGCCGGGCCCCCTCTCCCACGGCCACCAATTTTAATTACACTAGACAACCAGGCTTCGGGCACCCTTGTACATTCCCGTAAACGCATTAAAACCCCCGCAACATACCCGACGCAACATATACAACAGACTGGGACGGCCCCGCCGGTCCACCCGAGAACGCAGACATCCGACAGAACATCGCACAACTCATTTATAGCAACGGTGAAACAGCTTGTGGAGTCCGGGGCCGATAATGCAGCAGTCTGAGCCACCGATCTCCAACTGCCTCCCCTCATTGCCTGCCGGTCACGTAAAGCAAATCCGCAGTTATTACACACGGTCCAATCACTAAGACTTGAGAGACGACTCGAATCCACGGTGGGACTTCTCTGCTGAGCCCAACATCCCACCCTGGAGGAGACACCAGCTGAGTGATCGCCTCCTCCATCTCCCCGTGACGCTGTTCCAAAGTATAAACGTGCTTCTGTGACAATTCCACCTCCTTGAGCAGCTTTGAGAGATGTTCGGGCAGAGGTGGAATGTCATACCAGAACCGTGTTATATATTTATATAAATTGGTCACGGAATCGTTTCCGGTGAGATGCACCGTGGAGGACTCAGTGATGGGAAACTCCGTTCCTGAGCAAACTGAACCTCCGTGTGGGGTTTAAAGCAGAAGGTCGGATCGGGAACAGGACACCAGGTCTCGTCGTGGACCCTGTACTGAGTCACACTGGTCAAGGTACACTATGTCCCCCTGCCTGTGTACGCCACCTGAGGTGGAACGTGGCCCTGGGCCATCACCTCCATTGTACAATTAATGGCCTCCGCACCCTCTGATTCAAACCCACACACCGGTCGGTTGAACGAATGTAATCTCTGGGGACAGAGTACAGCGTGTGCTCCCCGGTGTTGGCACCCGTTAAGGTCTGTGCCTGCAATTGTGGACCCCCATTTAACGACGACCGGCGGAGCCCCATGGTGCCGCACGTGTACTCCATCCCTTATCACCCCAATATTTTGCACCCGGTATACCGGAGCTGGCTGCGGTAAACTGCTCATCACCGGCATCCTAAGCACAATCCCCATCACCGTAAAATTCGACCGGCCGCAATCAACCGGGACCGGGTACGCCTCTGAGGCCAGTCGGAGTTGGCACGGGCTCATCGACCCCTTGTATGGGCTGAGCGCGGTGAGGTGCCTGTTCCTGACCCATGAAGGAACGTGGCCTTGCTGAAGGTCCTTCATTCAGCAACCGAGCACCGTACAACACACACGCATCATTTCGTGCCGCCTGAGCTGAGGTGTTTCAATCTTCACCAATCAGACTGTTGATAATCTGAGCGTGGGCCTCCAGCTCTGCTATGACCTCCTTCAGGTGAATGGTCATGGCCTGGTCTTCCCGCAACTCCGACCCCTCTATGACGTTACCCTCTCCCAGTATCTTTCGCAGTCGGTCCCTTAAGGTATTTACCTGCATTTGCAACTGAGCATCGTCCATACTGTTAATAATGGACGTGCCAGTGCTGAAGGCCGTTGCCGCGTCATTCACCAGCCCTCTCTGATACCTCCCCGAACCCCCGCAATGTACATCGTATAAACCATCCCGATCCACGCCACCGTAACTCAATTCATAAAACTTTTTAAGCATTTCCTTGAGCAATACTTCATACAACCGCTCTGTTTCCATCGGACACCACCATGGCATTTGTACCTGGGTCAGGTTTAAAATCACTGAAGCGACCGAGTTGTGTACATCGTGGTATAAGACCGTACCGGTGGGGACTAATACTGAACCATTTCTAGGCCCAGGGGTTGTGGTGGGGCATCTATCTTCCGCCTCTGGAACTGGGATGGCTGTGGGAGGAGGCTTTACCTCGAGCGCTAGCAGCTCAGTGGCGTTTATAGTATTGGGGGAGTCTGGGATGACACAGGAGTCGATACTCCGTTCCCAGCTCATCCCAGCCCCAGAATCCTGCCATCGCCTCGAGAACACGATTGACACACCGGTCGGGCAGATTCTTTCTGAACCCCACATACATACGTAGAGGCCTTCCTCCTCTCTCCACCACTTATGCCAGCACACTACAACGCCTCCCTCCGTACCCGTGATCTCGCGGTACACATCATTGCCTAGCCGTTCCCAGTCCGCGGACCGATTGCCTTTAACATGGCTCGACTTCCTCAGCCACCACCTTCGCTCCAGGGGTATGTGTCCCTCGCACCGCAAGCACACTCGCCTTCCCTCGGTCACCCTCACCTGTGTGGCCGTAACTTAAAGCTCAGGGCACGGTAGGGACGCCTCCCCGTAGGTGAACCCCTCGCTGCTGGCGGACCGGGCTGAGTTGGACCCCAGCCACCCCGGCCATTTTCCCTCGTGGAAATAGGCCGCCACACCATCAATAACCCCATTCCTACCCCCTTCCTGCGCTGAGGGTCGGGATTGTTAGTTGCACACACTAAACAATGTGTGCAGAAACCCCTTACATCCTCCCTTATCTGCGGCCACCACCCTGCCTCTTCTACCCGCTGCCAAGTGGTCTCTGGTCCCGGGTGTCCCGCCCCGGGGCCCCCGTGAGCTAGCTGGAGAAAGTCCTCCCGATGCTGTACTGGGACCACCCACCGGTCCCCCTTAAACAACATCCCGTCCTTGACGCTGATGTCAGCAGCACCAAAGGGACCTTCTATTACCTCCCCCTCCAAAAATGTGCGGGTTAGGTTGATTTGGCTATGATAAATTGACCCTTAATGTTATGGGGGGATTAAATATGTGGGGTTATGGGGATAGGATGGGCTATGTTAGGGGGAATTAAATACGTGGGGTTACGGGGGTAGGGTGGGATATGTGTACTGTGGGGATTAAAGCAGGGACAGGGTACTGGATTTGGATGATCAGCCATGATCGTATTGAATGCTGGAGCAGGCTCGACGGGCCGAATGGCCTACTCCTGCTCCTAGATTCTATGTTTCTATGTTTCTATGTTTCTCCCTACCTAGTAGGCCGGCCTTGAGAATGGGGTCCTGTGCCTGTGCCTGTTTAAGGTCCGGGGCTACAGCGATCCCTGGTGTGCCTCCCCTGTCCCGGATGGCTGCTACTGGGGCCGCTTTCCCCGGATCCCACAGGGTTCCCTCTCTAGCTCCCTTCTTTGCTAATTCATCTGCCCTCTGGTTCCCCTCCCCACGGGGTTGTGTCTTAGAATGGGCCTTTACCTTGTGGATGTAATAATCCCCTCTATTCTTAGTGGCCTCTAAGATTTTGTGGAGCAACCATGCTGTGGTCAGGGGTCTCCCGTCGGCGGATTTAAACCCTCGTCTTGCCCAGATTGCCAAATATTCAGTGCAAGAGTTGCACGTGAACATTGAATCCGAGCAAATGGTATATGGAGGGGGGAACTCTTCGGGGTGGGTCACCACGTAGGCCATGGCTGCCAGTTCGGCGTGCTGAGCGCTCATGGTGCTGGGGAGTTTTATGACCTTCTCTACCTGAGCAGTCGGGTCATAAATCCCGCAACCTGTGAGCCGCTCCCCGTTGGACACGGTACTGGAACCATCCACGTAGATGTCCCGGCCCGTCGGGTGTATCCCAGCCCTGAGTCCCTCCTCCACATCCCATACCCCTTCCACTGTGCATGTGTGCGCCTGTCCCAGGGTACACCATGTTTCCTGCAAGTTTCGGCTCAGTCAACCCCTGCACTCTGAGATTAAGCTGCGAGAGCAGTAGGGTCCAGCGAGCAATGCGGGCACTGCTCACTGTCCCGTCCTTAATCCGCTCATCCAAAAGCATCTGGGTTGGCATGTGATGCATTAGGAGGACTAGCGGGGAGGATCCCGTGAAGAGCTGCGAGCACTTCACGGCCCAATGCGTGGCTAAAAGGTGCCTTTCGCAATTGGAGTATCCTCTCTCCAGATCTGTGACCACCATGGAGGAGTACACCACGGGTCTTAGCTTGCCGTGTCGCTCCTGGAGCAACACCGAGCTCAAGCTGTCCCCGCTGGCTGCTACCTCTAGAGAGAACTCTTCCCCCTGGTTAATCGCACCCAACGCAGGTGCCATTTGGAGGTCCCTTTTCAGCTGGGTGAATGCGGCCTGGCAGTTGGAATCCCACTCCCATTCGACTCCCTTGCGGAGGAGCTGAAGTAAAGGGGCTGCTGTGGCTGCATATCCCTCGATGAAATCCCGGCAGTACCCTGTGAGCCCCAGAAAAGACCTCACCCCTGGCACCATCTTGGGGGCTGGGAGCTCCTGTACTGCCTTTCATCGGGCATCATCGATCGCCCTTTCACCTGCTCGGACGGTCAGCCTGAGGAATTTTACTTCCTTCTGACCGACCTGAGCGTTCTTTGGGTTGACTTTGAAACCCGCATCCCTGAGTAACTTCAGCAACTCGCTCAGCAGTGGCCCGTGCTCCTCTCTATCACTAAAGAGGAGAATGTCGTCCACATACTGAACGATTTGCTGGGGCTGGCTAAAATTCTTCAGAGCATTAGCCATGCTCTGGTGGAAGATGGAGGGGCTGTTATGAAACCCCTGGGGAAGACACGTCCAAGTATACTGTTGGCCCTTAAATGTAAAGGCGAACTTATACTGGTCTTCCCGTCGAAGGGGAATCGACCAGAACCCATTCGAAACATCCAGCACCGAGAACGTGGTCGCGGTGGCTGGAATATTTCCAATTAGGTCTGCTACAGCCGCGACTGTGGGCGCGCAGGCTGGGATATTATTGTTGAGGACCCGATAGTCCACCGTGGCTCTCCATGACCCGTCAGGTTTCTTGACAGGCCAAAGGGGAGAGTTCACATGGGTGGCAATCGGCCTCAACACACCCTGCTTTACCAGGGAACCCAGGGCAATCTCCAAGTCTGCCTCCGCTTCCCTGGGAAAACTATACTGTTTTTGGGGCCTAGACATGGGATCCCTGTCTACTCTAACCTCTACCCCAGTCACCCGTCCGCAGTCGTGCTTGTGGGTGGCGAAAGCATCTAAATTGCTACGCACCTCTGCCTGGTACTGGAGCGGGGTGTTACTGACCAAAACCTCGAGGTCGTAACTACCCTGGGGCTTCATGCTGCAGACGCTCCCTCGTCCCCCCTTGTCTCTGGGTATTACCACTACCTCATCCACCTTATCGGAACCCACCGCTCCCCACAAGCAATGGTTCCTAAAATCTACAATGATCCTGTAGGCCAACATGAAGTCGGACCCAAGGACTCCCCACCCGGGCTGATCCCATTTCATGAGAACGCACTCCCATTTAGTGGTGAGGGAACCTAGCTTAATGGTAAGGGGAGTAGACCTTGCTCCCGCCTGCTCATCCCCGGTGAACCCTATCAGACTGAAGGGGACTTTACTGGACCAGGGTGAATTGGCCGGGTCCTTGGAATGGATCACCGTGCTCGAGGCTCTGGTGTCCACCAGGTACTTCCCCGTGACCATTTCCACCCCCATCCGCACGCAGGGCCTGCCCCACTCATCGTAGATGAGCGGGCACAGGTACTCAGGCTGAGCGCGCTCTAGTCAGGGTGACGGCGGACCCACTGGAGCGCTCGGTATGACCTCGCTGACTGCAGCATCAAGTCTACCGGTGTCCTTGCCCATCACCGTACGGAGGGCAGCCACTAGGACCTCATATCCTGACTGCTGGCTGGTCTCCCTCGTGTCGGTGTTTGGGGACTTCTTCCCGGGAGGCCCTCCTCGGCCGGGTACCCCTTTCTGGGTTGGACACTCCCGCCTCCAATGCCCCATCTGTCCACACTGAAAACAAGCTTTTGACTTGCTAGTGTTGGGGCGCTTCCTGACACCATTCCTTCCTTTCCCTCTTACCGGCCTTCATCTCACTGACCCTACCCCATTGCTTCACCTCCTCCCCACCCAGGGACTTGAAAGCCATGGTGAGCTTTCTAAGCACCCCGGCCTCGGTGTTAGCGAGGTCCTTGGCATCGAACCAGGCGTCGGCCTTGGCTCAAATACCTGGGAGACTTTTCACAACCAGGGTCCTTAGCCAGTGATTACGGGCCTCCCCTAGCAGTTGCGCACCGTGGCCTTAGCGTAGACGGGCCAGAGCCTGTCGGCAAACGCAATCGGTGCTTCTCCGGGCATCTGCAGGGTATTCTCAACTAGGGAAAATGGACTCCCCTGTGTATGGCCCATGGCTCGTAGGATTTTCTCCTTGAGCCCCACTATAGTGCCTCGTCCCGCCTTAGAGGCAGCGGACAGGCTTTGGTATAGTGTCCCTTCTAGGGAGATTAAAAGTAACTTATGCGTTTCCGCATCGTTACACTCGTTTAAGCCCCCTATCTGTTCTACCTTAGCGAAATGGTCTGTGGGGTCCCCTTTGATGTTATGTTTTTTCAGCCCCTCCACCGTCGTTTGGAGGTGAGGAGTTGTGAACGGGCCCACGTAGTCGTTTTGGAGCGGGCCCTCGTCACCGTTGGGTGCCAGCGGACCATACCTCCGCTGCCACAATGGACACATGGGTCCCGGTTGCTCCCTGCCCACTGGTGGAGCTACTTCCTCCTGTACTGCTACTGGCACTTCTGCTGGGGGCCTGTCCTCTCCCCAGTCTAACTGGGATCCACCTGGCGCCATTAAGCACACCATGCCTCTAGCCCCAGCCAAAGCCCTTTGTAGCTTCCTGATCTTTTCCTCACACTGATCGTGACTACAATCCTCAAAACCCCTACTTCTTGCTACACTGTAGGTGGTTTTGATATCATTATACTGGCTCTCTAGCCCTTCAGCTTTCACTGCTAAACGGGAGTTTTCCTCCCAGAGAATTTGCTCGTTGAGCTTGGCCTCTGTTACTTGGCACTGTAGATACTCCCCGGCCGTCCGGGAAGACTCTTCTACAGCCCTCCTTTCCTGCTTTTCTAGAGCTAATTCCCCCACCAACTGCCGACTCACTATACCCCGTGCATCTGATTCCCTTTCAGACTCCTCCATCTGCCCCTGAAGCCTGTTTACCTGCTTCCTTAACAGCTGAACCTGTTTTTGCAAGCATATGAGCCAAATTGCCTTTTCTTTGGACTTCCTATGCTCCTTTCCCCCTGTCCACTCAGCTGCCCTTTCCTGAGGACTGTCTGAGTGTAACATGTCCAGCACCCACTGCTGGGACACGTTAATTTTGGTGAACACTTAGGACGCGATCCTATCTTGCAAACCTGACTGAACCGTTTCAACCTTAGAGTCATTTGGACTACCCACGCCCTCAGGTCCTGCCGCGGTCGCCATTTCTGTAGGGTGTTTTTGCGTGCCCCATGATTCTATGACTCTCCCTTGAGTTGACCCGTGCCACAAAAACTCCCCAGTTTGGGTTCTTTCCCTTGGACGGCAGGAGCTTATGCCAATAGTCCCTGCCTAGCCCGTTGATTAGCGTGTAATCCCACAGAGAGAGAGACCAAGGCCAGCTAGGTCTTCTCCTATGCCCGGTGTGCAGCGTCCCCAACAGGATTACTGTGTAACCCGGCCATGACCAGATGCCACACGGTTGGTCTTCCGAATTATATCGCGAACCACAAGCCCCACAACCCCCAAGTTCGGACCCAAGGAGTTACTATGGACAGATTATAAATGATTCAGACAAAACGAAACGGTTCAGGTTGGTCAAAGATCGATTCCTTTTATTACACTCACAAAAACGACAATCCCTACTCCTCTCGCTTACGGCAGAACGAGTAGATGACCGTGGACACTAGCTTACAACCTTAGACTAAAATACCCACCCTGTTGATTACGCCGAACCAACCCCTTCCCAGAATCTAAGCCTAGATAATGGAAAAACCCTTCTAACTAAACCCCTCTCCCGGTTTGGTCAGAACCCACACTTGGAAGCCTCCTCACACACACACACGTGTTAGCCTGCGTCTTGGACACTTGCAGTTCCTCAGCAGCCAAACACGTGGGCGGTCCTGGGGATTTCTAGAGGTGTATGCTAGTTTCACGCGGTCCCGGGTCCGTTCGACTCCAGAGACAAAACCGTGCCTAACAGAGGCATGCGATGAGGCCTAGAGAATTACGTTCAGGCGGTAAGTGAGGCACTCAGTTCGGGCGTTCCTGGAGAGTTGGCGGACGCGTAGTTACGCGGAGAACCCCGTTACAGATGGTAGAGAAAAGCAGGCAAGCAACAGCCAAGAAGCCCTGCATCCCCAAAGATCAGCATGTTTATACCTCGTGCAATACACAAAATCTGCTGAGCGATTCCTGGTTACCATGGTCGCAGAGATGCTAGTTGGTTTGCCTGATGATGTCTCTTGTCCTGGATTGGTCATCTTGAAGAAAACAATGTTAGGCCATTATTGTAGATGAGCAGTACTCGAATTGTTTGTTAAGTTCTTGACTGCTCCTTCATTGAAAGAGTCCAGAGTTACTTTTGTCCTCCAAACCTCATTGTCCATCCAGACATCCCAGCTCCATGGACAAAGGGTGGTTTTCCCCAAATCTCACAAATTCGAATATGAAAAGGCTCCTGCCTTTCATGACGTCAGCGCTGAGACAGGTCCCATGGCAACCCAAAAGACAGACAGTTCATCTTCACAGAAACCAACAGGCAGTCCCTTTTAAAGTCCAAAGTCCAAACTCCATTTTTAAAATGCAGCCCACGTGCATCTCCATTTTAAAAGGGTACATATCCATTTTAAAAGTCAAAAAAATCCTTGAGGCACATGCACCCACTGATGTTGGCACCGGCCAAACCCAACATTATACAGCGCCTTTTATGACCACAGGATATCCCAAAGTGCTTTACACCCAATGAGGTACTTTTTGAAGTGTAGTCACTGTTGTAATGTAGGAAAGGCAGCAGCCAATTTGTGCATATCAAGCTGCCACAAACAGCAATGTGATAATGACCAGATAATCTGTTTTAAATACTCCTTCCAGGTGAAATGGATTTACAAAAGGTAAATCGTGCTTGACTAATCTACTGGAATTTTTTGAGGATGTAACTGGTAGAATAGATAAGGGAGAACCAGTGGATGTGGTGTATTTGGACTTTCAGAAGGCTTTTGATAAGGTCCCGCATAAGAGAATAGCGTGTAAAGTTAAGGCACATGGGATTGGGGGCAAGGTACTGACTTGGATAGAGAACTGGTTGGCAGACAGGAAGCAAAGAGTTGGAATAAATGTGTCTTTTTCCGAGTGGCAGGCAGTGACTAGTGGGGTACCGCAGGGATCGGTCCTAGGACCCCAGCTATTCACTATATATATATTAATGATCTAGACGAGGGAACTAGATGTAATATCTCCAAGTTTGCAGATGACACAAAGCTGGGTGGGCGTGCGTGCTGCGAGGAGGATGCCGAGAAACTCCAGTATGATTTGGACAGGTTGGGTGATTGGGCAGAAGCATGGCAGATGCAGTATAATGTGGATAAATGCGAGGTTATCCACTTTGGTAAAAACAGGAAGGCAGATTATTATCTGAACGGCAATAGATTGGAAGAAGGGGAAGTGCAATGAGACCTGGGTGTGCTTGTGCACCAGTCGCTGAAGGTAAGCATGCAGGTACAGCAGGCGGTAAAGAAGGCAAATGGTATGTTGGCCTTCATAGCGAGAGGGTTTGAGTACAGGAACAAGGATGTCTTGCTACAGTTGTACAGGGTCATGGTGAGACCACACCTTGAGTATTGTGTGCAGTTTTGGTCGCCTTATCTGAGGAAGGATGTTCTTGCCATGGAGGGTGTGCAGCGAAGATTCACCAGACTGATACCTGGGATGGCAGGTATGATGTACGAGGAGAGATTGGGTCGATTGGGCTTATACTCGCTGGAGTTTAGAAGAATGAGAGGAGATAGAAACTTAGAAACATAGAAGATAGGAGCAGGAGTAGGCCATTTGGCCCCTCGAGCCTGCTCCGCCATTCGATGAGATCATGGCTGATCATCCAAACTCAGTACCCTGTACCTGCCTTCTCCCCATATCTCTTGATACTTTTAGCTTTAAGAAATATATCCAACTCATTCTTGAATATATTTAATGACTTGGCCTCAACTACCTTCTGTGGTAGAGAATTCCACAGGTTCACCACTCTCTGGGTGAAGAAATTCTTCCTCATTTCTGTCCTAAATGACTTACCCGTTATCCTTAGATTATGACCCCTGGTTCTGGACTCTCCGACCATCGGGAACATTCTTCCTGCATCTAGTTTGTCCAGACTTGTCAGAATTTTATATGTTTCGATGAGATCCCCTCTCATTCTTCTATACTCCAGCGAGTATAAGCCCAATCGACCCGATCTCTCCTCATATGTCATTCCTGCCATCCCAGGTATCAGTCTGGTGAATCTTCGCTGAACTCCTTCCATGGCAAGAACATCCTTCCTCAGATAAGGCGCCCAAAACTGCACACAGTACTCAAGGTGTGGTCTCACCAAGGCCCTGTACAACTGCAGCAGGACATCCCTGTTCCTATACTCAAACCCTTTCGCTATGAAGGCCAACATACCATTTGCCTTCTTCACCGCCTGCTGCACCTGCATGCTTACTTTCAGCGACTGGTGCACAAGGACACCCAGGTCTCGTTGCACTTCCCCTTCTCCCAATCTATTGCCATTCAGATAATAATCTGCCTTTCTGTTTTTGACACCAAAGTGGATAACCTAGCACTTATCCACGTTATATTGCATCTGCCACGCTTCTGCCCACTCACCCAACCTGTCCAAATCATCCTGGAGTTTATCGGTATCCTCCTCGCAGCACACACTCCCACCCAACTTTGTGTCATCTGCAAACTTGGAGATATTACATTTAGTTCCCTTATCTAGATCATTAATGTATATTGTGAATAGCTGGGGTCCAACGACCGATCCCTGCGGTACCCCACTAGTCACTGCTTGCCACTCGGAAAAAGACCCATTAATTCCTACTCTCTGCTTTCTGTCTGCCAACCAGTTCTCTATCCAAGTCAATACCTTGCCCCCAATCCCATGTGCCTTAACTTTACACGCTAATCTCTTATGCGGGACCTTATCGAAAGCCTTTTGAAAGTCCAAATACACCACATCTACTGGTTCTCCCTTATCTATTTTCCCAGTTACATCCTCAAAAAATTCCAGTAGATTAGTCAAGCACGATTTACCTTTTGTAAATCCATGTTGACTTTGTCCGATCCTGTCACTGTTTTTCAAGTGCTCAGCTATTACATCCTTTATAATGGACTCTAGCATTTTCCCCACTACCGATGTCAGGCTTACTGGTCTGTAATTCCCCGCTTTCTCTCTACCACCCTTTTTGAATAGTGGGGTAACATTAGCTACCCTCCAATCCATGGGTACAGTTCCAGATTCCATCGAATGATGGAAGATGATCAGCAATGCATCTACTATTTCTAGGGCCACTTCCTTAAGTACCCTAGGATGTAGATTATCAGGCCTTGGGGATTTATCAGCCTTCAATCCCGTCAATTTCCCTAACACCATTTCCCTACAAATACTGATTTCTTTCAGTTCCTCCCTTTCATCAGACCGTATGTTCTCCAACATCTCTGGGAGGTTATTTGTGTCCTCCTTTGTGAAGACAGAACCAAAATATGCATTTAATTGGTCTGCCATTTCTTTGTTCCCCATTATAACTTCCCCCGCTTCTGACTGCAAGGGACCTACACTTGATTTCACTAATCTTTTTCTCTTCACATATCTATAAAAGCTCTTACAGTCAGTTTTTATGTTCCCAGCAAGCTTACTTTCATATTCTATTTTCCCCTTCTTAATTAATCCCTTTGTCCTCCTTTGTTGAATCCTAAACTGCTCCCAATCCTCAGGGCTACAGCTTTTTCTGGCCAATTTATATGACCCCTCCTTGGATCTTATGCTATCCCTAATTTGCCTTGTTAGCCACGGTTGAGTCACCCTTTTTGTTGTATTCTTATGCCACACTGGGATGAACAAATTCTGTAGTTCATCCATGCAGTCTTTGAATGTTTGCCATTGCCTATCCACCGTCAACCCCTTGAGTGACATTCCCCAATCAATCCTACCCAATTCGCGCCTCATACCATCGTAGTTTCCTTTATTTAAATTCAGGACCCTAGTCTCTGATTCAACTACTTCACTCTCCATCCTAATGAAGAATTCTATCATATTATGATCACTCTGACCCAAGGGGGCCTCGTACAACAAGATTGCTAATTAATCCTTTCTCGTTACATAATACCCAGTCTAAGATGGCCTGATCTCTGGTTGGTTCCTCGACATATTGTTCCAGAAAACCATCTCATAAACATTCTAGGAATTCCTCCTCCACAGTATTTTTACTAATTTGGTTAGCCCAATCTATATGTAAATTAAAGTCACCCATGATGACTGCTGTGCCCTTACTGCATGCTTCTCTAATTTCCCTTTTAATGCCATCCCCAACCTCCGTATTACTGTTTGGCGGTCTATATACCACTCCCACTAATGTTTTCTGCCCCTTGTTATTTCTCAGTTCTACCCATACAGATTCCGCATCATCAGAGCTAATATCCTTCCTTTCAATTGTGTTAATCCCCTCTTTAACCAGCAATGCTACCCCACCTCCCTTTCTTTTTTGCCTATCTTTCCTAAATATTGAATACCCCTGGATGTTGAGTTCCCAACCTTGGCCACCCTGGAGCCATGTTTCTGTAATCCCAATCAAATCGTATTCATTTACCTCTATTTGCGCAGCTAATTCATCCACCTTGTTCTGAATGCTCCTTGCATTAAGACACAAAGCCTTCAGGCTTGTTTTTTTAACGCTCTCAGACCTATATGAATTATTATTTACTGTGACCATGTTTGATTTAAACCGTTGAGTTCTTTGCCTTCTACTTTTGTTTTTCTCCTTCCTGTCTTTAGCATTTATCCTTGTTTCCCTTTCCTCTGTCTCCCTGCTCAGGTTCCCAACCTCCTGCCACTTTAGTTTAAACCCTCCCCAACAGCACTAGCAAACACTCCCCTAGGACATTGGTCCCGGCCCTGCCCAGGTGCAGACCGTCCCGTTTGTACTGGTCCCACCTCCCCCAGAACCGGTTCCAATGTCCAAGGAATTTGAATCCCTCCCCCTTGCACCATTCCTCTAGCCACGTATTCATTTGAAATATTCTCCTATTTCTACTCTGACTAGCACGTGGCACTGGTAGCAATCCTGAGATTACTACCTTTGAGGTCCTATTTTTTAATTTACCTCCTAACTCCCTATATTCTGCTTTTAGGACCTCATCCCGTTTTTTACCTATATCGTTGATGCCTATGTGCACCATGACAACAGGCTGTTCGCCCTCCCCCTCCAAAATGTTCTGTAGCCGCTCCGATACGTCCTTGACCCTTGCACCAGGGAGGCAACACACCATCCTGGAGTCTCGTTTGCTGCCGCAGAAACGCCTATCTATTCCCCTTACAATTGAATTCCCTATCACTATAGCTCTTCCACACTTCTTCCTCCCAGCCTGTGCAGCAGAGCCACCCATGGTGCCAGGAAGTTGGCTGCTGCCGCCTTCCCCTGATAAGTCATCCCCCCCAACAGCATCCAAAGTGGTATATCTGTTTGAGAGGGGGATGGCCACAGGGGACCCCTGCACTACCTGCCTGCACCTCTTACTCTGCCTGGTAGTCACCAATTCACTTCCTGCCTGTACACCCTTTACCTGCGGTGTGACCAACTCGCTAAACGTGTTATCCACGACGTTCTTAGCGTCGCTCATTCTCCAATATGCATCCATCCGCAGCTCCAGCGCCGCAATGCGGTCGTCAGTAGCTGCAGCTGAATGCATTTCCCACACACATGGTCGTCAGGGATACAGGAAGCGTCCCTGATTTCCCACATATAGCAGGAGGAGCATATCACGGGGCCGAGCTCTCCTGCCATGACTTACCCTTTAATTAATTAATTAAAATTAAGCTAATTGAATCCCACCAATTTCACTTCTCATTGAAACTTATAAAATTCTAACAGGGCTAGACAGACTGGATGCAGGAAGGATGTTCCCGATGGCGGGGGAGTCCAGAACCAGGGGTCACAGTCTAAGGATAAGGGGTAAGCCATTTAGGACAGAGATGAGGAGGAATTTCTTCACCCAGAGAGTGGTGAACCTGTGGAATTCTCTACCACAGAAGGCAGTTGAGGCCAAGTCAGTAAATATATTCAAGATGGAGATAGATATATTTCTTAAGGCTAAAGGTATCAAGGGATATGGAGAGAAGGCAGGGACAGGGTACTGAATTTGGATGATCAGCCATGATCTCATCAAATGGCGGAGCAGGCTCGAGGGGCCGAATGGCCTACTCCTGCTCCGATCTTCTATGAAACAGCGATTTACTTGTACTTCTTGCAATTTAGTATACTGTATTCGCTGCTCACGATGCGGTCTCCTCTACATTGGGGAGACCAAACGTAGGTTGGGTGACTGCTTTGCGGAACACCTCCGTTCAGTCCGTAAGCGTGACCCTGAGCTTCTGGTCGCCTGTCACTTTAATTCTCTGCTCCACTCTCACTCTAACCTCTCTGACCTCGGCCTCTTACACTGTTCCAACGAAGCTCAACGTAAGCTCGAGGAACAGCACCTCATCTTTCGATTAGGCACTTTACAGCCTTCTGGACTCAACATCGAGTTCAACAATTTCAGACCATAACCTCTGCCCCTATTTTTTCTGAAAGCAGCTACTGATGATTCTATTCCCATTTACACCTCCTCTAGACCCATCTTTTGTTTCATTACTTGCCCCAGTACCATCCCCTTTTGCCTTGCACCATCATCCCTTTTCTCATTTAATCTCTCCTGCCTTCCACTCTATCACAGACCTTCCCTTTTGTTCTTTCCTCCCCTCCGCCCTTTCCCTGCACCTGCACTTGCTTAAAACCTGTTCCATCTCTAACTTTTTCCAGTTCTGACGAAGGGTCATCGACCTGAAACGTTAACTCTGTTTCTCTCTCACAGATGCTGCCTGACCTGCCGAGCGTTTCCAGCATTTTCTGTTTTTATTTCATATTTCCAGCATCCGCAGCCTTTTGTTTTTGTAATCTGTTTTAGTGATTGAGATTGAGGGATAAACATTGGCCGGGACACTGGGGAGGACTCCCCTGCTCTTCTTTGAAATAGTGCCATAGGATCTTCTGTGTCCACCTTAGGGGGCAGTGGGCAATGTTTCCTGTAAGCTGCGTGGGCGCGCAGTGCTCCAGCGTTCCTGCGCAGCCAGCTTGCCGGCTTTTCAATGCAAAAACCACACATGCAGGGTATTTTGAATGAGTCACGCAGCCCCCTCCCCAAAAAGATTACAGGGAACATTGGCAGCGGGGCCTCGGTTTAACGTCTCATCCACAGGACGGCACCTCCGGCAGTGCAGCACTCCCTCAGTACTGCACTGGGAGCGTCAGCCTCGATTACATGCTCAAGTCTCTGGAGTGGGGCTTCAACCCAAGACCTTCTTGACTCAGAGGCGAGAGCGCTACCCACTGAGCCACGGCTGCCACCAGTCCGAGTGGCTGGCCAGAGACCTGCTTTGGCCATGGCTGCAGAGATATCTCCAGTCACCAGATTGTTCCCTCAGTCCAAGTCCAGATGGGTGGGGTTTTGGGGTGGCAGGGGTGGCGGGGGAGCGGGGCGGGGAGGGGGGGGGGTGCGGCGGGTGGGAAGATGGAGAAAAATACATAACAACGAAGGGAAACAAAAGATTAACCCTCAGAGGTGGTAATGACTCGACAATATAGTAAGTAAATGATCATTGGAAAATATTGCGGTTTATGACTATGCCAAGCCTTGATTGCCTGTTTCCAAAGATTTTCCCTCCCCATTGACATGCCTTTCTGTTAACTTATCGCCTACCACCGACCAAAGGTTAAGGCCACACTTTGCTGGCTTCACCACTTTTTATTGTTCCCTTTATTATCTGCCGACCTGAGATTGCGACAGGTTGCGCTTTGGAATCCCGCACCCGTGGGACGGACTGGGAGGGGTTGGCACCCACTGCACTGACATGGAGCTCAGCGGACAGGGCAGGTTGACGCTCAGCTTGCTCCTGACATGAAGACGCTCAGCTGCTGGGGCTCTGCCTGGTGTGCTGTCTTTCTTGTGGCAACTGTGAGTACTCTTGCCCGTTGACAAGGCATTGGCTTTCCTCACCACTTCACCCCCCCGCCCCACCCCCCACCCACCACCACCTCCCTCCCCAAAGCGCAGCTAAGGAGGGTTGAGAGACTGGGAGATTCGAAGAGAAGTTGCACCAAAACTTCTTGCCTTTTAATATTGCACGTTGTTAAAGGGTTCTGTTGCGCTCTGGCGATATCAGGGCAGACTGGTTAAAAGCAAAAACACTGGCTTAGTAAAAGCCCAGTATAAACATTGAGTAGAGTTTATTGGATTGATGGATACGGTTTGTCTGTCTGTCTTTATTGTATGACCCGTCAATCAGTACTTAAAGCCCAGGGAACGGAGCTGGGGCGAAAATCCGAAGGGACGAAACATTCCTTCAGAAACAAACCGAGAGGCGAGATCCAAGCATTCAAAGTAATAAAAGGCGCAGAGATAAAACTGTTAACTTTGGCGAGCAAAGGACTACAGGACCCACAAGCCTCAACATAATGAGAGACGAGGAAGAAAAATGTTTTGTATTTTTTTTTGCCTTGAGACAGTGGACAGGCAGAATAGAAGATGAACTCTATGGGGGAAAAATTAGGTCGCGCCCCATTTGGGGCGCAAATATCGTCTGGACGCAAATATTAGCGCCTGGCGCTAATTATCGCCACTGACTGGAAACTTCACTTTTACCGCCCCGGGAGGTGAGTGGAGCGCTAAATCAGGCGCTGCACACCTGTCTTAAGGCGCAAAGGCCGAGCAGTGAGGCGCTAACTCAGCGCGCGAGCGCAGCGCAGCTGCTGCCAGTTAGCGAGGGAACACAGACACACTGGCGCCGGCCACTTCTTAAAGCGGGGGGGGGGCCAACTGTTAGGATCAGTAGGCAAAACTACCTCACAAAGCGTTGAATCAATGCAGAAGTCTCTCTTTCTCTCTCTCCGAATCTCTCTCTCTCTCTCAGAACGAGTGGTGCAAAAATGTCAACCACAGAAAAAGACAGGAAGAGGCCCCCTTTAAATAGCGCCCCCCCCAGCCCCACAGCGATTAATAGCGTTCCAGTCTTCCGGTCGTTGGATGCGCCAGGCAGTAAGGCAGGGGGCGCCACTCAATTTCCGCTCCGGGGCTCCACAAGGGCGTTGCACCATGGAATGACGTCACAATCTGCACGTGCAGGTGGTCGCGGCGGTAAAAGTTTAGCGCCGCCGCACAATGTCTAGTTAAGTTCCGGAGCGGCGCAAACATCGCTGCGCCCGGGCGTTAGCGGCTTTGCGCCCCATTAGCGCCCTCTTAAGGCGCTAACGGGAGGCGCAACCAACTGAATTTTTACCCCTATGACTTTGGGTTGATACGAAGGGGAGCTGGATCGGTGTTTGTTTATACTTGAACAAATTAGTATTGAGAGGGAGGAGGGTACTAGCGGTTTTAGCAGGCTTAAAAGTGGATAAATGCCCAGGCCCAGACGAGATGTATCCCAGGCTGCTGTGTGAGGCAAGGGAGGAGATTGCAGGGGCTCTGACACAAATTTTCAGAACCTCTCTGGCCACAGGGGAGGTGCCAGAGGACTGGAGGACAGTTAACGTAGTACCATTGTTCAAGAAGGGTAGTAGGGATAAACCAGGGAATTACAGGCCAGTGAGCCTAACATCAGTGGTAGGGAAATTATTGGAAAAAATTCTGAGGGACAGAATTAGTCTCCACTTGGAGAGGCAAGGATTAATCAAGGATAGTCAGCATGGCTTTGTCAGGGGGAGATCATGTCTGACCAATTTGATTGAATTTTTCGAGGGGGTCACTAGGTGTGTGGATGAGGGTAGTGTAGTTGATGTAGTCTACATGGACTTCAGTAAGGCTTTTGACAAAGTCCCGCATGCGAGACTGGTCAAGAAGGTAAGAGCCCATGGGATCCAGGGCAACTTGGCACATTGGATCCAAAATTGGCTTAGTGGCAGGAGGCAGAGGGTGATGGTCAAAGGTTGTTTTTGTGACTGGAAGCCTGTGTCCAGTGGTGTACCGCAGGGATCGGTGCTGGGACCTTTGCTGTTTGTAGTGTACATTAATGATTTAGATATGAATGTAGGATATATGATCAATAAGTTCGCAGATGACACAAAAATTGGTGGAGTGGTAAATAAAAGAGGAGGGAAGCGTCAGGCTACAGAACGATATAGCTGGGTTGGTTAGATGGGCAGAACAGTGGCAAATGGAATTTAACCC
The DNA here is from genome assembly GCA_030390025.1 of Squalus acanthias. Classification (NCBI taxonomy): domain Eukaryota; kingdom Metazoa; phylum Chordata; class Chondrichthyes; order Squaliformes; family Squalidae; genus Squalus; species Squalus acanthias. The sequence continues at coordinate 171,655,183 of CM059428.1, read as the reverse complement.
TGAAAAGTGTGAGGTGATGCAGTTTGGGAGGACTAACAAGGCAAGGGAATACACAATGAATGGTAGGACCCTAGGAAGGACAGAGGATCAGAGGGACCTTGGTGTGCATGTACATATATCCCTGAAGGCAGCAGGACAGGTAGATAAGGTGGTTAAAAAGGCATATGGGATACTTGCCTTCATTAGCTGAGGCATAGAATATAAGAGCAGGGAGGTTATGATGGAGCTGTACAAAACGCTAGTTAGGCCACAGCTGGAATACTGTGTGCAGTTCTGGTCGCCACACTATAGGTAGGATGTGATTGCATTGGAGAGGGTGCAGAGGAGATTCACCAGGATGTTACCTGGGCTGGAGCGCTTCAGCTATGAAGAGAGACTGGACAGGCTGGGGTTGTTTTCCTTACAGCAGAGAAGGCTGAGGGGGGACCTGATTGAGGTGTACAAAATTATGAGGGGCATAGATAGGGTAGATAGAAAGGAACTTTTCCCCTTCATAGAAGGGTCAATAACCAGGGGGCATAGTTTCAAGGTAAGGGGCAGGAGGTTTAGAGGGGATTTGAGGAAAAACTTTTTCACCCAGAAGATGGTTGGAATCTGGAACTCACTGCCTGAAAGGGTGGTTGAGGCAGGAACCCTCACAACATTCAAGAAGCATTTAGATGAGCACTTGAAACGCCATAGCATACAAGGCTACGGACCAAGTGCTGGAAAATGGGATTAGAATAGACAGGGCTTAATGGCCGGCGCAGACACGATGGGCCGAAGGGCCTCTTTCTGTGCTGTACAACTCTATGACTCTATGACTCTATGTTGCGGAGAGGGGCAGCGGGTTATGGAAATATTTTAACCTCACTGCGTCGAGTTTATTTTCGGAGGAGGGGGTGGGTTTACGGGATTCCGATGACCCCACTTCCGACAACAACAACTTGCATTTATATAGTGCCTTTAATGTCGTAAGACCGTCCCAAGGCGCTCCACAGGAGTGTAATCAGACAAAAAAAATTGTCACCGAGCCACATACGGGAGATATTCGGACAGGTGACCAAAAGCTTGGTCAAAGAGGTAGGTTTTAAGCAGCTTTTTGAAAGAGGAGAGAGAGAGGTAGAGAGTAAAAAAAGGTTTAGTGGAGGGGGGGGGGGGGTGGAATTCTAGAACTTACGGTCTAGACGGGAGCAAGGACTGGAGAGACTTGTAAAGAAGGAAGAGGATGAGGGACTTCAGTTACGTGGAGAGACTGGAGAAGCTGGCATTGTTCTCCTTAGAGCAGAAAAGATTAAGGGGAGATTTAATAGAGGTGTTCAAAATCATGAGGGGTTTTGATAGAGTAAATAAGGAGAAACTGTTTCCACTGGCAGGAGGGTCAGTAACCGTCTGCTCTCTCAGGTGGAAATAAAAGATCTCACGGCACTATTTCGAAGAAGAGCAGGGGAGTTCTCCCCGGTGTCCTGGGCCAATATTTATCCTTGACCAACATCATTAAAAACAGATTATCTGGTCATTATCACATTGCTGTTTGTGGGAGCTTGCTGTGCGCAAATTGGCTGCTGCGTTTCCTGCATTACAACAGCAACTGCACGTCAAAAAAGTACTTCATTGGCTGCAAAATGCTTTGGGACATTCTGAGGTCATGACCCTCCAAGGGGGCTCCTGCCGGTCTTCGTCTGAAAGTCCACTGGTCAGTAACTGGGTACCAAAGGAGAGAAGGGAGATGCAAAGCGGATTGTTTTACACAGATAGTTATTAGGATATGGGATATTCTACCAGAAACTGTGGTGGAAGTAGAATCAGTGATAGTTGTCCTTGCCCAGATTGTGATAATGTGAGATACTACATTTTGGAACGGATCAATACATAATATCCGGGGGTGTCAGCTTTAAACCATGGAATGGATTGATCCACTACATTAAGGGCTGGATTTTCAATGCCCCGTGGAGTCGGGTTTGGAGGCGTGTGGGGGGTTAAAGTTGCAGATTCGGGGGTCCCGACCCCATCCCGACTCCAACCCGCCGCCACGCAATTTTGATAATATCGTGTGCGGTGTTCCCGACTCCGTCCCGCCTCCAAGAGGCGGGAGAGGCCATTAAAGCCCTTAACAAGCCCTAAATTGGCTCTGTAATGCCATTTTGAAACGTTTTAGCTAGTTTAACCCTTTTCTGACGTGAAGCACGCCTGATGTGAAACACTCCAGTGAAACCTGGCGGGAGCACAAGTGGATAGCTGACTATCAGCTGCAGGTCCACTATTACAACGGAGATGTGATGAAGGTAGTAGTAGTATTATGTCTGCATCCAGGTCCTCTCACAGCAAAGGCCAGGCAGTCTCTGAGACCAGGCAGTCTCTGACCTGCAATGTTGACATCATCAGAGGCGACTTTCAGACTGAAACCACTAATTGGTTCATGGGTTCCCACATGCTGGAACTCAATCGCCCAATTAAGTGAAAATTGCATCAATCTCCCACATCCAATTGCAGGCGGGTGGATAACACGAAAAGTGGATGACACCCCAACCCACCCCAGTATCAAAATCCAGCCCTTAAGTGTCAAAAGAAAGAAAGATTTGCATTTATACAGTGCCTTTCATGATGTGCTATATAGCCAATGAAGTACTTTTGAAGTGTAGTCGTTGTTGTAATGTAGGAAACGCGGCAACCAAATGCACACAGCAAGCTCCCACACACAGCAATGTGATAAATGACCAGGTGATTTATTTTAATGATGTTGGCTGAGGGATAAATATTGGCCCAGGACATTGGGGAGCTCCCCTGCTCTTCTTCGAATAGTGCCATGGGATCTTTTACATCCACCTGAGAGCGCAGACGGGACCTCGGTTTAATGTCTCATCCAAAGGACGGCACCTCCGACAGTGCAGCACTCCCTCAGTACCGCACTGGGAGTGTCAGCCTAGATTTTTGCATTCAAGTCTCTAGAGTGGGACTTGAACCCACAAACCATTCTGACTCAGAAGGCGACGAGTGCTATCAACTGAGCTATAACTGCCTTAACATAAATTTAAATCCTTGAATGGATCAATATACCCCCTCACATGTCAAATACAAACTAAGCTCGGATGAATATGTTGCACGCGTGTTACTTTTTCTGGGTGAATTGTGTGTCCACAGTTAGTGGTCACTGGTGCCATCAGAAAATATATTTTATCAGGGATTCAGATCCAGTATGAGTCACAGCTTTGGGCCCAGCCAATAGCAGGAGTCAGGGCTGCAAGTCCAGGAGACCAGCAGGAGACAGGGTATTCAGTCTGGGAGACCAGCAGGAGACAGGGTATTCAGTCTGGGAGACCAGCAGGAGACAGGGTATTCGGTCTGGGAGACCAGCAGGAGACAGGGTATTCGGTCTGGGACACCAGCAGGAGACAGGGTATTCGGTCTGGAAGACCAGCAGGAGACAGGGTATTCGGTCTGGGACACCAGCAGGAGACAGGGTATTCGGTCTGGGAGACCAGCAGGAGGCAGGGTAATTGGTCTGGGACACCAGCAGGAGACAGGGTATTCGGTCTGGGACACCAGCAGGAGACAGGGTATTCGGTCTGGGAGACCAGCAGGAGACATAGAAACATAGAAACATAGAAGATAGGAGCAGGAGTAGGCCATTCGGCCCCTCGAGCCTGCTCCGCCATTTAATGAGATCATGGCTGATCATCCAAATTCAGTACCCTGTCCCTGCCTTCTCCCCATATCCCTTGATCTTTTTAGCCTTAAGAAATATATCCAACTCCTTCTTGAATATATTTAATGAATTGGCCTCAACTGCCTTCTGTGGTAGAGAATTCCACAGGTTCACCACTCTCTGGGTGAAGAAATTCCTCCTCATCTCAGTCCTAAATGGCTTACCCCTTATTCTTAGACTGTGACCTCTGGTTCTGGACTCCCCCGCCATCGGGAACATCCTTCCCGCATCTAGTCTGTCTAGTCCTGTTAGAATTTTATGAGTTTCAATGAGATCCCCTCTCATTCTTCTAAACTCCAGCGAGTATAAGCCCAATTGACCCAATCTCTCCTCATACGTCATTCCTGCCATCCCAGGTATCAGTCTGGTGAATCTTCGCTGCACTCCCTCCATGGCAAGAACATCCTTCCTCAGATAAGGCGACCAAAACGGCACACAATACTCAAGATGTGGTCTCACCAAGGCCCTGTACAACTGCAGCAAGACATCCTTGTTCCTGTACTCAAAACCTTTCGCTACGAAGGCCAACATACCATTTGCCTTCTTAACCGCCTGCTGCACCTGCATGCTTACCTTCAGCGACTGGTGCACAAGCACACCCAGGTCTCGTTGCAGTTCCCCTTCTCTCAATCTATTGCCATTCAGATAATAATCTGCCTTTCTGTTTTTGACACCAAAGTGGATAACCTCGCATTTATCCACATTATATTGCATCTGCCATGCTTCTGCCCAATCACCCAACCTGTCCAAATCATACTGGAGTTTCTCGGCATCCTCCTCACGGCACACACTCCCACCCAGCTTTGTGTCGTCTGCAAACTTGGAGATATTACATCCAATTCCCTCGTCTAGATCATTAATATGTATTGTGAATAGCTGGGGTCCTAGGACCGATCCCTGCGGTACCCCACTAGTCACTGCCTGCCACTCGGAAAAAGACCCGTTTATTCCAACTCTTTGCTTTCTGTCTGCCAACCAGTTCTCTATCCAAGTCAATACCCTGTCACCTGCTGGTCTCCCAGGGTATTCGGTCTGGGAGACCAGCAGGAGACAGGGTATTCGGTCTGGGACACCAGCAGGAGACAGGGTATTCAGTCTGGGACACCAGCAGGAGACAGGGTATTTGGTCTGGGATACCAGCAGGAGGCAAGGTATTCGGTCTGGGACACCAGCAGGAGGCAGGGTATTCGGTCTGGGATACCAGCAGGAGGCAAGGTATTCGGTCTGGGAGACCAGCAGGAGGCAGGGTATACGGTCTGGGAGACCAGCAGGAGAGAGGGTATTCGGTCTGGGAGACCAGCAGGAGACAGGGTATTCGGTCTGGGATACCAGCAGGAGGCAAGGTATTCGGTCTGGGAGACCAGCAGGAGAGAGGGTATTCGGTCTGGGACACCAGCAGGAGACAGGGTATTCGGTCTGGGAGACCAACAGGAGAGAGGGTATTCGGTCTGGGACACCAGCAGGAGACAGGGTATTCGGTCTGGGACACCAGCAGGAGACAGGGTATTCGGTCTGGGACACCAGCAGGAGGCAGGGTATTTGGTCTGGGACACCAGCAGGAGAGAGGGTATTCGGTCTGGGACACCAGCAGGAGACAGGGTATTCGGTCTGGGACACCAGCAGGAGGCAGGGTATTTGGTCTGGGACACCAGCAGGAGGCAAGGTATTCGGTCTGGGACACCAGCAGGAGGCAGGGTATTTGGTCTGGGACACCAACAGGAGACAGGGTATTCGGTCTGGGACACCAGCAGGAGACAGGGTATTCGGTCTGGGACACCAGCAGGAGGCAGGGTATTCGGTCTGGGACACCAGCAGGAGGCAAGGTATTCGGTCTGGGACACCAGCAGGAGGCAGGGTATTTGGTCTGGGACACCAGCAGGAGACAGGGTATTCGGTCTGGGACACCAGCAGGAGACAGGGTATTTGGTCTGGGACACCAGCAGGAGGCAGGGTATTTGGTCTGGGACACCAGCAGGAGACAGGGTATTCGGTCTGGGACACCAACAGGAGACAGGGTATTCGGTCTGGGACACCAGCAGGAGACAGGGTATTTGGTCTGGGAGTCCAGCAGGAGACAGGGTATTCGGTCTGGGACACCAGCAGGAGACAGGGTATTCGGTCTGGGACACCAGCAGGAGGCAGGGTATTTGGTCTGGGAGACCAGCAGGAGGCAGGGTATACGGTCTGGGAGACCAGCAGGAGACAGGGTATTCGGTCTGGGACACCAGCAGGAGTAGGCTGCCAGTATTTTTATGTATCTGGGAACTGCATTGGACAATCTAAGTAGGCCAATCAGAAGCTAAACCCTCAATCTGCCAGGTCAAGTATATCTGTTGAGTGTCTGCTGCACTCGGTTGATAAAGAACATGCCATTGTAGATGTTTTATTGGGTATAGTGCTCAATACGACTTTATATAACGTTACTATTGCCGACTTATGACACAAACTTGGACACATTGACATGGGCTGCGAGCTCCCCCTTGTGGAGCCATCTGAACATTTGACACTTTAGTTGCAAGAAAGAATCAAGTACCAAACTTGCATTTCCACCACCTCAGGACGCCCCAAAGAGCTTTACAGCCCATGAGGTACTTTTTGAAGTGCAGTCACTGTTGTGATGTTGGCAAACGTGGCAGCCAAACTGCGCACAGTCCCGTGTGGGACTGACTACTTCTGCTTTGTGTGACTGTGGAGCTATGACCTCTCTGTGCCTTGGTGCTTTGTGAGTGATAATGTACCGACTGTGTGTCAGAAGGAGCTGGCTGCACTGTTCCTTGTGTCTCGGGTGGAGGCAACATCACATTCATTCTGGTTCCTTCAGGTATCTCTTGTCAGTGAAGAACAGGCCATAGAGTCATAGGGGGAAAAATTAGGTCGCGCCCCGTTTGGGGCGCAAATATCGTCTGGACGCAAATATTAGCGCCTGGCGCTAATTATCGCCACTGACTGGAAACTTCACTTTTACCGCCCCGGGAGGTGAGTGGAGCGCTAAATCAGGCGCTGCACACCTGTCTTAAGGCGCAAAGGCCGAGCAGTGAGGCGCTAACTCAGCGCGCGAGCGCAGCGCAGCTGCTGCCAGTTAGCGAGGGAACACAGACACACTGGTGCCGGCCAGTTCTTAAAGCGGGGGGGAGCCAACTGTTAGGATCAGTAGGCAAAACTACCTCACAAAGCGTTGACTCAATGCAGAAGTCTCTCTTTCTCTCTCTCCGAATCTCTCTCTCTCTCTCAGAACGAGTGGTGCAAAAATGTCAACCACAGAAAAAGACAGGAAGAGGCTCCCTTTAAATAGCGCCCCCCCCAGCCCCACAGCGATTGATAGCGTTCCAGTCTTCCGGTCGTTGGATGCGCCAGGCGGTAAGGCAGGGGGCGCCACTCAATTTCCGCTCCGGGGCGCCACAAGGGCGTTGCACCATGGAATGACGTCACAATCTGCGCGCGCAGGTGGTCGCAGCGGTAAAGTTTAGCGCCGCCGCACAATGTCTAGTTAAGTTCCGGAGCGGCGCAAACATCGCTGCGCCCGGGCGTTAGCGGCTTTGCGCCCCATTAGCGCCCTCTTAAGGCGCTAACGGGAGGCGCAACCAACTGAATTTTTACCCCATAGAGTCATAATGGCACAGAAGGAGGTCATTCGGCCCATCGAGTCCGCGCCGGCTCTCTGCAGAGCAATCCAGTCAGTCCCATTCCCCCGCTCTATCCCCGTAGCCCTGCAAGTTTATTTCCCTCAAGTGCCTATCCAGTCTCCCTTGAAAACATTGAGTGTCTCCGCTTCCACCACTTCCGTCGGCAGCGAGTTCCAGGTCCTCACCACTCGCTGCATAAAAAAGCTTTTCCTCAAATCCCCCCTGTATCTCTTGCCCAAAACCTTAAATCTGTGTCCCCTAGTCCTTGTACCATCAACTAGTGGGAACAGCCTTTCCCCGTCTAGCCTATCCAAACCCATCATAATCTTGTACAGCTCTCTCAAATCACCCCTCAACCTCCTTTGCTCTAATGAAAACAAATCCAGTTTCTCCAACCTTCTCCTTGTAGCTAAGATCCCCCATCCCCTGAACCATTCTGGTAAATCTCCTCTGCACCCTCTCAAAGGGCCTTCACATCCTTCCTAAAGCGTGGTGACCAGAACTGGACGCAATACTCCAGTTGTGGCCTAACCAGCGCTTTATAGAACAAAAGGGAAGGTCTGGGATAGGGTGGAAGGCAGGAGAGATTAAATGATGGTGCAATAGCAACTCAGTTTTGGGAAGTGGAAACAGTCTGTGTGCTGAGTGTAATCGTCTCACCTCATTTAGGTAAAAGGAAAGCTGCATCCAGAATGTGAATTAATATCCGAGATAAAGAGAGACGAAGAACAATGTTTGCGAAGCATTAAAGAGAACGGAAATGGCTCCGTCCAAGGTAGGCAACTCACGCGACTACAATGAATCAGCATTTCATTTGTTAAAAATGGTGCGGGCAGACAGACAGAAATTCGCGACACACCTCTCAATTTTCCGTTCAAACCTCTGGACAATTCGGGAATCAGCATCCCTGCCTTCATCTTCTGAACACCTTTTTAAGCCAGATGATAAATCGGTTTATCGCTGAGATGGCTGCTGAATCTTAAATGAGCAAAGGCGAAATACTGCGGGTGCTGGGAATCGGAAATAAAAACAGAAAATGGTGGCAGCCACTCAGCAGGTCAGGCAGCCTCTGTTGGAGAGAGAAACAGAGTTCACGTTTCAGGTCGGTGACCTTTCGTCAGAGCTGGAAAATGTTAGAACTGTAACAGGGTTTTAAGCAAGTACAGAGGCCGGGAAAGGTGGGAGGGAGGGGAGGAAAGAACAAAAGGGAAGGTCAGTGATAGGGTGGAAGGCAGGAGTGATTAAATGATGGTGCAAGGCAAACGGGGGTGGTAATGGGACAAGTAAAGAAACAAAAGATGGGTCTAGAGGAGGTGTAAATGGGAATAGCAGGATCATTACCAGCACCTGCTGTCTGAAAAATTAGATCAGTGGTTATGATCTGAAGTTGTTGAACTCGATGTTGAAGTCGGAAGGCTGTAAAATGCCTAATTGAAAGTTGAGGTGCTGTTCCTCGAGCTTTATTAGAACAGTGTAGGAGACCGAGAACAGAGAGGTCCGAGTGGGAGTGAGATGGAGAATTAAAGTGGCAAGCGATCGGAAGCTCGGGGTCACGCTTACGGACTGAACAGAAGTGTTCAGCAAAGCGGTCACCCAATCTACGTTTGGTCTCACCAGTGTAGAGACCAATGAATCTTAAATGAGGATTGTTGCTGTGGCAACTCTTTCAGGGGACGAACACAATGGCACAGCCTGCAATATGGCATCTGAGAGGAGGGAATAAACCTTGGGAGCAGGTAAAGTTCTGGATACACTTTTGCTACGATACAAATTGCTTGGGTGGAATGTTTTTTTAAATTCGTTTATGGGATGTGGGCGTCGCTGCCAAGGCCAGCATTTATTGCCCATCCCTAATTGCCCTTTGAGAAGGTGATGGTGAGCCGCCTTCTTGAACCGCTGCAGTCTGTGTGGTGAAGGTACTCCCACAGTGCTATTAGGGAGGGAGTTCCAGGATTTTGAAGGATCGACGATATACTTCTAAGTCAGGATGGTGTGTGACTTGGAGGGGAACTTGGAGGTGGTGGTGTTCCCATGCGCCTGCTGCCCTTGTCCTTCTAGGTGGTAGAGGTCGCATGTTTGGGAGGTGCTGCCGAAGAAGCCTTGGCGAGTTGCTGCAGTGCATCTTGTAGATGGTACACACTGCAGCCACAGTACACCGGTGGTGGAGGGAGTGAATGTTTAAGGTGGTGGATGGGGTGCCAATCATGTGAGCTGCTTTGTCCTGGATGGTGTCGAGCTTCTTGAGTCTTGTTGGAGCAGCACTCATCCAGGCAAGTGGAGAGTATTCCATTACACTCCTGACTTGTGCCTTGTAGATGGTGGAAAGGCTTTAGGGAGTCAGGAGGTGAGATACTCGCCGCAGAATACCCAGCCTCTGACCTGCTCTTGTTGCCACACTATTTATGTGGGTGGTCCAGTTAAGTTTCTGGTCAATGGTGACCCCCAGGATGTTGATGGTTGGGGATTCGATGATGGTAATGCTGTTGAATGTCAAGGGGAGGTGGTAAGACTCTCTCTTGTTGGAGATAGTCATTGCCTGGCACTTGTGTGGCGTGAATGTTACTTGCCACTTATCAGCCCGGGCCTGAATGTTGTCCAGGTCTTGCTGCATGCGGGCATGGACTGCTTCATTATCTGAGGAGTTGCGAATGGAATTGAACACTGTACAATCATCAGTGAACATCCCCACTTCTGACCTTATGTTGGAGGGAAGGTCATTGATGAAGCAGCTGAAGATGGTTGGGCCTGGGACACTGCCCTGAGGATCTCCTGCAGCGATGCCCCGAGGCTGAGATGATTGACCTCCAACCACCACAACCATCTTCCTTTGTGCTAGGTATGACTCCAGCCAGTGGAGAGTTTTCCCCCTGATTCCCATTGACTTCAGTTTTACTAGGGCTCCTTGATGCCACACTCGGTCAAACGCTGCCTTGATGTCAAGGACAGTCACTCTCACTTCACCTCTGGAATTCAGCTCCTTTGTCCATGTTTGGACCAAGGCTGTAATGAGGTCGGGAGCCGAGTGGTCCTAGCGGAACCCAAACTGAGCATCAGTGAGCAGGTTATTGGTGAGTAAGTGCCACTTGATAGCACTGTCGATGACACCTTCCATTACTTTGCTGATGATTGAAAGTAGTCTGTGATCCCATCTCAACCCTTCAATGCGTTGGAGCCAGGAGACACAGTGAAGAGATGGGAGAGGATAACAATAAACACAAAACCTGAAATAGAAACTGAAAGTTGCTGAAAACGCAAAGGAGGACAGTCAACGAGTTTCTGAATGAAAATGGACAAGTTAACAGTTTGGGTTCTCTGAGGGGTCTCACCTGAAACTTTAACCTGCCTTTAAGGGGAAGCTAGATAAGCACACGAGGGAGAAAGGAATAGAAGGAATTGCTGATAGGGTGAGATGAAGAAGGGTGGGAGGAGGCCAGTGTGGAGCATGGACCAGTTGGGCCAAATGGTGTAGGTAGGTGAACCCGCACCTTCCCTCTTTTAAACTCTAATTCCAGAATCTGACCTGAACCTGTCCAGGTGGGGTAAAATGGTCAAGGCTCACAACTCATTACAACTCAGTATTCCTTTAACTCTTTATTGCACTACGGATAACATACAAACATCAAAGCACTGTTGCCTTTAACTTCAAACAGTGCTCACATACACCGTTCCCTTTAACTCTCTTTAATTTCAAACACCACTCACCCCGGCGATCACTCGGATGAGTGTGTACAGGTGATCAAATCCGTTCGCAGTTCCCTTGCAAGTTGCCGAAGTTTGTCCCTAAATGCACCCTTTTTATAATACAAAGATTATACCCGTGACAATTGATTGACACAACCCCCCTCTTAATCTTGTCTGTTTCTGCAAATCTATGGAGTGCTTGATTTGATCACTTCTCCATCCTGGGTCAGTGAATAGTCCATTATCACACAATGGTGTTTTGATGGGGATTCTGAAAGGTTGGCGAATGGGTTTTACTCCAGCAACAAATTTTGATATTAACATCTCCAAAGGATGAGGGAACCGATCCAGACTCGGTGGAACCATGGTCATTACCTGTCCTGTTGATTTGTAAGTCTTGTTAACAGCCTGACCACAGGAGTTCAATGGGCAGGACAGTCAGTTAGATTTAAACAAACACATGTCATTGTGTGGCCTGATTACACCAGCTATTTCCCTGGTTAGCATATTCATGAAGTCAATCAATCGTGTCTGTGTCATTGTATGAATAATTTCCTCCTGCATTCCGTTCAGCTCACAGTTTGTTTTAAAAGTTCATTTAAAAGTCCCGTTGGTTCCTCGAGGCATGCTGGGATATGAAGCTTGGTCAATTTCTTATGATTGGTCAATTTACAAAACTGCCTGTACAGTACAGCCGCTTAACCCTTTAAATGTCGGTTTACTTTAAGTTAAGTGCATTCTTAGAATCATAGAATGATAGAAAGTTACAGCACGGAAGGAGGCCATTTCGGCCCATTGTGTCCGCGCCGGCCGACAAAGAGCTATCCGGCCTAATCCCACTTCCCAGCTCTTGGTCCGTAGCCCTGCAGGTTAGAGCATCCCAAGATGCATCTTGCTGCAGGACTGGCTACAGTGGTCTGTTTCAGCGCTGTTCATTCTATGTAATTCTATGCAAATCCAGTTTCTTTTGAAAGGTATCAGATGAGGCACATTCTACTATTGCTTTTTGGTTTTAATTGCAAAAAATGCTGGAAATACACAATAGGTGAGTCAGGCACTGTAAAGAGGAAAGACAAGTTAACTTTGCAGGTGTGTCGAAAACTTTTGTGGTCTTCTGCTCTAAATATCCAGTATCCCGTAGGAAGAGACACATCTCCTCTAATCTATCCTCAACTACTCCATAACTTCGTGGTGGGACTAAAGCAGTGAAGTGATTAGAGGTCCATTCATTTTATTGGACGGAAAGTTCTGCCGGCGCACTGATTTATGGTGTGTGGTGGTCACGGTACTGGACGGGTAGCCCAGAGGTTGTGAGTTCTAATCCCGCCAATGGCATGTTGTGAAACTGAATTCATTCAATCTGATCATTTACGGGCCGGCATCAGAAAAACAAAATGACCAAGAACGATCCGAGGTTGCTGTCAAAACACAACTGGTTCACGAATGCCCTTTAGGGAAGGCACCCAGCCGTACCCCCACCACCCATCACCCCACACAGTCTGGCCTACATGTGACTCCAGTCCCACACTGCGTGAATTAGTCGTGATTTCCCTCAGAAGCAAGCCACCCACTTTTACGAGCAATTGCCCCGTTGGAGAAGATGCCCACCACTGCCTCCACAGGGTAACGAGACCATGGAGGGTTGTCAGGTGCGGCCTTGCCAGCTTTGTATAGCCTGAAGAGCAAATCAAAAAGAAAATCCTGGTGTGCGTGCAAATCGCACGAAGATCTGCACCGGAAACGCAAATTAACAAAATCTTACACAAGAAGGCCAAACCACACAGGACTTCCATCCCATAATATCACGGGATAGGATCAAACCAGACTGATTCCTGGGATGGCAGGACTGTCGTATGAGGAGAGATTGGGTCGACTAGGCCTGAATTCACTGGAGTTTAGAAGAATGAGAGGGGATCTCATTGAAACGTATAAAATTCTGACAGGGCTCGACAGACTGGATGCAGGTTGTTTCCTCTGGCTGGGGGGTCTAGAACGAGGGGTCACAGTCTCAGGATACAGGGTAGGATGTTTAGGGCTGAGATGAGGAGAAATTTCTTCACTCAGAGGGTGGTGAACCTGTGGAATTCTCTATCACAGACAGTTGTGGAGGCCCAGTCACTGAATATATTTAAGAAGGAGATATAGATTTCTAGACACAAAAGGCATCAAGGGGTACGGGGAGAGAGCAGGAATATGGTATTGAGATAGAGGATCAGCCATGATCATATTGAATGGCGGAGCAGGCTCGAAGGGCCGAATGGCCTACTCCTGCTCCTATTTTTCTATGTTTCTATGTTTCTAACCACACAGGATTCCATCCCATAATATCATGAGATAGGACCAAACCACACAGGACTTCCATCCCATAATATCATGGGATAGGACCAAATTTCACTTTAAAACAATATCAGGGAAATGTTACTTCGAATCTAGCTGCCAACGCTGAAATTGAATTCAGTGCTGATCGATTTACCTAACTTGCCTTCCTGTATGTTTTGTTTCTAGGTTGCAGGATGATGTGGGATGGTGCGTTGTGCTGGCCCTACGCTGCTCACGGAGAGACTGTCAACGTCTCCTGCCCAGCTGTTTTCTTACAATTTAGCCCAATCTTAGGTAAGAATTATATAGTCTGCATGGAATGTTACACGTCAACTGTGAATAAGATTTGACAATTCATCCATTGTAAACCAGACCGATTTCTCGCCCGTCGATGCATTCTCAGAGTAATAACCCTGAGGTGGGCCGGAGAGAGAGAGAGAGTGAGTTTGCTCTTACCATTGACCTTAGTGAAGTTGGACATTCACCCAAAAGAATGTGCTTAGAGTGAAGCTAAGCAAAGTGACCAGAATAATTCGTCCCCCAGTGTGCGAACATTGATGGGAACATAGAAAGATAGATGAAGAAAGACCAAGGCCCATGATACAACAATAATGGGAGTTGTTGACTAACCACAGCAATCAATCTCCATCAATGAGTCTACAACAGACCCAGACACGAGGCGAGGAAACCCCCAGTGGTGGAGAGCTTTGGGCACCGTAGGTTCAAAGTCAACTGTTCCTCCCAAGCACCTTACACTCACCACACGTCATGTGCCGAATGACTCATATACTGCCTTCCTCGCTCAGTTTTTCTAGCCCATTTACTGTTGGGCAAGTTGGTATGCAAATCATTAGACAGCAGTTATAGAGCAGAGCAGGATTCTTGGGACATCAAAAATATTCGGGGGCTCCCCGCTCACCTTGGGTTCCATGGAAAGCGCACTCCCCAGGCACTGTGTCTGGGTGGGGAGGAGGTCATTCGGCCCCTCCTGCCAGTGTTCAGGGCTCAGCCTCGGCCGAGAGTAATCAGCAGGCGGCAGAACAGATTCCGACATTTGTCACTCAGCCTGAGAGGGTGGAGGTGCACCTTCTCCTTGATCTGCTGCAGTCCTTGTGATGATGGTGCGCCCACGACGACGACATCATCCCTCTCTAAGGGTTTGGACCCAGCGACCTTGAGGGAACGGTGGATCCTGGAATTCTCTACCTAACACCATCATGGGGAGTGCCAACAAGAGCAACAATGTGCATTTATACAGCGCCTTCAATGTAGTAAAACATCCCAACACACTTCACAGGGACGTAATCAGAATTTTTTTTTGACACTGAGCCAAAGAAGGAGCCACTGGGACAGGCAACTAAAGGCTTCCTCAAAGAGGTAGGTTTTAAGGAGTAGCTTAAGGGAATAGAGAGAGGTGGAGAGGCGGAGAGGTTTAGGGAGGAAGTATCTAGAGCTTAGGGCCTAGACTGCTGTAGGCACATCAGCCAATGGTGGGGCGAAGGAACCATCACCACAAGGACTGCAGCGGTTCAAGAAGGTGGCCCACCACCACCTTCTCAAGGGCAACTAGGGATGGGCAATAAATGCTGGCCTTGCCAGCGACGCCCGCATCCCGAGAACAAAACAAAATACTCTCCTTCTGGAATACTTTCCCTAATATTGTCCCAAAGTACTCCCCTGCTTCATATATAGATATCGGCAGAAGCTTTTGATTGTGTTAGAAAAAAGTCAGACTTCCACATCGGCCCTCCTTGCTGCTAGGTTACTCCAGTGACGCCGTGCATCATGGGCATCTCCATGGAAAGCGGGGAGGCCGTGACTTTGGACCAGTCTGAGAGAATGTTCCAGATCGCCTGACCCAGGCCAGACACAGTGCCCTCTGGGTGTGTGGCAGACGAAGAAAGATCGAGGAGGGAGTCTGTGATTTTTCAAAGTGGATCTTTAGATTACAGAGCCTTCGGGTGATTGATTAATTGATCTGTTTGACAGGTACAATCACGAGAAACTGTACAAGTGAAGGATGGTCAGATCCATTGCCAGCAGACTTGACCGCTTGCATAACGGATGCGGCAATACTCACGGCAGAGGTGAGTGTTTTTTTCTGAATGAGGAGCACCATTGACGATAGCCTTTCTGGCACTTCCACTCTGTCCACAGCACTGGAATGGCCCTAACCGGAGTCATGACCAACATTCTTTGCAACCCTGGAGCATTATCCCTCCTCATCCTCTTCAAGGATGGAAATAGTGGAGAAGTCAAGAGAGCTGATGGAGTCTTCCACATGGTCAACCTCATCATTCTCCTCCAATGGCTCTCTTCCATTGTCCATCTCGGTACCCTCACATGGTTCTATTCGCATCTTTCCCATCGTAGCCAGGGCATCTCAGCAGTAGCGTCTCTTCCCACCTCCACATCATCATCTCCAAGTCTCTATCCTTGGTCCCCTCCTATTCCTTATCTACTTGCTGGCCCTTGGCGACATCATCCCTCTCTAAATTTCATCTCGTTCAAGTTCGGCTGCCGGTAACCTTCTTTAGCCTCGCTCATCACCTCCCTATCCTCACTGAAGTTCCTATCCTTGTGTTTAAATACCTCCATTTACAAATCGCTCCTTATTTCTGTAACCTCCTCTAGCCCTAAAGTCCCCCCAACCCCCCTCCGCCCACCCCCACAAACTCTCCATTCTTCTGATACCTCTTCTATAATCTCCCCTCCCTTCGCCCCACCACTGGCAGCAGTGCCTTCAGCTGCTTAGGCTCCACTCTTTGGAATTCTCTCTCTGAACCCCTTCACCTCTCCACCTTCCCTCAGCTCCTTTAAGACCCACCTTACAATCCACCTCTTTGACCAGGCTCTTGGTTACACATCCTAAACTCTCCTTCCTTGAACCAGCGTCCGTTTTCCTCATGCCTCTGAGTAACACACTGGGACATTTCGCGTCACGATATAAACGCAAGTTGCCCTTTCTGGTAAAAGATGATAAGCCGGTGAGTCTCTTGTGAAAAGGTGTTCAGGTGATGGTAATGGTTGATGATGGGGGGGAGGTAGGTTGGGTTTAATCTAGTCCAGGTCAACCATTGCTTTGGCCCCATTGAAATTGTATTTCTATATGATATTGAACGTCTCAGCCCGATGCAGGAAGACTGTGTCAGGTTAAAGGTGGATTCCCAAGAACTGATATGAATCAACAATCGAGTTAGATTCTCATTCATTTTTCAAATAAATACCTTTGAGGTCCCCTATTGAGCTATTCAAGACCATAATTCCTTAGATAATGAAGCAGTTCATGCCTGCAGTAAGAATCTGGACAACATCCAGGCTTGGACTGATAAATGTCAAGTAACATTCACGCCACACAAGTGCCAGGCAATGATCATCTCCAACAAGAGAGAGTCTAACCACCTCCCCTTAACATTCAATGGCATTACCATCGTCAAATTCCCAACCATCAACATCCTGGGGCTTGCCATTAACCAGAAACTCAACTGGACCAGCCACACAAATTCTGTGGCTCCAAGAGCAGGTCAGAGGCTGGGTACTTTTTTGTAGCGGGTGTCTCACCTCCTGACTCCTCAAAGCCTTTCCACCAAGTCAGGAGTGTGATGGAATACTCTCCACTTGCCTGGATGAGTGCAGCTCCAACAACACTCAAGAAGCTCGACACCATCCAGGACAAAGCAGCCCGCTTGATTGGCACCTCATCCACCACCTTAAACATTCACTCCTTCCATCACCGGCGTACCGTGGCTGCAGTGTGTACCATCTACAAGATGCACTGCAGCAACTCGCCAAGGCTTCTTCGGCAGCACCACCCGAACCCGCGACCTCTACCACCTAGAAGGACAAGGGCAGCAGGCGCATGAGAACACCACCACCTCCAAGTTCCCCTGCAAGTCACACACCATCCTGACTTAGAAGTATATTGCCGATCCTTCATCGTCGCTGGGTCAAAATCCTGGAACTCCCTCCCTAACAGCACTGTGGGAGTACCCTCACCACACGGACTGCAGCGGTTCAAGGCAGGTGGCTCACCACCACCTTCTCAAGGGCAACTAGGGCTGGGCAATAAATGCTGGCCTTGCCAGCGACACCCAGACCTGGGGGCGCTCACCACCATATCTCACAGGTTAGCCCATTGTTGAAAATGTTGTGTAGAGGGTACTGGATCCCGACTAACAACCCAATATCGTCTGCAGAAAAAGCCCACTGCGATACTGTCAAAAGTGCTACTGGCAGAAAACACTCTGATGCCGTTCTTCATGTGTGAGCCAGTACAATGAGTTTAAAACTAGAACTCACGGGTCTGTTCACTCACTTCTGTATTGTGCGATGTGGAGACATTAGTTATTAAGGCTTTGAATTCATTTGTGCCCCCTTCTTTCTCGTACTTATTTTCTCTCCTCCCTCTCCTGAAATTATTGACTCCTCGCCGGGGTACAGCTCTACGCCTGCCAGTTGCCCACCAGCAATCCCTATTCACATTGGGAGGTTTGAGATGGGTATTGGCAGGATGCTCAAACGGAAAAGGTATCCCAACTGAGCTTGATACTCTCCTTGCCTCTGCGCATGTGTGTCCAATGGGGCCGATGGACAGAGATCAGGACACTCCAGGGACAACTTTATGATGAGGACAGATGTCGTGTTTTTACCACAGTCCCAGCTGGGGCCAGCCCGGGGATCAATGGTTTTCCACCTGCAGCGAGGAAATCATCAGAACCACGGTCGCGAGGCTACTATCTCTGTCCTACCCCATTTGGGATTTGGAATTGGGAAAAGATGGTGGCCTTGGGAAGAGGCGAACAATGAACTGCACGCTGTCAAGAGCCTGGTGGAAAAGATGGGGAAAAGAGGATTGGGGATAAAAGTAATGCAAGTAGTTCAAAACCACTGGGGGTTTTCCCTCGCCTAATACCTGGGTCTGTTGTAGTCTAATTGATAGAGATTGTTTGCTATAATTAGTCAACAAATCCCACTATCATTGTATCATGCCACTACCAGGCCGGCAGAATGCGAACGAGATGGATCTTGGTCTCTTGTCGTCTAGCAATTCCTTTGTTCCTATTTGTGTATCATCTCTGAAAAACAAATAACAATATTGGCACTGATTGTTCCCTGTTAAGTACTCTTCCTAGAAAATAAAATTCCATTAATTAGGTTGGTAGAATAATGAGACCTAACTTCAAAAGATTATCAATGAACATCTGCGTCTTTACAACTCTTTGTTTATGTTTTCAATGTTCTCCCTTCACAAAGTGAAGCACCTGGCTATGATTCATAGGTTACACTATCAATTAATTCATAAATCACCAGGCCACCCTCACTGACTCAGTGTGCTTATCATGGAATCATAGAATGATAGAGCGCAGAAGGAGGCCATTCGGCCCGTCGTGCCTGTGCCAGCTCTTTGAAGGAGCTCTCCAATTAGTCCCACTCCTCTCTGCTCTCTCCCCAGAGCCCTGCAAATTTCTCCACTTCAAGTATTTATCCAATTCCCTTTTGAAAGTTATTATTAAATCTGCTTCCACCACCCTTTCAGGCAGCGCAGTCCAGATCACAACACGCTGCATAACATTTATTTTCCTCATGTCGCTTCCGGTTCTTTTGCCAATCACCTTAAAATCTGTGTCCTCTGGTTCTCGACCCTTCCGTCAATGAGAACAGTTTCTCTCTATCTATCTACTCTGTCTAGACCCCTCATGCTTTTGAGCAACTCTATCAAATCCGTGTCTGCGTGGGTTTCCTCCGGGTGCTCCGGTTTCCTCCCACAGTCCAAAAATGTGTGGGTTAGGTTGATTTGGCTATGATAAATTGACCCTTAGTGTTGGGGGGGATTAAATATGTGGGGTTATGGGGATAGGATGGGATATGTTAGTGGGAATTAAATACGTGGGGTTACGGGGGTAGGGTGGGATATGTGTACTGTGGGGATTAAAAAAGCAGGGACAGGGTACTGGATTTGGATGATCAGCCATGATCGTATTGAATGGCGGAGCAGGCTCGACGGGCCGAATGGCCTACTCCTGCTCCTAGATTCTATGTTTCTATGTTTCTATGTTTCCCTTAACCTTCTCTGCTCTAAGGAGAACAACCCCAGTTTCCTAGAATCATAGAATGGTTACAGCACAGTTGGAGGCCATTCAGCTCGTCGAGCCCGTGTGGCTATTTGCACCTGCAGCTCACCAACCTTATTTACCACACTTCATGCATTCACTGTAAACCTATCTTAGACATGCTAAAAAGCGGAAGCAGCATGCTATAGATAGGGCTAAGCAATCCCACAACCAATGGATCAGATCAAGGCTCTGCAGTCCTGCCATATCCAGTCATCAATGGTGGTGGACCATTAAACAACTAACGGGAGGAGGAGGCTCCATAAATATCCCCATCCTCAATGATGGTGGAGCCCAGCACGTGAGTGCAAAAGACAAGGCTGAAGCGTTTGCAACCATCTTCAGCCAGAAGTGCCAAGTGGATGATTCATATCGGCCTCCTCCTGAGGTCCCCAACATCACAGAAGCCAGTCTTCAGCCAATTCGATTCACTCCACATGATATCAAGAAACGGCTGAGCGCACTGGATGCAACAAAGGCTGTGGGCCCCGACAACATCCCGGCTGTCATGCTGAAGACTTGTGCTCCAGAACTAGCCGCGCCTCTAGCCAAGCTGTTCCAGTACAGCTGCAACACTGGCATCTATCCGACAATGAGGAAGACTGCCCAGGTATGTCCTGTCCACAAAAAGAGGACAAATCCAATCCGGCCAATTACCGCCCCATCAGTCTACTCTCAATCATCAGCAAAGTGATGTAAGGTGTCATTGACAGTGCTATCAAGCGGCACTTACTCACCAATAACCTGCTCACAGATGCCCAGTTTGGAGTTCCGCCAAGACCACTCGACTCCCGACCTCATTAGAGTCTTGGTCCAAACATGGAAAAAGGAGCTGAATTCCAGAGGTGAGGTGAGAGTGACTACCCTTGACATCAAGACAGCATTTGACCGAGTGTGGCATCAAGGAGCCCTAGTACAATCGAAGTCAATGGGAATCGGGGGGAAAACTCTCCACTGGCTGGAATCATACCTAGCACAAAGGAAGATGGTTGTGGTGGTTGGAGGTCAATCATCACAGCCCCAAGACATCGCTGCAGGAGTTCCTCAGGGTAGTCTCCTCGGCCCAACCATCTTCAGCTGCTTCATCAATGACCTTCCCTCCAACATAAGGTCAGAAATGGGGATGTTCACTGATGACTGCACAGTGTTCAGTGCCATTTGCAACTCCTCAGATAATGAAGCAGTCCATGCCCACATGCAACAAGACCTGGACGACATTCAGGCTTGGGCTAATAAGTGGCAGGTAACATTTGTGCCACACAAGTGCCAGGCAATGACTATCTCCAACAAGCGAGAGTCTAACCACTGCCCCTTAACATTCAACGGCATTACCATCGCCGAATCCCCTACCATCAACATCCTGGGGGTCACCATTGACCAGAAACTTAACTGGGCCAGCCACATAAATACTGTGGCAACAAGAGCAGGTCAGAGGCTAGGTATTCTGCAGCGAGTGTGTCACCTCCTGACTCCCCAAAGCCTTTCCACCATCTACAAGGCACAAGTAAGGAGTGTGATGGAATACTCTACACTTGCCTGGATGAGTGCAGCTCCAACAACACTCAAGAAGCTCGACACCATCCAGGACAAAGCAGCCGGTTGATTGGCACCCCATCCACCACCTTAAACATTCACTCCCTCCACCACCGGCGTACTGTGGCTGCAGTGTGTACCCTCTACAAGATGCACTGCAGCAACTCGCCAAGGCTTCTTCGGCAGCACCTCCCAAACCCGCGAGCTTTTCCACCTAGAAGGACAAGGGCAGCAGGCGCATGGGAACACCACCAATTCCAAGTTCCCCTCCAAGTCACACACCATCCTGACTTGGAAGTATATCGCCGTTCCTTCATCGTCGCTGGGTCAAAATCCTGGAACTCCCTCCCTAACAGCACTGTGGGAGTACCTTCACCACACGGACTGCAGCGGTTCAAGGCAGCGGCTCACCACCACCTTCTGAGGGCAATTAGTGATGGACAATAAATGCTGGCCTTGCTAGTGATGCCCACATCCCATGAACGAATAATGAAAAAAAATCTTGTATTTTCTCTTAGTCTGACCCTACCTAATATCGTAATATCTCTTACTCTAGTGCTGTCTGTATCTCCCACTCTTTTATGCACCTTATTCCTCTTTTCTACTCCTATATGCTGGTGCCCATCCCCCTGCCCAATTAGTTTAAACCCTCCCCAGCAGCACTAGCATACCTCCCTGTGAGAATATTGGTCCCGACTCTGTTGAGGTGCAACCCGTCCGGCCTGTAAATGTCCCACCTTCCCCAGAAATGGTCCCAATGCCTCAGGAATCTAAAGCCCTCCCTCCTGCACCATCTCACCAGCCATGTGTTCATCTGTTCTATCCTCCTATTTCTAAACTCACTAGCGCGTGGCACCGGGAGTAATACCTTTGCTTTTTAATCTCTTTCCTAGCTCCCTAAAATCTGCCTGCAGGACCTCATCCCTCTGTCTGCCTATGTCGTTGGTACTGATATGGACCATGACCTCTGGCTGTTCATCCTCCCCCCTCAGAATGCTCTGCAGCCGCTCAGTGACATCCTTGACCCTGGCACCAGGGAGGCAACATACCAACCGGGAG
The DNA here is from genome assembly GCA_030390025.1 of Squalus acanthias. Lineage (NCBI taxonomy): Eukaryota > Metazoa > Chordata > Chondrichthyes > Squaliformes > Squalidae > Squalus > Squalus acanthias. Next base: position 171,633,173 of record CM059428.1, on the reverse strand, counting down.
TCACGTCTACGGCCGCAGAATCGTCTGTCTGTTCCCCTAACTATTGAATCCCCTACCACTATTGGTTTCCCACTCTTCTTCCTCCCCCGCTGTACAGCTGAGCCACCCGTGGTCTTGGCTGTACTCCCCAGAGGAACCATCACCCTCTCCAGTATACCGGTTAGAGAGTGAGATGCATTCAGGGGACTCCTGCATTACCTGCCTGGTCCTCCTTTTCTGTCTCGTGGTCAACCATTCCCTCTCTGCCTGCACATTCTTAAGCTGCAGGGTGACTACCTCCTGAAACGTGCTATCCACGAAGCTCTCAGCCTCACGGATGCACCGCAGTGACACCAGCTGCTGCTCCAGCTCCGAAACCCGGAGCTCGAGCTCCTCCAGCTGACGGTATTTCCTGCACATGTGGTTGTCCAGGACATGGGAAGCATCCTGGATTTCCCACATGGCACAAGATGTGCATTCCACAGGACTGAGGTGCCCTGCCATGCCTCTATTTAATAGACTATGAACTAACTGAGCAGAACTAAACTTAGAACCTAAAAAAAAAAATCACCAACTACTCACCAATTAGCTCCTTCCCTTGTGCTGATGTCACTTTAGGTTTTGTTACTCCAACGTCACTCTTTCAAATTCTGCCTGTCTTGAGTTGCTCCCAGCTCCGCTCTCGCTCAGGTCCGCTCGTTCTGTTCTCGGGTCTTCCGTTGCCACGCTATTTATGCCGCTCCGCTCTCGCTCCGTTCAGGTCCGCTCCTGCTGGCCTTCTCCAGTCTCTCCACGCAACTGAAGTCCTTCATCCCTGGTACCATTCTAGTAAATCTCCTTTGCACCCTCTCTAAGGCCTTGACATCTTTCCTAAAGTGCGGTGCCCAGAATTGGCCACAATACTCCACCGGGGGCCTAACCAGTGTTCTTTAAAAGTTGAGCCTAACTTCCTTTATACTCTATTCCTCTATTTATAAAGCCCAGGATCCCGTATGCCTTTTTAACAGCCTTTTCAACTTGTCCTGCCACCTTCAAAGACTTGTGTAGATAAACCTCCAGCTCTCTCTGTTTCTGCACCCCCTTTAAAACTGTAACATTTAGTTTATATTCCCGCTCCTCATTCTTCCGAGCAAAATGAATCACTTCACACTTCTCTGCGTTAAATTTCATCTGCCATATGTCTGCCCATTTCACCAGTCTGTCGATATCCTCCAGGAGTCTGTTACTATCCTCCGCCCTGTTTACTACATTTCCGAGTTTTGTATCAGCTGAAAACTTTGAAATTATGCCCTGTATACCCAAGTGTTGGTCATTAATATCATGCCACTACCAGGCCGGCAGAAGGTGGACGAGATGGATCTTGGTCTCTTGTTGTCTAGCAAATAACAATATTGGCACTGACTGTTCCCTGTTAAGTACTCTTCCTAGAAAATAAAACTCCATTAATTAGGCTGGTAGAATAAGGAGGCCTAACTTCAAAAGATTATGAATGAGCATCTGCGTCTTTACAACTCTTTGTTTATGTTTTCAATGTTCTCCCTTAACAAAGTGAAGTGCCTGGCTATGATTCATAGGTTACACTATCAATTCATTCATAAATCACCAGGCCACCCTCACTGTGTGCTTATCATGGAATGGTAGAATGATAGAGCGCAGAAGGAGGCCATTCGGCCCGTCGTGCCTGTGCCAGCTCTCCCGATGGGGGGAGATTGTTAGGTGGTTAATAATTGACCTTATCGCCCTTGCATTAGGACAGGGAAAAGCCACCAGGTCTCCTACTCTGAACTGACATCGACCAACACCTGCCGACGCCGGGTGGGCTTTTCACTCAGAGGGTGGTGAATCCTGGGAATTCTCCACCCCAGAGGGCTGTGGTGCTCAACCGTTGAGTATATTCAAGACTGAGATCGATAGATTCTTGGGCACTAAGGGAATCAAGGGATACGGGGATAGGACAGGAAAGTGGAGTTGATTTAGAAGCTCAGCCATGATCTTACTGAATGGCGGAGCAGGCTCGAGGGGCCGTACGGTCTACTCCTGCTCCTATTGCTTATGTTCTTAACGGTGACGCCCTCCACGGTTAAGGTTGCCAACCCACCAGGATGGAACTGGCGTCTCTGGGAACAGAAGACTAGTCACTGCTGCGTGCAATCCTGGAGAAAAAAATCATAGGGGGCATTAAATACATTGTGTGTTTTATTGTTCATTTTGTTTGTTCGTTGTAAAGAATACTGCGGATGGTGGTGGTGGGGGGTGGGGGGGTGTGGTGGGGGAGAATGGCTGTTTGACGGATAGCCGAGAATCGTCCAATTAATGTAACAAAGAGTCTGGTCGCTTTCCAATTGGTGTGGGAAGGTGACGTGTTGCGAGGATGGATGGGTGGGTCAGGTGCTCAATGGTGGAGGGCGGGGTGGTCATGTGATGAAACCTCCCCAAATACGCCCAGCCAGTGTTGACTATCCGACCCACAGTTGAAGAGTTCCTGCTCGGGGCAAGGCATCAGTGCTTGCAGGAGAGGGGAGGGACTTGCTGTGGAGAAAATACCCACCGACATCCAATGTTGTTCCCTCTGAATGCGCCTGTCCCCCTCTTTCAGGTTATTTTCAGTGGTAATATTAACAAGAACAGGAAGCTGCGAGCAGCACTCGATTTAATTGAGCAACTTCCCAAGTGCTCATTATTGGAGACCTGTTATTCTTTGATGTAGAGCATGAATTGTCTAGCGAGGGTAGAGGGCTCTTGTGTAAGTGCTGCGCAATTGCTTGTTTACCGTACTGTGATTTGAAGTGTAACAATCAATCCAAAGCACTGTTATAAATTCAACCTGCGCTCCGTGCCAGCCGTGGCTCAGTGGGTAGCACACTCGCCTCTGAGTCATGATGGTTGTGGGTTCAAATCCCACTCCAGTGGGAGGGGAGGGTTAATTGGGGAATGGGGAGGGGTAATTGGGTGGGTGGGTGGGAGGAGGAATAACTTTGCACTAAACAAAGGGGAAACTCAGAAGGCAAAATTATGTTATCCACCAAACGCTCCAGTCCTTGCGGTGCCCACCGGTGCCGGATGGCCTCCAGCGCATGTGCGCTCACCCTCCAGGGCCACCCAGGCGCGGAAGAGAGGTGGGCATTCAGAGAAACCGCCCCTTCTCTCCCATGGGCTGGACCTATAGATGTCCATCTTGGTTAGGCCCAGGAGCAGACCCACGAGAAGGTCCTCTGACATGCCCACCCCTCCCAGGCGGATCCAAAGATTAGGAGCATTGGACCGAATTGGAGCTTCATTGTACACAAATCTCAGTTGTGGATGGGGAGTCCCTGGCGTGGGATTTTCCCTTGCTTTGCCTAGGCAGGAGTCTACAACAATACCTTGCACATATATATATAATACCTCGAACATGGTAAAATGTCCCAAGGTGTTTCACAGCAGCGCTTATCAAACAAAATTTGACACTGAGCCATGTAAGGACATATCAGGACAGGTGACCAAAAGCTTGGTCAAAGAGGTAGGGTTTAGGGAGGGAATTCCGGAGTTCAGGGCCCAGGCAGCTGAAGGCACGGCCGCCAATGGTGGGGTGATTAAAATCGGGGATGCGCAAGGGGCCAGAATTGGAGGCTTTGTGCGGTGTTGCTATGCTGAGCTGGATACTAGACTGATGCTTATTTTTAAACGCAGGTGTCGTACTATGATACAATAAAGATAATCTACACCGTGGGCTATAGTCTATCGCTGGCCATCCTTTCAATCGCTGTGGTGATCTTGTTGATCTTTCGGTACGTTTTTCACACTGAAGCTACTCACCTAAATACGTCCATCAGACTTATTAAAAAAAAAAAATTTGCAAATAACGGCCGCCAAGGGTAGACTGTGATAAGATTTAATGATTGTTTCTATGTGTATATAATCACTCCTGTTAAACTTCCCTCAGGAAGCATTTGAGGAAGGGAGTAAAGGTTTTTCTAACCTCTAATCTTGCTCAAGGCTTGTGAATTTACAGCTCGTGTCGCCTTGACTTGAGCAGAAAATCCAGGCTGACGCTCCCACCGCAGTGCGGAGGGAGTGCTGCACTGCCGGAGGTGGCGTCTTTCGGACAAGACTTTAAACTGAGGCCCCGTCTGCCCTTTTTCTTTCAAACAACACCACTGAAAAACAGATTATCTGGTCATTTATCTCAGTTCTCTCTATGGGATCTTGCAGTGCACAAATTGGCTTGCCGTGTTTCCTCCGTTACAACAGGGACTACACTTCAACATTGGGCTCTAAAACGCTTGTGGACGTCCTGAGGTTGTGAACGGTGCTGTATCGTAGGATCATAAAATCACACGGCGCAGAAAGAGGCCGCGCGGCCCATCGAGCGGGCGTTGAAATTTTGAAAGAGCTGCCCAATTAGTCCCAATCCTCACACTCCCGCCCCCCCCCCCACTCTTTCCCCACAGCCTTGCAAATTTCTCCTTTTCAAGTATTTATCCAATTGCTATTTGAAAGTTACTGTTGAATCTGCTTCCCTTTCAGGCAGCGCGTTCCAGATCACAAGAACTTGTGTAAAAAAAAACTCTCCTCCTTTCCCTCCTGGCTCTTTTGCCAATTATTTTTAATCTGCGTCTCCTGCCAGTGCCAACAGTTTCTGAAACATATCAATGCAACTTCTTTCAATAAATCAGTTTGTGCTGTTTCAAAATCACAGACCAGGGCATATTACTAAGATAGCAAAATGCTGCGGATGCTGGAAATCTGAAATAACAACAGAAAACGCTGGAAAAACTCAGCAGGCCAGGCAGCATCCGTGGAGAGAGAAACAGAGTTAACGTTTCAGGTCGAAGACCTTTCGTCAGAACTGGAAAAAAGCAGGAAATGAAATAGATTTAAAGCAAGGATAAAGCTGGGAAAAGGGGGAGGGGATGAAAGAACAAAAGGAGAGATTAAGAGACATTGAGAGACATTAAGAGATAATCAAGGCAAGAGGAGGTGATAATGTGACAGGTTGAGACTAAAAGAAGTGTGAAATGCACTGGCAGAATGAAGGACAGCTGCCAGCTTCTGGGAGGAAAAAAAAGGGGGGGGCCAAACAAAAGGGTGGATGAAAAAATAAAATATAAATGTGATAGAGGCTGAGGTTATGATCTAAAATTGTTGAACTCGATGTTGAGTCCAGAAGGCTGTAGGGTGCCTAAACTAAGATACTCCTGTTTCGACTCTGCAACTGTTGAGACTTACCTTCGGAGTGTTTGTGAAGCCACAATGTAATGCTGTCTCTCCCTTTGTTAAGAATGATGCTCAATAGAGAAACCAATGTGCAGGGTCAGGACCCGCTGTTCAAACACTAACAAGTTTGGAAAAAATGGGCAAAGAAAGAAAAAAATCTGCATTTTGCTGTGCAGAAATTGGCTTGCCGTGTTTCCTCAGTTACAACAGGGACTACACTTCAACATTGGGCTCTAAAACGCTTGCGGACATCCTGAGGTTGTGAACGGTGCTGTATCGTAGGATCATAAAATCACACGGCGCAGAAGGAGTGGTAAATAGCGAGGAGGGAAGCCTCAGGCTACAGGACGGTATAGACGGGTTGGTCAGATGGGCAGAACAGTGGCAAATGGAATTTAACCCTGAAAAGTGTGAGGTGATGCATTTTGGGAGGACAAACAAGGCAAGGGAATACACAATGAATGGTAGGACCCTAGGAAGGACAGAGGATCAGAGGGACCTTGGTGTGCCTGTACATAGATCCCTGAAGGCAGCAGGACAGGTAGATAAGGTGGTTAAAAAGGCATATGGGATACTTGCCTTCATTAGCCGAGGCATAGAATATAAGAGCAGGGAGGTTATGATGGAGCTGTACAAAACGCTAGTTAGGCCACAGCTGGAATACTGTGTGCAGTTCTAGTCGCCACACTATAGGAGGGATGTGATTGCATTGGAGAGGGTGCAGAGGAGATTCACCAAGTGCCTACCCATGTGTGTTGTTAGTTGGTATGATTAGACTAGGATGAGGGTGAGTGTGAGGGGTGGCTCGTGAGATGGAGAAGTGATAATGTGGATAGAGAGGGATGGGTGGAGGTGCAAGGTAAGTTGATGTGAGTAAGAATGTGCAGGAGTAGGGTAGGGAAAGCAGAGTGATGGGGATGTGATAAGTGGCACAGCAGGATAAGGTTGAGTGTGGTTTTGCAGTAATGTTTCGTGATCTACTGAGATCATTGAAAGGTTTGCGCCACTGCAGCCTGGTCCTTCTGACCACATCCCTGCTTGTGCCCTCCTGGGCAATGTGCAACCAGGCTGCGTTGGTGTCCTGGGGAGGTGTCTTCCATCCATGTGAAGGGAAGAGGACCTCCCTGTGTGCAGTGACTCCCTCCATAAGGATATGGAAGGAGTCATGGGAGAGCCTGGGTGCAGCCGTGCACCTCTGTGCAGTGCTTGTCAGTGTTTGCAGCACCTCAATGCTGTAGAACACTGACAGGACAACTGTCAAAATAAATTTGCACATGGTCCCTTTAAGGAAACCGGCCGATGACAGGTCTTCCTGTCAAATCTATGAATGGAGATTCCCTGCTCCGATTGGCTCCCCATGGCCCACGTGATCCCAGGGGACGCTTCGAACTAACTGCGCCCCTGGGATACGCGCGCACTGCACACCGGCAGCTGGAGGAAGCCCAGGATCGGAATTCCACGCGGCCCCAGAGCACAACGGCAGGCGCGCTATGTAAGTGCACCAGCTATGCTTGCACCCGCGGGAAGCCTCCGACCCGAATTTCTGGCCCATTATCTTATCTGCAAGACGGTACCTCCAGCAATGGAGCATCGGCCTAGACTACGGATCCCAGTCTCTGGGGTGGGGCTTGAATCCACAACCTTCTGACTCAGAGGACGGTGTGATACCCACTGTGCCAAGCTGACAGTGGGCCAAAAAAGATAAGGAAAATCCAAAATATGTGAATGGGTAATGCCAAGTATAGATTTTAGAAGCCTGTAGATTGAAGGAGGAAGAGAAAATTGAGGGAAGTAAGGAGCGTCACTGTTTTAAAACCCTGAGAAAGACAGTGTTAAAGTGGGAGAGAATATGGTGATCCTAACACAGTGACAAAGTAGGGAGGAGGGAGAAACACGTCGGCCTGGATTTGGCGGTGGTAACGACGGCAAAACTGTCAGCGTTCGCCGCCATTACCCCTCTGAAACTGACCGTAACTTCAGGATTTAGCCCATGTGTCGATAAACACGGAAATCCTGAAGTTGCGGTCAGTCATTCCCTGCTCCGCCACAGGCTGCGCTGTGGAACTCCCCATTGCCGTCAATCAGTGAAATCAGTTGAACTGACAAAAACTTGAGCTTTTCCGCGTTAATATCGCTGCTAAACACCCATAAAAAGTTAAGTCTTGTTGGAATAGGTGTGAGTGAGGTTTTAATGGCGTATTGACTGCCGAACAACCGTTCTGGCCCTGAAAATCTAATTTTATATTAGTGGAATAACAAATTTTTCCAATATGATAAAAATTACTAGATATTTAAAAAAAGTTTGTATATGATATTTCAGCTTCCACCTTAGCTCCATTTGTATGTCCCAATCTTTATTTCGCACTCTGTAAAATTAAAAAAAAACAGTGAATTGATAATCAGTGCTTTTTATTTCCTGGTTTGCTGTCTGTGAGAATTCTTCAATGTGATTGGCAGCTTGGAGAGCCTGATGACATCACTGCTGCTCTACGCTGGGCATCCCCTTTTGACAGCGCTACAATCAATTGAACGTTGAGAAAGCTGGAGTTTTTGCCACAGAGATCGTGAGATTTTTGTGGGCAGCTTTCTTCAAGGTCAGCGGCGAGCGCTGTCGCTTCGCCGCTGACCGCAAATTCCGGGCCATCTGTTTGCCTCCTGAAAACACTTTGTTTGCCAGGTAATTTAGTCCACAAGTCTGTGCAAACTACTTCCAGCACCTTCCCTTGCTCATGCTAACACCCCAATTTGTAACGTGTGCCCCCTTAGAATGTGAACCCTTTTCTATAGATGCGCTGTAGACCCGGGAATACCTCAGTAGCTTTGTTCCGTGATTCTTACCGCTAATATTTGTTACTTTAAATGCAGGTAATATTAAAATGTCCCTTTTGTATAACCTCATACCCAGTGAAAATACTGAGTGTGACTTCCTGCACGGAATTCATTCCTAAACCATCTTGCCCATTTTTTCTCTCCAGGAGGCTGCACTGCACCAGGAATTACATCCACATCCAGCTCTTCATCACCTTCATACTCCGGGGTTTTTCCGTCTTTATTAAGGACGCCGTTCTCTTTGGCGATGGCGATATTGACCACTGTAGCTTTTCCACGGTAATGCAACCTTTGACCTCTGGGACATGCGGCTGGGACGGGTTTGCTTTTCAGTGGAGGCCTTGGTATCGGAAGCTGGGCTTGAGGTCAGGATCCGTGTGGTGCGCGTTGAGTCAGTCTGCCCCGCTTCAAACAACAGCTTGCATTTATATAGCGCCTTTAACGCCCGAAAGCTCTTCACAGGAGCAATTGTCAAACAAAGTTTGAAACCGAGCCACATAAGGAGATATTGGGAGAGCTGACCAGAAGCTTGGTCCAAGAGGTAGGTCTTAAGGAGCGTCTTAAAGGAGGAGCTGGAGGTAGAGAGACGGAGAGGTTTAGGGAGGGAATTCCAGAGCTTTGAGCCAAGGCAGCTGAAGGCACGGCCAACAGTGGTGGAGCGATTAAAATCAGGGATGCGCAAGAGGCCAGAATTGGAGGCGCGCAGATATCGCACGACCTTCTGGCTCAGTGAGGTGAGAGTGCTACCACAGAACCACGGCTGAAGGAGCAAGTTATTTCTAACCAAAACAACGAAGGGAGAGAGGTTAGATTTTTTTTTACACAGGTTGTTAGGACATGGAATGCCACACCAGAAACAGTGCTGCAATCAAAATCTGTATTAGGCTTTAAAAGCTAAATGGATTCATATTTGAAAAAGAAAAATTGGAAAGAGTAGGGGCAAAGGGCAGGGGGATAGCACTAGCTGTATGAGAACCACGCAGAGTCACAATGGGCCGAATGGCCTCCTTCTCTACTGTAAGACTGTAGGTGGTCCTGGTTAAGTCCAGCACCCAAACAGGGCACATTATTAGCCCAGTTTTGTAGTTTTCAATAGCACAGATACAATCTGTAATGCGATGGCCCTATCATATCATCAGTGAAATATAATTATAATACTTCCTCCCTCAGCCAGTTTTTTTTTAGCAAGCACAGCACCTTCTCCTCACAGCCTAATTATAAAGCATATCCCGGCTGACTTCGCCTTTCAGTGTTGCTGACCCTGAGTCTGAGAGCTATTGCTAGTGTGTGTTGTTTTTCTTAACTTTTTAAGGCACTGTTCCACTTAAGCAATTACTCGTTTCTTTCCCCAAACCAAATACAGGAAACTTTCGTTTATCCGGCATCGACGGGACCGGCGTGGTGCCGGTTTATCGAAAGTACCGGATAATGGAGAGTTATATCTACTGAGGCTATTTTTAACAAAGAGACTCCAGGCAGCGCGGGAGAATCAACTCCTGCTACTGCAGTGTTTCGGACTTCCGACAGCGCCAGGAGGCCGAGTAGTGGCACTTTTGAAAAGTACCCCTACTGACTAAATCGGCGTTCGCGGACTCGGACTCGGACTCGGGATCGGCAACATTGCCGGTTATTTGAGAGGAGTTTTCGGAGGATGATTTTTGCCGGTTAAGCGAGAATTCCGGATATTTGGGTGCCAGATAAACGAAAGTTTCCTGTAATTGCGCTTTTTTGTGGAATTTACACTCGTCGAGACGAGAGATTCGCGTCGGCGAGTAAAGGGAACACTTTCTTCTTTGGGTCTCTGGTAACGACGTCATCTATTCCGGGTGTGGTTACACGTGGCTAGCGGAGCTGAAGGTCTTCCTCTACTCCGCCCTCAACAACAAGAGGCCACCTCAGAAGAGCCCTCCCTGAGTCACCCAGTGCAATACTTTGCCATTCCCCACACCCAGTCATCCTGCGGTCTGTCTGCGCAAGATATCCATTTTCATACAATCATAGAATCTCACAGCACAGAGGGAGGCCATTCGGCCCGTCGTGCCTGTGCTGGCTCTCTGAAAGAACGATCCAATTAGTCCCACTCCCCCCTGCTCTTTCCCTAAAGCCCTGCACATTTTCTCCAATCTATCCAATTCCTTTTTGAATGTTACTGTTGAATCTGCTTCCACCGCCCTTTCAGGCAGCGCATTCCAGATCACAACAACTCGCTGCGTTAAAAAAAATTTCTCCTCATCTCCTCCCCTGGTGTTTTAGTCAATTATTTTAAATCAGTGTCCTCTGATTAATGACCCCCTTCCCCACCCCCTCACCGTCCAAAGTCAATTCCCATTGGACCCTCAGCAGCCGGTGGTGGGAACTTTCGTCCTATCTGTGCTGGGTTGGATTCCAACCAGAGGTGAAAGGTCAGTATCTCACCCATTGAATCGCCCAGTAACTCGAACCCACCCCACAAACCAAACATTCGGTCTCCTTTGAATTTTTTTTGTCTTTTAATACTCCTGTGAAGCGCCTTGGGACGTTTTGGTACATTAAAATATTTTTTTAAATTTGTTTTATGGGATGTGGGCATCGCTGGCAAGGCCAGCATTTATTGCCCATCCCTCATTGCCCTCGAGAAGGTGGTGGTGAGCCGCCTTCTTGAACCGCTGCAATCCGTGTGGTGAAGGTACTCCCACAGTGCTGTCAGGGAGGGAGTTCCAGGATTTTGACCCAGCGACGATGAAGGAATGGCCGATATACTTCTAAGTCAGGATGGTGTGTGACTTGGAGGGGAACTTGGAGGTGGTGGTGTTCCCATGCGCCTGCTGCCCTTGTCCTTCTAGGTGGAAGAGGTCGTGGGTTTGGGAGGTGCTGCCGAAGAAGTCTTGGCGAGTTGCTGCAGTGCATCTTGTAGATGGTACACACAGCAGCCACGGTGCGCCGGTGGTGGAGGGAGTGAATGTTTAAGGTGGTGGATGGGGTGCCGATCAAGCGGGCTGCTATATAAATACAAGTTGTTGTTGTTGTTTAAGTCTGAGCTTTGTGCGGGACCAGCTGTGGTTGAAAAATTCAACCTGATATCCAGGAGTGACCCAATTCTGTCCGGAAACAGCAATCAGAAGAAGTGTGAAAGAGAAGGGAAATGAATAAATGAAACTCATGGATTTTTTTTGACACATAAGAGCTAAGGTTGGAAAGAGAAAATTACATGATAGCCAGTGTGCTGCAGCCGTGGTATAAGGTGATAAATAACAACCGAGACACATGCTTGGGATAATAATTCAAACACTGCAATCCACTGATTCAATGATTCCTGCCTGTCCTTACTTACCTTCAAGACTATTATTCAGAGGCTTTTGCAGCTTCCAAGCCGGATCCACTTAATTGGCTTAGTTTTAGAATACAGTCACAGGAACAGGAGGAGGCCATTCAGCCCCTCGAGCCTGCTCCGCCACTCAGTGAGATTGCGGCTCATCTGCACCTCAACTCCATTTACCTGTCTTAGTTCCATGTTCCTTGATACATAGAATTACACAGGCCGGGAAATTGGAGCCATTGGCGCCGGCCGTTAAGAACATAAGAACATAAGAACATAAGAAATAGGAGCAGGAGTAGGCCAATCGGCCCCTCGAGCCTGCTCCGCCATTCAATAAGATCATGGCTGATCTGATCCTAACCGCCAATCTACTATCACAGAACCATCTCCTGCATCTAACAGAATTGCACACACGAAATAGGAGCAGAATCAGGCTACACGGTCCCTGGGCCCGCTCCACTACCCACAGGGCCATGACCGATCCGAACCTTGACTCATGTCCAAATTCCTGCCCGCTCCCCGTAACCCTTAATGCCCTTTACTTCTAGGAAACTGTCTATTTCTGTTTTAAATTTATTTAATGATGTAGCTTCTACAGCTTTTTGTGGCAGCATATTCCATGGACCTACCACCCTCTGAGTGAAGTAGTTCCTCCTCATCTCAGTTTTGAAAGAGCAGCCCCTTATTCTAAGACTATGTCCCCTAGTTCTAGTCTCACCCATCATCGGGAACATCCTCCCCGCATCCACCCGATCCAACCCCTTCACAATCTTATATGTTTCAATAAGATCGCCTCTCATTCTTCTGAACTCCAATGAGTAGAGTCCCAATCTACACAACCTCTCCTCATATGATCACCCCCTCATCCCCGGGATTAACCGAGTGAACCTTTTTTGCACTGCCTCGAGAGCAAGGATGTCTTTCCTTAAGTAAGGACACCAAAACTGTATGCAGTATTCCAGGTGCGGTCTCACCAATACCTTGTACAACTGAAGCAATACCTCCCTATTTTTATATTCTATCCCCCTAGCAATGAAAGCCAACATTCCATTTGCCTTCTTAATCACTTGCTGCACCTGCATACTAACCTTTTGAGTTTCGTGCACCAGGACCCCCAGATCCCTTTGCACTTCAGTACTCTCCAGTTTCTTGCCATTAAGATAATAAATTGCTCTAGGATTTTTCCTGCCAAAGTGCATCACCTCACACTTTCCAGTGTTGTATTCCATCTGCCAAATCTCTGCCCACTTACTTAGCCTGTCTATGTCCCCTTGCAGGTTTTTTATGTCCTCCTCACTCACTACTTTCCCTCCCATCTTTGTATCATCTGCAAATTTTGATATGTTACACTTGGTCCCTTCCTCCAAATCGTTAGTAAGGCCGGTTTCGAACAAAAAAATGGCGTCCGCCCCGCTTCTGGTGCGGAACACGTTGGCCGCCATTTTGGGCATGTTGGCAGCATTGCTGTTGCCAGCGTTCGCTTCCCATATTTCATTGATCCAGATTGTGACGTCAATCGGCGTGCAACGCCTGAATTAATGCACGATCTGGAATTTTGGACGCCGACGCTCTTAATAAGGCGCTCTCCAAACCACGCGCGGAAGAACGTGCCACTGCCAGCGCGTCTTAAAGGGGCACACACAGGTTTCTGGTAAGTTTAGATTTTTGCATTTGTACTGGTTTCTTTATATTTTAGTGGCTTGGTGCAAGACATTTAAAACGTTGTTAAAGTGTGCAGGGAGTGCTGCTGGACGTTTGCAAGGCTTTGGCTCTTAAAGGAGGGCCTCTGAGAACACCACTTGCTCCCAGTCCTGGGGGCTCTAGTTGCAGTCCCCCTTGGGCTGCAGCATGACATGGAGATGGAGCAGAGGCAGCAAAGGGGACAAGCTACTCTCAGAGGGAGGAGGAGGAGGAGGAAGCGGAAGAGGAGGAAGTGGAAGAGGAGGAAGCGGAAGAGGAGGAAGCGGAAGAGGAGGAAGCGGAAGAGGAGGAAGTGGAAGAGGAGGAAGCGGAAGAGGAGGAAGCGGAAGAGGAGGAAGCGGAAGAGGAGGAAGCGGAAGAGGAGGAAGCGGAAGAGGAGGAAGCGGAAGAGGAGGAAGCGGAAGAGGAGGAAGCGGAAGAGGAGGATGCGGAAGAGGAGGAAGCGGAAGAGGAGGAAGCGGAAGAGGAGGAAGCGGAAGAGGAGGAAGCGGAAGAGGAGGAAGTGGAAGAGGAGGATGCGGAAGAGGAGGAAGCGGAAGAGGAGGAAGTGGAAGAGGAGGATGCGGAAGAGGAGGATGCGGAAGAGGAGAAAGCGGAAGAGGAGGAAGTGGAAGAGGAGGAAGCGGAAGAGGAGGAAGCGGAAGAGGAGGAAGCGGAAGAGGAGGATGCGGAAGAGGAGGAAGCGGAAGAGGAGGAAGCGGAAGAGGAGGAAGCGGAAGAGGAGGATGCGGAAGAGGAGGAAGCGGAAGAGGAGGATGCGGAAGAGGAGGATGCGGAAGAGGAGGATGCGGAAGAGGAGGATGCGGAAGAGGAGGATGCGGAAGAGGAGGATGCGGAAGAGGAGGAAGCGGAAGAGGAGGAAGCGGAAGAGGAGGAAGCGGAAGAGGAGGAAGCGGAAGAGGAGGAAGCGGAAGAGGAGGAAGCGGAAGAGGAGGATGCGGAAGAGGAGGATGCGGAAGAGGAGGATGCGGAAGAGGAGGAAGCGGAAGAGGAGGAAGCGGAAGAGGAGGATGCGGAAGAGGAGGATGCGGAAGAGGAGGATGCGGAAGGAAGAAGGCAACCCAGACAGCCCCTTTCTGGCCGGGATGGAATCATCCGCCTGTGGTACCAGTGAACACAACCCCAATTCCCCTTTCAACATTTGTCCCGCACCTTCCCTTCCCTCTGTTACTGACCATCACAGCCTCCTCTTGGCCACAATGCTGAAATAAAAGCTAGCACAAAGCAAACTTTTCAATCCAACTTATTGGATGCATATATGGCTAAAGTTGGATTTATCAAAAAATCAACTAATCACCCATGTGCATTCCCTTAGTGACTGTCTTATGTGTGCCTTTGCCTATCCTAATGATGTCACGCAGTGCTACCCCAGTGGCTGCAGCATGGCTGGTGGAAGGCTGCTGACTTTCAGTGGGGGACACTGCAGATGGCCTTGCAGGACGGCCTCGAGGAGCTGGAGATTCAGTGATGGTTAATATTCCCTTTAAGCCCCTGTGCAGCTGGCTTACCGGCTTTTAAATAGGAAAAGCTGCGCATGCATAATGGGGCCACGCACCCGAAAATAAATTAAAGGGAATAATCTTCTTCTTCTTCTTCTTCTTCTTCCACTGGCTGGGCTGGCTGGATTTCTTGGGTGTCTGAAATGAGGAAGGCACAAGGGTAGGGTAGTGGTGAGGAAGGGGGGAAAGCAAGAGATGCATGCTCACACTATGTGCAACTTGTACATCAGAAGAGATTGTGGGATGAGGGGGAAGTGGGAATGTGAGAAGGAGGATAACGTATGAGGATACCAGTATCTTGTACTCTGGCCAAGGGCTCAGCCACAGTCTGACCAAGAAAGGCCAGAGCACCGTCTCCTCCAAGGGGGTGAAGTGAAGCTAGGAATGTGAGGTGTGCCTTGTGTTTGGTAGAGATTGTTGGTAGGTGAGTGATGGATGGCGGGGGGTTGTGGTGCATTGAGCAGTGTGTTAGGCTAGTGGTGCAGTTGGTAGGAGACGGTTTTTGAAGATGCATTCACTGACCTTGACCACTTGTCTTAGGCCATGAAACTTCTTTGGGCACTGGAGACAGATCCTGGTTGTGACACTGCTGGCAGTGATCGCCTCGGCGATCTGAGTCCCACATCCATCTTTCTGGAGGTCCTCCTGGCCCCATGTGGGTAGAGGACCTCTCTTCAAGTGTTGACCCCCTACACAAAACTGGAATGCCGCATCCGAGACCCTGAGTGCCCTTTACCTGGCCTGTTGAGCTATTTGTGTTAGTGCTGAAGCACTTTCAGCACTTCTGATCAACAGATGGCAGCTCACCTTTAGGAGGTGCAGACTGCCTAGTGCTGAACCAATTTTACATTTTTTTTTATCTGCAGAAGCCAGCTCAGCTTTAAGAGCTGCAGACTGACTTTAAGAGGAGCAGGCTAGCTTTAAGTAAAGCCAGCCTCGCTCCAGCAACGCGAGCTTTGGCCCCTTGCTGAGCACACAGCCTGTCAGCAGCACATTCAGCGCCAGGTTGCGCGCTACAATCACAGTAATTAGCAGGCAGCTCGAAGTTGACGTGCTGCCTGCGCTTTTTGAACGGGCGCGGGCATATCTCGCATCGCAGGGTATTGAATTTCCCGGGGCATAGAGTCTACAGTATAGTGCTTCAGCACTATACTTGCATTGGAGGCAGTTCAGAGAAGGTTCACGAGGTTGATTCCAGAGATGAAGGGGTTGTCTTATGAAGAAAGGTTGAGCAGGTTGGGCCTATACTCAGTGGAGTTTAGAAGAATGAGAGGTGATCTTATTGAAACATATAAGATTCTGAAGGGGCTTGACAGGGTAGATGCAGAGAGGATGTTTCCCCTCGTGGGGAAATCTAGAACTAGGGGGCATAATTTCAGAATAAGGGGGGGACACCCATTTAAATCGGAAATGAGGAGGAATTTCTTCTCTCAGAGGGTCGTGAATCTTTGGAATTCTCTGCCCCAGAGAGCTGTGGAGGCTGGGTCATTGAATATATTTAAGGTGGAGATAGACAGATTTTTGAAAGGTAAGGAAGTGGAGTTGAGGCCAAGATCAGATCAGCCATGATCTTATTGAATGGCGGAGCAGGCTCGAGAGGCCAAATGACCTACTCCTGCTCCTACGTCTTATGTTATTATCTTCTTATGAAACAGGCTTTTCGGCCCAACTGGTCCGTGCCGGGGTTTATGCTCCACACGAGCCTCCTCCCGCCCTACTTCATCGCACCCCATCAACACATCCTCTTAAATGCATCAGCCTCACAGTACAAAACCTATCGATCTCAGTCTTGAAAGCTGCAATGGTCCCGACATCCACAGCCTTTTGAGGAAGAGAGTTACAAATTTCTACGACCCATTGTGTGAAAATGTACTTCTGAATTTTGCACCTGAACGGCCTGGCTCTAATTTTAAGGTTATGTCTCCTCGTTCTGGATTTCCCCCACCAGAGGAAATAGTTTCTCTGTACCTACCCTCCTTTTATACCCAGGGGAATACAAGCCAGGTTTATGCAACCTGTCCTCATAATTTAACCCTTTACGCCCCACCTGCCACAGCTGCAGCAATCCACCAGCTTAAACATTCGCTCCCTCCACCACCGGCGCACCGTGGCTGCAGTGTGCACCACCTACAAGATGCACTGCAGCAACTTGTCAAGGCTTCTTCGGCAGCAGCTCCTAATTCTGTGACCTAGAGGGACAAGGGCAGCAGGCGCACGGGAACACCAGCACCTCCAAGATCCCCTCCAATCACACTCCATCCCGACTTGGAAGTATATCGGCCGTTCCTTCATTGTCGCTGGGTCAAAATCCTGGAACTCCCTCCCTAATAGCACTGTGGGAGTACCTTCACCACATGGGCTGCAGCGGTTCAAGAAGGCGGCTCACCACCACCTTCTCGAGGGCAACTAGGGATGGGCAATAAATGCCGGCCTTGCCAGCGACGCCCACATCTTGCGAATGCAAAAAAAAGGTCAACACAGCCAATAGAACACTGCACTACAGAGCCAGAACAGTAGAGTATTAATCAGAGGAGGTCAGGACCAAACTTTACCGTGCTCTGGTCAGACTACACCTTGAGTGTTCATTGGTTCTAACCTATAGACATTCTTTTGAGTCCTAGGGCACCCCACTGCAACATAATCCCTTTAATTAGTGCCCATCACTCTATTACACATCAGCCAGATTCTTATCAAGTCCCCAGGTTTAACTTTGGAAAGAACCTTCCGGGCACGTCCGAGGCCTTTTTTTTGGAATTCTAAGCACATCAACGCCGTGAGGCTTTCCAGGGTCCTGTTGGGAGGTCACTTCCTCAACAACGTCATGGAGGTTGATCAGGCAGGCTCCCCCCCCCACCCTTCCTAGCCCCTGCCGGCCGCTCTTTACTGGGTTATTATTGTACGGCTAACTTCTCACAGTTCATCCGTTTGTGTTATTTGAGCGCGGCGTTGAAGTGAGACTAGTTTACGTTGTGACTGGGGTTGGGGTTGGGGTTGGGGGGATGCGGGAATTCACCCCGTGAGGACACCATCCCACCTCAGCGATGCCGGTACATGTGCCGACGAGGCTGGGAGCTAACGCAGTGGATGTTCTTGTGTTGCAGGTGGGGTGTAAGATTTCTGTGGTGTTCTGCTACTTCTGCATGATGACGAATTACTTCTGGCTGCTGGTGGAGGCACTGTACCTCAACTCCCTGCTGGTGGTCTCCTTCTCCTACGGCAGAAGTTACTTCTGGTGGTGGAGTGTGCTGGGATGGGGTAGGTACCAGGGCTCGGAGTCAACAGGTAACCTCAGCACGCCGGTGATATGAAGTCTGGTGTATGTTTAATAAGGGTGCACAGAAAGAAAGAAAGAAAGAAAGAAAGCTCTTGCGCTTATACACAACCTCTCGCCACTACAGGACGCCCCAAAACGCTTTACAGCCAATTAAATATTTTTGGGGGTGTAGTCGCTGTTGTAATGTAGGAAACGCGACAGCCAATTTGCGCACAGCAAGGTCCCACAAACAGCAATGAGATAATGGCCCAAAAATTCGTGAGGAAGCCTTCGTGCGAGGGTAAGGCCTCCCCGCGATCTCTCACTCCGCGTTGGCTTTTTCAGTTCCAGCTCGCACGAACTTGATGTTCTGGACAGCTGCTGTGCTGGGCTTGCGTATCCCACCGGCGTAGTTAATTCGTGCGAGCTGTGGGATCACGTGACTCAGTTAGAGCCAATGGCAGCACACCATCTTCCATTCATAACTTTCACATAAGTGCTGTGAAAGTTATGAATACTATAGCCCCCCAAAAGAACCGCTAAACCTCAATTAAATTTAAAAAAAACCATCACATTAATAAAATAAGTATAGTTAAATAAATTAACCATTTTAAATAAAAAATTTAATTTTTGAAAAAATTTAAAATCTTTTAAAAAGTTATAAAAATAAACTTACCTGTCTTTAAAGTCTCTAAAAAAGATATACCTGTTAAAAAAAATGCAAAATAATACTTAATTCACTACTTACCTTGTTAAAAGTGGGTCTTACTCCTCCTTTTTTTATGTGTAGAATCTTCCGTACTTACCTGCGCGTTGAAACCACTAAGTGCACAGCGTGCGCGCAGCCTGTAGCGCGCACGCGGATTCACCTAGGACCCGCCCCCTTTTCCAAAAACCAAGTGCCGGTTTTCAGTGCATGCGCAGTGCATGCAGAAAACCGGCAATTGGAGAGAGAATACGCGAGAGTACACAGTGCGTACTCTCGCGTAGCGGCACTAATTTTTGGGCCAATGACTAGATCATCTGTTTTTCCTTTAGTGAGGGATAAAGATTGGCCCAGGACACCGGGGTTGTCTGAGGTTGGGGCTGAGACATGTCGTTGGGGCTGTGTAGAGCTAGTTTTATTCTGCGTCTAGCCATGCCCACAGCTGACCTGGGAGTGCTTGATGGGATAAGGGCTAGGCTAGGAATAGCGGCTAGGGTGAGACAACAGTGCTCAGGCTTTTTCCAAACCTCCAGCCCTACAAAGAAACCTCATATAGGATGAGCTGCTTGGCTTTTAGGCACTGGGTTGCTCGGAGTCTTCGAGTAGCCTGTGGGCTGTAGGTCGGACACCCTGGCCTGGGCCTAGGCCCTTGTAGTCTTAACCTCTGTTGGTGTTAATGAAGGCCGAGGCCTGGCCCTTTGTTTCGCTTCATGGCCTTGTAAAGTGGCATGTGTGACTGGATTCCGGGAGGAAATAAAAGTATGAATTTTTTTTTAACTAAAAGCAGGAATAAATAAATCAAATCAACACCATAGAAAACAAGAGAGCACAAATGAATGCACCAAGGTAACGCAACATGCTCCCTGTTGAACCATTTATATGTAGGTGCCAACCCTCCGGGATTGCCATGGAGTCTCCTGGAATTGAAGACTGATTTCCAGTTCATTGTTGCCAGCAACTCCGGGAGAACAATCATTAAAAATGTTGGACACGGGAAAAAGGCTGTTTGATTGACAGTCAAGAATCATTCAATCGGGCAATGAAGAATCTATTCACTTTCCAATTGGATGAAGGAAGGTGGGGCGTGTCGGGTGACCAATGGTGGGAGCAGGAGGTCATAAGAGGCCATAGGTCATGTGATGACACCTCCAGGAATATGTCCACCCAGAGTTAGGAATCCTATTTATAGAGGAAGTGGTAGCATAGGGGTTATGTTACTGGACTAGTAAATCCAGCAGTCTGGACTTAACACTCCACTGGACTGTGAGTTCAAATCCCACCACTGGCAGCTGGGGAATTTAAATTGAGTTAATTAATTAAATCTGGAATTTTAAAAAAAAGCTAGTGTCAGTAATGGTGACCATGAAACTATCAGATTGTTGTAAAAACCCATCTGGTTCACTAATGTCATTTAGGGAAAGAAATCTGCTGTCCTTACCTGGTCTGGCCTATATATGGCTCCAGACCCACAACAATGTGGTTGACTCTTAACTGCCCTCTGAAATGGTGGCTCACCACCACCTTCTCAAGGGCAATTAGGGATGGGCAATAAATGCTGGCCTTGCTGGTGACACCCACATCCCATGAACAAATAAATTATAACAAATATGGAGGGGGCTGTAAGATGTACAATACTAGCAACATCATTAGTGTAAATGGGATCTTCCTACTGCTGATGTAATTTAACTTCAAAGGTGGGCAAATAGGGTTGAGGTACCAATCAGCCATGATCTAATTGAATGGTGGAACAGGCTCGAGGGGCTGAATGGCCTCCTCCTGTTCCTATCTTCATGCTTTCTCACAGGGATCATCTTTCCATTCTCCTCCCCCTCAACTGTTTGCTGCTCTTGGACTTTAATAGAGGTGTTAACATTTTTGAGGGGGTTTTGATAGAGTAAATAAGGAGAAACTGTTTCCACTGGCAGGAGGGTCAGGGGGACATGGATTTAAGATAATTGGCAAAAGAACCAGAGGGGGAGAGGAGGAGAATGTTTTTTTAAGCAGCGAGTTGCTGTGATCTGGAATGCGCTGCCTGAAAGGGCGGTGGAAGCAGATTCAATAGTAACTTTCAAAAGGTAATTGGATAAATACTTGAAAAGGAAACATTTGCAGGGCTATGAGGGAAAGAGCAGGGTGGGGGAGTGGGACTGATCGGACAGCGCTTTCTCAGAGTCGGCACAGGCACGATGGGCCGAATGGCCTCCTTCTGCCCTGTAAGATTCTACCATTGCACTGATACTTTGTGGTCTGTTTATTTCTGATCCTGTCACTTGCTGCTAAATGCAGAAAGATTATACTGAAACCATTTGAAGCGAGTCTGATTCACTCATTTGCAGCCACAGTACGTGCTGCGAATAATGACACATTATTCCCGGCGGGGTCAGATCTGAATCTCGATCGCTTGGTTTCAACTCAAAGGGGCCTGAATGGGGCCTTGCTGCTCCTCAGTTCCCATTCGACCGAAGTCTGAAAGGAAGATAATCTCTCACCCTCTGGGGGGTCTAATGAACAATTTCTTTCCTTCAAGGTGTTCCAACTGTTTGCACCGTTGCCTGGGTGATTACGAAATTCCAATTTGAAGACACAGAGTAAGTAAGACTTAAAAAAAAAAGAAAATTGAAGGTTCGCACTTAAAGTTAAATGAAGGAAATGAAAATAAACCAGGGTCCACAAATGTAAGGTAAAGTCACAGATAAATCCAAGGAGGAACTCAGGAACAGGGGGAGTGGGACTAGCTGAAGTGCTCTTGCAGAGAGCCGGCACGGGCTCGACGGGCTGAATGGCCTCCTTCTGTGCTGTAACCATTCTAGGAGAAACTTCTTCACCCAGAGAGTGGTGAGAACGTGGAACTCGCTATCACAGGGAGTGGTTGAGGCAAATAGCACAGATGCATTTAAAGGGAAGCTGGATAAACACATGAGGGGAGAAAGGAATAGGAGGATATGTTGAAAGGGTGAGATGAAGAGGGGTGGGAGGTGGTTGGTGTGGAGCATAAACACCGGCACAGACCTGTTGGGCCGAATGGTCTGTTTCCGTGCTGTACATTCTATGTAATTGTATGTAGACACAAAAGGCATCAAGGGGTATGGGGAGAGAGCGGGAATGTGGTATTGAGATAGAGGATCAGCCATGATCATATTGAATGGCGGAGCAGGCTCGAAGGGCCGAATGGCCTACTCCTGCTCCTATTTTTCTATGTTCTTCTATGTTTGCTATAAAGTAAGTTATTGTTGATACTGCTCTTACTGCATTTCCCTTGAGTGCTCACATTGTAAATATTGCAGTAAATAGGTTGTAGCCTAAGTTATGAAAGTTTCCCATTAATATTCTGGTGTGTCTCCAGGTGCTGGGACGTTATTGAAGACTCTCCATACTGGTGGATAATCAAAGGACCAATTGTGACCTCTGTTGCTGTAAGTTGCACCCAAGCAAAACTGGGACTTTGAATTCCAACTTAAAGAAGAACATTACTCCTTGGGCAGGTCGTTGGGAGCAGAGTACGAGTTCAGCATACGTTTCCATTAAAGTTGGTTGAAGTTGACCAACAGTCATCCTCTTAGATTTATTCCAAAGGGAAACGAGTGACTGGAAATCCCAATGAGATAATGGAGTACGAAGACTCGATATATTCAGTTTAGGGGAGACATTGACCCCTTTAAGCAAATGAGTCAATCATTGAAATAGCAAAAGGAGGAGTTAAGGGGTACGGTAGCATAGTGGTTATGTTATTTTATGCTAGTAATTCAGAGGCCTGGATTAATGATCTGCAGACATAAATTCAAATCCCACCCACGGCAGCTGTGGAATTTAAATTCAATTTCTGGAATGAAAAGCTAGTATCAGTAATGGTGACCATGAAACTACCAGATTGTCGTAAAAACCCATCTGGTTCACTAATGTCCTTCAGGGAAGGAAAACTGCCGTCCTTGCCCGGTCTGGCCTATACATGACTCCAGACCCACAGCAATGTGGTTGACTCTTAACTGCCCTCTGAAATGGCCCAGCAAGCCACCACCTTCTCGAGGGCAATTAGGGATGGGCAATAAATGCTGGCCTTGCCAGCGACACCCACATCCCGTGAATTAATTGAAAAAAATTCACACAGTCCACAGTTATCTTACAGTGTCATCTGAAGCCCAAGAACTCTTAAGGCACAAGCCTTTACATCGTGAAGCTTGACATATTTTTTTCATGCCACACAATCACTTGGGGAGCAACAGTGATGGAAACCATCTCTCACTGAGATAATGCTGAGTCGGGGAGACTGGATGAGCAGGGGTCAGATTCCTTGTAGAAAGAGTTGCCCTGAAGTTAAAGGACATTAAACCAATAATTATTGGATTCAAAAGAAAGAAAAAAGAATTTGCATTTCTCTCGCGCCTTTCATGACCCCCGGACGTCCCAAGCGCTTCACGGCCAATAAAGTACTTTTGAAGTGTAGTCACTGTTGTAATGTAGGAAACGTGGCAGTAAATTTGTGCACAGTAAGGTCCCACAAACAGCAATGAGGTAAATGACCAGATACTCTCTTTTGGTGATTTGGTTAAGGGATAAATATTGGCCAGGACACCGGGGAGAACTCCCCTGCTCTTCTTCGAAATAGTGGCCGTGGGATCTTCTGCGTCCAGCATGAGAGGGCAGACGGGGCCCTCGGTTTAACGTCTCATCCGAAAGATGGAACGTGTCCTACACTTATGTCCTCAGTCTCCATATACAAAATACATTGTGGGTGATTTATAGTGACGGTTCAGAATGTGATCACCAGTCTTGTGGCTCTTCTCTGAACTGCCTCAGGCACTTGAATCTCTTCCTGCGACTTGGGGAACAGAGTAGGACACAGTACTCAATGAATGACCCGATCAGAGCGCTCTACAGTTTGATCATGACTTTCTCTGTCTTGTGCGCTACTGGTTTGCTTGTGCAGTTCAACCATTTCAACAGATGCTGGTAGGTATCTATGTGTTTATTTATATTATTTCATTCACGCATTCATCTGTGCTCGCTGTGGCTCAGTGGGTAGCGCTCTCGTTCGCCTACGTCAGAAGCAGTACTGAGGGAGTGCTGCACTATCGGTAGGTGATGTCTTTCAGATGAGATGTTAAACAGAGGCCCCATCTATCCTCTCAGGTGGGTGTAAATGATCCCATGGTCCTATATTGAGGTAGAGTAGGAGAGTTCTCCCTGGTGTCCTGCCCAATATTGATCCCTCAACCAACATCACTAGAATGATGCAGCACAGAAGGAGGCCATTCGGTCCATCGTGCTCTGGGCTGGCTCTTTGGTAGAGCTGTCCAATTAATCCGACTCTCCTGCTCTTTCCCCATAAGCCCTGCAATTTCTTTTCCCTGAAACAGTTTCTTTTTTAATCTATACATTCATTTGTTTATTTTTTTTCTTTTGCAGATCAATTTTGCACTTTTTGTTAACATCATCCGGATCTTGGTTCAAAAGTTGATCCCCAAGGAGATGCACATGTCTAATTCCTCTCAGTACAGGTAAGTGAGCTCGACTGTTCCGAACGGACTCCCCTCATAGTTACAGCTGGGCTTTGGCCAGAAGAGCTGCAAATTTTCAGGGCCCACTCATTTATGTTCCAGCAAAAGCATCGAAAATAATGACTTCATTGTCTCCGAGCAGAGCTCTTGCAGACATCTTTCGAAAGCCTTTCAGTGACCATGCAAACTCTTCCTGCACTGTGATAGAAAGAAAGAAAGACTTGCATTTCTATAGCGCCTTTCACGACCACTGGGTGTCTCAAAGCGCTTTACAGCCAATGAAGTACTTTTTGAAGTGTAGTCACTGTTGTAATGTGGGAAACGCGGCAGCCAATTTGCGCACAGCAGGATCCCACAACCAGCAATGCGATAATGACTAGTTAATCTCCTTTTAGTGATGTTGATTGAGGGATAAATATTGGCCAGGACACCAGGGAGAACTCCCGATACCCCAATTTGCAACTTGCAAAAAGCTACCGCTGACTTACCATGTCAGTCATGGCTCAATGGCTAGCACTCCCACCACTGCGTCAGAAGGTTGTGGGTTGAAGTCTCACTCCAGAGACTTGAGCACAAAAATCTAGGCTGACACTCCAGTGCAGTACTGAGGGAGCGCTGCGCTGTCAGATGAGAAGTTAAACTGAGTCCCCCTGACTGCTCTCTCAGGTGGGTGTAAAAGATCGAATGGCACTATTTTGAAGAAGAGCAGGGGAGTTCTCCCTGGTGTCGTGTCCAATATTTATCACTTAAAACAGATTATCTGATCATTATCACATTATTGCTGTTTGTGGGAGCTTGCTGTGCGCAAAATGGCTGCCGCGTTTCCAACATTACAACAGTGACTACACTCCAAAAAGTACTTCATTGGCTGGGAAGCGCTTTGGGACGTCCTGAGGTCGTGAAAGGCGCGGTATAAATGCAAGTTCTTTCTTTCTGGGCAATGGCTGGGAGGAGGGGGAGGAAAGCAGTTGATTAATTTAAGCCAAGGTTTATTAAGCAATTCTGTATTCCCAGCACGTGCCTCACTTTGATGGGAGCAGGGGGTTTGGGACCCTGGAGCCAATCCAGCTCTACCTCTGACCTGTGCTCTGGGCTAGGGCACCTCTGAGCTGTGGGAGCACTGGGTCGCTGAATTTGCCCATAACGCGGTTCAAAGGGTAGATTCCACGATTTAAGTGTCTCAACCGAAAAAAAAAACCAGCGCTAATCGTTCACCTCTCTACACAGACGCTTGACAAAGTCAACCCTGCTTCTGGTTCCACTGTTCGGGGTGCACTACATCGTGTGCGCCTTCCCACCAGATGGCGCTGTGCTGGCCACCAGGCTCTATCTCGACCTCTGCATCGGATCATTTCAGGTACAGTGAACTCTGAACTGTCCGCGGACGGTGATCTCCTTTGTAAGGGGGCGCGTATCGGTGCCGCCATGATGTGGCTGCGCTCGTTCATGACGGGTAATTAAAGGATAGAAATACTTCAAACGTCCTTGGGATCTTAGAATCTTACAGCACGGAAGGAGGCCATTCGGCCCATCGTGCCTGTGCCGGCTCTTTGAAAGAGCGATCCAATTAGTCCCACTCCCCCCTGCTCTTTCCCCACAGCCCTGCAAATTTTTCCTTTTCAATTCTTTATGCAATTCCCTTTGGAAAGTTACTATTGAATTTGCTCTTTCAAGCAGATCATAACAACTCGTTGCGTAAAATAATTCTCCTCATCTCCCCTCTGGTTCTTTTGATAATTACCTTATATCTGTTGTCCTCTGGTTACCGACACTCCTGCCACTGGAAACAGTTTCTCTTTATTTACTCTATCAAAGCTCCTCATAATTTTGAACACCTCTATTAAATCTCCCCTTAACCTTCTCTCGAACGACCCCAGCTTCTCCCGTCTCTGCACATAACTGAAGTCCCTCATCCCTGGTACCCATTCTGGTAAATCTGTGCTGCACCTAGGTGGTCGCCAACCCTCCAGGATTGCCCTGGAGTCTCCAGGAATTGAAGATTAATCTCCTGGACACTGGGGCGAGCAACACCCAGGAGAAAAATCACAGGGGCGTTAAAAGAGATGTGTGTATTTTTATTTACTTCTAACACTTGTGTTTATTAGCTATAAAAATATTTGCGATGGAGTAAAAAAAAGGCTGTTTGACCGGGCGGGGCGGTCGGAGGCCGGAGGTCGTGTGTTGAAAGCTCCAGGAGTACGTCCAACCAGAGTTGGTAACCCTGCCTGCACCCTCTCCAAGGCCTTGACGCCCTTCCTAAAGTGTCTGAAATACTCTGCTAGGCTGGGTAGAAGAGGCACAGGCTTCATGGACTCAGATACAGTTGGTGCCAGGCTGAGTGAGTTAGGGCGCTGGAGTAATGAGCCTACAAGCTAGGCCCGATGGCTTTCTTCACCCGTGACAAAATGAAAGAGGTAAATGTTTTCCCAAGCATGTTATTACTGATCTCCCTCTCTCTCTTCCTTTGCAGGGTTGTATCGTGGGGGTGCTGTATTGCTTTCTGAATCAGGAAGTAAGTGAAAGCTTTAATACAACATATTAACCGATAGCCTTTCTGTCAGCCACCCTGCAAAATATTTCCCAGTGTTACTTCTAGTTACTCACCCGATTCCATCAGAGGCAGTGTCTGTCAGTGCCTGTTATAACACCCCCGTCACCAACCAAACACCACATTGTCTGTCAGTGCCTGTGAGAACACCCCCCTCACCAACCAAACACCACATTGTCTGTCAGTGCCTGTGAGAACACCCCCCTCACCAACCAAACACCACATTGTCTGTCAGTGCCTGTGAGAACACCCCCGTCACCAACCAAACACCACATTGTCTGTCAGTGCCTGTGAGAACACCCCCCTCACCAACCAAACACCACTTGCGAAAATACTCAATACATCACCAATGTGTGCTACACAATAACACACTCTGGAATGTGTAAAACAAGAGCTACACAAGGCTTTTTCCAGGCATTATTAATTCCTGATCTGTTACAGCTTTGCAATGGCTGCACACTGTGTATTATTCACAGGAACGTAGGAACAGCAGTAGGCCATTCATCCCCTCGAGCCTGTTCTGCTATTCAATTAAGTCATGATTGAGTTACTATTGAATCTGCTTCCACCGCCCTTTCAGGCAGCGCGTTCCAGCTCACAACAACTCCCCGCGTAAAAAAAAATTCTCCTCATCTGCCCCCTGGTTCTTTCGCCGATTATCTTAAATCTGTTGTCCTCTGGTTACCGACCCTCTTACCGATGGAAACAGTTTCTCCCCATCTACTCTATCAAAACTGTCTCATAACTTTAAACAGAGAGGTTATACCTATCTGGAAAGATTGAAGAGGCTGGGGCTCTTTTCTCTGGTAAAGAGAAGGCTGAGGGGGTGACCTGGTAGAGGTCTTTACAATTTATAAAGGGGCTTGATAGGGGAGACGTAGAGAAGATGTTCAAACTTGTGGGGGAGAGCAGAACTAGGGGCCATAAATGTAAGATAATCACTAATAAATCCAGTAGGGAATTCAGGAGAAACTTCTTGACCCAGAGAGTGGTGAGAATGTGGAACTCACTACCACAGGGAGTGGTTGAGGCGAATAGCATTGATGCATTTAAGGGGAAGCTTGATAAACACCTGAGGGAGAGAGGAATAGAAGGATATGTTGACGGGGGTGAGATGAAGTAGGGGTGGGAGGAGGCTCGTGTGGAGCAGAAACACCGGCATAGACCTGTTGGGCTGAATGGCCTGTTTCTGTGCTGTACATTCTATGTAAATCTCCCACTTAAACTTCTCTGCTCTAAGGAGATCAATTCTAGTTTTTCTAGTGTCTCCACTAAGTGGATGTGTTGAAATGGAGAGAAGTAGAGAAAAAAAAAATCTATAAAAAATATATATCAATAGCTGCTCACAGAGCGAACTACCATTGGTTGCTCACAATGATCCTGTAATGCTATTAATACATTAAAAGAACGGTCTGCTTGTTTCCCCATAGGTACAGACTGAAATACACAGAAGGTGGCTGAGGAGGCCATTGGATAGTTATGGAGCCGTGCCAGTCATAGGGAAAAGCCAGCAGGACACATCTTGTTGAACCCCCGGTCAAAGGAAAACGAAAAGCACTGCCGACCCCAATCGCTAACCCTCCTCTTCCCTTCCCCCTTTCACCGCTGAAGAACTCTGCTCCTCCCCCTACTACCTCACGTCACTTTGGTTTAAAGAAACGCCTCTGGAACCTCACGGAATTTTTTTTTCCACTTTGAACGCCGTTGAACAATCCGGAAGGATCGACAACACACACGGTGAGCGAAATATTGGTCTGAAGTCCGCACGTCTGGTAGCGCAGCAGATACAGTTCGATATGGGGGTATCAAGGAAGATAATGTCACAAGCTGCCCCATTGACTCTGGGTAATTGTATTGACTGGTGCGTGTGCGAAAAGAAAAAGAAAAAGAAAGGCTTGCATTTATATAGCGCCTTTCACGACCACCGGATGTCTCAAAAGCGCTTTACAGCCAATGAAGTACTTTTTGGAGTGGAGTCACTGTTGTAATGTGGGAAACGCAGCAACCAATTTGCGCACAGCAAGCTCCCACAAACAGCAATGTGATAATGACCAGATAATCTGTTTTTTTAGTGATGTTGATTGAGGGATAAATATTGGCCAGGACACCCGGGATAACTCCCCTGCTCTTCTTCGAAATAGTGGCCGTGGGATCTTTTACATCCACCTGAGAGAGCAGACGGGGCCTCGGTTTAACGTCTCATCTGAAAGACGGCACCTCCGACAGTGCAGCACTCCCTCAGCACTGCACCGGAGTGTCAGCCTAGATTTTTGTGCTCAAGTCTCTGGAGTGGGACTTGAACCCACAACCTTCTGACTCAGAGGCGAGAATGCTACCAACTTTTTTTTAATATATTATTTATTGAACATTAAAAACATTTACAACATCGGCATGTTTCCATTGTATCATACAAATCCATTCCGCTGCTCTGCACAGCCATTCCTCCACCACATATTAACATCAAAACCTGAAGTTTAATTTGTCTCCCATAACATATATTCATCTATTGTACGTTAAAAATTGATCGTAAAATACCATCTTTAAATTCCTTTCTGAATAAAACATCCACAGAGCCTTATAATGATCTTTTAGCTTATATTAAAAATACTCTTTTAGATTTATTCTCCTCCCCGTAAAAAACAGAGCATTCCTTCTTTGCACAATCACGAATCTAGCCAAACTGAACATTAAGTTCATTGCCGCTCCGCTAGACTCGGCCAGGCTCTCCTGCAATCCCCATCTCAAAATTGAGTCCCACAGGATTCCCATTCTCGCTCTTCGGTCGCCACCCAGCTAAAAATTCTCACACAACTGTCTCACATAGTGCTTAAAATCATTTAACTGCGGACATAACACCAGTAAATGGGACAGAGTCTCATCCCGTGTCCCACACACTGGGCAAGTTGCCCCCTCCACTCGCCCAATCTCACACAAGACCATCATGGTAAAAATCCGGCTATGAGCCAATTTGAAATCCAGTTCAATCCACTCTGGACATTCAGGGGTAAAAATTGGGCGCTACCTTCGCTGGGGCTAATTTTAGCACCCGAAAAAGTTAGTGCCCCCGCGGCTGATTTTCCTAGGTAACGCCCCGAGAGGGAGGAGGGGCGCTACTGGAAGGGCCCCACGTCCCTCTTGGGGCGCTGCGAGCCAATATCGCGGCGCTACGTGCTGCAGTGCCATGCGCTGTGGCACGTCGTGCCGCGGTACTGCAGGCCTTCCTCCCCTTATTAAATGGGAAGGGCCTGGCGCAGCGCGTCCAGGGGCCCAGCTGGGTCACCAGGGATCGGGAGTGCTGGCAAACGAGGCGGGGCTTCACGGGGGCCGGGGACAGCAACGGGGGCAGGTGCTGGCAGGCGGCCAGCAACAAAAATGGCCGCCCGCCACCTCCCCTTTAACTAGCGCCGCCCCGGCTGCA
The DNA here is from genome assembly GCA_030390025.1 of Squalus acanthias. Lineage (NCBI taxonomy): Eukaryota > Metazoa > Chordata > Chondrichthyes > Squaliformes > Squalidae > Squalus > Squalus acanthias. Next base: position 171,603,254 of record CM059428.1, on the reverse strand, counting down.
GGTAGGCCCCCGACCCCGGCGGACATAGCGTCCGGCGGGAAGTCGGGGGGCGCCACCCAATATTACAGCCGGGGCGCGAGCGGGGCGCTGCGCACGGCGATGATGTCATCGCTGGCGGCACAGCGCCACACGGCGCTAACGGTTAGCGCCACCGCTAACCATCCGCTGAATTTCACAGGAGGCGTTAGTGGCGCCGTGCCCAGGCGCTAGTTGATTTGCGCCCCGTTAGCGCCCTCTTAACTCCTAACGGGAGGCGCAAATCATCCGAATTTAGCCCCCTTAAAATTGCCCATAGACCAAATCCTGTAGGAGTCCAGCTGTGGGTATATACTCTGCCAAAACTCCTGACCAGCAGGTGTCTTGAATCTCCATTCTCTAAATACCCCATAGAAATCTCGAGTATTACAGTTGTCAAATTGGACCAACTCTCCCCCTTTCTCCAGCAGAAAGCTTGGAAAAGCGGGACGCATTTTACTTCCTTTGGAGATTTGCGCATTTATTTCTTCCATCCAATCTTGTGGCATTGCCCTCACAATCTTCTCATACATGATCATAATTGCTTTTTCCTCTACCTCCTGATCCTCCTCCCACACCAGGTCCCTCACTATCGCTTCCGGCAACCAACCTGGAATTACCTCATATAATACATCTTTCACACATATAATACCAGCTTTTATAAAAGCTTGATTAAGTAATACCTCTCCTTCAATGTTGACCCACCTGTTCAAAAATAAGGGCTGTTCTAAAAATTCCTCAGCACCCTTGAGCATAAACTACACACTTTTTAAAAATTGGGCCCAAGTCTCTACAACCCCCTTATAAAACCTAGGGAGAGGTTTAATCGATTTCAAAAACATATTATTGTATACAATATCCCCTGCTCTCCTATCCCACTTCGTTTAAAAAAATGCTCAGAACAACTCTTCCAAAAACTTGTATTTGACTTCTGAAGAAATTTCTTCACCCATTTGATTCTAAAGGATTTTTTCTTCAAATCAATATCTGGGAAATTGAGTCCTCCCTGATTTCTCCGTCCAATGATGGTATTGTAAGCAACCAAGGCTGGTTTCCCTTCCCATAAAAACCTCACACAAGCCTCTCGGATGGACTTTTCCGCCCACTCAGGAATATCCTCCACTGTCAATAAGTACCATAGCGTAGATAGCAGGAGAGCGGACACCACTGTTGCTCTTCCTTGCACTTTCAACCACCTTCTTTCCCATCTTCCCAAAATCTTTTAAATTTTCATAACCTTCGGTTCCCAATTTAATCGATCCACTTCATCCCTGTCCTTCTTGCACCCCATATGCACCCCCAGAACTTCCAAAACCTCCACCACCTTAAAGGGACTTTTCTCCAACCATTCCCCTCTACCCCTTCCCTCAACCAGACATTGGGACTTACTATAATTCACTCTGGCTCCTGAAGCTCTACAATACTCCTCCACTACTCCCATAGCTTTCCTCACTGACTTCCCATTTCTCAATGTTAAGGTTGTGTCATCTGCATAGTGGTGTATCACCGACACCAGCCCGGAACTGGGAACCGCAATCCCAACTACACCTTGTTTCTTTCGCATCATGTAACCTAATGGTTCTGCTACCAATGTGTACAACAATGGGGACAGGGGACAACCCTGTCTCACTGACCTCTGTATCGGAAAATACTTCGATAAAAAGCCATTACATTTAACACAGCTAAATATGTTTGAATAAAAAATCCTTATCCACTCAATTAAACCAAATGCTTCCAAAACCATCAATAAAAACTCATGCGACACCCTACCAAAGGCTTTCTCTTGATCCATCTTTAACACATAAGCCTCCCTCTCCCATGAGCTTTATCGCATCTCGGATTGAGACCACAGAGTCTGCGATGTCCCGGCCTATGGCTCCATAGGACTGAGAGGGCAAAACTATTTGCGGCATCACCTCCTTCATGCGATTTGCCATAACCCTCGCCAAGATCTTATTATCCACATTTAATAATGTGATGGGCCTCCAATTCTTCAGATCCCTTCTATCCCCTTTATTTTTATAAGCTAAGCTTATGATACCTCTCCTCATAGATGGGGCCAGGCTTCCCTCAATTTTAATCTCCTTAAAAACCTCTAAGAGCAATGGACTTAAAATCTCTAAAAATTCTTTATAAAATTCTGCACTTAGCCATCGGACCCTGAGCTGTTACCCCCCTTCATTCCACTTATTGCTACTTTTATTTCCGCTAATCCTACTTCTTTGTCACACATGCTTCTCTCATCCTCCTTTAAACCCTCTTCAATAAAAGCACTAACCTTCTCCATCGCCAATTTGGAAATGTCTTCTTTTGTATATAACTCTTGATAAAAGCTACTAGCCGCCTCCAAAATCTCCCCACTTTCATTAATGATTTTCTCCCCAACCTTCAAATCTCCAATTAATGATAATCTCTGTTGCAGCTTCTCTTGCTCTAGAAACTATCTCGTGCATCTTTCTCCCTCCAATGCATCTTTAGCCTTTGCCCAGAGAATGGCCCCCTTGCATTTTTCAGCTTGCAATAATTCCCACTCTTCCTTTAAAACCACCCACTTGGTCTCTGCTCCCTTATCCCCTCCGTCAACTGCTTTACAGATATCCGTAAACCTTCTGTTTATATTCTCTTCTCGACGCCGGTTAGCTGCTGCTCTCTCTTTCCCATAACGTACCGAAAAAACTTTGACCTCTTATTTGAAATTGTCCCACCAAACTCTTATTTCTTTCAAGAATAAAGGTTCCTTCCGAGCATTCTTTATAAGCAATTTCTTTCAGGTATTGATTGTTTAAAATCCACACCCCTGGACTGATCTTAACTCCGCTGTTCCTAATTCTAAGAACCAAAGCCGAGTGGTCACTAAAAATACTAGTTTGCAATAAATCTCCATCACCTCAGAACTTAACCCTTCCCACATTAACACAAAATCTATTCGGTTCTGTTTTAAACCATCACCCACCCAACCTCTTCTGGAGAACTCGCTTTTTATGGGGTTCCGATCCCTCCATAAGTCTCACAAATTTAAATTTGCCATCATTTTTATAATCATCCCTCTGGAGTTATCATCCTTAAAGGTCACCTGGGCTGAAATGTCCATCCGAGATAAAAATACATTAAAATCCCCCACTATACAAGGGTTTTCCACCTCTGCCACTTCAGTGAATAACGACCGAAAAAACTCGCGACACTTGCAATGGTCGTGATATTAATGGTGCATAGATATTAAAGAGATCGCAATTAAATTCCTCCATTTTTACCTTTAGCCATAAAAATCTCCCCTCAGTGTCCATGTCCACCAAGGCAACGTTCTCTTTTATGGACGGACTCACCAAAACAGCCACCCCTCTACGGTTACTGTTTGCACAACTTGCAAACACCTCTCCCTTCCAAACCTTCCGAACTCTTTCTAGGATATCCTCATCCCAAAAGGTTTCTTGCAGACACACAAGTCAGTGCCTTTAAAACACTGCAGACCAATGTAATCATGTAATCATGGCTCCGAATAAGGGAAGTGTGCCTGATAATCCCCCCATCATTTAATCTCCGGCCCTTCCCTCCTCTCATGCTCCTTCCCAACTTTTCGGGCAGCTGTTGCTTTCTCCTGCAGCCTCCGGCTCTTTTTCACCTCCTGCTTGAATCTTCCCTGCTGTTTCAGCCTCTTCCTTATATTAGGTTTGGGCTGAGGAGCTGCCCCTTCTCCCTCCTTCTGCCCCTCACTAACCTTTCCCTTTCCACATGATGCCACCCCACCCCCCACTTCCATGTCTCTGTCCCCCTCTGACTCCTCACTCTCGAGCTCTTCTGTAACCTCCTGTCCCTGCTCCCCGTCAGATACATAATCTCCCTTAGAGAGTCTTCCTGCTATCATGGTTTCTCCAACAGTGCCACTCTCTTCAGCCTCATCTCCACCACTGACCCTTGCTCCCCGTTTCTTCTCTCTCTGGGACAATGGCACATCTGCACCTATCTTGCTCCCTTCTGGTGTCTTTGTCTCCCCGCTCCCGTCCTGCTGCCCCTTTAAGGCTCCTGTCTCTCGCACCCTCTCCTTGTCTTGCCCCCTCCTGCTCCCCGAGATGTCCGACTCCCAGTCTTTCTTTGGAGTACTTACACTTACCCCGCACACCGCTCCCGCCTCCTCTCCCCCCGTGGCCACCAGGGAGTAAAAATTAGGTCGCGCCCCATTTGGGGCGCAAATATCATCTGGACGCAAATATTAGCGCCTGGCGCTAATTATCGGCACTGACTGGAAACTTCACTTTTACCGCCCCGGGAGGTGAGTGGAGCGCTAAATCAGGCGCTGCACACCTGTTTTAAGGCGCAAAGGCCAAGGAGTGAGGCGCTAACTCAGAGCGCTGGCGAAGCTCATGTAATGTCAGTCAGCAATGGAACACACACACAATGGCACGGGCCAGTTCTTAAAGGGGATGGTTAATCTTGCTTTCCATCCACATCCTGTTCATTGCAGCCTTGAATCTCGGCCTGGAGAGACTTGCACATCAAATGTGCTGGAAAGAACAATGGAGAGTACCAGGCAAAGAGCTCAGAGTGCAGCTCCCACAGTCTCTGCTAAATCGATACAAGGAATGGCAAATCAAAATGAACCTGCAAAGTGCTGCTCAGTACCCAAAACTCCTTCACACAACGTTGAATCTCTCCAGAAGTCTCTCCCTCTCTCTCTCAGAATGCGTAGTTCAAAAATGCCACCAACAATAAAAGACAGGAAGAGGCCCCCTTTAAATAGCGCCCCCCCCAGCCCCACAGCGATTGATAGCGTTCCAGTCTTCTGGTCGTTGCTAGCGTCAGGCGGTAAGGCAGGGGGTGCCACTCAATTTCCGCTCCGGGGCGCCACAAGGGCGTTGCACCATGGAATGACGTCACAATCTGCGCGCGCAGGTGGTCGCAGCGGTAAAGTTTAGCGCCGCCGCACAATGTCTAGTTAAGTTCCCGAGCGGCGCAAACATCGCTGCACCCGGGCGTTAGCGGCTTTGCGCCCCATTAGTGCCCTCTTAAGGCGCAACCAACTGAATTTTTACCCCCAGATTCTTTAGGGAGAGCCGAGCCGTATTATGGCTCCCATCAGGCTGCTGTTTAAGGACCAAAAAGGTCCTAAAACCTGATAAAAAACCCCCCCCCCACCAACTTTTTACAAACTCACTCCAACTCCCTGGAGTAATCAAGCACCCAGCAGTACCTGCTCACTCCTAGCCCCTCCCACCTAGAGAGTGCGACCCCCTGAGCCAGAGCTGACACTATGTGCTGAATTTTGCCAGCGCTCAGAGGGTGGGATCGGAGGCGGGTCCGCTGTCAAGATGGCAGTGATTGACAGCGGGGCGGAAGTCTGCTCTGAACCCGCCTCCTTGTTAATTTCCCAAGTGCCGGCTCTGCCTGCGGTTTGCAGACCCGGCACTAAGTGCCAGGGTCAGGCAATTGAGATACTTAAGAAGCTGCTTAAAGGTATTTAAGCAGCATTTTACCGGGTCCTAATGATTTTTCCATGCATTTACGAGGTTCCCGGTGCTCGGGGATCAAGTCAGGTAAGTGTGTCGGGTTCTCAATGACTCTGCATTGCTGTGAATAGTTGACAGCTGCAAAAGTGGTATAAAAGCTACCATTTCACAGCTGTTCAATTTCCAATCTTAGAGGCTGGAGCCTTCAGGATTTGAAATACACTTTTCAGCTTCATGGAGGATTGAAGGGGGAAAAATTGGGTGGCGCCCAAGTTAGTGCCCCACCGGCGTAAATTCAGTAGCAGTGCCCCAAGCAGGAAGCAGGGCTACTGGAAGCGCTCCACCTCCTTCCTGGGGAGCTACAACTGAATTTCACGACGCTGTGTGCAACAGTGCCACACGTGGCGGCACGTAGCGCCGCGTCATCGCAGGCCTCCTCCCCTGATTAAAGGGGAGGGGCCTAGCGCTGTGCGCTCATGAGGAGTGCCGGGCTGAGCGATCGCGGTCGGCACCCTCGCATAAAAAAGTGAAAGGGGGGCAGGTGCTGCCAGTCGGACAATATAAAAATGGCCGCCTGACACCCGCCCTTTAAGTAGCGCGGTCGCCGCTGCAAAAAACGCACCCCCCGATCCTGTCGGACATATCGTCCGGCGATAGGTCAGGGGGCACAAGAGAGGTTTGTGGCCGGGGCACAAGCGGGGCGCTGCGCACGGCGATGACATCATTGCTGGCTGCTGCCGCTAACGTCCGCTGAATTTCACATGTGGCATTAGCGGCGCCGCGCCCAGGCGCTAGAGGATTTGTGCCCCGTTAGCGCCTCCGGGGGCGTTAACAAGAGGCGCAAACCAACCCAATTTTTCCCCCGAAGTGTTTGGAGCAATCTCTCTAGCCACTGTCACCTCCTTGGAGCAACCTCTCTCACCATTGACAGATCGCTTCTGTCATCTCAACTTCAGCTGCCTTCTATTCCAGCAGCATCGGTGCCCTTGAAACTCTCTCACCTTGGTCCTCAGAATCCCACCACGATCAGCCCCAACACCAGCAGCACCAACACCAACCTTCTCCGCAATCAACTGATGCTGCACAGGACACAGGGCATCAGCACCCGAGCTCATTGCTGCCCGGGAGGCCAGGGATGGCCTCACCACGGCCAGATTTACTTCACTTGATGCTGTACACCCTGGCTGCCACATGATGCGCCAGTTTGGCACCACCCCACACCAACACCATAAAGCATCCCTACAATGCCCAAGACATTCCTTTCACACTCATCGCCATTGCGGGGGGTACCATTATGTCTCACCATTCACTGCAATGCACTAAGCCACTTCCAAAGGTGCACATAAATCTGTCCAAGAAGGTTAAGTGTTGAAAATAAAGATTTCAATGTTTGACAGCGCATTAACAGAAACTTCACATGAACATTGGCTAAAACACTCAAGTGCCTACCCTTGTGTGTTGTTAGTTGGTATGATTGGACTAGGATGAGGGTGAGTGTGAGGGGTGGCTAGTGAGATGGGGAAGTGATAATGTAGATAGAAAGGGATGGGTGGAGGTGCATCAGACCCGCTTCCTATTAATTGGCCGGGAACCTCGTTGGAGGCCGGGATCCAGACAGATGCGGGGTCCCCACGCACCACGGACGTTGCCCGCCCCGGACCCGCCGAGGATGTAAAAATCCAGCCCTCTCTGCGTGCATACCTTACAATATAGGAAACGCGGCAGCCAATTTCCGCAAAGCAAGGTTCCACCAAAAGCAAGGTGATAAAGACCAGATCATTTGTTTTTTCAGTGATGTTGGTTGAGGTATAAATATTGGCCCCGGACACCGAGGAGAACTCCTCTGCTCTTCTTCAAAAATAATGTCACGGGATCTTGTACAGCAACATGAGGGGGCAGACTGGGCCTCGGTATAACGTCTCATCCAAAAGACGGCACCTCCGACAGTGCAGCACTCCCTCAGTACTGCACTGGGAGTGCCAGTCTGGATTACGCTCTCATGTCCCTGGAGTGGGTGCTTGAACCCACGACCCTCTGACATCAGAGGTGAGAGTGCAACTCACAGAGCCAAGGCTGACACCACCAGATCTGGCCTTCATGTGACTCTAGTCCCACACTATGTGGTTGGCTCCTAATGCCTTCAGGACAACTCAGGATGGACAATAAATACTGGATTTCAAATGCCTCTCAGATCTCCTCCTACTCCTGCTGCATTAAGAGATAATTAGGCTGTGATACTTTATTAAAAAAATCATTCTGGGGATGTGGGCGTCGCTGGCAAGGCCGGCATTTATTGCCCATCCCGAGTTGCCCTTGAGAAGGTGGTGGTGGGCCGCCTTCTTGAACCGCTGAAAACTCTGCACTGTTCACCTGCCACGGCTGAGATGATAGATGAAAATCCTGAAAGATGTTGAACTGCGAGGCAATTTACAAACATACGAGCAATGATGAACAGGAAAAGTCCCTCTGGTCCATCCAGCCTGTCCCACACAACACGGTGGCATAGTGGTTAGCACTGGTGCCTCACAGCGCCAGAGACCCGGGTTCGAATCTGACCTCGGGTGACTGTCTGTGTGGAGTTTGCACATTCTCCCCGTGTCTGCGTGGGTTTCCTCCGGGTGCTCCGGTTTCCTCCCACAGTCCAAAAATGTGTGGGTTAGGTTGATTTGGCAATGATAAATTGACCCTTAGTGTTAGGGGGGATTAAATATGTGGGGTTATGGGGATAGGATGGGATATGTTAGGGGGAATTAAATACGTGGGGTTACGGGGGTAGGGTGGGATATGTGTACTGTGGGGATTAAAGCAGGGACTGGGTACTGGATTTGGATGATCAGCCATGATCATATTGAATGGCGGAGCAGGCTCGACGGGCCGAATGGCCTACTCCTGCTCCTAGATTCTATGTTTCTATGTTTCTATGTTAACTGTGATACCTTGCGTACCACAACATGTACACTCCCCATCCCACCCAAAAACCATGTGATCTCCTGGGAGAGGCCAAAAAAGATAAAACCCCAGGCCAATTTGGGAGAAAAGTAAATCTAGGAAATTCCTCTCTGATCTTCCCCTCTTTAGGCGATCGAAACTAATCCAGGAGATGACTCTGTCCCTGATGATTCCCTGCAGTACCTACCTTTTGTAAGAGCTGATCTCTGTCCCAACCTGAAACAGGTCCAGCTCTCACTTGAAGGATTTCAGCGAAACAGCGTCCACCACATGAGCCGGCAGCCTGTCCCAGAGGTCCACTATTCTCTGGGAAAAGAACCACCTCCTGAGATCTAACCTAGATCTAGCCTTGTGCAACTTAAAATTGTGATTGCTGAAACATAAAAACATAAGAAAATAAGAAATAGGAGCAGGAGTCGGTCATTTGGCCCCTCGAGCCTGCTCCGCCATTCAATAAGATCGTGGCTGATCTTCTACCTCATCTCCACTTTCCTGCACTATCCCCATATCCCTTGATTCCCTTAATATCCAAAAATCTATCGATCTCTGTCTTGAATATACTCAACGACTGAGCCTCCACAGCCCTCTGGGGTGGAGAATTCCAAAGATTCACCACCCTCTGAGTGAAGAAATTTCTCCTCATCTCAGTCCTAAATGGCCGACCCCGTATCCTGAGACTGTGACCCCTGGTTCTAGACACTCCAGCCAGGGGAAACATCCTCCCTGCATCTACCCTGTCAAGCCCTGTAAGAATTTTATACATTTCAATGAGATCACCTCTCATTCTTCTAAACATTAGAGAAGATAGGCCTAGTCTACTCATAGGACAATCCCCCCATCCTAGGAATCAATCAGGAATCATCCCAGAAATCAGGAAACGCTCTCTAATCCTATCTCTTGTGCTGTCTTTTAACGTAGGTGGAAACCCCCCTTTCCGAATGGGAAGCGGGTGAAACGACTGGCCCGTACTGTCGAAGCTGAAAGCCGCGAGGAGCAACCGCCTGCAGTTTCACGAGCAGGGAGCACGTGGAAAAGTTTAAAAACCCCGCCTCCGTGAGCTCACAGTGTTCTCCCTGGCGAGACGGCGCACGTGGTCAATAGCCGGCCGGTTGATGATATTTTCCCATGAACTTACGGAAGAACATTAACCGCCGTTCAGGTGACTCTGACTCTGGGGCAGGGGGGTCATTTTTACCAAATGGCACTCCCGTTGGGGAGCCTTAGAAAGAAAAGAAAGAACTTGCACAACCTCAGCGCGTTCCCAAAGCACTTTAAGCCAATGAAGTCGTTATTTTTTTGAAGTGCGGCCACTATTGGGATGTAGGGAAACGAGGGCAGCCAATCTGCGCACAGCAAGATCCCACAAACAGCTACGCGACAATGACCGGATCATCTGAGGTTTTTTTTTTTTAGCGATGTTGGTTGAGGGATAAAATATTGGCCCAGGACACCGGGGAGAACTCCACTGCTCTTCTTCGAAATAGTGCCGTGGGATCCTTTACATCCACCAGAATGCCTTGCCCGCTGCGCGCTGCGAAATCCAGGACATGTTTCCAAGCCACTCGCGGGAAGCGCGGCCCGTGATTTCCTAACGGACGAGATTCCCCTGCTTGGAGGGGGCGAAATAATCATAAAAATGACCCTCAGGAGCAAACACATTTCCCAAAGATATTCATCCAATAACTGTGGTAACGTACGCAGAACAAGGATTAATATTAAAATTGCTTTATATTTTGGAAAGTAAGCGTGAAATACTTTTTACTGTTCAACTAACCTCCATAACGCTTTTTAAAAAAAAAAACTGCTCTCCACCTGAACCTTACATCTGACCAGACTGCCGATCCGGAAAAATAAGGTCGTGTCTTACAAATGTGATTGTGTTTTTTGAAGAAGTCACCAGGTTAGTGGATGAGGAATACCCAGTAGACGTTGTCGACCTGGATTTCCAGAAAGATACCGCATAAGAGGCTTCTCTATGAGGTAGAATCTTCTGGAACTAATCTACTCATAGAATCATAGATTGATACTGCACAGGAGGAGGCCATTCGGCCCATCGTGCCTGTGCCGGCTCTTTGGTAGAGCGGTCCAATTCGTCCCGCTCTTTCCCCATAGCCCTTTTCAAGTATTTATCAAATTCCCCTGAAATTTATTATCCAATCTGCTTCCAGCGTCCTTTCAGGCAGTGCATTTCAGATCGCAACAACTTGCAGGCTAAAACATCCCCCCCCCCCCCCCCCATCTCTCCTCTGGTTCTTTTACCAATTATCTTAAATTGCGTTGGATTGAGATTTTTTTTAAATTCGTTCATGGGATGTGGGCGTCGCTGGCAAGGCCGGCATTTATTGCCCATCCCTTGAGAAGGTGGTGTGGTGAGCCGCCTTCTTGAAACCGCTGCAGTCCGTGAGGTAAAGGTGCTCCCACAGTGGTACAACTGAGTGTCTCGCTAGGCCATTTCAGAGGGGCAGTTAAGAGTCAACCACATTGCTGTGGGTCTGGAGTCGCATGTAAGGCCAGACCAGGTAAGGACGGCAGATTACCAATGGTGAATCAGATCGGTTTTTACAATAATCTGGTAGTTTTTTATTCCAGATTTATTTCATTAACTGAATTTAAATCCCACATTACTAGTCCAGTAACATAACCACTATGCTACCGGACCCAATTGCTTGAAGTCTCTCAGGGATCAGTGTTAGGATCGTTACTACGCACTGTTTTCATTAATGATCTAGAGCTCGGTGTTGGGGGAATGGTCTGCAGGTTTGAAGAGATATGAGAGAGAGTTAGGACTGTAGTGGATGCTGGACTACTACAAGTGGTTCTTGATGTGCTGGGGGATTGTGCCCATGACCTGACAAATGCTGTTTAACTTAGAAAAGTACAATGTTATGCATGTGGGGAGGGCCAATGCTGACCACACATGCGCCCTTCAGGGAAAAAAAACTAAAGCCGGAGGTGAAAGAAAGATTTGGATGTTTTAGTGCAATCAATCTCGAAAGGTTCATGACCAATACCGTGAAGCTATAGCGAAAGCAAATAGGGTGCTAGGTTGTAATCACAGGACAATTCTCGACAAAACAAAGCATATTTTGTCCTTATACAAGATGTGGGTCAGGCCTCAGTTAGAAAACTGGGCCAGTTTTGGTCTCCTCACATGGTTGACAATATCGAGGCTTTGGAAAAGGTGCAGAGGAGGGTCACTGAATTAATTCCCAGTTTGAACCGTCATAATTATCCAGATAGGCTGCAAGAGTTGGGACTCCTTAGAGAAATGTAGGGGGAGAAATTCGGTGGCGCCCCCTTTGGGGCGCTAACTTCGCCGGGGCGCTACCCGAAAAAGTTAGCACCCCTGTGACGTAAATTCAGTGGTGGTGCCCCAACCACCTCCTTCCTGGGGCGCTACAAGTGAATATCACAGCACTACGTGCAACAGCGCCACGCGCGTCGGCACATAGCGTCGCGGCATTGCAGGCCTCCCCCCCCCCGATTAAAGGGGAGGGGCCTAGCGCTGCGTTCACTGGGGCCCTGCTGGACCACCGGGGAGCGGGGTGCCGGGGAAAGCAGCCCGGCACTCGAGAGGAGCGCCAGGCTGAGCGATCGCCGCCGGCACCCCGAATAAAAACGGGGAAGAGGGGGCAGGTGCTGGCAGGAGGCAAAAAAAAAATGGCCACCCGACACCTGCCCTTTAACTTGCGCGGCCGCGGCCGCAAAAACACCACCCTGACCCTGTCAGACATACCGTCCGGCGGTAGGTCAGGGGTCGCAACCAAAGTTTGTGGCCGGGGCACGAGCGGGGCGCTGCGCACTGCGATGATGTCATCACTGGCGGTGCGGCACCGCTGGGCGCTACCGTCTACCGCTGACGCTAACCTCCCGCTGAATTTCGCAGGAGGCATTAGCAGCGCTGCGCCCAGGCGCTAGGGGCTTTGCGCCCTGTTAGCGCCCCCTCGGTGGCGCTTAGGGGAGGCGCTAAGCAGCTCAATTTTTCCCCCGTAGACCTTGGGGTGATTTGCTTGAGGTTGATAAGAAAACGAAGGGACTACGTTTGTGTTTGTGTAGTCAAATTGTTTCAACTGAATAGATTAGGCAGGACCAGGCGTCACTCTTACAGGTTGTGTAAGGCCAAGATCTGGGTTAGATCTCAGGAGGTGGTTCTTTTCCCAGAGAATAGTGGACCTCTGGAACAGGCTGCTGTCTCGTGCGGTGGACGCTGTTTCACTGAATTCCTTCAAGCGAGAGCTGGACCTGTTTCAGGCTGGGAGCGGAGATCACCACGCACAAGAGCTAAGTATCTGGTGCCATTAATCAGGGCCAGAGTGTTTTCCTGGACTAATTTTGATTGCCGGAGAGGAATTTTCCAGATTTTTCCCACCAATTGGCTTGGGTTTTCAACTAATTTTTCCCAGGAGATCTGTTTCAATGATGTTGGTTGAGGAACAAATATTGGCCAGGATACCGGGGATAACTCCCCTGCTCTTCTTCGAAATAGTGGCGTGGGATCTTTTACGTCCACCTGACAGGGAAGACGGGGCCTCGGTTTAACGTCTCATCCTAAAGGCAGCACCTCCGACAGTGCAGCACTCCCTCAGTACTGCACTGTTAGTGTCAGCCTCGATTTTTGTGCTCAAGTCTCTGGAGTGGGACTTGAACCCAGAGACAAGAGTGCTACCCACTGAGCCACGGCTGACATGAAGCAAATGTGGTTTCAAATTTGCCACCAAAATACATCAGTGCTAGCTCCTGCCCCAGTCAATCATGTGTTCGGCGTGTCAGGTGAGTTTGGGCTAATTTTGAGGCTGAAAGCCCAGGTGGTGTGCTACACTCCATTCAACCTCCAGCTCTATCCTCCAGCTCTATCCACTCTTCTGCTGATGATTTCACTCCAAATGAATCAACTTTATGCAGATGGCATGTTCACTGCTTACGACCTCCAGACCTGTTAAGAGCAACGCTTCGAGCGTTACATCTGAATCTTTCCATGCCGCCTGATGGGTCCAACCTCCTAGCTTTGATAGCTGCAAATTACGTCCTTATCGATCTATCAACATTTTTGGCCTCAGCGCCTCTCCTGACCTCAGGTGGAACCCCTAGATCTCCGCCATTCATGCCAAGCAAAGCCAAGATCTCAAAAACTGTGGAAACTCTTGCTTCCCTCAGTCTTTTCATCCTCCGACAAACCTCAGCCTTTTGAACCTCAAGCTTGGCATCACCGAATCACTGGTTCCTCATGGCTCTCTCCAACAACAACAACAACTTGTATTTATATAGCGCCTTTAACGTAGTAAAACGTTCCCAAGCCGCTGCACAGGAGTATTTTAAGACAAAAAAAAAAGTTGACACCGATCCACATAAGGATAAATTAGGGCAGGTGACCAAAAGCTTGGTCAAAGAGGTAGGTTTTAAGGAGTGTCTTAAAGGAGGAAAGAGAGGTAGCGAGGCGGACAGGTTTAAGCAGGGAATTCCAGAGCTTAGGGCCTAGGCAACAGAAGGCACGGCCACCAAAGGTGGAGCGATTATAATCAGGGATGCTCAAGAAGGCAGAATTAGAGGAGCGCAGATATCTCGGGGGGTTGTGGGGCTGAGGAGGTTACAGAGATAGGGAGGGACGAGGCCATGGAGGGATTTGAAAACAAGGATGAGAATTTTGAAATCGAGGCATTGCTGAACCGGGCGCCAATGTAGGTCAGCGAGCACAGGGGTGATGGGTGAACGGGACCTGGTGCGAGTTAGGACACGGGCAGCCGAGTTTTGAATGACCTCAAGTTTACGTAGGGTGGAATGTGGGAGGCCAGGCCAGGAGTGCGTTGGAATAGTCAAGTCTAGAGGTAACAAAGGCATGGATGAGGGTTTCAGCAGCGGATGAGCTGAGGCAGGGGCAGAGACGGGCGATGTTATGTGGCAATGGTCCACTGTATTTACTTCTGTTTTACACTGTGCTACATGGCGGTTTGCGACGTTAAAGGCGCTATATAAATGCAAGTAGTTGTTGTTCTTGTTGAATGGAGGGCGACGGTCCAGAGAAGGTCTGAGGTGAGGAAAGGGGAGCGGCCACTTTATGGCTGGGCAGGAAGAACATCGACACTGAGCGCGCTCTGATGTGCAGGAACTACAGCTTCGGCCCCCTAATGAGAGTTCCGATGCCAAGTTTGAAACAGAATAAAATAATTGCCATGGCAACCGCTCTGCGGGTTTTTGTCCAATAAGCAGCATTTCTTCTGGAAGTAGTCTTCGGGGGGGCCGCGGGGAAGGGTTCAAGTTCATCTCTCCCGGCTTTTATTTTCCGACATCAAACAAACAGTCGCCCGCACATATATGTGTTTTATTATTTTGGATGAGACGTTAAACCGAGGCCCTGTTTTATTAACTCGTGTTCATTACTCGTCGGGGCAGCCCTTCGAGAAAAAAAGAGAGAGAGAGGCCCAATTTTTATGTAGGGCTTGATCACCTCTCTCAGAAGCAGCTCAAAGCACTTCACATCCAATGAACGACTTTGAAGTGAGTTGACAAGCGCAGCAGACAGCTTGCACACAGCAAGCTCCCGCAAACAGCGAGGAGGATAATGACCAGTTGATCTGTTTTTTGAATGTGTTCATTGTCGCCTCTGGAGCACTACGTTCGGCTCTGAGCACCGCGCCTCAGGAAGGATATATCGGCCTTGGAGGGGGAGCAGCGCAGGTTCACCAGAATAATGATACCGGGGTATAATTATGAGGACAAGTTGAATAGACTAGGCTTGTATTCCCTTAAGTATAGAAGATTAAGGGGTGATCTGATTGAGGTGTTTAAGATGATTAAAGGAGTTGATAGGGTAGATAGAGAGAAACTATTTCCTCTGGTGGGGGTTGGGGGTGGGGGGGAGTCCAGAACAAGGGGGTGCAACCTTAAAATTAGAGCTTGGCCGTACAGGGGTGATGTCAGGAAGCACTTCTTCACACAAAGGGTGGTGGAAATTTGGAACTCTCTCCCCAAAAATGCTGTTGAGGCTGGGGGGTCAATTGAAAATTTCAAAACTGAGATTGCTAGATTTTTGTTAGGGAAGGGTATTAAGGGACACGGAATCGAGGCGGGTAGATGGAGTTAAGATACGGATCAGCCACGATCTAATTGAATGGCAGAACAAGGCTGGAGGGGATGAATGGCCTCCTCCTGTTCCGAGGTTGTTTTTGATGGAGGCGGGTCTGTCCAGGAGAGTAGGGGAACTCCCTGATCTTTGAACGGTGCCGCAGGATTTTTAAAATGTCACCTGAACCGCCAAAGGACAGGCAGGTGGGACCTTAGTTTAATATCTCATCTGAAGCACGGACCCTTCGACAGCCAAGCGATCACCAATGACCAGAGCTGTTCCTGCTCCACTGGCCGTAACGTGGCCGCGAGCGTGGCAGAGGCGCCGCCCGTGCAGCACAGAAATAGGCCGCTCGGTCCGCGCCGGTGTTTATGCTCCACACGAGCCTCCTCCCACCCCTACTTCATCGCACCCCATCAGCATCTCCTTCTCTTCCTTTCTGCCCTCATGTGTTTATCCAGCTTCCCCGCAAATGCATCTCTGCTATTCGCCTCAACTACTCCCTTGTGGTAGCGAGTTCCACATTCTCACCACTCTCTGGGGACACAAGTTTCTCCTGAATTCCCTATTGGATTTATTAGTGACTGTCTTATATTTATGGCCCCTAGTTTTTGGACTCTCCCCACAAGTGGAAACGCTGAGCAAAACGTGTGGAAGACGAGCAAGCCCCCGCGGCGGCAACCTGACCAGGAAAAACCATCCCGTCAACCAGACTGAGCGTAGTGGTTGGGGAAGGGTAGGACTGCTCTTCAGCCACCAGAGATTCACAAAAGGAAGAGGACCACCATCCCCAACCTCCGCACTCATGTAATGTCCTGGGAGAGGCAAAGAAAACAAAGGAAAATCTCAGGAACAATGAGGGAGAAAGTACTCAGGACAATTCCTCCACATTACCAGAGCGCTTGGTTTGCTGTTTCTCCGGCCTCGGGTTTGGAGTTCAGGTGGAGACTTCCTGGTTTTTCTACATCGGAAAATCCCGCAGGCTGCACTGACCTCCGGGCCTGAATTCCCAGCGTGTTCTCCCAGCTGGTGAAGCTCCGTGTTGGGGGGTGCAAAGTCATTAAAATCTACCTCAGGCCAGTCATTATTCCTCCGAGAAACCCAAGCTTGATGTCACCCAAACGTGGGACCTCCCTGGTCCTGCGTAGTTGAGTTACGTTCTCCCATTGCCAATTGAGCCACTTGGGAGAGGGGGGGGGGGGGCAGGGGTGTGGGGACCAGGTGGGGGGGGCGGGGGTAAGTTGCCATGGAAACTAAGGCCTCAATCACTCAGTGCTTTGACGAGAAATAGTCACAGGCTAATAGATGAACTAATCATGGGAAGAATGGCTCTCAAAGCTCGGAGAGTGGCAGCGGGTGTTTTATGAATGAACAACGCTGAATTAAAGACTATTTAATCTGCAGTGACCATGGACACTGCATTAGAATTCTCATGGTGCTACATGAAAGAATTCCTGTTTAAGTAAGCAATTTGAATAGTATCTTTCATAAGTCTGAAATGACTTGTCTGTAAAACCACGCCAGCTTAAAAGACCTTGAGGTCCAAACTCCCTTTTCCAGTCAAAGTCGTACTTTTGTTGATACAACCATTGTCATTCCTCCTTCAGGGACTATGAAAGAAAGGAAGAAAGAATTTGCATTTATATAGCGCCTTTCACAACCTCGGGACGTCCTAAAGCGCCTCAAAGCCAATGAGGTACTTTTTTGAAGTGTAGCTGCTGTTGTAATGTAGGGAAACACGGCAGCCAATTTGCGCACAGCAAGGTCCCACAAACATCTTGCGATAATGACCAGATGATGTTTGACGTAATAAAGACTCACTACGCACTTGAACATAAAGCAAGGCTTTAATCAACTTGTAACAAAACATGGAGGTCTAGTTAGCAGTCACTAGCTTCCTGTTTCCAGATTGTCTCTGCCCAAGGTGGGCCCATGCCTGAGTATTTATACTCCCTGGACGGCGCCCCAGCTGGCCGCCCAGTAGTACTTCCTGAGTTGTTACTTGCGATTTATGACATTCTTCCTCCCTAAAAGGTTTGGAAGTCCAGTCTTCCTTTAACGGACTAGGCGGACCAGAAATAGCCGCAGACGTTTAGCTCTCTGCTTGTGACTGGAAGGCACGTCTCCCCGGACCGTGTCCTGGTCCCTGGGTCGCTTGGCCCGTACCGGTAAGTCAGTAGAGTCCGCGTCATCTTGATCATCCTGTGGAGGACTGGGAATATCATGACTCCGGGTGCGGGACCCCACAGGTGCTGAGCTGGCCTCATCCCGGGTCGTGGCTGGAGATTGTCCGGCGTCCTGGTTTCGGGTGGCCATCCTATGGGGAGCGTCCAGCTCCCTGAGTTGATCCGGTAGCGTTGCCGGCAGATCCCCCGATGTCCCAGGCGGGGCGTCATTTTCATAGGGGTGCGGAGTGTTGATATCATTGTCGGGGGATCCTTCATCATTCGGGCCCGTGTGACCGGTTGGGCAGGGAGCCAGATCTCGGAGCGAGACGGTGGTCTCCCGGCCATCAGGGTACCGTACGTGCGCATACGTGGGGTTTACCTCTGTTAACTCCACCTCGTCAACGAGAGGGTCGTTTTTGGCAGACCGGACGAACCTCCGGAGTAGTACCGGGCCTGGAGCCACCAACCATGACGGTAGAGACGTCCCATGTGTAGAGCGACGCCGGAATTTGAAGAATCGCTCATGAGGCGTGACATTAGTAGATGTGGAGAGAAGAGACCTGATAGAGTGTAACGCGTCGGGGAGCACCGTTTCCCACTGCTGGTCCGGCAGGTTGCGTGACCTTAGTGCCAGACGGACAGCGTTCCAGATGATGGCATTGTATCGTTCAACCTGTCCGTTACCGATTGGGTGATATGGTGTCGTCCTACTTGAGGCGATTCCCTGTTGGGAGAGATAACTTTTAAGTTCACTCGACATAAAGGAGGGACCCCGATCAGTGTGGATAAAATTGGCCGTCCCGCAAAGGGAAAAGACCTGATCGAGGCATTTAATTACCGTAGAGGTAAGCATATTAGGGCAGGGGAAGGCGAAGGGAAAGCGTGAATACTCGTCCACCATCGTAAGTAGGTAGGTGTTCCTTGTCGACGAAGGCAATGGCCCTTTAAAGTCTATGCTGAGCCTCTGCATAGGCTGCATTGCATGTATGAGTAAGCCATCTGATGGGCGAAAGAATTGTGGTTTCAATTCTGCACAAATCCTACAGGAGGAGCATGTTTTCTTTACGTCCTCGGTTGAAAATGGTAGATTTTTGGAGCGCACAAAGTGCAACATGCGGGTCACACCAGGATGGCATAAGTCCATATGCAAATCCGCCAGAGTCGACGTTGACATTGAGGAGCAAAATGCCCGTGTGAAGGTATCTGGGGCCACGTTCTGTTTGCCGGGTCGGTAACAGATAGTATATCCAAAGGCAGCCAGCTCCATCCTCCAGAGTTGAATTTTATTATTTTTGATTTTCGTGCGCCTCCGGTTATCCAACATGAAGGCCACGGAGCGCTGGTCAGTTATAAGCGTAAAATGACGCCGAGCAAGAAAATGACCCCATTGGCGTACAGCCTCGATGATGGCCGTAGCCTCCTTCTCGACGGGGGGGTAATGGAGCTCGCTACCCTGCAAGGTTCTGCATAGGAATGCCACGGGTCGGCCACCTTGATTCAAGGTAGCGGAGATCGCCACCTCTGATGCATCGCATTCGACCACAAAAGGAAGATTTTCGTCAATGGAGCGAAGCGTGGCTATCTCCAGCTGTCGTTTGAGGAGGTTGAAGGCAGAAATAGCCGTAGCTTCCAATGGAAAAGACTTCGCATGGAGCAGGGGCTGTATTTTATCGGAGAAGTGTGGTATCCATTTTGCGTAATAAGCAAACATGCCAAGTGCCCGACGAAGAGAGCCGAGGTTCGTCGGGGGAGGGAGCTCCTGAAGTGGACGAAGTCGCTCTGGGTCCGGTTTAATAACACCGTTGCCCACCCAGTAGCCAAGAATGTTCACCGATGGCACCGACTTCACCGATTTGGATTCGTTTAACGTTAAGTGGCGACGGCGGAGTACGTCAAAAAATCTCTGAAGATTGGCGTCATGCTCCTTTTGATCATGGCCGGCAATAGTGATATTGTCTAAATACGGAAAGGTATCCGTCAAGTTCTCTTGCCGGACTAGGCCATCCATGGCCCGTTGGAAGACGGCCACCCCATTGGTGACCCCGAATGGAAGGCGGCGAAACTGGAAAAGCCAACCATTGGCCTCAAAGGCCGTATACTTCTTGTCGGAGTCTTGCAGTGGCACCTGATGGTACGCGCTTTTTAAATCGAAGGTCGAGAATACCTTGTATTTGGCAAGGTTGTTGACCATGTCATCTATGCGTGGCAGCGGGTAGGCATCCAGATCGGTATATAGATTAATAGTCTGCGAATAATCGATACACAGACGTTTTTTGTGTTGTTTTAAGGGATTCCTCACGATGACGACCTGAGCCCGCCAGGGAGATGAACATGGCTCGATAATACCGTCGACTAAAAGGCGAGAGATTTCCGCCTCAATAAACGCTCGATCATCTTGGCTAAAGCGCCGCGATTTGGTGGCTATGGGTTTACAGCGGGGGGGAAGATTGGAAAACAGGGAGGGTTCACCGAGTAAGGCCGCCGAGAGTGCACAAAACGGCACCTTAGAAATGGTAAGCTCTGGCCTTGACCCTCCAAACTCAAAAGTGATCTTCTTGTGCTGCTTCTGGAAGTCCTGTCCCAGAAGCACATCGCTGCATAAGTTTGCGAGCACTCCGAGCCGGGTGGAGAGATACGTGCGGCCGTTGAGGATGAGGTTGACCAGACAGAAGCCAGAAGAATTGGTGGTCAGAGTCGTCAGAGCCATTGCAATCTCCCTGTCCGAGGGATAAATGTGCAGTTTTAACCTGTTGACAGCCCGCTTACTAATGAAGCTGTCAGAGCTGCAGGAGTCGATTAGCGCGCTTAGAGTGTGCCCATTTACTGAAACCGTTGTGGCTGCATGGGAAAAACTTTGGGGAAAAACAGCCGTGATGGGAGGAGGGGCAATTTTCCCTTCGGCAACTGTAGCCTTAACAGTAGTTCTTGGGGGAGGAGCAGCTCCATAGATAGCAGCTGTGAAGCTAACAGGAGCTCTCGACCGGTATACTTTAGAGGAGCGGCCTTTCTTGTTAGCAAAGGCCCGTGACTGGCATACCTTGGAAAAGTGTCCTTTCTTGCTGCAATGATTGCAGGTCACATTACGAGCCGGGCAAAATTTTCTGTGATGGCACGCCCCTCCACAAAAGAAACACTTTCTTCCTGATTGCCAGGATGCTGCTAGGGCGGGGTCATCATCAGCGAAGGCCTCTAGGGTAGGGTCGTCGTCTGTTAGAGTAGAGTCAACATCAGTGGGGGCATCCGCCCGAGACCTACCGAAAGACTCATTAAAGGAGATAGCCGCCGCCCGTGCACGTGGTGGGAGATAAGTGTCTGCATTTTTCTTGGCCAAGTCCAAGGAACACGCCTGGTCATAAGCAGCCCGTAAATTGAGGGTTTTATTTTCCAGCAGGCGCTGACGTATAAAAGGGGACGTGATTCCATTGATAAAGGAATCGCGGATTAGTTCCTCTTGATACTGTTCAGCTGAAACTGCTTTAAGGTTACAATCCTTGCTGAGCCTGCGAAGTTTCTGGAGAAATTCATCGAGTGATTCCCCAGGCTGCTGCCGAGTTGTGGCCAGTAGGTGTCGAGCAAAGATTTCATTTGGGGACTTGACATATAGCTGCTGTAAGATTTCGATAGCAGTGTCATAGTCTATACAGTCCTCAATATAATCATACACATGAGGAGACACGTAGTTGATAAGCATTCGTAACTTATTAGGGACATCCGCCCCACATTCTTCAAGAAAGTTGCTAAAGGTACGAAACCAATGCTTCCATACCTTTGCTGCCGCAGGTGCATTCGGGTCCAGGTCGAGACGAGCGGGTCTAAGGAGTTTTTCCATGATGGATCAGTTTCTTCCCAAGTTCCCTTCTGTGGTTCGAGTTGCAGCTGGTTGTTCCGAATCACCCAAAGCGTGGAGACGATATCAGGTTGATTAAATTGACGTAATAAAGACTCACTACGCACTTGAACAT
Organism: Squalus acanthias; assembly: GCA_030390025.1. Lineage (NCBI taxonomy): Eukaryota > Metazoa > Chordata > Chondrichthyes > Squaliformes > Squalidae > Squalus > Squalus acanthias. The sequence goes on along the minus strand of CM059428.1, from coordinate 171,581,659 downwards.
AAAGCAAGGCTTTAATCAACTTGTAACAAAACATGGAGGTCTAGTTAGCAGTCACTAGCTTCCTGTTTCCAGATTGTCTCTGCCCAAGGTGGGCCCATGCCTGAGTATTTATACTCCCTGGACGGCGCCCCAGCTGGCCACCCAGTAGTACTTCCTGAGTTGTTACTTGCGATTTATGACAATGTTTTTTAGTGACATTGGTTGAAGGATACTGGGGCAAACTCCCCTGCTCTTCGTCTGTGCTCTTAGCTTTCTCATCTCTCTTCAAGCTAAAGCCCCAAGTTAGCCTTGCATTGTATAACATAGAAACATAGAAAAATAGGAGCAGGAGTAGGCCAGTCGGCCCTTCGAGTCTGCTCCGCCATTCAATATGATCATGGCTGATCCTCTATCTCAATACCATATTCCCGCTCTCTCCCCATACCCCTTGACGCCTTTTGCGTCTAGAAATCTATCTATCTCCTTCTTAAATATATTCAGTGACTTGGCCTCCACAGCCTTCTGTGGTAGAGAATTCCACAGATTCACCGCCCTCTGAGTGAAGACATTTCTCCTCATCTCAGTCCTAAATGTCCTACCCCGTATCCTGAGACTGTGACCCCTCGTTCTAGGCCCCCCAGCCAGGGGAAACATCCTCCCTGCATCCAGTCTGTCTAGCTACGCCTTCAAAGGTGCCTTGATAGATCAGGTGGAGCCCTGCAGTACTCAGCAGCCAGGGCCTCCAGAATGGTCGTGGTCTGCTGTGCACTTCACAACATGGCACAGCAGCGTGGCTTGCAGATGCCTGAGGAAGGTTGCAGTTTCCTCTGAGGTGTCTTGAGGCTCAGACTCTTCCTCCTGGACAGTGGGGACGGGGGCTGTCGATGGTCCTGTGGGGGAGTAAAGGAAAGAGTTGGAGATGTGAGGTAAAGTTTGCATGCACATTGAATTGTACAGATGATCATAAGTCAATCTGTTCGACCTTCAGAATCATTATCAGTCACTCATGCAATGTCAATGAGAGAGATGCAAAACTATTCTGTCACCAGCTTGCTGTGATGCACCCATCTGTCCGTCCCCCACTTGCGCATCGTCCTCCACTCCCACAATCTCAAGGGCCACCTCCTCCGCAGTGGTGAGCTGGGCTACTGAGGGTGGCCCTCCTTCTGTCCTCGCCCTCTCCCTCTTATTGTGGGCTCTCTTTTCCTGCAATGAGGGACACAGGTGGAGTTTAAGTGAAAATGAAGGAGTGACTGTAGAGATTCCATAGCATAGAAGGAGACAAAGATGGAGTGAGGTGCCAAGACCAAGGGCCCTCCCTGTGTGTTGTAAGTTGTTGTCATAGCATCACAGAGATAGGTAGTGTGAGGGCTGCATAGTCGAATAGTTAAGTGAATGTGAACATACAGAGAGAGGGAATGGGTAAGGGTGCAGGGATGTCAGTGTCAAGTGGGATGTGGAGGAAAAGGTTGGCAAAGCCGAGTGCTGGTGAGGAGAGGCGATGGGGATCAGATTGAGGGTGATGGGAAAGTCATACTCACTTTTCCTGTGCGGAGAAGGTCATGAAACCTCTTCCTGCACTGCAGCCGGGTTCTGCGGCTCATAGACATTGAGTTGACCTCCTGGGCCACTTGCATCCACACAGCTTTAGTCTGCTGGGGAGGCTTTTTCCTCCCTGAGGAAGGGAAGAGCACTTCCTTATTTGATCTTGCTCCCTCCACCAGAGCTTGCAGGGCGGTGTCATCGAACCGTGGAGCATACTTTGGCCTGCTGCTGGACATATTTGCTGAATGAAGCGATCACAGCAATGGCCATAAAGTTTGCAGTCTCCAGAAGAAGCAAGGCTGCGTGCAGGCCTTAAATCCAGCAGCACTGATGACGTCATCGGAGGTGACTTTCAGGATGGAAAGACTCGTTGGGCCAGGGGTTCCCACACGTGCCCAATTAGGGGAAAATCGCACTTTTTTCCCACTTCACGTCGGAGTCGGGTTCCTGACACGAAAACCACTTGACACGCCCCAGCCCGACCCCAATGGCAAAATCCAGCCCTATATGGCTCTATGGCAGTGTGCGGCCTTGCCGAACCAGGAGATATTGGTCAGAGAGGAGGAATATTGAGAAAGGAGCTGCAAAGGCAAACTCTTGACGCCAGACTGCAGGAGGTGAGAAAAAAATTGATTGGCCCTGAGGGGACACCACTCGCAGAACTTAATTAACTTTTTTCATCTTTGACTTGCGCGTGTGTGTTCAGGAGAGATTTGTCAGCCTGACCAGAACCTGGCTCGCTTCAGAGATTGTCTATTAGGTGTACCTTTAGGGTAAAAAAAAGTGTTTGGATCCAATTCGTCTGACTTAATGGGTTTTGTTATAGGCATTGGAAGAAAAACTGCAAGTCATAGAATAGAAGAATGCTGGAAATATTACATAGAAAGAAAGAAAGAAGGAGAGAAAGAAAGAGAAAGAAGAGCAGAAAAGTAGAGAAGTTATGCTGAACCTTTATAAAGCGCTGGTTAGGCCACAACTGGAGTATTGCGTCCAGTTCTGGTCACCACACTTTAGGAAGGATGTGAAGGCCCTTGAGAGGGTGCAGAGGAGATTTACCAGAATGGTTCCGGGGATGGGGGATCTTAGCTACAAGGACAGGTTGGAGAAGCTGGATTTGCTTTCATTAGAGCAAAGGAGGTTGAGGGGTGATTTGATAGAGGTGTACAAGATTCTGACGGGTTTGGATAGGCTAGACGGGGAAAGGCTGTTCCCACTAGTTGATGGTACAAGGACTAGGGGTCACAGATTTTAGGTTTTGGGCAAGAGATACAGGGGGGATTTGAGGAAAAACTTTTTACGCAGCGAGTGGTGATGACCTGGAACTCGCTGCCGACGGAAGTGGTGGAAGCGGAGACACTCAATGTTTTCAAGGGGAGACTGGATAGGCACTTGAGGGAAATAAACTTGCAGGGCTACGGGGATAGAGCGGGGGAATGGGACTGACTGGATTGCTCTACAGAGAGCTGGCACGGACTCGATGGGCTGAATGGGCTCCTTCTGTGCCGTTATGACTCTACTCTATGAGAAGGAAAGAAGGAAGGAAAGGAAGGAAGAAAGAAAGCCTATTGAGGCCTACTGGGGCCTCACTGCCCAGACCCCCTGCCTCTGGGAGGCCAACACTGGGCGCTCCTTCCCCATCGCTGCATCCAAATGTCGGTGGGAGGATGTGGGGTACCGCCCGGCCTATTACCCTCCTGTCCATCCCTGTTCCCACCACTTTCCTGGACCGCCATGGGAACCGTGCCAGTGGGTGTGGAGCAGCAGCCGGAACCGCAGCAAACGAAGGGAGAGGGCGTTGGAGAGAGACTCTCCCTCCCATTGCTTAACTGCTAAAGGCATTGGTCTCGGCCGAGGCCTTCATTCAATACCCCGGAGCAGGCTTTGGGACCCTGTGACCCTAAGGCTGCCTTCCGCCTCTTTTATGGGGGGGATCCTGAAATGAATACCTAATGACGCCCCCCCCAACCCCATACCTCCCCACCAGTCAGGAAATTAGGCCGGAGTCATGGCGGGGTCGCAGCTTTTTTTTAATTCACTTATGAGATCTGGGCGTCGCTGGCAAAGCCAGCATTTGTTGCCCATCCCTAGTTGCCCTTGAGAAGGTGGTGGTGAGCTGCCTACTTGAACCGCTGCAGTCCGTGTGGTGATGGTACTCCCACAGTGCTGTTAGGGAGGGAGTTCCAGGATTTTGACCCAGCGACGATGAAGGAACGGCGATATACTTCCAAGTCAGGATGGTGTGTGACTTGGAGGGGAACTTGGAGGTGGTGGTGTTCCCATGCGCCTGCTGCCCTTGTCCTTCTAGGTGGAAGAGGTCGCGGGTTTGGGAGGTGCTGTCGAAGAAGCCTTGGCGAGTTGCTGCAGTGCATCTTGTAGACGGTACACACTGCAGCCACGTTGCGCCGTGGTGGAGGGAGTGAATGTTTAAGGTGGTGGATGGATTGCCAATCAAGCGGGCTGCTTTGTCCTGGATGGTGTCGAGCTTCTTGAGTGTTGTTGGAGCTGCACTCATCCAGGCAAGTGGAGAGTATTCCATCACACTCCTTACCTGTGCCTTGTAGATGGTGGAAAGTGTCAGTCCTGTCGCAACACTGTAGGGGCGGGATCAGGAGAATCTAGCCCTTTGAGTATACACCATTAAAATTGTGGAAACTTATGGACGGCCTATTTAAAAAAGCAGACAGTCTGGTTGAAAATACACAGAGAGTCGTAAGACTGGAATTCACCTCCAGGTTTTGTGGTTGAGGCGGATACTATAGCCCCCCATTTTAATGTTTGAGCTGGTCACCGGGGGGTGGGCGGGGGGAGGAGGGAGAATGGACCAATCGCTTGATTGAGAAGGAGCAAATAAAGATTTACACGGATGATACCAGAACTGTGAGGTTCAACATATCATGAAAGACTGAACAGGCTGGGGCTCTTTTCCCTAGAAAAGAGAAGACTGGGGGGTGACCTGTTGAGGCCTTCAATATTCTGAAAAGGTTCGACAGGGTAGACGCAGAGAAGATGTTGCCATTTGTGGGCGAGACTAAAACTAGGGGCCATAAATATAAGATAGTCGCTAATCATAGAATCATAGAAGTTTACGGCACAGAAGGAGGCCATTCAGCCCATCGTGTCTGTGCTGGCCGAAACAGAGCTATCCGGCCTAATCCCACTTTCCAGCTCTTGGTCCATAGCCTTGTAGGTTGCGGCACTTCAAGTGAATATCCAAGTGTCTCTACCACCCTGTCAGGCTGTGTGTTCCAGACCCTACCACCCTCTGGGTGAAAAAAATTCTTCTAAACTGCCCTCTAATCTTTCTACCAATTACTTTAAATCTATGGCCCCTAGTTATTGACCCCTCTAAGGTAAATATGTCCTTCCTATCCACTCTATCTAGGCCCCTCATAATTTTATACACCTCAATTAAGTCTTCGCCTCAGCCTCCTCTGTTCCAAAGAAAACAACCCCAGCCGATCCAATCTTTCCTCATAGCTAAAATTCCCCAGCCCAGGCAACATCCTCATAAATCTCCTCTGTACCCTCTCGAGCGCAATCACAACTTTCCTGTAATGTGGTGATCAGAACTGCACGCAGTATTCTAGCTGTGGCCTATCTAATGTTTTATACAGTTCTAGCATAACCTCCCTGCTCTTATATTCTATGCCTCGGCTAATAAAGAAAAGCATCCCATATGCCTTTTTAACCACCTTAATTACCTGTCCTGCTACCTTCAGGGATCTGTGGACATGTACTCCAAGGTCCCTCTGTTCCTCTACTCTTCTCAGTATCCTACCATTTATTGTGTATTCCCTTGCCTTGTTAGCCCTCCCCAAATGCATTACCTCACACTTCTCTGGATTGAATTCCATTTGCCACTTCACTGCCCACCTGACCAGTCCATCGATATCTTCCTGCAATCTACAGCTTTCTTCCTCACTATCAACCACACGCCCAATTTTTGTATCATCTGCAAACTTCTTAATCATGCCCCTTACATTGAAATCTAAATCATTGATATATATACCACGAAAAGCAAGGGACCTAGTACTGAGCCCTGTGGAACCCCACTGGAAACAGCCTTCCAGTCACAAAAACACCCATCAACCATTACCCTTTGCTTCCTGCCAGTGAGCCAATTTTGGATCCAACTTGCCACTTTTCCTTGGATCCCATGGGCTTTTACTTTTCTGACCAGTCTGCCATGTGGGACCTTGTCAAAAGCCTTGCTAAAATCTATGTAGACTACATCAAATGCACTACCCTCATCTACCCTCCTTGTTACCTCCTCAGAAAATTCAATCAAGTTAGTCAGACACGAAATAACAACAGAAAACGCTGGAAAACCTCAGCAGGCCAGGCAACATCCGTGGAGAGAGAAACAGAGTTAATGTTTCAGGTCGAAACCCTTCGTTGGAACTGAAAGAGCAGGAAATTAAACAGATAAAAATGCAAGGGGGAGGCTGGGGGGAGGAATAAAAGAACAAAAGGGGTGGTCTATGGTAAGTAGAGACATTAAGAGATGCTCAAGGCAAGACGAGATGGTAATGGGACAGGTTAAGAAACAAAAGGTGAGGTGTGAAATGCTGGCAGAGTGAGAGACAGCTGCCGTAGGGGGAGAGAGAGAAAAAAAAAGGAAAACGGCACGGACCAAAAGGGTGGATAAAATGTATACATATGTGGTGGGGGCCGGGGTTATGATCTGAAATTGTTGAACTCGATATTGAGTCCGGAAGGCTGTAAAGTGCCTAAACGAAAGATGAGGTGCTGTTCCTCGAGCTTACGCTGAGCTTCCGTGGAACAATGCAAGAGGCCGAGGACGGTGAGGTCTGAGTGGGCGTGGAGGGGCGAATTAAAATGACAAGTGACCGGAAGCTCGGGGTCACCCTTACGGACTGAACGGAGGTGTTCCGCAAAGCGGTCACCCAATCTGCGTTTGGTCTCCCCAATGTAGAGGAGACCACATCGTGAGCAGCGAATACAGTATACTAGATTGCAAGAAGTACAAGTAAATTGCTGTTTCACCTGGAAGGGGTGTTTGGGGCCCTGGAGAGTGGGAAGGGAGGAGGTATAAGGGCATGTGTTGCATCTCCTGCGCTTGCACGGGAAGGTGCCAGGTGAAGGGGAAGAGGTGCTGGGGGTGGTAGAGGAGTGGACTAGGGTGTCGCGGAGGGAGCGGTCCCTGCGGAATGCTGAAAGGGGAGGTGAGGGGAAGATGCGCTTGGTGGTCGGATCACGCTGGAGGTGGCGGAAATGGCGGAGGATGATCCGTTGAATGTGGAGGCTGGTGGGGTGAAAGGTGAGGACAAGGGGAACTCTATCGTGGTTCCGGGAGGGAGGGGCCGGGGTGAGGGCAGAAGTGCGGGAGATGGAACGGACACGGTCGAGGGCCGTGTCGACCACGGTAGAGGGGAATCCTCGGTTGAGGAAAAAGGAAGACATGTCGGAAGCACTCGTATGGAAGGTGGCATCGTCGGAGCAGAGTGCTCATTTCCGCCACCTCCAGCGTGATCCCACCACCAAACGTATCTTCCCCTCACCTCCCCTTTCAGCATTCCGTAGGGACCGCTCCCTCCGAGACACCCTAGTCCACTCCTCTATCACCCCCAGCACCCCTTCCCCTTCACCCGGCACCTTCCCGTGCAAGCGCAGGAGATGCAACACCTGCCCTTATACATCCCCCCTTCCCACTCTCCAGGGCCCCAAACACCCTTCCAGGTGAAACAGCGATTTACTTGTACTTCTTGCAATCTAGTATACTGTATTCGCTGCTCACGATGTGGTCTCCTCTACACTGGGGAGACCAAACACAGATTGGGTGACCTGCTTTGCGGAACACCTCCGTTCAGTCCGTAAGGGTGACCCCGAGCTTCCGGTCGCTTGTCATTTTAATTCACCCCTCCACGCCCACTCAGACCTCACCGTCCTCGGCCTCTTGCATTGTTCCACGGAAGCTCAGCGTAAGCTCGAGGAACAGCACCTCATCTTTCGTTTAGGCACTTTACAGCCTTCTGGACTCAATATCGAGTTCAACAATTTCAGATCATAACCCCAGCCCCTACCACATATGTATACATTTTATCCACCCTTTTGGTCCGTGCCTTTTTCCTTTTTTTTTCTCTCTCTCCCCCTACGGCAGCTGTCTCTCACTCTGTCAGCATTTCACACCTCACCTTTTGTTTCTTAACCTGTCCCATTACCATCTCGTCTTGCCTTGAGCATCTCTTAATGTCTCTACTTACCATAGACCACCCCTTTTGTTCTTTTATTCCTCCCCCCAGCCTCCCCCTTGCATTTTTATCTGTTTAATTTCCTGCTCTTTCAGTTCCGACGAAGGGTTTCGACCTGAAACATTAACTCTGTTTCTCTCTCCACGATGTTGCCTGGCCTGCTGAGTTTTTCCAGCGTTTTCTGTTGTTATTTCGGATTTCCAGCATCCGCAGTATTTTGCTATCGTATTAGTCAGACACGACCTTCCTTTAACAAATCCATGCTGACTTTCCTTGATTAATCTGTGCCTTTCTAAATGACAATTATTACGGTCCCTCTGAATTTTTTCCAATAATTTTCCCGCCACCGTGATTAGGCTGACTGGCCTGTAATTACTCGGTCTATCCCTTTCTCCCTTCTTAAACAACGGTACAACATTATCAGTCCTCCAGTCCTCAGCACCACACCTGTAGCCAGAGAGGATTGGGAAATGATGTCCAGAGCCTCTGCTATTTCCTCCCTTGCTTCTCTTAACAGCCTGGGATACATTTCATCCGGGTCTGGCGATTTATCTACTTTCAAAGATGCTAAGCCCCTTAATATTTCCTCTCTCACTATGTTTATCTCGTGTAATATTTCACACTTCTCCTTAACTACAATATCTGCATCGTCCCCCTCGTCTGTGAAGACACGCAAAGTATTCATTAAGAACCATACCCACGTCATCCGTTAAATCAATAGGGAATTTAGGAGAAACTTCTTTACCCAGAGAGTAGTGAGAATGTGGAACTCGCTACCACAGAGAGTGGTTAAGACGAATAGGGGAAAATAGATTTAAGGGGAAGCCAGATAAACACATGGGGCCAGAAATTCGGGTCGGAGGCTTCCCGCGGGTGCAAGCATAGCGGGTGCACTTACATAGCGCGCCTGCCGTTGTGCTGTAGGCCCGCGTGGGATTCCGATCCTGGGCCTCCTCCAGCTGCCGGTGTGTAGTACTTGCGTATCCCAGGGACGCAGTTAGTTCGCACCGTTCCCTGGGATCACGTGGGCCATGGGGAGCCAATCGGAGCAGGGAATCTCCATTCATAGATTTGACAGGCAGACCTGTCAAATCTATGAATAGAGATCGGCCCCAAAACCGAAGTAAAACTTCAAATAAATTTTAAAAAAAACATCACATTTTTAAAATAACTATAAATTACATAAAATAACTATTTTAAACAATAATTTAAATATTTGAAAAAATTAATTACAGTTTTTAACGGGGCTAAAAATAAACTTACCTTTCTTTAAAGTATTTAAAAATAATAAACCTGTGGAAAAAATGTTTTAATTTAACTTAATTCACCACTTACCTTGTTAAAAGCAGGCTTTGCGCTTCCTTTTTCCCCGCGCAGCTGCCAGGGACTTACCCGCACGGAGAAACCTGTAAAGAAAGTGGAAGTTCGCTGCGTGCGCGCTGCCTCTCCCGCGCACGTCTTTGACCTCCGAACCCCTTCCTTCACGAGACCGGAAGTTCTGGTTTCCCGTGCATGCGCAGTGCATGCGCGAAACCGGCACTTCCGGTGGCCCTACGGGTGAGTCCACAGCGCGCATTCACCCGTGGGGACCCGAATTTCTGCCCCATGAGGGAGAAAGGAATAGAAGGATCTGCTGATAGGGTGAGACGAAGAAGGGTGGAAGTAGGTTCATCTGGAGCATAAATGTCAGCATGGACCTGTTGGGCCGAATGGCCTGTTTCTGTGCTGTAGATTCGATGCGATTCTATGTGATTTGCTTGGCAGCCCGTCAGGTATCGTTATCGGAGAGGATGGCGGGTGAAGTAGCGGACGTCTCACGGATTGGACCAGCGCTGACAGTGCCTCGTGGTATCTCCTCGTGGTGAGCTCTCACGCGTCAAAATGGTTCACCGTCACCACTCGCGCCTCAGCACCACCATAACCGGAAGGAGGCAGGGTGGGAAAATGGCTCCCCGGAGCCGCAGAATCGCTAAGATATGACTCGACCATGACTTGGCCATTCTGAACGCGCGGTGAATCATGGCCCCCCATGGCTCGCCGAGCGGTTTCACACAACAACAGCGCCCCCTTTAAAGAAAGAACTCGACCTCAGGACATCCCAAAGCAGTTTACCAGTTAATGAAGTACCTGTCGAAGTGCAGTCGCTGTTGTGATGGAGGAGACGCGGCAGCCAATTTGCGCACAGCAAGCTCCCACAAACAGCAATTCAAAAAGCAAAATGCCGCGGATGCGAAATCTGAAATTAAAAACAGAAAATGCTGGAAACACTCAGCAGGTCAGGCAGCATCCGTGGAGAGAGAAACAGAGTCAACGTTTCAGGTCTGTGACCTTTCGTCAAAACTCTACAGCGTAGACCCCTAAACAGCAATGTATATAATAACCGGATAATCATTTTAGTGATGTTAGTTGAGGGATAAATATTGGCCAGGGCACCCGGGGAGAACTCCCCTGCTCTCTTCGAAGTATTGGCGATGGGATCTTAACGTCCACCTGCGAGAGCAGTCAGGGGACTCGGTTTAACGTCACATCTGAAAGACGGCACCTCTGACTAGTTCAGCATTCCCTTGGTAGTACACTGGGGTGCCAGCCTAGATTAATTGCTCAAGTCTCTGGAGTGCGGACGTTAACCCACAACCTTCGGACGAACAGAGGCGCGCGTGCTACCCACTGAGCCGCGGCTGACAGCAGGTTTCTAGGCGCATCATACCTGGAAGGTCCCTTTAAGACAGCTGGCTGCTGACTGAGACTCGGAGTAATTAGCAGCGGTCCCAGTGGTGGAACACACGTAGGAGACACTGAAAATTATTATATTATGGTGTAGCACATTACCAGTCTTGACATGTCTGCACTTAATCTATGAGAATTTGGTATGTAAATCCAGGGCCTACAGCTCCAAGGAATGATTTATTTGTGCACGCTTATTCCGTTGAGCCTTTATCAGTGATGCATTCTTGAGGTATTTAAGCTTCTAACAGAGCATCAATGACTCACTTACCTTGTACAGTAGAGCTTTAAATAGCCGCGGAGCTGTTTTTCTTGCGGTTTCCATTTACATTGCGGGGCAGGGCACAGTAGAAACATTGAATAATGAGATAATATTGTGTTCCGCAGGTTCTCTGGCGACTCTTCCATTTGGGAACGAGCTTAAACCGAGGAGTTTAATGAGCGAAAGAGTCTCGAGGGGCTGAATGGCCTCCTCCTGTTCCCACGTTCCGATGAAACCGATAAATACTTTTGATGCCACTTTTTTCTGTGAGTGAGGACGAGCCCTGACCCGCCATTCAGATGTCCCAGAAGCAAGAGGACAAGTGGGTACAGGTCCGGGATTGGGACGGGCAAGGTTAGGAATATAGGAACAGGAGGGGATCTCATTGAAACTTATAAAATTCTAACAGGACTAGACAGACTAGATGCAGGAAGGATGTTCCTGATGGCAGGGGAGTCCAGAACCAGGGGTCACAGTCTAAGGATAAGGGGTAAGCCATTTAGGACAGAGATGAGGAGGAATTTCTTCACCTAGAGAGTGGTGAACCTGTGGAATTCTCTACCACAGAAGGCAGTTGAGGCCAATTCATGAAATATATTCAAGAAGGAGATAGATATATTTCTTAAGGCTAAAGGGATCAAGGGATATGGGGAGAAAGCAGGGACAGGGTACTGAATTTGGATGATCAGCCATGATCTCATTAAATGGCGGAGCAGGCTCGAGGGGCCGAATGGCCTACTCCTGCTCCTATCTTCCATGTTTCTATGTTTCTATTCAGCCCCTCGAGCCTGTTCCACCATTCAATGAGATCACGGCTGATCTGCATCTTAACTCCATCCTTCCGCCTTGGTTGCGTACCCTTGTCCAGCAAAAAATCTATCGCTCTCAGATTTAAAATTATTAATTGAGCTAGCATCTGCTGCTTTTTGTGGGAGAGAGTTCCACACTTCTACCACCCTTTGCGTGAAGAAGTGTTTCCAAACTTCTCTCTGAATGGCCTGGCTCTGATTTTAAGGCTATGTCCCCTTGTCCTCGACTCCCCCACCAGCGGGAAAAGTTTCTCTCTCTCTCTACTCAATCAATTCCTTTCAAAATCCTAAAAACCTCAATCAAATCACCCCTTAACCTTTGAAATTCAGGTAAGACATCGAGCTATGTTTCTTTCCCTAGAAAATGTTCAACAGATGAAAGAAGTGCAAGGTAGGGTGGTAGAAGCCAGAACATCGAGGTAGGAAGCTAATAGGACTGATATTCTGGAACAATGAGATTGAATTGGCTGAAGAGTCTTCTTCACCCAGAAATTTCATGTGATCTTGGAGAATTGCAACAAGGTGCAAGGGCTCACGAAGAGAATTCTAGAGTGCAAGGTCATGATGGGTGAAAAACTAGCAAATCATCACATTTCAAGGTTGTTGAGTGTTGAGGCCACCCATGCTTGTATCTGATGAATGTGAGAAGTCGAACAACACCAGGTTATAGTCCAACAGTTTTATTTGAAATCACAAGCTTTCAGAGCGCTGCTCCTTCGTCAGGTGAAGTGAAGGCCTGTATCTGATGAAGGTGATAGAGATGTGTATGTCTATAAATTATTCCACGGCCTCACCCCTTCCCTATCTCTGTGACCTCCTCCAGCATTACAACATCAGCCCCCGAGACTCCGTTCCTCTGCTCTGGCCCTGTGCATTTCCTCCTCCCTTCGCCCCACCATTGGCTGCCTTGCCTTCAGCCACCGTAGCTGCATTCTGTGGCGTTCCCTCCCTAAACTCCCTCCAGTTCTCCACCTCCCTCTTTCCTCACATTCGTTCATTGGCTGTAAAGCCCTGTGGGATGTTCTGATGTTTTGAAAGGCTCTCCATGAATCTAACTTCCTCTTTACCTTTCTCTTGCCTCTGAGCCAGAAGGTTGTGGGTTCAGATCCCACTCAGGAGACTTGAGCACAAAATCCAGGTGGACACTCCAGTGCAGTACTGAAGGAGTCAGAGGTGAGAGGGCTATCCACTGAGCCACGGCTGACCCCCAACTTACAAAGGGCTTGGCACATTTTACTACGTTAAAGGCGCTATGAAAATTGAAGTTGTTGTTGATTCAGGGCGTAAGTGCTCAGACAGGGTTTGATGCACCTTCACCTTACGACGGGGCAGCATAACCTGAACATGCTGTCGTGCCCACTTACTAGCCTGTTTACGTTGGCACTATGATCGCTGCCACCTTGGATAGGGTCCTGAGAGAGGGGCAGCCAGACCACCCTGTTCCTGTTTTGGAACATGCAAATCAAGGCGGGGTCGCGTGAGGTACAGCGGTCACCCCGATTGGAATTTCGAGGTACAAATGAGTGGAGCGTGTGCGCTGCCGTAGCTCCGCCCATTTACACCAACTTTGTGCGGCGTAACCAGAAATCCTTAAAGGGACCACTGAAAAAAAACGGTTAGGAATATATATGTATAACTTTTCTTTTATGTCCGAGTGGAGAGTGAAGTTGAGATGTCTCATTTTCCTGGGCGCCCACTCGGCGTTCTGGCCAACATATATCCCTCAACCAACACCTAAAACAGATTATCTGGTCATTTATCTCCTTGATCTTATGGGAGCTTGCTGTGCGCAATTTGGCTGCCGTGTTTCCTACATTAAAACAGTGACTACGGGCTGGATTTTGCCAATGGGGAGCTTTTGGAGGCGGGACTCCCACTTGTCGGGTTTCAGTCCCGCCTCCATCGACTTCTGGCCAACCCATGCTATTTTCCCTTGATTGACCTTGTTAAGCTCGCCCAGCGGGCTTAGCAGGCCAATTAAGGGAAAGCCGGTTACAGAGAACGTCAACGTATGACGTTTCATCTGTCAAAATTTTTTTACTCCGTGAAGCTGTCAAACACTGACATTCTCTGTACTTTGATGAGTTCTTGAATTCAAGACCTCATCAAACCTCTTTCTTTTGCAGAAATGAGTTGGTTGTTGCATTGGAGAAGGCAACGGCCATCCGTCATCTCTACCGCGGAGGTGCGAGACTCTCCGCATACACACCGACTGAAGCCTGCAGGAAGAAACAAAGGTAAGTACACTTTTTCTAACACTTTCCACTTTCCTCAGATACTCACCTCTCCACACTTGCACCCATCACTTACCTCCACATCGCACTTTTTGCACCCCCCCGACCCCCGCAGACCCAGTACTCGCCTCGCTGACCCTGGCGGGTTTCGGAGCCTTCGGGAAGCCCGCACTTGTGTGGCCAAAATGGGGATAATCCTCTTATCTGCCTGTTAACTACCTGTTAACAGGCAGTTAAGTGGCTGTAATCCCTTCCTGCCTCCAAGGAAACGGGACCCTGGCGTGGGACGGCTTCCCGCCTCCTGGGAAGATGGCACGGAGGCGAGTTGGGGGCGGGATGGGTACCCGCCCCCCAAATTCTGCCATTTTCCCAGCAGTCCCGTCTCCAAACCCCAGCCTGGCAAACTGGCAAAATCCAGCCCTACGCTTCAAAAGTACTTCATTGGCTGTAAAGCGCTTTGGAACATCCTGAGGTGGTGAGAGACGCTGTATAAATACAATTTCTTTCTTTTTTTACACTATCCTTGTCATTCATTCGATGTCCTTTCAATGTTCTAAATCCTACCTTAAATTCAGATTCAGATTGGATATGTTTTATTGAAGAAAATTTAAAAATTCATCTGATACAGGATATCAAAGGGAACCCTGTCTCTCTAGTTCCTGGTGTGCTGCATCTAATTAAATCAATGTTCTGAAATCCTGATGCTATAAAGTAGAATTATTTAAAACCTAAAGAAGGACTTGTATTTCTATAGCACCTTTCACAACCTCAGGACGTCCCAAAGCGCTTTACAGCCAAGGCAGGACTTTTGAAGTGTAGTCACTGGTGTAATGTAGGAAACGTGGCAGCTAATTTGCGCACAGCAAGCTCCCACAAATGAGATAAATGACCAAATCACATTTTTAGTGATGTTAGTTAAGAGATAAATATTGTCCAGGATACCGGGAAGAACTTCCCCTGCTCGTATTCAAAATAGTGCCACGGGATCTTTTACAGTCACATGAGAGGGGCAGACGCCTCATCCGAAAGCAGTGCAGCACTCCCTCGGTGCTGCACTGGGAGTGCCAGCCCAGTTTATGTGCTCCAGTCTCTGGAGCGGGACTTGAACCCACAACCTTCGGACTCTCGGGGTGAGAGCCATCAGGCGGGGTGTAAAGTGAGCGTGTGCCCTGCTGCTGCTGCTGCTGCCTGTTTCAGGCCCAGTGGTATAGAGTCATAGGGGGAAAAATTCAGTTGGTTTGCGCCTCCCGTTAGCGCCTTAAGAGGGCGCTAATGGGGCGCAAAGCAACTAGCGCCCGGGCGCGGCGGTGTTCGCGCCGCTCACGAAATTAACTAGACATTTTGCGGCGGCGCTAAACACTACCGCCACGATCTCCTGCGCCGGCAGATCGTGACGTCAGTCGAGTGCACAACGCCCCGGTAGCGCCCCGGACCGGATATTGAGTGGCGCCCCCTGCCTTATTGCCTGCCTCTAGCAACGACTGGTTGAGGGGAGCGTTTTGCAGTCAGGAAGGGACCGGGGAGCGCTATTTAAAGGCGAACGCTTCCTGCCTTTTATTGTTGGTGACATTTTTGCACCACGCATTCTGAGAGAGAGAGAGAGAGACTTCTGGTGAGATTCAACGCTGTGTGAAGGAGTTTTGGGTACTGAGCAGCACTTTGCAGGTTCATTTTGATTTTCCCTTCCTTGTATCGATTTAGAAGAGACTGTGGGGGCTGCACTCTGAGCTCTTTCCCTGGGACTCTCCATTGTTCTTTCCAGCAGATTTGATGTACAGGTCTCTCCAGGCCGAGATTCAAGGCTGCAATGAGCAGGGTGTGGATGGAGAGCAAGATTGACCCTCCCCTTTAAGAACTGGCCGGCACCATTGTGTCTGTGTTCCATTGCTGACTGACATCACATGAGCTTCGCCAGCGCTCTGAGGTAGCGCCTCGCTTCTCGGCCGTTGCGCCTTAAGACAGGTGTAAAGCGCCTGATTTAGCGCTCCAATCACCTCCAGGGGCGATAAAGGCCAAGTCTGCAGTCGGAGGCGATAATTAGCGCCAGGTGCTAATCTTTGCGCCGGGCCGATAATTGCGCCCCAAATGGGGCGATACTGAATTTTTCCCCCATAGAGTCATAGAGTTATACAGCACAGAAAGAGGCCCTTCGGCCCATCGTGTCCGCGCCAGCCATCAAGCCCTGTCTATTCTAACCCATTTTCCAGCACTTGGTCCGTAGCCTTGTATGCTATGGCGTTTCAAGTTCTCATCAAAATGCTTCTTGAATGTTGTGAGGGTTCCTGCCTCTACCACCCTTTCAGGCAGTGAGTTCCAGATTTCAACCACCCTCTGGGTGAAAAAGTTTTTCCTCAAATCCCCTCTAAACCTCCTGCCCCTTACCTTGAAACTATGCCCCCTGGTTATTGACCCCTCTACTAAGGGGAAAAGTTCCTTTCTATCTACCCTATCTATGCCCCTCATAATTTTGTACACCTCAATCAGGTCCCCCCTCAGCCTTCTCTGCTCTAAGGAAAACAACCCCAGCCTGTCCAGTCTCTCTTCATAGCTGAAGCGCTGCAGCCCAGGTAACATCCTGGTGAATCTCCTCTGCACCCTCTCCAATGCAATCACATCCTTCCTGTAGTGTGGTAAAAGTGCAAATACAGCCTGTTTAAAGCTAGCAGGCTATTCAGTCATGGGAAGCGTGCGAGCCAACGGGTACTTGTCCACAGGGAGCGCTGATTAGCTTTCCGGAGTGGGAACTCAAGCTGACCTTTGCCCTCTCCTGAGCCACACGTTGCCATGGCCAACGTTAGCGAGCCAACCGCTGCCTCAGCTGGGATCAGCTGATGCGGGAAGGAACAGGAGTTCCACCTTGAACTTGCTGGTCTACTCTTCTAGAGTCTATTCCTGAGAGTTCAAGGCCAATTATAAACAGAAAACATTCAAAATATCCAATAATTTAAATTAAGGAACATAAATAACAGCCAAATAGGATTGAGTGCTAAAACTATTGAATTATTGGAAAATTTTAATTAAACAACTTTGCATTAAGAGGTCCCATAAACCGCCTGAACCCCCAGAATAAACTACAGCCTGTAACTCATTCCGGGGATCCATTATTCTATATATAAAGCCCCTGAACCCTTCGATTAGATTCCAGTCTGTAACTCACTCCCGGGTATCCATTATTCTATATATAAACCCCCTGAACCCCTCGATTAGATTCCAGTCTGTAACTCACTCCCGGGTATCCATTAATCTATATATAAATACCCCTGAACCCCTCGATTAGATTCCAGCCTATAACTCACTCCCAGGTATCCATTATTCTATATATAAACCCCCTGAACGCCTCGATTAGATTCCAGCCTGTAACTCACTCCTGGGTATCCATTATTCTATGTATAAACCCCCTGAACCCCTCGATTAGATTCCAGCCTGTAACTCACTCCCGGGCATCCATTATTCTATATATAAACCCCCTGAACCCCTCGATTAGATTCCAGTCTGTAACTCACTCCCGGGTATCCATTATTCTACATATAAACCCCCTGAACCCCTCGATTAGATTCCAGTCTGTAACTCACTCCCGGGTATCCATTATTCTATATATAAACCCCCTGAACCCCTCGATTAGATTCCAGTCTGTAACTCACTCCCGGGTATCCATTATTCTATATATAAACCCCCTGAACCCCTCGATTAGATTCCAGCCTGTAACTCACTCCCGGGGATCCATTATTCTATATATAAACCCCCTGAACCCCTCGATTAGATTCCAGCCTGTAACTCACTCCCGGGTATCCATTATTCTATATATAAACCCCCTGAACCCCTCGATTAGATTCCAGCCTGTAACTCACTCCCTGGTATCCATTATTCTATATATAAACCCCCTGAACCCCTCGATTAGATTCCAGCCTGTAACGCACTCCTGGGTATCCATTATTCTATAAAAAAAACCCTGAACCCCTCGATTAGATTCCAGTCTGTAACTCACTCCTGGGTATCCATTATTCTATGTATAAACCCCCTGAACCCCTCGATTAGATTCCAGCCTGTAACTCACTCCCGGGCATCCATTATTCTATATATAAACCCCCTGAACCCCTCGATTAGATTCCAGTCTGTAACTCACTCCCGGGTATCCATTATTCTACATATAAACCCCCTGAACCCCTCGATTAGATTCCAGTCTGTAACTCACTCCCGGTATCCATTATTCTATATATAAACCCCCTGAACCCCTCGATTAGATTCCAGTCTGTAACTCACTCCCGGTATCCATTATTCTATATATAAACCCCCTGAACCCCTCGATTAGATTCCAGCCTGTAACTCACTCCCGGGGATCCATTATTCTATATATAAACCCCCTGAACCCCTCGATTAGATTCCAGCCTGTAACTCACTCCCGGGTATCCATTATTCTATATATAAACCCCCTGAACCCCTCGATTAGATTCCAGCCTGTAACTCACTCCCTGGTATCCATTATTCTATATATAAACCCCCTGAACCCCTCGATTAGATTCCAGCCTGTAACGCACTCCTGGGTATCCATTATTCTATATATAAACCCCCTGAACCCCTCGATTAGATTCCAGTCTGTAACTCACTCCCGGTGATCCATTATTCTATATATAAACCCCCTGAACCCCTCGAATAGATTCCAGCCTGTAACTCACTCCCGGGTATCCTTATTCTATATATAAACCCCCTGAACCCCTCGATCAGATTCCAGTCTGTAACTCACTCCCGGGTATCCGTTATTCTATATATAAACCCCCTGAGCCACTCAATTAGATTCCAGTCTGTAACTCACTCCCGGGTATCCATTATTCTATATATAAACCCCCTGAACCCCTCGAATAGATTCCAGCCTGTAACTCACTCCCGGGTATCTTTATTCTATATGTAAACCCCCTGAACCCCTCGAATAGATTCCAGCCTGTAACTCACTTCTGGGTATCCTTATTCTATATATAAACCCCCTGAACCCCTCGATTAGATTCCAGCCTGTAACTCACTCCCGGGTATCCATTAGTCTATATATAAACCCACTGAACCCCTTGATTAGATTCCAGACTATAACTCACTCCCGGGTATCCATCATTCTATATGTAAACCCCCTGAACCCCTCGATTACGTATCAGCCTGTAACTCACCTCCATTATTCTGTATACTATATACCTGACTGTAACTGCGACCATTTAAAAATGCATTTTTTACAGTGTTCATTAATTAATTAGCATGCAGTTCACGAAGACACTGAAGTTGAATTAATATCAACATAATAGATCATTTTTGGTGGCCGTCTAAAGCAGGATTCGATACCTGCAGCTCAAAATTAATTTGCCCCAATTGCAAACATTATGTTAACAAAACCGCATAGTTACCAGTCGGATCACATCCATTATAAATGAGTTGCTATCTGTTTCTTGCTCTGTTTTACTCCCACTCTGTTCTGTTTGAGCAATGCGTGACAGGCAGCGCTCGACAAGAACAAATCTCTGTCTCCCCTGGCGGATTTAAAGTTAATTTTAATACTGGATGTTTGATTGCCTTCGATTTCGCTGTCCGTTTGTTAACAGGTGATGTAGAAAGATCCTTCCTCAAACACGGATCTTTTGAATGAGTGCTGTCAAGGGGACAGTGAAGAATTGCACATGTCTGACCATAGTGCATGAGAATACATAGAAATACATAGAGCGTAGGAATAAGAGGAGGCTTTTCAGCCTCTCGAGTTTGTTCCACCATTCAATGAGATCATGGCTGATCTGTATCCGAACTCGCCTTGGCTCCATATTCTTCAATACCCTCGGCTAGCAAAAATCTATTGATCTCAGATTTAAAATGATTAAATGAGCTCAGGCTCAACGGGCCGAACGGCCTTCTTCCATGCTGTAACCATTCTATGATTCTATGATTATACCACAGACAATCTACTGCGCTTTATGGGAGAGTTCCACACTTGTACCACTCTTTGCATGAAGAAGTGTTTCCTAACTTCTCTCCTGAATGGCCTGGCTCTGATTTTAAGGTTATGTCCCCTTGTCCCAGACTCTCCCACCAGCGGAAAAACATTCTCCCTATCTACCCTATTAATGCCTTTCAAAATCCTAAAAACCTCAATCAAAGCACCCCCTTGACCTTCTATATTCCAGAGTTTTTTTTAATATTCGTTCCTGGGAACTGGGCGTCGATGGCAAGGCCGGCATTTATTTCCCATCCCTAGTTGCCCTTGAGAAGGTGGTGGTGAGCTGCCTTCTTGAACCGCTGCAGTCCATGTGGTGAAGGTGCTCCCACAGTGCTGTTAGGGAGGGAGTTCCAGGATTTTGACCCAGCGACGATGAAGGAACAGCGATATATTTCCAAGTCAGGATGGTGTGTGACTTGGAGGGGAACTTGGAGGTGGTGGTGTTCCCATGCGCCTGCTGCCCTTGTCCTTCTAGGTGGTAGAGGTCATGGGTTTGGGAGGTGCTGTCGAAGAAGCCTTGGCGAGTTGCTGCAGTGCATCTTGTAGATAGTAAACACGGTGTGCCAGTGGTGGAGGGAGTGAATGTTTAAGGTGGTGGATGGGGTGCCAATCAAGTGAGCTGCTTTGTCCTGGATGGTGTCGAGCTTCTTGAGTGTTGTTGGAGCTGCACTCATCCAGGCAAGTGGAGAGTATCCCATCAAACTCCTGACTTGTACCTTGTAGATGGTGGAAAGGCTTTGGGGAGTCAGGAGGTGAGACACTCGCCGCAGAATACCCAGCCTCTGACCTGCTCTTGTGGCCACAGTATTTATGTGGCTGGTCCAGTTAAGTTTCTGGTCAACGGTGAAATATGTTGATGTTGGGGGATTCAGCAATGGTAATGCCATTGAATGTCAAGGGGCAGTGGTTAGGCTCTCGCTTTTTGGCGATAGTCATTGCCTCGCGCTTGTGTTGCGTGAATGTTACTTGCCACTTATCAGCCCAAACCTGAATGTCATCCAGGTCTTGCTGCAGGTAGGCATAGATTGCTTCATTATCTGAGGAGTTGTGAATGGAACTGAACACTGTGCAGTCATCAGCAAACATCCCCACTTCTGACCTTATGTTGGAGGGAAGGTCAGTGACGAAGCAGCTGAAGATGGTTGGGCCTAGGACACTGCCCTGAGGAACTCCTGCAGCGATGTCCTGGGGCTGTGATGATTGGCCTCCAACAACCACAACCATCTTCCTTTGTGCTAGGTATGACTCCATCCAATGGATTGTCTTTCCCCTGATTCCCATTGACTTCAATTTTGCTGGGGCTCCTTGATGCCACACTCGGTCAAATGCTGCCTTGATGTCAAGGGCAGTCACTCTCACCTCACCTCTGGAATTCAGCTCTTTTTTCCATGTTTGGATCAAGGCTGTAATGAGGTCTGCAGCCGAGTGGTCCTGGCGGAACCCAAACTGGGCATCAGTGAGCAGGTTATTAGTGAGTAAGTGCCGCTTGATAGCACTGTTGACGACACCTTCCATCACTTTGCTGATGATTGAAATGATGCGGAGATGCCGGTGTTGGACTGGGGTGGACAAATGTGAGAAGTCGCACAACACCAGGTTATAGTCCAACAGCTTTATTTGAAATCACAAGCTTTCGGAGCGCTGCTCCTTCGTCAGGTGAAGTGAAGAGATGCATATAGGCACAGAATATATAGTCAGAGAACACTGCCAGATGATTATAGTTAGAAAGATTAACTATAATCATCTGGCAGTGTTCTCTGACTATATATGCTGTGCCTATATGCATCTCTTCACTTCACCTGACGAAGGAGCAGCCGCTCCGAAAGCTTGTGATTTCAAATAAAGCTGTTGGACTATAACCTGGTGTTGTGCGACTTCTCACTGATGATTGGCAGTAGACTGATGGGGCGGTAATTGGCTGGATTGGATTTGTCCTGTTTTTTGTGGACAGGACATAACTGGGCAGTTTTCCACATTGTCGGGTAGATGCCAGTGTTGTAGCTGTACTGGAACAGCTTGGCTAGAGGCGCGGCTAGTTCTGGAGCGCAAGTCAGCACGACAGCTGGGATGTTGTCAGGGCCCAGAGCCTTTGCTGTATCCAGTGCGCTCAGCCGTTTCTTGATATCACGTGGAGTGAATCAAATTGGCTGAAGACTGGCTTCTGTGATGGTGGGGACCTCGGGAGTAGGCCGATATGGATCATCCACTTGGCAGTTTTGGCTGAAGATGGTTGCAAACGCTTCAGCCTTGTGTTTTGCACTGATGTGCTGAGCTCCACCATCATTGAGGATGGGGATATTCATGGAGCCTCCTCCTCCCGTTAGTTGCTTAATGGCCCACCACCATTCATAACTGGATCTGGCAGGACTGCAGAGCTTTGATCTGATCCATTGGTTGTGGGATCGCTTAGCCCTGTCTATAGCATGCTGCTTCTGTTTTTTAGCATGCATGTAGTCCTGTGTTGCAGCTTCCCCAGGTTGGCAGCTCATTTTTAGGTACGCCTGGTGCTGCTCCTGGCATGCTCTTCTGCACTCCTTATTGAACCAGGGTTGGTCCCCTGGCTTGATGTTAATGGTAGATTATTCTTATGCCGGGCCATGAGATTACAGATTGTGGTGGAATACAATTCTGCTACTGCTGGTGGCCCACAGCGCCTCATAGATGCCCAGTTTTGAGCTGCTAGATCTGTTCTGAATCTATCCCATTTAGCACGGTGGTAGTGCCACACAACACAATGGAGGGTGTCCTCAGTGTGAAGACGGGACTTCGTCTCCACAATGACTGTGTGGTCACTGCTACCAATACTGTCATGGACAGATGCATCTGTGACAGATAGATTGGTGAGGATGCGGTCAAGTAGGTTTTTCCCTTGAGTTAGTTCTCTCACCACCTGCTGCAGGCGTAGTTTGGCAGCTATGCCCTTCAGGACTCGGCCAGCTTGGTCAGTAATGGCGCTACCAAGCCACTCTTGGTGATGGACATTGAAGTCCCCCACCCAGAGTACATTCTGTGCCCTTGCTACCCTCAGTGCTTCTTCCAAGTGGTGTTCAACATGGAGGAGTACTGATTCATCAGCTGAGGGAGGGCAGTAGGTGGTAATCAGCAGGAGCTTTCCTTGCCCATGTTTGACCTGAAGCCATGAGACTTCATGGAGCCCGGAGTCAATGTTGAGGACTCCCAGGGCCACTCCCTCCCGACTGTATACCACTGTGCCACTACCCCTGGTGGGTCTGTCCTGCCAGGGATGGTGATGGAGGAATCTGGGACATTGACAGAAAGGTATGATTCTGTGAGTATGACTATGTCAGGTTGTTGCTTGACTAATCTGTGGGACAGCTATCCCAATTTTGGCACAAGTCCCCAGATGTTAGTGAGGAGAACTTTGCAGGTTTGACTGGGCTGGGTGTGCCGTTGTCGTGTCCGAAGCCGGTGCCGTGATTGATGCCGGGTGGTCCGTCTGGTTTTATTTCTTGTAGCGGTTTATTACAACAGAGTGACTTGCTAGGCCATTTCAGAGGGCAGTTAAGAGTCAACCACATTGCTGTGGGTCTGGAGTCACATATAGGCCAGACCAGGTAAGGACGGCAGATTTCCTTCCCTAAAGGATACAAGCCTAGTTTATGTAATCTCCCTTCATAATCTAACCCTTGGAGCCATGGCAACATTCTGGTGAATCCGCTGCACTCCTGCCAAGGCCAGTATATCCTTTCTAAGGTGCGGTGCCCAGAACTGTACGCAGTACTCCAGATGTGGTCTGGCCAGGGCTTTGTATAGCTGTAGCAAAACTTCCTCCCCTTTATATTCTTCTTCTTAGGCAGTCCCTCGGAACCGAGGATGACTTGCTTCCACACTAAAAATGAGTTCTCAGGTGACTGATGAGTCCAATGCGGGACCTACAGTCTCTGTCACAGGTGGGGCAGACGGTGGTTGACGGGGCGGGTGGGTGGGGTGCTTGGGTTGACGTGCGCTCCTTCCGCTGTCTGCGCTTGGCTTCCGCTTGCTCTCGGCGAAGAGACTCGAGGTGTTCGGCGCCTTCCCGGATGCTTCTCCTCCACTTTGTGCGGTCTTGGGCCAGGGATTCCCAGGTGTCAGTGGGGATGTTGCACTTTTTCAAGGAGGCTTTGAGGGTGTCCTTGAAGCATTTCCTCTGCCCACCTGGGGCTCTCTTGTCGTGTCGGAGCTCCGAGTAGAGCGCTTGTTTTGGGAGTCTCGTATCGGGCATGCGGACGGTGTGACCCGTCCATCAGAGCTGATCGAGCGTGGTCAAAGCTTCGATGCTGAGGATGTTGGCCTGAGCAAGAACACTGACATTGGTGCGCCTATCCTGCCAATGGATTTGCAGGATCTTGTGGAGGCAGCGTTGGTGCTACCTCTCCAGTGCTTTGAGGTGCCTGCTGTACATGGTCCATGTCTCTGAGGCATACAGCAGGGCGGATATCACTGCTGCTCTGTAAACCATGAGCTTAGTGCCGTGTTTGAGGTCCTGGTCTTCAAACACTCTCTTCCTCAGGCGACCGAAGGCTGCACTGGCACACTGAAGGCGGTGTTGGACTTCGTCATCGACGTCTGCCCTTGTTGACTAAAGGCTCCCGAGGTATGGAAAGTGGTCCACGTTGTCCAAGGCCTTGTCGTGGATTTTGATAATCGGGGGGCAGTACTGTGTGGCGGGGGCAGGTTGGTAGAGGACCTTTGTCTTACGGATGTTTAGTGTAAGGCCCATGCTCTCGTACGCTTCGGTGAAGGTGTTGACGATGGTTTGGAGTAAGCGCAGACGCAAGCATCATCTGCATACTGTAATTCGACGACAGAGGATGGGACGACCTTGGATCTGGACTGGAGGCAACGGAGGTTGAAAAGCGGGGAGCTTACTGAGGGTGAGATGGAGCATTGCAGCAAGGAAGATCAAGAAGAGCGTTGGTGCGATGACACAGCCTTGCTTGACCCCGGTCCGTACGTGAATTGGGTCTGTGGTGGAACCGTTGGTCAGGATCACGGCTTGCATGTCGTCGTGAAGCAGGCGGAGGATGGTGACAAACTTTTGAGGGCAGCTGAATTTGAGGAGGACACTCCATAATCCCTCACGGTTGACAGTGTTGAAGGCCTTTGTGAGATCAAAGAAGGCCATGTACAGCGGTTGGTGCTGTTTCCTGCATTTCTCTTGTAATTGATGTGCGGTGAAGATCATGTCCATTGTGCCCCTTAGTGGGCGGAATCCGCATTGCGACTCTGGGAGAAGCTCTTCGGCCACTGGGAGAAGGCAATTGAGGAGGATTCTTGCAATGACTTTCCCTGTGGCAGACAGCAGGGAAACTCCTCTGTAATTACCGCAATCGGACTTGTCACCTTTCTTGAAGATGGTCACAATTACGGCGTCTCTGAGATTCCCTGGCATGCTCTCCTCCTTCCAGATAAGAGAAATGAGTTCATGAATTCGTGCCAGTAGTGCTTCTCCGCTATGCTTTAGTGCCTTGGCAGGCATTCCATCTGCTCTTGAGGCCTTGTTGTTCTTCAGTTGTCAGATGGCCTTTTCAACCTCATGCCGGGCTGGGGTTGTGCTGAGATGGTGGCGGGTAGCATGCTGCGGGATGGAGTTGAGGACACTCACGACGAAGACAGAGTCTCGGTTAAGGAGATCTTCGAAGTGCTCCTTCCAGCAGGCACTGACTGCCTCTCTGTCCTTGATGAGTGCCTCTCTGTTCTTGGCCCGCAGTGGGGTAGGACCTTGGGTGCTTGGGCCGTAGATGGTCTTGACTGCGCTAAAGAATCCACGCACGTCGTGTTTGTCGGCTAGCTGCTGGATCTCCTGCGCTTTCTCCACCCACCATCTGTTCTTTAGGTCGCGAGTTTTTTGTTGGACCTCGGCCTTCAGGCGTCTTTAGAGCTGCTTTCTTGTTCTCGAGTTGTGTTGCCGTTTCCAGATCAGGAATGCCTTGGGTTATATTCTAGCCCTCTAGTTATAAAGGCTAGCGTTTCATGAGTGTTTTTGATTATATTTTGTACCTGACTACTGCATTTTAGTGATCTGTGCACATGGACCCCTAAATTGAAATAATATTCGGATCGATCCTATTTTGGTCCAAAATGGATGATGTCACATATACCTGCATGGAAATCAATCTGCCACAGTTTTGCCCACTCACTTAATCTATCAACATTTCTGGACTGGGCCTATATTCTCTAGAGTTTAGAAGAATGAGAGGTGATCTCATTGAAACATACAAAATTCTTACAGGGCTTGACAGGGTAGATGCAGGGAGGTTGTTTCCCCTGGCTGGGGAGTCTAGAACCAGGGGTCACAGTCTCAGAATAAGGGGTCGACCATTTAGGACTGAGATGAGGAGAAATTTCTTCACTCAGAGGGTGGTGAATCTTTGGAATTCTCTACCCCAGAGGGCTGTGGAGGCTCAGTCATTGAGCATATTCAAGTCAGAGATCAATAGATTTTTGAATATTAAGGGAATGAAGGGATATGGGGATAGCGCAGGAAAGTGGGGATGAGATAGAAGATCAGCCACGATCTTATTGAATGGCGGAGAAGGCTCGAAGGGCTGAATGGTCGACTCCTGCTCCTATTTCTTATGTTTATTTGCAATTTTATGCACCTGTCTAAACTACTGAATGTACCACCAATCGGCAAACTTGAATGTATGGCTTGGGTACTTGGATACAACACTTGAAGGTGAAAATACTCAACTGGAGGAGGGATAATTTCAGTGAGTTGAAAAAGGGATCTGGGCCAGGTGGATTGGAATCAAAGAATGGCGTGTAAAACAGTAAATGAGCAATGGGAGGCCTTCAAAGAGGAGATAGTTCTGTTACAGAGTAGACACATTCTCACCAGAGGGAAAGGAAGGGCATCCAAAGCTAGAGCTCCCTGGATGACTAAACACATGAAGATTAAAATGAAACAAGAAAAGGAGGCTTATGATAAATGTCAGCTTCATAATACAGTCGGGAGCCAAGCTGAATACAGAAAGTACAGAGGAGAACTGAAAAAGGAAATAAGAAGGATCAAAGAGTGAATATGAGAATAGATTAGCAGGTAACATAAAAAGAACACTTTGGAGTACTTTGGATCTGTCTTCACTTAGGAATATGATGTTGCCAATGTAGCATGAAGGAAGAGGAGGTAAAGGAATTGTATAAAATAAAAACAGATAAAGAAGAGGTACTAAAAAGGTTGGCTGTGCTCAAGAAGAGTCACCCAGTCCGAATGGGATGCATCCTAGGTTGCTGAGGGAAGCAAGGATGAAAATAACTGAGGCTCTGGCCACAATCTTCCAATCCTCCTTACATATGAACGTGGTACCAGAGGACTGGAGGATTGCAAATATTACACTCCTGTTCAAAAAAGGAGAGAAAGATAAAGTCGGCAACTACAGGCCAGTCAGCCTAATGTCGGGGGTGGGGAATCGTCTAGAGACAATAATCTGGGCCAAAATTAATTTTCATTTGGAAGAATGTGGGTTAATAAATGACAGCCATCACGGATTTGTTAAAGGCAAATTGTGTCTGACTAACTTGATTGAGTTCTTTGATAAAGTAATGGAGAGGGTTGATGAGGGTAGTGCGGTTGACGTTGTGTATATGGACTTTCAAATGGTGTTTGATAAAGTAACACAGGTTACACTGAACTTTGGTGCAGCAGAAGCAACTGTTTGTTATTTTCTGTCTATTAAGGAGGGTAACTATTGCAAAATCTATAGCGCATCATTAATTCTGTTCACTTACCCATCGATGGGTTAATATATCTGTTTGGCCATTCACAGCCTGCACCACGGTATACTGAAGCCTTTACTCCAAATTGTCTGGGGTATAATTCACCTCGGTATTGGGTGAATTAAGACACACTCTGGACCAGAGGTAGCCAGAGCTTGGCTCGGGGTGTGCTTCAAGACGCAGAACCTGAGAAAGTTATTTTGAGTAACCCAAAAGGTAGAGCTACCATTTCCTGAGTACGTAGGAATAGGAGGAGGCCATTCAGCCCCTCAATTAGAACATGGCTGATCTGTATCTTAACTCCATCTACTCCTTGGTTCCGTAACCCTTAATACTCTTACCCAACAAAAATCTATCGCTCTTAGTTTTCAAATTTTCAATTGACCCCCAGCCTCAGCAGCTTTTTGGGGAGAGTTCCAGATTTCGACTACCTGTTGTGTGAGGAAGTGCTTCTTGACTTCACCCCTGAACGGCCTGGCTCTAATTTTAAGGTAATTTCCCCTTGTTCTGGACTCTCCCACCAGAGGAAATAGTTTCTCTCTCTCTATCCGATCAAACCCTCTAATCATCTTAAACACCTCAATTAGATCGCCCCTTAATCTTCCATATTTGTGGCAATACAAGTCTAGTCTATGCAACCTGTCCTCATAATTTAATCCTTTTAACCCTGGTATCATTCTAGCTTTAAAGAAGGGAAGAGATAAAAAATAAATACATGGCTAAAGGAATGTCTAGCAATAATTAACGTCACTCATTAATGGTTTCCATGGAGAAATGACCAGAACTTGATCCTCAAAACCCCAGTAAAACTCCAGAGAGCCATGTAATAAAAGCAAAATTGGACGCAAAATCAATGGCCCTGCTAATAATACACGACATTACATCTTGATTGAGTATCCCTGCCTCATGAGATCCACTAGTACAACACAAGCACAGAGATAGTGCTGTTAAGTTAGCTTTACATGAAATATCAACGTTCATAATGTAGGTTCAATGGCATATCAGTACCTTGCACATTTTTCTCATAGCTTTAATTAGCACAGGCTACATCAAATGATTTAAACATAGAGTAGGGGTACAGTAGCATCGTGGTTATGTTACTCATTAGTAATCCAGAGGCCTGGACTAATGATCCAGGGACATGAGTTTTTTTTTATATTTGTTCATGGGATGTGGGCGTCGCTGGCAAGGCCAGCATTTATTGCCCATCCCTAGTTGCCCTTGAGAAGGTGGTGGTGAGCCGCCTTCTTGAACTGCTGCAGTCTGTGTGGTGAAGGTGCTCCCACAGTGCTGTTAGGGAGGGAGTTCCAGGATTTTGACCCAGCGACGATGAAGGAGCGGCGATATATTTCCAAGTCAGGATGGTGTGTGACTTGGAGGGGAACTTGGAGGTGGTGGTGTTCCCCTGCGCCTGCTGCCCTTGTCCTTCTAGGTGGTAGAGGTCGCGGGTTTGGGAGGTGCTGCCGAAGAAGCCTTGGCGAGTTGCTGCAGTGCATCTTGTAGATGGTACACACTGCAGCCACGGTGTACTGGTGGTGGAGGGAGTGAATGTTTAAGGTGGTGAATGGGGTGCCAATCAAGCGGGCTGCTTTGTCCTGGATGGTGTCGAGCTTCTTGAGTGTTGTTGGAGCTGCACTCATCCAGGCAAGTGGAGAGTATTCCATCACACTCCTGACTTGTGCCTTGTAGATGGTAGAAAGGCTTTGGGGTTCAAATCCTACCTGGAATATGGCGACCATGAAACTACCAGATTGTCGTAAAAACCCATCTGGTTCTCTAATGTCCTTTAGATCTTGATCTCCAGATCACGGTTGCTGGTCTCTAGGAAGTGGACCTTCTCTAGATCCTTCTTTTAGGGAAGGAAATCTGCCGTCCTTAACTGGTCTGGCCTGTATGTGACTCCAGACTCACAGCAATGAGGTTGACTCTTAACTGCCCTCTGAAGCGGCCGAGCAAGACACTCAGTTGTACAAAAATAGCTACAACCCTCCAAGGCTGTCCTGGAGTCTCCAGGAATTGAAGGTAAATCTCCAGGAAACCGCTGCGAGAAAACCAAGAGAAAAATCACAGGGGTGTTTAAAAAAAAATAATTCTTTCAACACTTTTGTCATAAAAATGTTGGAGACGAGAAAGAAGAAAGGCTGTTTGACCGACGGTCATGAATCATCCAATCGGATGACCAAGAGTCTGTTCTCTTCCCAATTTGGAGTTGCGCCATGAGGATGGGCATGTCGGGCGACCAATAGCGGGAGGGTGGGAGGAGGAGGTCATGTGATGAAACCTCCAGGATGATATGCAGCCAGAGTTGGCAACCCTACCCACCATCCCTGACGTTAATCGCATTTAAATAATCCTCTCACCGCGATGCGCAGGAATTCAGATGCTACGGGCTGGTTGGATGGTGTCATGCAAGACTGCCTTGTATTAGAAAGCAGCGTCTGTTGGCCTTTTCCTGGGAATATCCTTTCAACAGCTTGCCTGGGAGTAAACAATTCCTGCATACGCATAGCGACAAGACACTGTTTAACAGAAGGAGTCTGAATGAGTGCTTCTGTACTGGACTGCAGTGTGTACGGGGCAGTGCAAAGGCAGAATCACACTGCAAGTTCTCCTCTGTATTACTAGTTTATTTGGATGCCAGTGTGCACCTAATCATATTGCTGTTCTCAAGAAAGGAAAGAAGAAAGGAAGAACTTACATTTCTATAGCATCTCTCTCGACCTCAGGATGTCCTAAAGTGCTTTACAGCCAATGAAGTACTTTTTGAAGTGCAGTCACTGTTGTAATGTAGGAAATGATGTAAGAAAACTACTAGGCACTTGGTCTAAGCATTAAACAAAGCTTTAATCAACTGTTTTTCAACATGGAGATCTAGTTGTCCTTCACTAGTTCCTGTTAAAGAATGTCCTGAGCAAGCTGGGCCCGTGGCCGAGTATTTATACTCTCCCTGGACAGCGCCACCAGCAGGCCGCCTAGTATTATTTCATAAGTCATTTTCCATGAATGACAAGATTCATGTCAGGAAACGTGGCAGTCAATTTGTGCACAGCAAGGTTCCACAAACAGCAATGTGATAATGACCAGATAATCTGTTTTTGTTATGTTGATTGAGGGATAAATATTGGCCCAGGACACCGGGGAGAACTCCCCTGCTCTTCTTTGAAATAGTGGCCGTAGGATTTTTTACTGGCACCTGAGAGAGCAGACGGGGCCTCGGTTTAACGTCTAATCCGAAAGACGGCACCTCCGACAGCGCAGCACTCCCTCAGCACTGTGCTAAAGTGCCAGCCTGGATTTTGTGCTCAAGTCTCGTGGAGTGGGACGTTGAACCCACAACCTTCTGACTCAGAGGCGAGGGTGCTACCCACTGAGCCATGGCTGACACCTAAGGCTTTAGAATACGGAGAACGGCCAATGTCACTTATTATCCGATAATATATTTTAGATAAAAAATCTATCAATGGTAAAGTACAAAATAAAATGAACCAGAACGCATGTAACATTCAAAATTTTCCATGACCCTCGCAGACCTTCCTGGAATTGAAGTCTTAAGTCAGTAGGGATGGTAGAAGGTTGAATAATTCCAGATTGGTAGCCTCAGGCCCCTGCAATCTATTCTAGCTCTCTGTGGTTAACGCTGCCACTCCTCACATTCCCCCCAATGGACATTGACCGCTTAATATAAACAGGGTGGACTCTCGCTGGTTACAGCATGTAAACGAGGAGGCCTCCATTAGGAGCCAGCAATCTGATGCACTGGTACGACATTCCTCTGTGCACTATTTTTACCGGTTAACACCCGAGTGCTTTGTGTTCATACATGACCTTTGCCAATTGCAATTTTACCATCATTTAAAAAAAAAACTCATTCCCAGGAGGCAGGCATCGCTGGCAAGGCCAGCATTTATTGCCCCGTGCCCATTCCCAGGAGGCAGACATCGCTGGCAAGGCCAGCATTTATTGCCCCGTGCCCATTCCCAGGAGGCAGACATCGCTGGCAAGGCCAGCATTTATTGCCCCGTGCCCATTCCCAGGAGGCAGACATCGCTGGCAAGGCCAGCATTTATTGCCCCGGGCCCATTCCCAGGAGTCAGGTACCGCTGGCAAGGCCAGCATTTATTGCCCCGTGCCCAGTCACTCTGAGCAGGTGGTGACACAACTGAGTGGCTTGCTACGTCATTGCAGAGGGCATTCAAGAGTCAACCACTTGGTGTGGGACTGGAGTCATATACAAGGATCCCTCCCCAACTGCGGGGGATACGTCCCTGAAAACCCCCGTGGTTAGTACAACCAAGGTTGGCAAATACAGTATAAATGTTCAAATAACACAATGGGCCAGAAATTAGTCACTTGCCGGGTGAGTACGCACTGTGTACTCACCCGTAAGACCACCTGAAGTGCCGGTGTCCTGCATGCACTGCGCATGCGCGGGAAACCGGAACTTCCGGTCTCGTGAAGGGAGGGGTTCAGAGGTGAACCGCGTGCGCGGGAGAGGCTGCGCACACGCAGCGAACTTCAGTTTTTTTTCAGGTTTCTCCGGGAAGGTAAGTATGGAAGAAGCTGCGCTTTTAAAAAGGAGGCGCAGGACCCGTTTTCAACAAGGTAAGTGGTTAATTAATTACAATTTAAATTTTTTTTCAACAGACTTATCTTTTTTAGATACTTTAAAGAAAGGTAAGTTTATTTTTAGCACTGTTAAAAAGTATTTTAATTTTTTCAAAAATTTTAATTTTTGTTTAAAGTGGTTAATTTATTTAACTTATAGTTATTTTAAAAATGTGATGGTTTTAAAAAAAAATGTATTTGAAGTTTAGGTGTTGTTTTGGGGCCGATTTCAATTCATAGATTTGACAGGTCTTCCTGTCAAATCTATGAATGAAAGATGGTCTGCTGCCATTGGCTCTCCATGGCCCACGTGATCCCAGGGGACGCATTGCACTAACTACGCCCCTGGGATACACAAGCACTGCGCGCCGGCAGCTGCAGGAGGCCCAGGAGCTGAAGTCCCCATGGGCCCAGAGGTCAACGGCAGGCGTGGTAGGTAAGTGCGCGCGCGATCATTGCACCCGCGGGAAGCCAGGAAGCCGAATTTCTGGCCCCCAAAAAAAAATATAAAAGCAATAAAATCATGTTATTTACCTTAATCCTAAATTAAAAACCGTGTATACGCAAAATTCACTGCCGCGGTTGGCAAAAGTTGTCGCGGAGAGGAAACCGTGTATACTTGAAATCCACGTATGGCAAAACCACGGTTGGGGCGGGATTCCTGTATAGGTCAGACTGGGTAAGTACACCAGGTTTCTTTCCCTAAAGGGACATGCGTGAACCAGTTGGGTTTTTACAACAATCCAACAGCTTCACGGTCACTTTTATTAATACCCACTTTTTAATATCCAAGTTTTTTAAACTGAGTTCCTATTCTCAAACTACCGATGGTGGGATTTGAACTCACGTTCTTCTGGGTTGTTTGTGCAGGCCTCTAGTTTTGTAACATAACCACTAGACTACATATGCTTCATGCTATAGTATGTGTACAGCCACTTGGGAATGGGGGCTGATGGAAATGTCCCCCCTCCATTACTGACATGCGCTATGCCCTCTGATCTCCCTTGTATTAAACTCAGGGCAGTGTCCTAGGCCCAACCATCTTCAGCTGCTTCATCAATGACCTTCCCTCCAACATAAGGTCAGAAATGGGGATGTTCGCTGATGACTGCACAGTGTTCAGCGCCATTCACAACTTCACAGATAATGGCCCAAAAATTAGTGCTGCTACGCGAGAGTACGCACTGTGTACTCTCGCGTATTCTGTCTCCAATTGCCAGTTTTCTGCATGCACTGCGCATGCGCTGAAAACCGGCACTTGGTGATTTCAAAAGGGGGCGGTTCCTAGGTGAACCATGTGCGCGCTACAGGCTGCGCGCACGCAGTGCACTTAGTGCTTTGAACGCGCAGGTAAGTATGGAAGATTTTGCACATAAAGAAAGGAGGCGTAAGACCCTCTTTTAACAAGGTAAGTAGTTAATTAAGTATTATTTTGAATTTTTTTCAACAGGTATATCTTTTTTAGAGACTTTAAAGAAAGGTAAGTTTAATTTTATAACTTTTTAAAAGATTTTAAATTTTTTCAAAAATTTAATTTTTTGTTTAAAATGGTTAATTTATTTAACTATACTTATTTTATTAATGTGATGGTTTTTAAAAAAAATTTAATTGAGGTTTAGCTGTTCTTTTGGGGGGGTATAGATTCATAGCTTTCACAGCACTTATGTGAAAGCTATGAATGAAAGATGGTGTGCTGCCATTGGCTCTAACTGAGTCACGTGATCCCACAGCTCGCACGAATTAACTGCGCCTGTGGGATACGGAAGCCCAGCACAGCTGCTGTCCAGAACATCAAGTTCGTGCGAGCTGGGAATGAAAAAGCCAGCGCGCAGTGAGAGATCGCGGGGAAGCCTTACCCTCGCACGAAGGCTCCCTCACTAATTTTTGGGCCCATGAATCAGTCTACGCCCGCATGCAACAAGACTTGGATGACATTCAGGCTTGGGCTGATAAGTGGCAGGTAACATTCGCGCCGCACAAGTGCGGGCAATGACTATTTCCAACAAGCGAGAGTCTAACCACTGCCCCTTGAATTTCAACGGCATTACCATCGCCAAATCCCGCACCATCAACATCCTGGGGGTCACCATTGACCGGAAACTTAACTGGACCAGCCACATAAATACTGTGGCAACAAGAGCAGGTCAGAGGCTGGGTATTCTGCGGCGAGTGTCTCACCTCCTGACTCCCCAAAGCCTTTCTACCATCTACAAGGCACAAGTAAGGAGTGTGATGGAATACTCTCCACTTGCCTGGATGAGTGCAGCTCCAACAACACTCAAGAAGCTCGACACCATCCAGGACAAAGCAGGCCGCTTGATTGGCACCCCATCAATCACCTTAAACATTCACTCCCTCCACCACCAGCGTACCGTGGCTGCAGTGTGTACCATCTACAAGATGCACTGCAGCAACTCGCCAAGGCTTCTTCGGCAGCACCTCCCAAACCCGCGACCTCTACCACCTAGAGGGACAAGGGCAGCAGGAGCATGGGAACACCACCACCTCCAAGTTCCCCACCAAGTCACACACCATCCTGACTTGGAAGTATATCGCCGATCCTTCATCGTTGCTGGATCAAAATCCTAGAACTCCCTCCCTAATAGCACTGTGGGAGTACCTTCACCACACGGACTGCAGCGGTTCAAGAAGGCGGCTCACCACCACCTTCTTGAGGGCAATTAGGGATGGGCAATAAATGCTGGCCTTGCCAGCAACGCCCACTCCCCATGAACGAATAATAAAAAAAAAACACCCTCCAGTGATTAAGCCTCATGACTGTAATTCATATTTATCATATGAGTGTGGAGCTGGCTTAGTACCACTGTCGCTTCCCACACAGATACCTCACTTCCAAGTGCTCTCGAAGGCTGCAGATGTGTTAATTCTCACATCAAAAACTTACCTGCAATAACACCTGGCAAAGTGAATGACCTCAAGGACTCAGTTGGTGAGCTCTCGAATTTCTTGAAAATAATTTGTAGCTTTGAATGCTTAACTTAATCAGGCAAGGGTTCGACCAATGAATCATCTTCTGTAAACCAGTGATTGAATAATTCAACCGCTTTATCAAACTAACACAGAACTCCCTTCGGTGAATTAGGCCTTGATCTGAAAAGCAGATGCAGTGAACTGATTGCTGGCATCACTTAATGACTGAATTCATTACTTGCCTCAGTAAATTTGTCACCGCATAAGTCACTCTCTCCCATAATGATTCTCCCCACTAAAGTTTCTGCCTCAGAATAAATAATACTTTTAATAAACAAACCCTGCGGAATCTAAATTGCCACTGTGCATCATTCTTTCCAACAATTTTACCTCATAAATCATTGCTTTGCGAGTTAGTGGCCTTGTTGGTTTAGTTCCACCTTAATGAGCCACCATTGTTATAAATAGTCTTTCAATAAATAACCACCTCCATAAACAGTCTACTCGGTGAATTATTCTCTTTGAAAGATATCCTGAATAATTTACCTGCTAAGAAAATGATTCACATAATATATCTGCTCAGATAATGAAGCAGTCCAGGCCCGCAAGCAGCAAGACCTGGACAACATCCAGTCTTGGGCTGGTACGAGGCAAGTAGCATTCGTGACACAGAATTGCCAGTCAATGACCATCCCCAACAAAAATGAGAAGTCGCACAACACCAGGTTATAGTCCAACAGATTTATTTAAAATTACAAGCTTTCGAAGCTGTCGCCCCTTCCTCAGGTAGAGTAGCTGTGAGAGAATCTCCCAGAATTCACAATATAAACACAGAAAAAATGTATTCAAATCTTTCCCTACATCAAAGACACACTAAGAGCACAGCCAAGACAATGAGATGTGTCCCAGTCACAGCTACTCTACCTGAGGAAGGGGCGACAGCTCCGAAAGCTTGTAATTTTAAATAAATCTGTTGGACTATAACCTGGTGTTGTGTGACTTCTCATTTTTGTCCACCCCAGTCCAACGCCGGCATCTCCACATCATGATCCCCAACAAGAGAGTGACTAACCACTTCCCCATGACATTCAATGGAACTCTCATCACCAAGTTTCCCACCATGAACATCCAGGGGGGTCACCATTGACCAGAAACTTAACTGAACCAGCCACATAAATACTGTGGCTACAGGAGCAGGTCAGAGGCTGGGTATTCTGCGGCGAGTGTCTCATCTCCTAACTCCCCAATGCCT
The DNA here is from genome assembly GCA_030390025.1 of Squalus acanthias. NCBI lineage: Eukaryota > Metazoa > Chordata > Chondrichthyes > Squaliformes > Squalidae > Squalus > Squalus acanthias. Next base: position 171,545,422 of record CM059428.1, on the reverse strand, counting down.
TTCCACCATCTACAAGGCACAAGTCAGGAGTGTGATGGAATACTCTCCACTTGCCTGGATGAGTGCAGCTCCAACAACACTCAAGAAGCTCGACACCATCCAGGACAAAGCAGCCCACTTGATTGGCACCCCATCCACCACCTTAAACATTCACTCCCTCCACCACCGGCGTACCGTGGCTGCAGTGTGAACCATCTACAAGATGCACTGCAGCAACTTGCCAAGGCTTCTTCGGCAGCATCTCCCAAACCCGCGACCTCTTCCACCTAGAAGGACAAGGGCAGCAGGCGCAGGGGAACACCACCACCTCCATGTTCCCCTCCAAGTCACACACCATCCTGACTTGGAAGTATATCGCCGTTCCTTCATCGTCGCTGGGTCAAAATCCTGGAACTCCACAACTAACAGCGCCGTGGGAGTACCATCACCACATGGACTGCAGCGGTTCAAGAAGGCGGCTCACCACCACCTTCTCAAGGGTAATTAGGGATGGGCAATAAATGCTGGCCTTGCCAGCGACGCCCACATCCTGAGAATGAATAAAAAACCATCTGTTAGAACTCACTCTTCTTATAAATTCTTCTTATTAAACAGTTCTTCAGTAAATTGGTGGCATAGCTGGACATAAATTCAACATCATAGGAAAACGGGAGCAACAATGACCAATTTAGCAGAATGACAACATGTTCCCAAGTTGCATGTGTGTTCAGGCCTCCACTAAATTTGTCAGGGCCTATTTTTAGGCGGCCCTGGCACATGCCTTCATTCAGCGCAGGCCTCATTTCAGTATTGAAGTGAGAGTCCTGCACCCATTTCAGGACCCCCTTCGCTAAATTATTTTTACACATATTTAATAATTTGTTAGTGAAAGGTATAGTGCCAGAGGACAGGCGGATAGCTGACGTAATACCTATATTTAAGAAGGGAGATAGAACATGTTCAGGGAACCATAGACCAGTCAGCTTAACATCGGTGGTCAGAAAAATAACGGGATCCCTACTAAAGGAGAAAATAGAAGAACATCTAGAAATCAAAAATATAATAATGAATAGACAGCTTGGATTTCAAAAGGGAAAGTCTTGCTTGACCAACCTCATTGAATTTTTTGAAGAGGTAACAGAGAGAGTAGACAATGGTAATGCAGTAGGTGTAATTTATCTAGATTTTCAAAAGGCCTTCGATAAGGTACCACGTAATAGACTGATGAACAAGGTCAGGGAATGTGGAGTCAGGGGACAAGTAGCAGAATGGATAGCTAGCTGGCCTCAAGACAGAAGGCAGAGAGTAGGGGTAAAGGGTAGCTATTCACAGTGGCAGAAAGTGGGTAGTGGTGTTCTATAAGGATCAGTGCTGGGACCACTGCTGTTCACAATTTACATTAATGATTTAGACTTTGGAATCAAAAACACAATTTCTAAATTTGCGGATGTCACCCAATTGGGGGGGGGTTGGGGGGGATGGTCAATACTGAGGAGGACTGCAACAAATTACAGGAAAACATTAATAAACTTGCAGAATGGGCATATAATTGGCAAATGAAGTTCAACACAGATAAATGTGAGTTATTACATTTTGGTAGGAAGAATAGGGAGGTCACATATTACTTGGAGGGTGGGAGTCTAGGTGGGGTAGAGGAACAAAGGGATCTCGGAGTAAAATACACAAATCACTAAAAGTAGCGACACAGGTTAGCAAGGCCATAAAAAGCAAACCAAGCACTGGGGTTTATTTCTAAAGGGATAGAATTGAAAAATAGAGAAGTTATGATAAACTTGTATCGAACCTTGGTTAGACCACACAGAGTACTGCGTACAGTTCTGGTCGCCATATTATAAAAAGGATATAGAGGCACTGGAGAGGGTGCAGAGAAGATTTACAAGGATGATACCAGAAATGCGAGGGTATACATATCAGGAAAGGATGAACAGGCTGGGTCTCTTTTCTCTTGAAAAAAGAAGGCTGAGGGGGGTGACCTAATAGAGGTCTTTAAAATTATGAAAGGTTTTGATAGAGTGGATACAGAGAGAATGTTTCCACTTGTGGGGAAGAGCAAAACTAGAGGCCATCAATATAAGATAGTCACCAAGAAATCCAATAGGGAATTCAGAAGAAAATTCTTTACCCAGAGAGTGGTGAGAATGTGGAACTCACTACCACAGGGAGTGGTTGAAGCGAATAGTATTGATGCTTTTAAGGGGAGGCTGGACAAGCATATGAGGGAGAAGGGAATAGAGGGTTATGCTGATAGATTTAGATGAGGAAAGATGGGAGGAGGGTCGAGTGGAGCATAAATGCCGGCATGGACTGGTTGGGCCGAATGGTCTGTTTCTGTGCCGTATATCCTATGTAAATTTGTTTAAATTTGTCAGAGTTCGCACTATGCAAGCTCTGACTAGTTTTTCAGGCTTTTCAGCAGCCTATCCAGAGGTCCTTAAAGTGACCGCTGGAGGCCACGGAAGAAGCCTGCAGGTAAGACAAAGATACTGCCTGCAAAGAAATTTAGGCAGTGGTGCCTTTGACCGATGCAGAAAATGCTGCTCTCCTGGTAGAAGTGAGCTGTAGGTCTTCAGCCAGCAGGTGACATATGTCCCCAATTCACCTCTGGGGGAAAGTGCAGCCCTCTGAGATGTTCGGAGAAACCTAAGTAAAACTCTCTTGGTCTGTGAACTCTATGAAGCGGATATCTTCATGTAGGGAACAAATGTCTTGTGCGATACCTCACCGTAGAGCCTTCAATTTAGCCTCCATGCCCTCATCAAAATAGAGTAACGGAAGGATTTCCATTGGGAAATCCATGCCCCACGGTTCAATACTTTCTTCAGACCTGACTAAATTGGAAAGTAAAACCTTTCGACAAAATCTCCAGGACCTCAAACAGCTAAAATTAATAATCAGACAAAGCAAGACCAATCTTCTGCTTCAGCTGACTAAATGGCCTCTTCGATGTGATACCTGCCTCAGGGATACAGCTGTCCGGCTCATACTGCCACTTTCGCAGTGGCAGATTTAATCAGGGTTGGGTTTGGGGCAGGAGTTGGAGACAATGGAGCGAGAAGACAGATAAGACCCACTGACCACTTTGAACTTTGGTGGGAGTGGGCTTTGTGGGGTGGGGGGGGGAATCTTCGAGGGGATTGGCACTTCTTATTCAGTTGAATTTTGCTGAAGTTTTATGGGGTGGGTTTTAGGCGGGCCTTTACCGCCCCATTTTACATTTTGCATCTCTCCAAAGCCACCTGAAAATGGGCAATAATTGAAAGGAAATGTTTTTTATTGTTCATTCTCGGGATGTGGGCGTCGCTGGCAAAGCCAGCATTTATTGTCCATCCCTAGTTGCCCTTGAGAAGGTGGTGGTGGGCCGCCTGCTTGAACCGCTGCAGTCTGTGTGGTGATGGTTCTCCCACAGTGCTGTCAGGGAGGGAGTTCCAGGATTTTGACCCAGCGACGATGAAGGAATGACAATGTATTTCCAAGTTAGCATGGTGTGTGACTTGGAGGGGAACTTGGAAGTGATGGTGTTGCCATGCGCCTGCTGCCCTTGTCCTTCTAGGCGGTAGAGGTTGCCGGTTTGGGAGGTGCTGCCGAAGAAGCCTTGGCGAGTTGCTGCAGTGCATCCTGTAGATGGTATAGCCTGTTGAATGATAAGATGAAGCAAGTTATTTTCATATTTTATAATGTTTTGTGTTTACTGTTATCCCTATAAAACCTGTTATGAACTGGGTCTGCTGTAGATTCAGTGGTTCAGTACTACAAGTCACTCTTGCAAGTGAACTAAATGCCCTTACTATATGGGGAGTTGACTCACGCCACCCTATGTCTACTTGCTGTCCCATCTAAAACCTAATAGACACCTACAAATCCTGCTGTCTGAACGTAACCCCTTGAGAGCTAGCTTCTCCTTGATTTATTCATTACTGGGATGTGGGCATCACTGGCACAGCCAGCATTTAATGCCCATCCCAAGTTGCCCTGAGAAAGTGGTGGTGGGCCACTTGGAGAGGTTTTGATACAACTGAGTGGCTTGCTAGGCCACTTCAGTGAGTAGTTAAGAGTCAAACCAGGTCGGTGTGTACCTCTCTTTATATTCTACACCATCGTGATAAAGGTGAGCATCTCATTGGACTCATCCAAAACTCTGCTGCCCGTATCCTAACTCGCACCAAGTCATGTTCACCCATCACTCCTGTGCTCGCTGACCGACAATGGCTCCCGGTCCGGCAACGCCTCGATTTTAAAATTCTCCTCCTTATTTTCAAATCCCTCCATGGCCTCGCCCCTCCTCCAGCCCTACAACCCTCCGAGGTCTCCGTGCTCCTCCAATTCTGGCCTTTTGAGAATCCCTGATTTTAATCACTCCACCATTGGCGGCCGTGCCTTCAGGCCCTAAGCTCTGGAATTCTTTCCCTAAACCTCTTTGCCTCTCCGCCTCTCTCTCTCTCTCCCCTTTAAGACGCTCCTTAAATCCTACCTCTTTGACCAAACTTTTGGTTACCTGTCTTAATATCTCTGTGTCTTGATGGCAAGTTTTGTCTGATAATCGCTCCTGTGAAGCGCCTTGGGATGTTTTACTACGTTAAAGGCGCTATATAAATGCGAGTTGTTGTTTGATGACATCACACCAGCGAGCTAACTTTTAATGGGTAATGTTCCTGGACTCCTTTGTTTATCTGTCCTCCCATAGTTCCTCTTCATTTAAACCTTACCTTCAAAATATACCCCCTCAAACTGCGGCCAGAATTTTCCGGGGTGGTAGCGGGCCCGATCGGTGGCGGATCGGGTGGGAAAGTTGTTATTTTTGACAGCGGGTCGGGAACCCGCCGTCATCCCGCCCCCCCACGCACCTTTCCCCCGGGCGCGTCTGTCATCGGGGAGCCGACCCGACCGGCCGCGGCGGGCGACCCAATTGAAATCATTATCAAGTAGTTTGCAGGCACTTGAAGGCTTTTTTCCACTTACTTTTTAAATTTCCCTGCATGGCCGCAGGATTCACCACGCCTGTCAACCTGAGGCGGGAGTTCAGTGGCCATTGCTCCAGCTGATCACTTGACAGCATCAAATGTGCAGTAAAAGCTCCCACCTGACAGATCATCACTTTCCTCAGGCAGAAGATGTTGCTCAGTCCATTCCCAGCACAGATTCTCCAGGCTGCAAGTCTTTCCAGCAAAGTCTCCATCCAGTGTCACCTCACTGGAAGAACCTCTCTCACCATTGACAGAATGCTTCTGTCATCTGTACTCCACCTGCCATCTATTCCATCAACATGGGTGCCTTTTATACTGTCTCATCTTGGTCCTCAGAATCCGACCACGATCAGCCCCAACACCAGCAGCACCAGGCACACCAGCAGCACCAACAACAACACCACCAACCTTCTCTGCAATCACCTGATGCGGCACAGGACACAGGGCATCAGCACCCGACCACATTGCTGCCCGGGAGGCCAGGGATGGCCTCACCATGGCCAGATTTACTTCACTTGATGCTGTACACCCTGGCTGTCACATGATGTGCCAGGTTGGCACCACCCCACACCAACACCATAAAGCATCCCTACAATGCCCAAACCATTCCTTTCACACTCATACAAAAGCAAAATACTGCGGACGCTGGAAATCTGAAATAAAAACAGAAAATGCTGGAAGTGCTCAGCAGGTCAGGCAGCATCTGTGGAGAGAGAAACAGAGTTAACATTGTGGGGGGTACCGTTATGTCTCACCATTCACTGCAACTCACTAAGCCACTTCCAAAGGTGCACACAAATCTGTCCAAGACTGGAAAGTGTTGAAAATAGAAAGATTCTGAAGTTTGACACCACATTAACAGAAACTTTACACAAACATCAGATTGTTGGTATTATTGCACTAGGATGATAGGTGGCTATGTCAATAGAGAGGGAAGGTTTTTATTCTTTTTTTATGAGATCTGGGTGTCAGCATTTATTGCCCATCCCTAGATGCACTTGAAGAGGTGGTGGTGAGTAGTCTTCTGGAACCACTGCAGTCCTTGTGGTGAAGGTACTCCCACAGTGCTGTTCGGTATTTTGTTTTGTAGCAGTTAGTTACAACTGAGTGACTTGCTGGGCCATTTGAGAGGGCCACATTCCACGAGTCAACCACATTGCTGGGGGTCTGGAGTCCAGAGCAAGTAAGGATGGCAAATTTCCTTTACCTAAAGGACATTAGCGAACCAGATGGGTATTTACGACAATCCGATAGTTTCCTGATACTAGCTTTTTATTCCAGATTTATTTAATTAACTGAATTTAAATTCCCCAGCTGCCGTGGTGGGATTTGAACTCACATCTCTGGATCATTAGTCCAGACCCTTGGGATTAACTAGCCCAGTGACATTACCACTACACTACCGTTCCGTTGTCGGTGTAAGTGCAAGGTAAGTTGGTGTGAGTAAGGATGTGCAGGAGTAAGGTAGGGAAGGCAGAATGATGGGGATGTGATGAGTGGCACAGCAAGATGAGGTTGAGTGTGGCTTTGTACTAATGTTTCGTGATCTACTGAGATCATTGAAAGGTTTGAGACACTGCACCCAGGTCCTCCTGACCACATCCCTGCTTGTGAGCTCCTCTGCAATCTGCACCCAGGCTGTTTTGGTCTCCTGGGGAGATGTCTTCCACCCATCGGAAGGGAAGAGGACCCCCCTGCGTGCTCCGACTCCTTCCATAAACACAGTGGGACGATTCCCTCTGGTCTCTCTGTGTGTTAGTCACACTGTAAACACAGACCCGAGGGAATCTCCCCGCTGTGTTTACAGTGTCACTAACACACACACACAGACCAGAGGGAATCTCCCCGCTGTGTTTACAGTGTCACTAACACACACACACAGACCAGAGGGAATTTCCCCGCTGTGTTTACAGTGTCACTGACACACACACACAGACCAGAGGGAATCTAACCGCTGTGTTTACAGTGGCACTAACACACACACACAGACCAGAGGGAATCTCCCCGCTGTGTTCACAGTGGCACTAACACACACACACAGACCAGAGGGAATCTAACCGCTGTGTTTACAGTGTCACTAACACACACACACAGACCAGAGGGAATCTCCCCGCTGTGTTTACAGTGTCACTAACACACACACGCACAGACCAGAGGGAATCTCCCCGCTGTGTTTACAGTGTCACTAACACACAGGGCCTTCAATATCTTACCTCCCAAAACCAGGCACGTTCCCAGCCAGTATGGCGAGGCCCAAGGCCCTGAATTAGCCCTCACGCCTCATCATCATAATTGGTGCAGGCCAGCGGGTGTGTGGGTGGGTGGAGAGGATGGGGTGCAGGGAGTGAACTGAAGGGAGAGGACTGTGATAGGGTGGAGGGCAGGCGCGATTAATCGACTGAAGTGATAATGGAGCAATGCAAAATGAGGTGATAATGGGACAAGTACAAACACAGGACCGGTCCAGTGGAATTGCCTCTCTGCTCTCGTACCTTGCTTCTTTTTTCTGTCAGCATTGTATCAAGACGGTAGATTTGGTAGAATGCCTTCCTTTGGGACGTCACCCTTGAACGGCCTGGCTCTAATTGTAAGGCTATGACCCCGTGTTCTGGACTCCCCCCACCAGAGGAAATAGTTTCTCTCTATCCACCCTATCAAATTCTTTAATCATCTTAAAAATCTCAATTAGCTCACCCCTTAATCTTCTATACTCCAGGGAATACAAGCCTAGTCTATTCAACCTGTCCTCAAAATTTAACCCTTTTAGCCCCGGTATGATTCTGGTGAATCTGCGCTGCTCCCCCTCCAAGGCCAGTATATCCTTCCTGAGGTGTGGTGCCCAGAGCTGAACGCAGTGCTCTAGAATGGGTCTAACCAGAGCTCTGTACAGCTGTAACATAACTTCCACCCCTTTGTATTCCAGCCCCCTTGAGATAAAGGCCAACATTCCATTAGCCTTTTCACTATTTTCTGTACCTGTCCACTAGCTTTTAGTGATTTCTGTACTTGGACCCCTCAATCTCTCTGCAACGCCTCAGTTGGATCCAACTGAGCCAAGGCTGCCACTATTCCATGACATTGCTGCACCTTGTCTATCTCGGTGGTAGAGGTCGTGTGCGGGACGCGGGGGGGAGGGGGGCTCTGGAGGGTGGTGCTGTTGCTGAGGATGGAGCTCCCTTGCAGCAATCGGTCCTGTCAATGCAAAGGCTGCAGTGGCGGTGGTGGAAGGGGTGGACATTGAGTCCTGTGGCAAGGAGACATGAATCAAGTGAACATCATCTGTCTTGAATGGTGTCAAAAAGCTTCTTGGAGGGTTGCAAAGGACCTTGAAGCTTGGTGAAATGTCGAGAGGTAAGAAGTGTTAGTGGACAACTATGACAATCTTAACAGAAAAACAAAATCCCTTCATTTCCAAGCCCTCGCACTCCCCTAGAGTAATGCCATGCTAAGCAGTCAGACAGCCAGTTGCTGCATTGATTTTCCATTCTGCTCACGGTTTAATTGAGTCCTTAGTTTAGAGAATCATGTTTAATGACAACCCTATAATCACCGATCTGGGTACATCGGCAGTTATTTTGGGCCTGTGCCCATCTCTCTCCTGTGTTGGTTTGACGTCCTTTTGAGCTCTGGAGCTATTGGGTTGGATAGTTTGACTCGCCCATTGTTGTGTTCCGGGGTTTGAGACCCCAGGGAGTTTTCACTTTACCCTTTTCCTTCCTGACAACACAAGGATTGATCTCCGTCTGAAGGGCCCCTACTTTTATTTTGTCGTCAATTCTTGGTGATTACATTGGCAGAGGAGAGGAAACATTTGGGACCCGCTCCAACAGAGACCCCATTATCAGAGGATTACAAACACAGAACCCATTCCAGCAGAGACCCCATAGTCCACAGTCCATGCTAGCAGAATTTTCCGATGAAGATATTGTTAAAACACCTGTCTGTGTACATCAGATTTTGGTGTCGCCAACCCCTTTAACCAGTAGACCATCTCTAGATGCCAGGTTCACAATGAGACCTATTCCAATTAGTCTAGGAAGAATCTTATTTCCTCTTTCCAAGGCAGCCCCCCTTATTTGATGCAGTCTAGATTGGCCAGATTGGTCTTTTGGATGTGACTTTAAAGCGAGGCCCTGTCTGCCCCTCTCAGGTGAATGTAGAGATCCCATGGCACTATTTTGAAGAAGAGCAGAGGGAGTTCTCCCCGGTGTCCTGGACATTATTTATCCCTCAATCAACATCACTAAAACAGATGGGGGGGTGAAGTTGGCTATCGTCCCGTTTGGGGCGGTAACTTGTGAAATTTTGAAAATTTTGCGCCAGCGCTAAGGATTCTGAACTTTTACTAAATTGTGTGTTAGCGCCCCAGGAAGGAAGTGGGGCGCTAAATCAAACGCTAATGACCTCAGTGGGGTGCTACCAGCAGAGCGCTACTGAATTTCAGGTGCAATGCATTCAGCAATGATCCTTCACACTGGTTCCTTCCAGCTCTTAAGGGGGAGGTTGCATCATTGTGCAGATGCTCATTTTCAGCATTGCTGGCTTTGAGGCGAGCTGTGAAGCAACTGAAACCCCTGATGGCTGTGGCTGTTCCCACTCCCAGGGAGTGAGCTCGTCGGTTCACAGACGTGGCATTGGAGGCATTGGTGGCTGGAGTGGAGCGAAGGAGGGCAGTGATGTTCCCTGGCCTCTGGAAGGAGGCCATCGCCTCAGGTGTTCAGGGCAATGTGGAGGGAAGTGGCCCAAGAGGTCTCGGCCAGTAGTGTGGTGGAACGCAGCCTGACACAGTGCCGCAAGAAATTCAATGACCTCAGTCGGGTGGTCAAGGTAAGTACGTGCTTCAACAGCTCCTACATACCAGCATCTGAACTTCAGTCTGTGCACAATGCGCAAAGAACCACACCGCCATCACTCACCCACCAAACATCTTCACCTACTCAAACTCACATCCACATCTCACGCCTTGCCTACAATCATAGCTATTCAACGACAGCAGACATATCTCCCAAACACATAGCTGGACTCTGACTCAAACACATTTGTTTCTCTTGCAGGCCAAGATGGCCCACAATAGGAGGGAGCAGCAGAGAACAGGCGGGGGTGATGCGCAGCTCCAGCAGCTCTCAGCTCTTAGGACAAGTTGCCTGGTCCAGATGGCTTGCATCCCAGGTTGCTAAGGGAATTGGGGGAGGAGATAACGGAAGGGCTTGCCATAATTTTCCAATCTTCCCTAGATGCGGGGGAGGTGCATGAGGATTGGATAGTGGCAAATGTGACACCATTGTTCAAGAAAGGGTGTAAGGACAATCCTAGTAACTACAAGCCGGTCAGTTTAACAACAGTGGTGGGTAAAGTTTTAGAAACAATAATCAAGAAAAAAATGAACGGGCATTTGGAGAGGTTTAAGCTAATTAAGGAGAGCCAACATGGGTTTGTAAAAGGCAGATCGTGTTTGACTAATCTAATTGAATTTTTTGATGAAGTAACAGGGAGGATTAATGAAGGGAATGCAATGGATGTTGTCTACATGGATTTTCGGAAGGCGTTTGACAAAGTACCACATAGAAGCTGGTTAACAAAATTGAGGCTGATGGAATAGGTGGGTCAGTGGCAGCTTGGATAAGGAATTGGTTTAAGGACAGAAAACAGCGAGTTGTGGTAAATGGCTGTTTTTCAGACTGGAGGATGGTAGACAGTGGTGTTCCCCAAGGGTCAGTGCTGGGGCCACTGCTTTTTTTGATATATATAAATGACCTGGATATTGGAATACAAAGTAGAATGTCTAAATTTGCCGATGACACCAAACTTGGGGGTGTGGCAAACAGTGATGATGATAACAATCGACTGCAACAGGACATGGAAAGGCTAGCAGAATGGGCAGACAAGTGGCAGATGGAATTTAATAGAGAAGTGTGAGGTGATGCATTTTGGCAGAAGGAACAGGGAGAGGCAATATACACTTAATGGCACAGTTTTAAAGAGTGTGCAGGGACAGAGGGACCTGGGAGTTAATGTGCATAGGTCCCTGAAGGTGGCAGGACATATTGAGAGAGTGGTTAGCAAAGCATATGGGATCTTGGGCTTCATAAATAACTGTATTGAGTACAAAAGTAGAGAAGTTATGCTGAACCTTTATAAAGCACTGATAAGGCCACAACTCGAGTATTGCGTCCAGTTCTGGTCACCACACTTTAGGAAGGATGTGAAGGCCCTTGAGAGGGTGCAGAGCAGATTTACCAGAATGGTTCCGGGGATGGGGTATCTTAGCTACAAGGACAGGTTGGAGAAACTGGATTTGTTTTCATTAGCGCAAAGGAGGTTGAGGGGTGACTTGATAGAGGTGTACAAGATTATGACGGGTTTGGATAGGCTAGACGGGGAAAGGCTGTTCCCACTAGTTGATGGTACAAGGACTAGGGCACACAGATTTAAGGTTTTGGGCAAGAGATACAGGGGGGATGTGAGGATGTGACCTGGAATTCGTTGCCGACGGAAGTGGTGGAAGCGGAGACACTCAATGTTTTCAAGGAGAGACTGGATAGGTACTTGAGGGAAATAAACTTGCAGGGCTACAGGGATAGAGCGGGGGAATGGGACTGACTGGATTGCTCTACAGAGAGCCGGCACGGACTCGATGGGCCGAATGGCCTCCTTCTGTGCCGTTATGACTCTATGACTCTCAGACCTTGAGGAGCGAGTGCTGCGACTCATTAGGCAGCAGGTGGTGGGCGCCGTGGCCGTCGGTGACATTGACCCCGTTGGGCGCAAAAACGGTCTCTTCAGCCCCTCTCCTTCTCTCATTCCACTTCCCCCTCACCACAAACCTTTCTCACTTTCCACCTCCTGAGAATGTCTGCATTCCTTGCTCCATTCCTGCCCCCCTGCCCTCACCTTAACATGAGTCTTGTGCCTTTATGCTTTCAGATAATCAGCAACCAGATGACCAGCCTGTCCCTGAGCCCCCTACTGAGAGTGAGGAAGGAGAAGCGAAGGAGGAACAAAGCACCGCATCACTGCATACTCATCCGCAGACACCACCTCAGATACTGGCACTACGCGATCTTTAGAGGCACCTTTAGTAGAGGGGTCTGCACTGGGTGATGCACCGGGGACGAGCGGGCTGCAGCAAGGCCAGGGGGAAAGGGTAGCTCGGGAGCCAGCTCCCTGGAGGGCGAGATCGTGCGCAAGTTCTGCTGCACAGGACTCAGATGAGGACCTCGATGGGGAGGCGTTCACAAGAAGGCTGATGGCCATGCACAGCGAGATGATAGGTGCAACGGCAAGGGTGCCCGAGAGCCTCTTGGCAATGGTAAGGAGCGTGGAGGAGTCTGCCTCCAACATTGCACAGAGCTCAGTGCACACCATAGAGCCCATCATTTCCAGTCTGCAAAGGATGGTGGACTTCCAGAGAGATCATGGTGACCCAGACCTCATGCCACGTGTGATGGGCGATGTCGCAGCTTCCATTGCAGCACAGGCGGAAGCGACGCAACGTCTTAGTGCTGTAATGCAGTCTATGGTTGCTGCCATCGAGTTTCAGATTGCTCTCATGCAGTCTCAGCTTGATACCACGAAAGCTCTGACTGCTGCCATCATCGCTGGGTCCACCACAGTCCACCAGGGATCTCATGGTGTCGCAGCAGGCCAGCAATCTGTGCTCTAGCAGATTGCTAGGGATGCTGAGGTGCTGCCCCGGGGGGAGTGGGAGTTGGTCAGTGGAGCAGGAAGCTGCTGTCCTCTCTCAGGATGACAGCATTCCTGATCCCACCACTGGCACTCTGCTATTGTACTTGTCGCTGCCTGTCATCCAGCCAGCCCAGACTGCCGCCACCCAGCCTGAGGTGCTGCAGTGTAAAGCCGGGCCTTCCAGGCCCAGAGCTGGTCGAGGGCGTCCTGCAAGGCCATCTGTGGTCTCTGGCACCGACACTCAGCAGCCTTCCACCCGTTCTGCTGCAGCCACTGGGGAGACACTACGTAGGAGCAGTAGATTAGGAAAGGGGACTGTAAAGAGAGGAGGCAAGGGTTTGCACGAGGGTGATTCGTCAATATTGTTGTATATATATGTATAAATTTATTACTAGAATGTTACAGATTTGGTGCTGTGTCTCATTTCAGTTCTGGGGTGTGGTATGGAATCACAAAGTGATGGAATGATGGCGCTTTGGGACGTCCTGAGGTCAGGAAAGGCGCTATAGAAATGCAAGTCTTTCTTCTTCTTAGCTGTGCTCACAGACTCAACACAATGGTGTTGAACCTTGGTGCCCTCTTTTAACCTGAACCGATGCTGCAAACTCCACATCCTATTCGTTGCCAAGACAACCTATTTCCCCCTCTGGACCATCACCCTTAGCTCACGCCCACTGCCGCTGAAATCCCCGTCATCGCTTCACCATTTCGAGGATTGAATTCTCCAGGGCTCTCCGTGTCACCATTCAGCAATTGCAACTTGCCCAAAGCACTGCTGCCTTCCCTCAGCCCTGCTCCCCCATCACCTTGGTCCTTCTGATCCCTGCTATCAGTCACCACCACTGGCTCTTCGTCCCCCCGGTATGCTGAACTCAAAACCCTCACCCTGCTTTCCGAACCTGTTGGTGACCCTGACTGTCCCGACTCTGCAACCTGCTCCAGCCCTCCTTGCCAGCAGAGATCTTTGGACATCTGATCTCTGTGCAATTCCTTCGAGGATATTCTGACACAAGCCATCTCCTTGAATAGATTGCAACGTTATATTGTTCCTATTGTTCTAAACACTAACCATCCTCTCTACTAAATGAAAGTGTTATATCAATCTTGAGGTGTCTATTATTGTATACACCAACCATCCCACGGCTAGATAATTGTGTTGTCTCACTCCCACGTGTTTATGATTCTGTGTTTGAAGTTGTTATAATTATCTGACAAGACACACTCCCCCTCATGCAACCAGGGTAGGCAACGTGATTTGAACTGTTACATATAATGTGATAGGAGAGGTGATGAATGAATACTTTTCGTCAGTGTTCACCGAGGAGAGGGGCCATGTTCTTGAGGATGAGAGTGTGATAAAGGTGGATAGGCTGGAGGTGGTAGATGTTCTGAGGGAAGATGTTTTAGCAATTTTGAAGAACCTGACGGTCGATAAGTCCCCTGGGCCAGATGGGATATATCCTAGGATTCTTTGGGAGGCAAGGGAGGAGATTGCAGAGCCTCTGGCTTTGATCTTTGGGTCCTCACTGTCCACGGGAATGGTGCCAGAGGACTGGAGAGTGGCGAATGTTGTTCCTCTCTTCAAGAAAGGAAATAGGAATGACCCTGGTAATTATAGGCCGGTTAGTCTTACTTCGGTGGTTGGTAAGATAATGGAAAAGGTCCTGAGGGATAGGATTTATGACCATTTGGAAAGGGGCAACTTAATCAGGGATAGTCAACACGGATTCGTGAAGGGTAAGTCTTGCCTAACAAATTTGATTGAATTCTTTGAGGAGGTAACTAAGTGTGTAGATGAAGGTAGAACAGTTGATGTCGTATACATGGATTTTAGTAAGGCGTTTGATAAGGTTCCCCATGGTCGTCTCATGAAGAAAGTAAGGAGTTGTGGGATAGAGGGAAATTTGGCCGATTGGATAAGTAACTGGCTATCTCATAGAAGGCAGAGGGTGGTGGTGGATGGAACATTTTCGGACTGGAGACCAGTTACCAGCGGTGTGCCACAGGGGTCGGTGCTGGGTCCTCTGCTGTTTGTGATTTTTATCAATGACTTGGAGGAGGGGACTGAAGGGTGGATCAGTAAATTTGCTGATGACACCAAGATTGGTGGAGTAGTGGATGAGGTGGAGGGCAGTTGTAGGCTGCAAAGAGACATTGATAGGATGCAGAGCTGGGCCGAAAAATGGCAGATGGAATTTAACCCTGATAAGTGCGAGGTGATTCATTTTGGTAGGGCAAATTTGATTAAGGATTACAGGGTCAACGGCAGGGTTCTGAGGAACGTGGAGGAGCAGAGGGATCTGGGGGTTCATATCCACAGATCTCTGAAGGTTGCCACTCAAGTGGATAGAGCAGTAAAGAAGGCCTATGGTGTGTTGGCATTTATTAACAGAGGGTTTGAGTTTAAGAACCGTGAGGTTATGCTGCAACTGTACAGGACCTTGGTGAGACCACATTTGGAATATTGTGTGCAGTTCTGGTCACCTCACTATAGGAAGGACGTGGAAGCATTGGAAAGAGTGCAAAGGAGATTTACCAGGATGCTGCCTGGTTTGGGGGGGGAGGTCTTATGAGGAAAGATTGAGGGAGTTGGGGCTTTTCTCTTTAGAGCGGAGGAGGATGAGAGGCGACTTAATAGAGGTTTATAAGATGATGAGGGGGATAGATAGAGTGGATGTTCAGAGACTATTTCCTCGGGTAGAGGCAGCTGTTACAAGGGGGCATAACTATAAGGTGCATGGGGGGAGATATAGAAGGGATGTCCGAGGTAGATTCTTTACTCAGAGAGTGGTTGGGGTGTGGAATGGACTGCCTGCTGTGATAGTGGAGTCGGACACTTTAGGAACTTTCAAGCAGTTATTGGATAAGCACATGGAGCACACCAGAGTGATAGGGAGTGTGATAGCTTGATCTTGGTCTCGGACAATGCTCGGCACAACATCGAGGGCCAAAGGGCCTGTACTGTGCTGTACTGTTCTATGTTCTATATGTTCTATGATTAAACACCAACATGGCCGAATGGCCTACTCCTGCTCCTATTTTTTTTCTCTATGGACTGGTTGGGCCGAATGGCCTGTTTCTGTGTTGTGATTTCTACATAGTCGGTGAACTTCAAACACAGCCGTCCAAAGTTTCTTTCTCGGCCAACGTAGCGGAGACATTCAGCTGCTTAAAATAGCAGAGGGAGGGATTGGAGATGAATGCTTTGAGATTTCATACATTGAGTGTCCCACGGGGCAACGTCAAGTCTGAGAATTGAAAGAGGAATAAAACAACTTCAAACAGCTGGAAATATCAACTATATGATTCAACTTTACATCGAGAGTTGCATCCGATTGAAAATTCAGATCTCCATAGTAACCAACCCTGATGTCCCCCCCGCCATCCCTCGCCTCCCCACCATGCGGTTCAATTATAAAGGCGAGCGATCCATTTGAGAGCTGAATTCTTTGCAGCAGTTTCATGTTCTGTGGGACGATCACTTTGAAACCACCACACGGTGTTTCTGCTTGTCATTTTTCCTGTAAGGTCCGGGCTTTGAATCTCGTCTGATCTCTGGTTCCTTCTCCTTTTCCCTCCGTCCTTCCTGCAGTCTATTTGCTTGATGGCGTGCCAAGCTTTGGCTTTCTCTGCCTCGCTTTCCGCTTAATGAACTGCCTGGCCTGCCACCCCAGCGCACTCTCCTCTGTAAAGGAGCGGCTCAAGGGCTGCCTGCCTGCTGATCAAGAACTCTCTGATCTTTCAAAGGTAATTATGGCTCCCATCTGGACAGCGCATCATCCCAACAGCCCCTCCTGCAGCGAAGATAGATGTCCCCACCTCACCCCCCTCCCACTTCTGGCTTGAGCATTTTTCTTATTCAGTAAATTGACTACAGAATAGGCGACGACAAAGATGCAAAAAGGGTGTATTCTACAAACCGTAGAGACAGGTGACCATCAAATGCACCATTCAGGCATGAACTGGCTTTATGCTTCTTCTTATTAAATATCAAAGTATGTCACGAAACTACAAAGAAGGAAGCTTGTAATACCTATGTAAAAAGAAAGACTTGCATTTCTATCGCACCTTTCACAACCACAGGACGTCCCAAAGCACTTTACAGGCAATGAAGTACTTTTTGAAGTGCAGTCACTGTTGTAATGTAGGGAACGCGGCAGCCAATTTGCGCACAGCAAGCTCCCACAAACATCAATGTGATAATGACCAGAAAATCTGTTTTTAGTGATGTTGGTCGAGGGATACATATTGGTCCAGGACACCGGGGAGATCTCCCCTACTCTTCCTTGAATAGTGCCACGGGATCTTTTAAATCCACCTGAGAGGGCAGACGGGGCCTCGGTTTAAAGTGTCATCCGAAAGACGGCACCTCCGACAGTGCAGCACTCCCTCAGCGCTGCACTGGGAGCGTCAGCCTGGATTATTGTGCCCAAGTCTCTGCAGTGTGGGCTTGAACCCACGACCTATCTGACTCAGAGGCGAGGGCGCTACCCGCTGAGCCACGGCCAAGGTTGAGGCCGGCGGCTACTTGGGCCTGTAGTAACCAGAGGGATTCCTGCCTCCACCGCTTTCAATTTGCCCGATGATTGTCGAGTTAAGCTGGCCGATGATTTTTATTGCCGTCAGTTCATCTTACCCGCGCGCCGCCTCCCAGGAATGACTTCCATCCTGCAGAGGAAGTGCAGATCATTAAGGAAGTAAATTAAGCAGGGCTGTGGTCTCCATAGAAACATTCTCAAGTGAAATAAAAAGCTCTGGAAGTTCAGCATTATTTATAGCTCCCTGATGCAGCACCAAGTGTACATACACATCATTAACACCAGAGAGCTTCTCAGCTCGTCAGCTGACCAAAACATTTGCAGGAACAGGCCTACGCATTGGAACATATTCCTCAATTAGCCCATCGTAAAGCTGTCCTGTCAGGTGTTGGGATCCTGTATGCCAGCAGGTTTTTAGTGCAGGTGACACTAAACCTGGAAGTATAGTGAACAGTGAGGAGGAGAGTGATAGACTTCAGGAAGACTTAGACAAGCTGGTGGAATGGGCGGACACGTGGCAGATGAGATTTAATGCAGAAAAGTGCGAAGTGATACATTTTGGTTGGAAGAACGAGGAGAGAAAATATAAACTAAAAGGTACAATTCTAAAGTGGGTGCATGAACAGAGATACCTGGGGGTATATGTGCACAAATCGTTGAAGGTGACAGGGCAGGTTGAGAAAGCAGTTAAAAAAGCATACAGGATCCTGGTCTGCATAAATAGAGGCATAGAGTACAAAAGCAAGGAAGTTATGATGAACTTTTATAAAACACTGGTTCAGCCACAACTGGACTACTGTGTCCAATTCTGGGCACCGCACTTTAGGAAGGATGTGAAGGCCTTAGAGAGGGTGCAGAAAAGATTTACGAGAATGATTCCAGGGATGAGGGACTTCAGTTACGTGGATAGACTGGAGAAGCTGGGGTTGTTCTCCTTAGAGCAGAGAAGGTTGAGAGGAGATTTGATAGAGGTGTTCAAAATCATGAGGGGTCTAGACAGAGTAGATAGAGAGAAACTGTTCCCATTGGCGGAAGGGTCGAGAACCAGAGGACACAGATTTAAGGAGATTTGCAGAAGAACCAAAGGCGACATGAGGAAAAACTTTTTTACGCAGCGAGTGGTTGTGATCTGGAATGCACTGCCTGAGAGGGTGGTGGAGGCAGATTCAATCGTGGATTTCAAAAGGGAATTGGATAAGTACCTGAAGGAAAAATAAATTCAGGGCTACGGGGAAAGGGCGGGGGAGTGGGACTAGCTGAAGTGCTCTTGCGGAGAGCCAACACCAGCTCGATGGGCCGAATGGCCTCCTTCTGTGCTGTAACCATTCTATGATTGTATGATTCTAGGTCAGGAACTAATGTTTCCTATTTTGATTTTCCATGCGTCCTCAGCTGAAGACACTGACCTCTAATGTGTGACTCAAGACAGTGAGTGCCGACAGGCTGTTTGACCACGACAGAAGAGGGGTTCCCCAGTGGCAGGGCCATTATAGAGCCATAGAAGGCTATCACAGAATCATAGCATGGTTACAACACGGAAGAAGCCCATTCAGCCTGTCGAGCCCGTGCCGGCTCTCTGCAAGAGCACCTCAGCTAGTCCCACTCCCCTTAAGGTTACAGCATTGAAGGAGGCTATTTAGCCCATCATATCTGTGCTGGCTTTTTGAAAGAGCTATCCAATGAGTCCCACTCCCCTGCTCTTTCCTTTTCAAGCATATATCCAATTTCTCTTTTGAAAGTTACTCTTGAATTTCTTTTCATTATCCTTTCAGGCAGCGCATTCCAGATCACAACAACTCGCTGCGTAAAGACATTTCTCCTCATCTCCCCCTCTGGTTCTTTTGCCAATTATCTTACGTCTGTGTCCGTTGGTTACCGACCCTCCTGCCACTGGAAACAGCTTCTCCTTATTTACTCTATCAAGACCACCTCATGATTTTGAACGCCTCCATTAAATCTTCCCTTAGCCTTCTCTGCTGTAGGGAGAACAACCCCAGCTTCTCTAGAACCTCCACATAACTGAAAGAACGACTTGCATTTATATAGCGCCTTTCGTGACCTCAGGTCATCCCAAAATGCTTTACCGCCAATGAAGTAATTTTTAAATGTAGCCACTGTTGTAATGTAGGAAACGTCATAGCCAACGTGCGCACAGCAAGCTCCCACGCAAACAGCAATATGATAATGACTAGAAAATCTGTTTTTAATTATGTTGTTTTTAGGAATAAATATTGAAGTCCCTCATCCCTGGGATCATTCTCTTACATCTCCTCTGCACCCTCTCTAACCTTGACATCCCCCCCCCCCCCTCCTGCTGCCCGATCTCTCCCGGACCCACATCGATTTCCTCTCCCCCCCACCCCCGCACCAAACCCGACCTCTACCTCCCTCCTCTCCGCTGCCCCCAGCTGTGGCCTGGTGCCCCAGGCCTACCCACCCGAGAGCTAGCCGGGCTCTCAATCTGGCTGGCCCCGCTGGGAAATGGATTCCAGAAATGTCAATCAGGCCCTGCCATTAAACCCGTTAGGACCCGAGGGAAACCCGTTCTTCCGGGTTTCCTAACCGCTAAACTGCCCCCTCTCCCTCCCCGCCTCCCCAGAAATACTGGAGCTAATGTGAGAATGAAATAAATCCTGAGTGACAGTACACTGCAGAAGGGAGACCATTCGGCCCATCGAGCCTGTGCGGCTCTCTGAAAGAACTGCCTGCTTAGTCCCATTCCCCTGCCCTTTCACCGTACCCTCTTCATTTTTTCTTTCTCACATATTTACCCGTGTTAACAAAGCAAAACAAAAACAAGAGTTAACATTGGGTCCGTGCATTTAAAATATTTACTCCCAGGAGTAAGTTTAAGAGCACGGGGGCAAAACTTCACGCTCATTCAATTAATTCCAAATCATAGAAACATAGAAGATAGGAGCAGGAGTAGGCCATTCGGCCCCTTGAGCCTGCTCCGCCATTTGATGAGATCATGGCTGATCAGAAAATGATGACCCTTAACATAGCATTAGTGCGAGTCCCGACTCTAACACGGGCAGGTTAAGCCCTGAGATGTGTTGTGGGAGTGAGAAGGGGGTTGAGCGATATGGTGGGCAAATGGGCAGGTGGGCAGGTGGGCAGGTGAGCAGGTGGGCTGGTGGGCAGGTGAGCAGTTGGGTAGGTGGACAGGTAGGCAGGTTGACAGGTGGACAGGTGAACAGGTGGGCAGACGGGCACATGGGTAGGTGGACAGGTGGGTAGGTGGGCAGGTGGGCAGGTGGGTAGGTAGGCAGGTGAGCAGGTGGGCAGGTGGGCAGGTGGGCAGGTGAGCAGGTGGGCAGGTGGGCAGGTGGACAGGTGGGCAGGTGGGCACATGGGTAGGTGGATAGGTGGGTAGGTGGGCAGGTGGGCAGGTGGACAGGTGGGCAGGTGAGCAGGTGGACAGGTGGGCAGGTGACCAGTTGGGTAGGTGGGCAGGTGGGCACATGGGTAGGTGGACAGGTGGGCAGGTGGGCAGGTGGGCAGGTGAGCAGGTGGGCAGGTGGGTAGGTGGGCAGGTGGACAGGTGGGCAGGTGGGCAGGTGAGCAGGTGGGCACATGGGTAGGTGGGTAGGTGGGCAGGTGGACAGGTGGGCAGGTGACCAGTTGTGTAGGTGGGCAGGTGGGCACATGGGTAGGTGGACAGGTGGGTAGGTGGGCAGGTGGGGAGGTGGACAGGTGGGCAGGTGGACAGGTGGGCAGGTGGGCAGGTGAGCAGCTGGGCAGGTGGACAGGTGGGCAGGTGGGCACATGGGTAGGTGGGCAGGTGGGCAGGTGAGCAGGTGAGCAGGTGGGCAGGTGGACAGGTGGGCAGGTGGGCAGGTGAGCAGGTGGACAGGTGGGCAGGTAGACAGGTGGGCAGGTGGGTAGATGGGCACATGGGTAGGTGGGCAGGTGGGCAGGTGGGCAGGTGGGCAGGTGGGCAGGTGAGCAGGTGGGCACATGGGTAGGTGGGTAGGTGGGCAGGTGGGCAGGTGGACAGGTGGGCAGGTGACCAGTTGTGTAGGTGGGCAGGTGGGCACATGGGTAGGTGGACAGGTGGGTAGGTGGGCAGGTGGGGAGGTGGACAGGTGGGCAGGT
Organism: Squalus acanthias; assembly: GCA_030390025.1. Taxonomy (NCBI): domain Eukaryota; kingdom Metazoa; phylum Chordata; class Chondrichthyes; order Squaliformes; family Squalidae; genus Squalus; species Squalus acanthias. The sequence continues at coordinate 171,524,139 of CM059428.1, read as the reverse complement.
GGACAGGTGGGCAGGTGGGCAGGTGAGCAGCTGGGCAGGTGGACAGGTGGGCAGGTGGGCACATGGGTAGGTGGGCAGGTGGGCAGGTGAGCAGGTGAGCAGGTGGGCAGGTGGACAGGTGGGCAGGTGGGCAGGTGAGCAGGTGGACAGGTGGGCAGGTAGACAGGTGGGCAGGTGGGTAGATGGGCACATGGGTAGGTGGGCAGGTGGGCAGGTGGGCAGGTGGACAGGTGGGCAGGTGGACAGGTGGGCAGGTGGGCAGGTGGGCAGGTGGGCAGATGGACAGGCGAGCAGGTGAGCAGGTGGGCAGGTGGAAAGGTGGGCAGGTGGGTAGGTGAGCAGGTGGGCAGGTGGGCAGTTGGACAGGTGGGCAGGTGGGCAGGTGGACAGGTGAGCAGGTGGGCAGGTGGACAGGTGGGCAGGTGGGCAGGTGGGCAGGTGAGCAGGTGGGTAGGTGGGCACATGGGTCGGTGGACAGGTGGACAGGTGGGCAGGTGAGCAAGTGGGCAGATGGGCAGGTGGGCAGGTGGGCAGGTGGGCACATGGGTAGGTGGACAGGTGGACAGGTGGGCAGGTGGGCAGGTGGGCAGGTGGACAGGTGAGCAGGTGGACAGGTGAACAGGTGGGCAGGTGGGCAGGTGTGCAGGTGGACAGGTGGGCAGGTGGGCAGGTGGGCAGGTGTGCAGGTGGACAGGTGGGTAGGTGGGCAGGTGGGCAGGTGGGCAGGTGAGCAGGTGGACAGATGGGCAGGTGGGCAGATGGACAGGTGGGCAAGTGGGCACATGGGTAGGTGGGTAGGGTGTGTTTTGATGGCTTTTCATAGAATTACATAGAATTTACAACACAGAAACAGGCCATTCGGCCCAACTGTCCTATGAGGATGAGATTGAGTAGATTGGGCCTATACTCTCTGGAGTTTAGAAGAATGCGAGGTGATATTGAAACATACAAGATTCTGAAGGGGACTGACAGGGTAGATGCTGAGAGGTTGTTTCCCCTGGCTGGAGTGTCTAGAACTAGGGAGCACAGTCTCAGGCCATTTAAGACCGAAATGAGGAGGAATTTCTTCACTCAGAGGGTTGTGAATTTTTGGACTTCTCTACTCCAGAGGGCTGTGGATGCTGCGTCATTGAGTATATTCAAGGCTGAGATCAATAGATTTTTGGACTCGAGGGGAATCGAGGGATATGGGGATCGGGTGGGAAAGTGGAGTTGAGGTTGAAGATCAGCCATAATCTTATTGAATGGTGGAGCAGGCTCAAAGGGCCGTATGGACTACTCCTGCTCCTAATCCTTATGTTCTTAACTGCTACATGCTGGTGTTTATGCTCCACACAAGCCTCCTCCCACCCCTCTTCATCTCACCCTATCAACATATCCTTCTATTCCTTTCTCCCTCCTGTACTTATCCAGATTCCACTTAAATGCATCTATGCTATTCGCCTCAACTACTCCCTGTGGTAGCGAGTTCCACATTCTAACCACTCTCTGAGTAAAGAAGTTTCTCCTGAATTCCCTATTGGATTTATCAGTGACTATCTTATATTCATGGCCCACCCACAAGTGGAAGCATCTTCTTTGCATCTACCCTATCAGACTGATTTATAATTGTAAAGACCTCTGTCAGGTCAGCCCCTTCAGCCTGCTCGTGTCTAGTGAACGGAGCCCCAGCCTGTTCAATCTCTCCTGACTTTGCCAAGACCTTGCTGGAGCCTTGATTGTTAACGGTGTGTCTGGTGATATTTAGAGCTGCTGTAAAATGTCACAGCAAAAAAACGCACGGCTGGGACTTGACATTTCTGTGTTGGAACCTCTGGCGAGACAATCTGTGGCTGAGGCCGGCGTTTTTCTCATTAAAGCCCCTCCACACAAGGGGCTTCACTCCCATTATTGGTTCTGGGAGTTACAGGCCCAGAGCAATGATGCGAGCAAGGAATTGCAGAGAGAAAGAGCCAAAAGGAAGGGGCTGTATCGACTGGAGGGCAATAGTATGAGATGGTAATTAAAAGTAACAGGAAAGCGTGGAGTGAGAAAGGGTCGCTTGACACACGCCTTCCACACATCTGCTCCTTTGCACACTCAACCCACTTATTTAAAGACAGAACGACTTGCATTTATATCGCAGCAACGTTCCCACTGAGCTGCGCGGGTGAACAACAGACAGTTTGAAAGGCAAGGGCAGAGAATGAAAATATCCAGGTCTAGGGAACGGGATAAACATTGGGCCGAAGCACTTGCTGTATTATGAACAAAGCTTGTAGCACAAAGGCGAAGGCTGAAAAGATTAGATGCCGGGTAAACACCTACAAATGCGGCCTCAGCAAAACGCGCCGCCTACGTATTCGTACCTACGCATTACGTCAGCACAGGCCAAGGTTGCGTTATAGTATAAGAATAGATCCTGGTTCCCATTCAAGGCCGAGCGTCGGGAGGGTCAGGAGCCACGCAGCCGTGCGGAGGGCCTGGATGGCTGGAGCTGGTCACGCCATGACTGGTGCTGGTCTCGAGGTAGTCGGAGCCTGGGAACCAGGTTGTATTATTTGCACGCCATTTAATGGCCCAGAAATTGCGGTCGGAAGCGTGGCTCCGGAGAACGCCTGCGACCCGCGAAACGTCTACGAAATTACCTGCTGGCGGCCAGGCTGCGAAGGGTGGCGGTCTCGGGCCTCCAGGCGAACGGCAGCGTAAAGGCGCACGGATCCCAGGGACGCAGGATCACGTGGTCCCGGTCCTCCAATGACAAACCACTCGTGCGTGAATCGTAAGCGGAGTTATTGTCGCCGGGCTAACGACCCTTTGTAACCACTAAGAAATCCGCTAACATATATTATTAAAAAGAAGAGAAAGAGTCAAAAGCTAATTGCTATTGCTCAGAGAAAGGAAAATGGGCGAGCATCCCAAGAACGTTGAGTGGAACCATTGTCGGGAGCGGTGGTATAGTGGATACCTTACTGGACTAGTAATCCAGAGGCCTGAGTCTAACTGATCTGGAGACATGAGTTCAAATCCCACCATGGCAGCTGGGGAATTTAAATTCAGTTAATTAAATAAATCTGAAATAAAAAGCTAGTATCAGTAATGGTGACCATGAAACTATTGGATTGTCATAAAAATGCATCTGGTTCACTAATGTCCTTTAGAGAAGGAAATCTGCCGTCCTTACCCAGTCTGGCCTATGTGACTCCAGACCCACAGCAATGTGGTTGACTCTTAACTGCCCTCTGAAATAGCTGAGCAAGACACTCTTACGGTGGATGTAAAAGATCCCATGGCACTATTTCGAAGAAGAGCAGGGGGAGTTATCCCTGGTGTCCTGGGCCAATATTTATCCCTCAATCACTAAAACAGATTATCCGGTCATTATCACATTGCTGTTTGTGGGAGCTTGCTGTGCGCAAATTGGCTGCCGCGTTTCCCACAATACAACAGTGACTACACTTCAAAAAGTACTTCATTGGCTGTAAAGCGCTTTGAGACGTCTGGTGGTCATGAAAGGCGCTATAGAAATGCAAGTCTTTCTTTCTTTCTCAAAGGCAATTAAGGATGGGCAATAAATGTTGGCCTAGCCAGCGATGCCCACATCCTGTGAACGAATAAAAAACAAAGGTAGAGGAAGCCCGAGGGTTGATTTTACGAATTTCCATGGACAAAATCAACGGATTGAAACTCCTACAGGTCCTGTTGACCTCCGCACCAGAGTTCACACTACGCCTGCAGAGTTCAGGGCCGAAGGCTCGAACTCAGGCAATCTAAGTCTACCCTCGTGTTCACTCTTTCCTCTCAGTGGCAAGGGCGCAATTCTGACTGGCACGTTTCTGCTTTCCCTTAAATAGACTCAAGGGATATCATCAATTTGGCCGTTGGAGCCAATATAGTCACTTTCAAGGTCAATGCAATTCTGGTAAGAAGCAGAATGGAACATCACAGGAGTAAATGGCTCTCTAAGTGCACGGCTAATGCACTGAGATCGAGCAGCACTAATGCGGGCACGAAACACAGGACAGCTACTGGAGACACTCAAGATCCTGAGCTGGAGAGCAGCATTATTCTTCCCACTCCTTGTCACTAAACCAACTTAATCCGCCGAGATTCTTTTAACCCTCGCTGTGCCAGCACCGATCCCCCCCCATAGTTCCTGCTCCCTGCACCCTCGCTCTGTTAAAATCAATTACGCTGTCTCTTGCTCTCACTCAATCTCCCCAGGATCCCAAAGTGGTGCATTTCCTTATCCCCCCCCACCTTGTTTTCCCTTCCCTCAATGCTCTACAGGCATTTTTAAAACCTGAGCTCCGTCAGGAATTTTATGAAGGAGATTTACAGCCACTTGGTGTGAAAATGAATCGAGGGATATAGGTAGTGAATTCTATATTCGGTACCGGAGCTCTGGGCAATGGATGGCAATGGCGACTTATGTTGCTATGTTAAATTAGTAGGTTAAGGGCACGATAGAGCAGATGTGTGGAGCGGACTTGACTGGCCAAATGACCTTTTCTCATTCCATGCTAGGTTCCTAACCTGGACATCAGCTAATCACTAATTCATAATTTATCTTCATCTCTTGTCCTACTCTATTCAGCCTTGATGATGTCCTGTACTATGAACCCTGACCTTTCACCTTGATGATGTCTTGCACTATGAACCCTGACCTTTCACCTTGATGATGTCCTGCACTATGAACCCTGACCTTTCACCTTGATGATGTCCTGCACTATGGGCCCTGACCTTTCACTTTGAGGATGTCCTGCACTACGGGCCATTGTTCATTCATCTTGGTTTCTCAATGAAGAAATTCCACATAATTCTGTCCCTTATCCCAAGGAGAGAATCATTATCCTTAGGGTTGGGTACCTATATCAACGTGACAGGGGTCGTATCCCAGTGAGGAAGCTGCAGGCCAGTTGGGCAGCAGATTCCTCCCACACTGGCAGGCCCACAATCAGTGTGTGGTTCTCTCATGGCCCAGCATGCCACCAAGAATCATAGAATCATAGAATGATACAGCACAGAAGGAGGCCATTCGGCCCATTGTGCCTGTGCCAGCTCTTTGAAAGAGCGATCCAATTAGTCCCACTCCTCTGCTCATTCCCCATAGCCCTGCAAACTTTTCCCCTTCAAGTATTTATCCCAATCCCCTTTGAACGCTATTATTGAATCTGTTTCCACCGCCCTTTCAGGCAGTGTGTTCAGAATATAACAACTCGCTGTGTAATTTTTATTTTCCTCATGTCGCCTCTGGTTCTTTTGCCAATTACCTTAAGTCTGTGTCGTCTGGTTACTGACCCTTCAGCCAGTGGAAACAGTTTCTCCTTATTTACTCCAGCAAAACCCTTCCTAGTTTTGAACACCTCCAACAAATCTCTTCTTAACCTTCGCTGCTCTCAGGAAAACAACCCCAGTTTCTCCAGTCTTTCCACATAACTGAAGTCTGTCATCCCTGGTACCATTCTAGTAAATCTCCTCTGCACCCTCTTTAAGGCCTTGACATCCTTCTGTAGCCGTTTTTTTGCGGTGGCCAATTTCCTATGGGCCCTGCCGCAATCGCCAATTATTGTAAGTGGTTTCGCCCAGCCCGTAGCGAGCACGCAAACCCCCTTACTACAAGTTCTGGACGATAGGGGTTACTGAGGACAGATTGGAACACGGACAGCGTTTCGGGCTCACCCGTACAGTGTTTATTAAGGTTGACAAAACCACTCCACTCGCATACAGTACGAGCGGTGTGAACACAACAGTACAGTTTAAAACAGTACAACCCTGACTTGTCCAACAAGCCCTGTAGGCTTTGCAAAATCCCCGAGAAACTTGTATAAGAACCCTAAAGGGGGTGAGTTTTGGATCTTAACACGAATTTGGAATAATGGGAATTTGAGGTCAAAACCTCAGTTTTGGACATTTTTAAGGATCAGGGAAGAAAAACCCTGAGGAAAATGACTTTGGATAATACTATATCTTTAAAAGGGCCATTGGGAAAACCTGCAGTCACAGAAACAACACAGGCTGCGGGGAAAGGGTGTGGTGAGGCAGTGGACAGCTTTTGGTAATTGGGACCAGGCCAAGCTCTCTGGGAGATGTTTGCACTGCAATCCAACCAAGGAGGAAGAGCTTCACCCAAAACCTCACAAACACATTCAAAAAAATGAATAAACCAAGACCCCTTTTGAAATCCCCAGGTCCAAACAGAATGCTGGAAGTCTGAAAACAATTCCTAACAATAAAACTTCCAGCACACAGCTTCACAACCCATCATCCCATCAAAAACCAATTAGCCAAGTATCGACAGGAACAGGCTTAACGAGCCCACCAAAAAACTAAGACAAAAGGAGCAAGATTTGGCGCGTAGATAAAGGCCCTGTCTAAATGGGAGACATCGGAAGCCATCAGGACAAGTTAACATAAAGTTAAAGTCATCAGATTTAATGAGCCCGCCAAAACCTAAGGCAATAGAATAAACAGGCCTCAACTGAAACCTAAATCACTTCAACACGAAACCGATTTAGTAAAGCAGTTCTGGCGCGAAAAACACAATAGGCCTGAACAGTATAATTGAGGGCCTAATCCCCCAAGAAAGTAAGTTACTCGCAGTTCAACACACAGACACGACACGAGCAGGAGGAGAGACCAGCAGCTAGGCCACGAGGCAGGCAGACCCGAGGCGAGATCGGAGGCAGGGACAGACAAGGCCAGGCAAGGGCTAGAGCTGAGACCACGAGCTGGGAGCGAGTCGGTATCGCTCAGTATACGGTCCAGCTCTAGCAGACACTAGCAAAGGTCACTGGAAGCTGGGAGCGAGTCGACATCGCTCAACACATGGTCCAGCCCCAGGAGGTACCGCCCCGACAGGCCTCCAACGCAACGAACCAACAACAAGAGCCGCCAAGGGCTCCACGAGGCAAACCGACACTTGAAAGTACCGCGGAAACCAAGGCCCCGCGCAGCAACCAACCACCAGGCAACACCGAAAGACCAACACCAGGAAAACCCGAAGACACGCAAGCTTCCACGCTACAAACTATTCCTGACTTACCCCTGGGTAAGATTTTCCCTTAAAAAACTCTAAACCCTACCTCTAAGGAAGAAAAATCGGGTACTCACCTGATAGAATCCAATACGCACCTTACCGCAACAGCGGACAGACCCAAACTGACCTGGAGTGCAGCTGAAGTCTTCCACCACGTCTGGGGTACGGCAGGCCCCAACAACCAAAAACCTCAGTGAACCCCGAAATCACGAAATACCTCAACTGTCAAGAACTGTCAATTGGTGAGCATTATCCCTGATCCTCTGGAATTAAACCTAGCTAGGCAGTGGGATTGGGAGGGATAAGGGGTTTTTGTATATTGTAATTCTCCCTCGCCTGTACCGAGTGTTCCCCAACCTGTGTTTAAGTGTTAAGTATGTTTTAAGATTGTTACCTTTTTCTTGAATAAAAGTCAAAGTTCTTTCATCAGAACCTGTTGTCTGCTGCACCTTTGTTCACGACCCCCAAATAAGTCCAAGGTTTAGAACCAGGGTCGTGGGAGCGATTCGAACCGCTCACTGAGTCAGAGGTGAAGCTGACCCTACCACACCACCCCCTACAGCCCCTGCCGTGCTGACTTACCACAGCCTAAAAACACCCTCCCGTGAACTAAACTATCACAGGACCCTTCCAACGCTAAACCCCCTCTGGTTTGGTATGAACACACAGGCACCCCCTCACACAGCTAAGTGATCTTGTGGGTGTGCAGGCTTGGCAATGCTCACCTAGATTGCCCTTGATCTTGCTTGTAGCTTCCTCCCGTCCGTCTCGGCTACCTGGTTCCGTACCGGCCTTGCAGCATGCGAATCCCAGTCTGAGTCGAAGTCCGTTTCGGTTGGAAGAGCAAGGCTCAGCTCCTCTTGACGTTCCATTCTGTGGAGGGCAGGAGAGAGAGAGAGAGAGCTATCCACACTGCTCTCTGATATACCCCTCCAATACACAGACTGCTGTTTGTGGTTTTAATGGACACATGGCCTCAGGGAAATGGTTTCCAGGCTTCCTCCCAGGTTTGGATGGTTTAGATCTCATTTCGATCTCCCAGCCGATTTAACTTACTTAACGAGCTCATCTTCTCCAGAAACAATGAGTCGCCAGCCTCGTTATTCCTGACTTGGGAGTGGGCCTCTCTGCCATTGTTCCCAAGGACAGACCGTTACCATACGAATGCAACCTGGTTACGTCAGCCACCTTCAGCTTGAGTGTTTTCCACTGCTTCCCCCCAAACAGCCTGTCCAGTTTTTAATAAGGGTATATGCTCATAATCTAAAAATCCATGGAGTCTGCGCCGATGGCTACACTTCCTAAAGTGCGGTGCCCAGAATTGGACCCAATACTCCAGCTGGGGCCCAACCAGGTAAAGTTTTAGGATAACTTGCGCCTGCACGCTGCAGATGGGACTGCTGATGGGCCTATCGGTGGCACAGAGGCGGGTTCCCGGGGTACCTCAGGAATGCCCCCTACCCCCCACCCCCCCCCCCCAAGACATGTCTTAAAACTACAGTTCAGACGTGGGGAGGAGTGGCAGGCTGAGGTACCCATGGCTCCTGCAGCTCAGATCTGTTCTGCACGCAATGAAAAGGAGCGGGTTTGCGAACCAACTTCTGCCAAGCCTGTGACCAAAATTCTGCCCCTAGAAGCAGCAGAATTTCTGGACTAGAATCTCAAGGGGAATCTTGTGGAGGATATTAACATTTAACCCTCATGCCCCGTGGGGTTAATGACCAATTAATACGTCTTTCTTGACGTTACTAAGATGCTCTGTTATTACAATATTAATCAAAGTCAACTAAAAATAAACATTTGGAAAAGCTCTCTTCCTTCATTCTCTTCCATTTTCTCTTATGTGTCCTATTCTTTCATAGTCACCATTTTATATTTCACTATCGATTATTTGTTGACCATTTTGTTTGCCTCTGAGACAGGTTGACCTCGAATGCCAGTCTCCGTCGTGAAGGAACGTCCCTTCCCCGGCGTACCCCGGGGGTCCGCAGTTACCAACAAGGCTCTTGAACATTGAAGTCAGGAGTCATTGGTTTATTAAGCGTGTGGCGTGTGCTACAACATGGCTAAAAAAAGAACCTCTGGTCATTATCGCAGTGCAGCTTATGGGATCTTGCTGTGCGCAAATTGGCTGCTGCGTTTCCCTACGTGACAACAGTGACTGCCCCCTCAGGAAAGCACTTCACCGCATGCAAAGTGCTCTGGGACGCCCTGAGGTTGTGAAAGGCGCTATATAAATGCAAATCTTTCTGTCTCTGACTGGAGGAGGAAGCGGGGACTCCCAACGTAGAGAGTTCTCTGGCCAAAGGAGTCCGAATGCTCACGGTGCCCGTGGCCCCCAGAATCCTTAATCTCCCTCTGTGCGTGCGTGAGTGAGTGTGAGTGAGTGAGTGTGAGTGAGTGTGAGTGAGTGTGAGTGAGTGAGTGTGAGTGAGTGTGTGAGTGTGAGTGAGTGTGAGTGAGTGTGCGTGAGTGAGTGTGAGTGTGTGAGTGAGTGTGTGAGTGTGTGTGTGAGTATGTGAGTGAGTATGTGTGTGTGAGTGTGTGTGAGTGTGAGTGAGTGTGTGTGTGAGTATGTGTGAGTGTGTGTGTGTGTGAGTGTGTGTGTGAGTGAGTGTGTGTGTGTGATTGTGTGTGTGTGAGTGAGTGTGTGAGTGAATGTGAGTGTGTGTGTGTGAGAGTGTGAGTGTGTGTGTGAGTATGTGTGAGTGTGTGTGTGTGTGAGTGTGTGTGTGAGTATGTGTGAGTGTGTGTGTGTGTGAGTGTGTGAGAGAGTGTGTGAGTGAGTGTGTGTGAGTGTGTGTGTGTGTGTGAGGATGTGTGTGTGTGAGTGTGTGTGTGTGATTGTGTGTGTGTGAGAGTGTGAGTGTGTGTGTGAATGTGAGTGTGTGTGTGTGAGAGAGTGTGAGTGTGTGTGTGAGTGTGTGTGTGTGTGAGAGTGTGAGTGTGTGTGTGAATGTGAGTGTGTGTGTGTGAGAGAGTGTGAGTGTGTGTGTGAGTGTGTGTGTGATTGTGTGTGTGTGTGAGAGTGTGAGTGTGTGTGTGTGAGTGAGTGTGTGTGTGTGTGAGTGTGAGTGTGTGTGTGAGAGAGTGTGAGTGTGTGTGTGAGTGTGTGTGTGAGATTGTGAGTGTGTGTGTGAATGTGAGTGTGTGTGCGTGAGTGAGTGTGAGTGTGTGTGTGTGTGAGTGTGTGTGTGTGAGAGAGTGTGTGTGTGTGTGTGAGTTTGTGTGAGTGTGTGTGAGTGTGAGTTTGTGTGTGTGTGTGTGAGAGTGTGTGTGTGTGTGAGTTTGTGTGAGTGTGTGTGAGTGTGAGTTTGTGTGTGTGTGTGTGAGAGTGTGTGTGTGTGTGAGTTTGTGTGAGTGTGAGTGTGTGTGAGTGTGTGTGAGTTTGTGTATGTGTGTGAGTGTGTGTGAGTGTGTGAGTGTGTGTGTGTGTGTGAATGTGAGTGTGTGTGTGAGAGAGTGTGAGTGTGTGTGTGAGTGTGTGTGTGTGTGAGAGTGTGAGTGTGTGTGTGAATGTGAGTGTGTGTGTGTGTGAGAGAGTGTGAGTGTGTGTGTGAGTGTGTGTGTGTGATTGTGTGTGTGTGTGAGAGTGTGAGTGTGTGTGTGTGAGTGAGTGTGTGTGTGTGTGAGTGTGAGTGTGTGTGTGTGAGAGTGTGAGTGTGTGTGTGAGTGTGTGTGAGATTGTGAGTGTGTGTGTGAATGTGAGTGTGTGTGCGTGAGTGAGTGTGAGTGTGTGTGTGTGTGAGTGTGTGTGTGTGTGAGAGTGTGTGTGTGTGTGAGTTTGTGTGAGTGTGTGTGAGTGTGAGTTTGTGTGTGTGTGTGTGAGTGTGTGTGTGTGTGAGTTTGTGTGAGTGTGTGTGAGTGTGAGTTTGTGTGTGTGTGTGTGAGAGTGTGTGTGTGTGTGAGTTTGTGTGAGTGTGAGTGTGTGTGAGTGTGTGTGAGTTTGTGTATGTGTGTGAGTGTGTGAGTGTGTGTGTGCACCTTGGTAGTGAGAGTTTGTGGCCTATTTGATTGGCGGGTCTTGTCCTGAAATGATGCCCGCAAGTGCTCAGTTTCCAGTAAGAGTCACTGCATGGCGATCGGAAATGGGAACTCTGGCTGAATCCAATAGGGAATTCAGGAGAAACCTCTTGACTCAGAGAGAGAGAGGTGAGAATGTGGAACTCACTACCACACTGAGTGGTTGAGGCGAATAGTGTAGAGGGAATTAAGGGGAAGCTGGATAAACACATGAGGGAGAAAGGAATAGAAGGTTATGCTGATAGGGTGAGATGAAGGGGGGTGGGAGGAGGCGCGTGTGGAGCTCGTGGGATCCTGCTGTGTACGAATCAGCTACTCACTGGATAATCTCAGCGAGCCACTGAGGGACCCTACCTGCGTCCTCTGTTTGATTCGCGAATTGGAACTGAGCCAAGATTTGAAACACGGCACGGAGCAAGGACAGAGCACTTCATCTTCATCCAGTCAGGTTTTATTGGGCACGGTGGGTGGAAATTAGATAGAAGTAACCGAAAGAGAGCGACTGCCCCCAAGCTGCTCACTCATCATTGGCGGACACCTGAATATGTCCCATCGAGTGTCATTGTAGCCAAGTGTCTTTGCACAATGACTGTTCTACAGTGAGGCAAAATAGGTTTGTCCCGTCTAATAACAAAAATAAAAAATGCTGGAAAAGCCCATCAGCATCACAGAAGAGCAAGGCTAATTCATTGTTATAGTCCAACAGCTTTATTTGAAATCACAAGCTTTCGGAGCGCTGCTCCTTCGTCAGGTGACTTCACCTGATGAAGGAGCAGCGCTCCGAAAGCTTGTGATTTCAAATAAAACTGTTGGACTATAACCTGATGTTGTGCGACTTCTCACATTTGTCCACCCCAGTCCAACACCGGCATCTCCACATCATTATTCATTGTTAGAATGGCGTTTATCCTGTTTGACCCCTGATCTTTGCGTGCTGTTCATCCCTTCCATCTATGCATTAGTCGGTCCCTTTCAGATCTGACAAAGGCCCTCCGTTTCAAACACTAACTTGTCTCGACTCTTCACAGATGCCAACGGACCTTCTGATTATTTCAGACTTACTCCAGCGCAGTGCTGAGGGAGTGCTGCACTGTCGGAGGAGCCGTCTTTCAGATCAGACGTTAAACCGAGGCCCCCCCGTCTGCTCTCTCTGACAGACGTAAAAGATCCCACGGCCACGATTTCGAAGAAAAGCAAGGGGTTGTCCCCGCTGTCTTGGCCAATATTAATCCCTCAACAAACACCTAAAACAGATTATCTGGTCATTATCACATTGCTGTTTGTGGGAGCTTGCTGTGCGCAAATTGGCTGCTGCGTTTCCCACATTACAACAGCGACTACACTTCAAAAAGTACTTCATTGGCCGTGAAGCGCTTTGGGAAATCCAGAGGATGTGAAAGGCGCTAAGTAAATGCAAGTCTTTCTTTAGTTTTACTTCCTGTCAACTTTCAAAAAATGTTTCAGCAATGACATTTCATGCAGGAAGTTTTAAGAATGATGTGCAGAATAACGGATACCTCGCAGTTACTAGGAGGTTGGAGTCCCATTGAAGGTTTCCGGTGATTTATACAGAGAGTAATGTATAACTGGCAGTGATTACAAAGCAGCAATCTAATCGAGAGGTTCCAATGTTTTATATATAGGATAATAGATGTGTCGGCATAATTACTTGGCAGCGATCTAAATGAAGGGTTCAGAAGTTTCTATAGAGAAACTGAACATGATTGCCTGCCAGCAATTTGCACAGAGGAGTTCAAAAGCATCTGAAGTACGAGAATGAGATTTAATTAGAACTTTTACAAGCAACAACAGCACGCATTGCAAAATTCTACTTTTATCTAAAATCTTCCTGACACACTGATTACGCTCCTGTCAATATTCAGCTGTAAACACAAGTGCCTCCACCGCCAGCATTTGTATAATTTTTATACGCTGGGATGTGGGTGTCGCTGGCGAGGCCAGCATTTATTGCCCACCCCTAGTTGCCCTCGAGAAGGTGGTGGTGAGCCGTCGCCTTGAACCGCTGCAGTCCGTGTGGTGAAGGTGCTCCCACAGTGCTGTTAGGGAGGGAGTTCCAGGATTTTGACCCAGCGACGATGAAGGATCAGCCGATATACTTCTAAGTCAGGATGGTGTGTGACTTGGAGGGGAACTTGGAGGTGGTGGTGTTCCCATGCGCCTGCTGCCCTTGTCCTAGATAAAAATGAGAGGTCGCATAACACCAGGTTATAGTCCAACAGTTTTATTTGAAATTACGAGCTTTCGGAGCGCTGCTCCTTCGTCAGGTACAGTGAGGGAATACAAATCAGTTTTAAAAAAAAGTAAAAAGCTTAACTGCAGACTGCAGCATTTGACACGTTGGACCCCCTGTGACCCCACCTCATTGTCTTAGCTGTACTCTGCTGTGCCTTTGATGTAATGCCTCCTGACAGATTGTATCTCTGCAGACACATTGTTCTCTGTCTATATATGCTTTGTAATCGATTTGTATTCCTTCACTTCACCTGAAGAAGGAGCAGCAGCTCCGAAAGCTCGTAATTTCAAATAAAACTGTTGGACTATAACCTGGTGTTGTGCGACTTCTCATTTTTGTCCACCCCAGTCCAACACCGGCATCTCCGCATCTTGTCCGAGATGGTAGAGATCCAGGGGGCGACATCCCCTGAGAAGGCCACTGGGGGCGCTAACTGGAAAAAGTTTGAAAAGTTCGCGCCCAGCGCTAATGATTCTGAGCCTCACCTAAATTCCCTGACATCGCCCCGGGAAGGGAGCGGGGCGCTAAACCAAACGCTAATGTCCTCAGTGGGGCGCTACAGGGGCGCTAACACCTGAGAGCTGCCGAATTTGATCGCTCCGCGCTGCTTCTTTCCAGCTCTTAAAGGGGAGGTCCGGTCATTCACCCATTTGCAGCTTTGCTTGCTTCGAGGAGAACAGACACACACTGCGGACTCTTTTCATTGCTCTGAGAAGAACTGCCTAACAACCAACAAATCACACCCTAAAGCAAATGAAGGTTCCTTATTCAGCAGCAAACGCTGAAATCTCAAAAACGCTTCCAATAATCAAAAGGGCCCTTTGCTTTTGAATAGCGCTCCTCCACGGGCCTCCTGACTGGAAAACGTCTGCCGAACATGCCGCTAACAAAACAGAGGTGCACAGGCAGGCGATAAAGGGGAATTTTGCATCAGGAGCGCTAACGAGGCGATGCGCCCGGAGATGACGTCATGCTCTCCGGGCGCAGAAGATCGGGGCGAAAACCGGTAGCGCCGCCGCTAAAGTCCCGCCGAATTACACGGGAGGCGCGGTTATCGTCTCGGGGGGATGGGGGGGTGCAAAGCCATTTGCGCCCCGTTAGCGCCTCCCATCGGGCTCGGTGCTCGGTGCTCGGGCTCGGTGCTCGGCGCTCGGGCTCGGTGCTAATGCTCGGTGTTCGGGCTCGGTGCTCGGTGCTCGGTGCTCAGGCTCGGTGCTCGGTGCTCGGTGCTCGGTGCTCGGTGCTAATGCTCGGTGTTCGGGCTCGGTGCTCGGTGCTCGGTGCTCAGGCTCGGTGCTCGGGCTCGGTGCTCGGGCTCGGTGCTTGGTGCTCGGTGCTCGGGCTCGGTGCTCGGTGCTCGGTGCTCGGTGCTCGGGCTCAGTGCTTGGTGCTCGGTGCTCGGTGCTCGGTGCTCGGTGCTTGGGCTCGGTGCTCGGTGCTCGGTGCTCGGTGCTCGGTGCTCGGGCTCGGTGCTCGGTGCTCGGTGCTCGGTGCTCGGTGCTTGGTGCTGGGGCTCAGTGCTCGGTGCTCGGGCTCGGTGCTCGGGCTCGGTGCTAATGCTCGGTGTTCGGGCTCGGTGCTCGGTGCTCGGTGCTCGGTGCTCAGGCTCGGTGCTTGGGCTCGGTGCTCGGGCTCGGTGCTCGGTGCTCGGTGCTCGGTGCTCGGTGCTCGGGCTCGGTGCTCGGCGCTCGGTGCTCGGTGCTCGGGCTCGGTGCTCGGGCTCGGTGCTCGGTGCTCGGGCTCGGTGCTCGGTGCTCGGTGCTCGGTGCTCGGTGCGAACACTGAGCGAAGAAGGTGGTAAAAATTGGGAAGTTAGCAAAAAAAGAGGGGTGGATAGATTGCGGAATCCTGGTCGCAAAGTATTGTTGAAGCTAGCTCGTGACGTCTTTTAAAAGGGGATCTGATTGTTGTTTGTAAAAGAGGAATATTAAAGGGGGCGGTGATAGGAACTGATCAGAAGGGTGGGATTTGGCTCGGTAGCTTGTGGAGAAAACAGCAGTGCGGATTTGATGGGCCGAGTGGCCTGTTTGTGTGACGAAGTGACACCATTCTTGAGGTATACAGACTGTAAGAGGAAGGGAAGACTGCGGGAGGTGGGGAGACCAACACTTTGGAGGTCCCGCGGAGCAGAACTTAAAGGGGCACGGCCACACAGAGAGGGTAGAACGAGACACTTCTTTAAAGATGTGCGAATCTTCTAGGAGTGGGAAGGTGCTATTTGGCTTGACAAGCCTCTCCCTTTTTTCATTCATCAACCTCCCCCGACCCACCATCTCACCATATCCCTCTATCTCCAGGAACCCATCTCCTTATATCGCCACCAAAACAAAACAGGCAGTGGTGGTCGGGTGGGGGGAAGGTGGAGGGGAATTGGATCCTTTCCTATTTGACACCAATCCACATAAAGAGATATTCGGACAGGTGATAGCCCTGCAAACCCTCCGAGATCTCTGCGCTCCTCCAATTCTGGCCTCTTGCGCCTCCCCGATTTTAATCGCTCCACCATTGGCGGCCGTGCCTTCTGTTGCCTGGGCCCTAAGCTCTGGAATTCCCTCCCTAAACCTCTCCGCCTCGCTACCTCTCTCTCCTCCTTTAAGACACTCCTTAAAACCTCCCTCTTTGACCAAGCTTTTGGTCACCTGCCCTAATATCTCCTTATGTGGCTCGGTGTCAAATTTTGTCTGGTGACGCTCCTGTGAAGCGCCTTGGGACGTTTTACTACGTTAAAGGTGCTATACAAATACAAGTTGTTGTTGGCGTTGTTAATTAGTTAACGGACCAGGGAGGATTGGACTGGTGTAGGTTTTCAGTGTAAGTGGCTCCCAGCACTGTCACTTCTGATTTTATGGGAACTCTGACTTTGAGCGGGGCGTGAGTGCGCATGAATATGGGGCCGTGAACCTTTCAGATTATTCGTGGCAACCGATTGATGATGCCTGTTGGCTTTCAGCTCACCGAGGTCCCCAGCTGTGAACTGTGCGCTCGGGAGGCTGCAGTGAGAACTGCTGCAGAGAAAGCCCTTCACAGAACGACATTGGGACCGGGAATGCAGCAGGTAAGGAGGGGATGGACTGCAGTCAACGTGAGCGCGTGAAAGGGGAAGTAGTGTCTCGTGTGTCTGGATAGACGGAGCTGTTGGACCGAGGCCCCGTTTGCTCTCTCAGGTGGATGTAAATGATCCCATGGTCACTATTTTGAAGAAGAGCAGGGGAGTTATTCCCGGTGCCCTGGTCAATATTTATCTATCAACCAACACCACTAAAAACAGATTATCTGGTCATTATCACATTGCTGTTTGTGGGACCTTGCTGTGCACAAATTCACTGTGATTATCTGCACGAACATCTTTGCGGCCTACTGTGCATGCATGCGGTATCCCGGAGCCACACATGCGCTTTACCCAACAGTTGCGGCCACGTTTTTCTCAGCTCCGTAAGGAGATGGTCACTGGATCCGCTGGTGGCCCAGGGGGAGGGGGGGAAGGAGGGAGGATCAAAAGGGGGGGGAGAGAGAGAGGGGGGGAGAGAGAGGAGAGGGGGAGAGAGAAGGGGGAGAGAGAGGAGGGGGAGAGAGAGGAGGGGGAGAGAGAGAGGAAGAGGTGGAGAGAGAGAGAGGAGAGGGGGAGAGAGAGGAGGGGGAACGAGAGGAGGGGTTGAGAGAGGAGGGGAGAGAGAGGAAGGGGAGCGAGAGAAGGGAGAGAGGAGGGGAAGAGAGGAGGGGAGGGAGAGAAGAGAGAGAGGAGGGGGAGAGAGAGGAGGGGAGAGAGAGAAGGGAGAGAGAGAATGGAGAGAGGAGGGGAGAGAGAGGAGGGGAGAGATGGGGTGTGGAGAGAGAGAGAAGAGGGCGAGAGAGAGAGAGGGGGAGAGAGGATTGAAGGGAGAGAGATTACATAGGCAGGCAGGATCTAATTACACATTCCAGAGAAATATTGGGCCAAAAATTGATGCCGCTACGCGAGAGTACGCATTGTGTACTCTCGCGTATTCTCTCTCCAATTGCCGGTTTTCTGCATGCACTGCGCATGCGCTGAAAACCGGCACTTCATGTCGGGTCAGTTTCAGGGATCTCCGAGTAATCGCGTGGGCTGGTGATTCTGCGCGTGCGTCTGAAACTTCATGATTTTTGTGAATGATAGTAGTGTGTGTAAGCTCCTACCAGTTACACATGTCAAAAGCAGGAGCAGCAGCCATTTCTAAATATACGGAGATAGCAGGAGGAATAAATCCTTTTGCAGTGGGGCTACTGAGGTGAGTTTTTTAAATCTGAAAGCCACCAAAGTTTATTAAATGAAGTCTTAGATAAGTTTGGAATTTTAAAAAAATTTTAAAAACGGGTTTTGACCATTTGGAGTAGTATAGCAACTGTGGGTGTGTACAAGGCATATTTAGGTATCTATCTGTGAAAATGAAAGTTTAAAAATGAACTGTTTACGTTTCAAAAAGTTTTAAAGATGAAAATGAGTAAGTAAGTATGTATGTATGTATGAATTTATGAAAATGTTACAGTTTTGGAAAATCAGCTGGGGCCGTGTGGCGGGTAGATGTGTTCCCAAGCCGATAGCGCACGTGTCCCACCATAGCCCGACCTGATTTTATAGCCACTCACTTAACTAAAGTTACTTTAACAACTATTTCCATTTTTTCATTACAACTTTCAGTTTGAAGAGGAAGCCTGTGTGAGAGAAAGATGCCCTTTCACAATCAATTCCTGTTCCTCTGTGGGATTGTGTATCAGAGAATTTTCGAATACAGACAACTAATCAGACGGAGGAACCAAGCCCGTCTCCTCCTGAGAAGGAGAAACTACTACCCACCAAATAGAATGTACAGGCAGAGGCTGTCATTTGAGATGCTGTCGGAGGAGTTGTGTGTGAGGAGGCTGCGCTTCAGTAAAGAGTCAATTGGCCGAATCTGTGAGATGTTAAAGGAGGACCTTCAAACACGCAAGAAGAACCGCTATGCATTGTCACTGAGCTTGAAGGTAACCACAGCACTGAACTTCTTTGCAAGTGGGACTTTTCAGGCAAGCACCGGTGACATTTCCAACATATCCAAGAATGCTGCGAGGGCCTGCATTCACCAGGTCACAGAAGCCATTTTCCGTAGGGCTTCTGAGTTCATTAAGTATGACTTGTCTGCTCGCCATCAAAAGGAGATGGCGCTTGCATTTCATAACATTGCTGGATTCCCCAAAGTGATTGGGGCTGTCGATGGAACCCATGTAGCATTGAAGGCACCAGGGGTTGCACCTGTGACATTTATCAACAGGAAGGGGTTTCATTCACTGAATGTCCAGATT
Source organism: Squalus acanthias (assembly GCA_030390025.1). Classification (NCBI taxonomy): domain Eukaryota; kingdom Metazoa; phylum Chordata; class Chondrichthyes; order Squaliformes; family Squalidae; genus Squalus; species Squalus acanthias. The sequence goes on along the minus strand of CM059428.1, from coordinate 171,505,546 downwards.
GTCTGTGATGCGCATCTCAGGATCTTAAATGTGAATCCAGGTAACCGTGGAAGTAATCATGACTCCTTCGTCCTCCGTAACTCTGACTTATATGGCGCCCTCAACGCATTGCCTCCAGGATCCGCATGGATATTGGGCGACAAGGGCTACCCGCTAAGACCATGGCTGATGACTCCCTACCGCAAGACCAATAATGAGGCTCAGGAGAGATACAACCAGGCACACGTGTCCACACGGCAAGTGGTGGAGAGGACAATTGGAGTTCTGAAATCACGCTTCCGGTGCCTGGACAGGTCAGGGGGGACCTTGCAGTATTCTCCTGCGAAAGTGGCAAAGATTGTGGTGGTCTGTTGTGCTTTGCATAACTTTGCCCTGCAGGAAGGACTGACCCTTAACGCTGCAGATGAACTACCTGCAGAAATGGAGGACGTGGACAATGCCAATGTGCCTGTGGGAAGGCATGATGGGGAAGAGCCAACTGCTGCTCAAAGTAAGGCTGCTCGGGAGCAGCTGGTAGCCAACACCCTCACGAGGTAGTGTCGCCTTGTACCTCCCGCTCCCCCTCCCCCTCCCCCTCCCTCTCCCTCTCCCTCTCCACCAGCAAGGCAAATAAAGGTACAGACACAATTTAAAGTGAAACAGTGCTCTTTTATTGCAGCATTATAGACTTCTGAGGTTCATTGTTGCTTTACATAGTTTATAACTTTTCAATGTTAACTAGCTACTTTTCAACTTTGTAAACAATCGTAAACAGAAATAGGTTTTAAAAAAATTTGTTAACAGTTCTGACTTACTTTTTTGCTTCGTTAATGCAGTAAAGACATTCAAGATGGAAAATAACTCTTTCCTAAATGTAAAAAAGTTTAAATGTTCAATTTTTTTGTGCAAATAAACAATTTGAATTTTTAAAAAGTGACTAGAGGCTGTACTTTCTCAATGAAAAGCTAACTTTCAGTTTCAGTGTCAAATATATATATAAATAAAAAAAAATGTAAACATGTAAGTTTTAAATAAAACTAAAAATTAAACAATTGAAAAATTTAACCACAAATAAACTATTCCTGAGGGTCAATGCTGATTATAAACAGTAAAATCAATGAAAAAAATGATTTCTGGGCTTTTAAAACTATTTAAATTACTTTAAATCTCTTTGCAAATGTTTAACATTACTCAAATTAAACTAAAAATCTTTAAAAGTTTTCAAACCATGCATTTAAATCCAACTTACTGTAAATTCCACGTCGAACAGTGATAGAATTGTGTCTTCAGCTGCTGGGAAAATGCCTTCAATTGAGAAAAAAATCGGGGGCGTGGCCTATGGAAAAGAGACCTTAATGGGCGTGTCTTCACTCCACATCGCACACGATGCAACGCGCACGCTGCGCTGCAGGGCAGTGTGACGTCATACGCTGCCCTGCACTCAATCACAGAAAAGATGAAGTTCCTCCGTGGAAAACCCGAAACGGCAGACGCGGTATGTATTACCGCGCCTGCTCCTTACCCCCGCGGGAACAGAGCCAGATCAATTTCTGGCCCATTAACTGGGATAAAATTAGTGTGAATAGAGGGTGCGGAATTCCTAAAATGCATTCAGGAGAACATTTTTTAGCCTGTATGTATCAAGCCCAACAAGAGAGGGGAGGTTTCTCTCTCCACGGATGTTGCCTGGCCTGCTGAGTTTTTCCAGCGTTTTCTGTTGTTATTTCGGATTTCCAGCATCCGCAGTATTTTGCTATCGTAAGAGAGGGGAGGTTCTGGACTTAGTTTTAGGGAATGAAGCTGGGCAGGTGGAAGGGGTATCAGTGGGAGAGCATTTTGGCGGTAGTAATCATTCAGTTAGAGTTAGCATAGTTATGGAAAAGGACAAAGATAGACCAGGTGTAAAAGTTCTTGATTGGGGAAAGGCCAATTTTACTAAGCTGAGATGTGATTTAGCAAAAGTGGACTGGAAACAGTTACCTGAAGGTAAATCAGTGTCAGAGCAGTGGGAGGCATTCAAGGAGGAGATAATGAGGGTCCAGAGCAAATAGAAACATAGAAACATAGAAGATAGGAGCAGGAGTAGGCCATTCGGCCCCTCGAGCCTGCTCCGCCATTCGATGAGATCATGGCTGATCATCCAAACTCAAAACCCTGTACCTGCCTTCTCCCCATATCCCTTGATACCTTTAGCTTTAAGAAATATATCTAACTCATTCTTGAATATATTTAATGACTTGGCCTCAACTACCTTCTGTGGTAGAGAATTCCACAGGTTCACCACTCTCTGGGTGAAGAAATTCTTCCTCATTTCTGTCCTAAATGGCTTACCCCTTATCCTTAGATTATGACCCCTGGTTCTGGACTCTCCGACCATCGGGAACATTCTTCCTGCATCTAGTTTGTCCAGACCTGTCAGAATTTTATATGTTTCGATGAGATCCCCTCTCATTCTTCTATACTCCAGCGAATATAAGCCCAATCGACCCAATCTCTCCTCATATGTCATTCCTGCCATCCCAGGTATCAGCCTTGTGAATCTTCGCTGAACTCCCTCCATGGCAAGAACATCCTTCCTCAGATAAGGTGACCAAAACTGCACACAGTACTCAAGGTGTGGTCTCACCAAGGCCCTGTACAACTGCAGCAGGTCATCCCTGTTCCTATACTCAAACCCTTTCGCTATGAAGGCCAACATACCATTTGCCTTCTTCACCGCCTGCTGCACCTGCATGCTTACCTTCAGCGACTGGTGCACAAGGACAGCCAGGTCTCGTTGCACTTCCCCTTCTCCCAATCTATTGCCATTCAGATAATAGTCTGCCTTTCTGTTTTTGACACCAAAGTGGATAACCTCGCATTTATCCACGTTATAGTGCATCTGCCACGCTTCTGCCCACTCACCCAACCTGTCCAAATCATCCTGGAATTTCTCAGTATCCTCCTCGCAGCACATATGCCCACCCAGCTTTGTGTCATCTGCAAACTTGGAGATATTACATTTAGTTCCCTTATCTAGATCATTAATGTATATTGTGAATAGCTGGGGTCCAAGGACTGAACCCTGCGGTACCCCACTAATCACTGCCTGCCACTCGGAAAAAGACCCATTAATTCCTACTCTCTGCTTTCTGTCCGCCAACCAGTTCTCTATCCAAGTCAATACCTTGCCCCCAATCCCATGTGCCTTAACTTTAAACGCTAATCTCTTATGCGGGACCTTATCGAAAGCCTTTTGAAAGTCCAAATACACCACATCTACTGGTTCTCCCTTATCTATTTTCCCAGTTTCATCCTCAAAAAATTCCAGTAGATTAGTCAAGCACGATTTACCTTTTGTAAATCCATGTTGACTTTGTCCGATCCTGTCACTGTTTTTCAAGTGCTCAGCTATTACATCCTTTATAATGGACTCTAGCATTTCCCCCACTACCGATGTCAGGCTTACCGGTCTGTAATTCCCCGCTTTCTCTCTACCACCCTTTTTGAATAGTGGGGTAACATTAGCTACCCTCCAATCCATGGGTACAGTTCCAGATTCCATCGAATGTTGGAAGTTGATCAGCAATGCATCTACTATTTCTAGAGCCACTTTCTTAAGTACCCTAGGATGTAGATTATCAGGCCCTGGGGATTTATCGGCCTTCAATCCCGTCAATTTCCCTAACACCATTTCCCTGCAAATACTGATTTCTTTCAGTTCCTCCCTTTCATCATACCCTATGTTCTCCAACATCTCTGGGAGGTTATTTGTGTCCTCCTTTGTGAAGACAGAACCAAAATATGCATTTAATTGGTCTGCCATTTCTTTGTTCCCCATTATAACTTCCCCCGCTTCTGACTGCAAGGGACCTACACTTGATTTCACTAATCTTTTTCTCTTCACATATCTATAAAAGCTCTTACAGTCAGTTTGTATGTTCCCTGCAAGCTTACTTTCATATTCTATTTTCCCCTTCTTAATTAATCCCTTTGTCCTCCTTTGTTGAATCCTAAACTGCTCCCAATCCTCAGGGTTACCGCTTTTTCTGGCCAATTTATATGCCCTCTCCTTGGATCTTATGCTATCCCTAATTTTTCTTGTTAGCTACGGTTGAGTCACCCTTTTTGTTTTATTCTTATGCCACACTGGGATGAACAAATTCTGTAGTTCATCCATGCAGTCTTTGAATGTTTGCCATTGCCTATCCACCGTCAACCCTTTGAGTGACATTCCCCAATCAATCCTACCCAATTCGCGCCTCATACCATCGTAGTTTCCTTTATTTAAATTCAGGACCCTAGTCTCTGATTCAACTACTTCACTCTCCATCCTAATGAAGAATTCTATCATATTATGATCACTCTGACCCAAGGGGCCTCGTACAACAAGATTGCTAATTAATCCTTTCTCGTTACATAATACCCAGTCTAAGATGACCTGATCTCTGGTTGGTTCCTCGACATATTGTTCCAGAAAACCATTCCGTAAACATTCTAGGAATTCCTCCTCCACAGTATTTTTACTAATTTGGTTAGCCCAATCTATATGTAAATTAAAGTCACCCATGATGACTGCTGTGCCCTTACTGCATGCTTCTCTAATTTCCCTTTTAATGTTCCCACAAAGAAAAAGGGTGGGACTCCCAAATCTAGAGCCCCCTGGCATACGCCTGGAGGCCCCGGACCCGAACTCTCTGCGTCTTTGGAGCCAGCAGGTAAGTTTGGAACTATTTTGCGGGTCAGAGGTGTACTCCGGAGGTACGCCTCCGACCGCAAATTCAGGGCCAATGTATTGTACTGTAGTGAAAATATGTATTTTAACCATTAAATCCTGTCTTGCTACCCTTAATCAAAAATGTTTTCTTCCACCTGAAGGACTTGACTCCTTGCTGGTTATAGTTGCACAAACGTCAATTGCCCTCCAATACCAGCCCAAGTGGTCACACTTCACTTGCAGAAATATGGGGAAAGAGCGGAGGAGTAGGACTGACTGGATCGCTCTTCGAAAGAGCCGACGTAGACTCGATGGGCTGAATGGCCTCCTTCTGTGCTGTACTATTCAATGATTCTATGATGAAGAAAAAAAGGGAGGCTTATGACAGATACCGAGGGCTCAATACTGCAGAAACTCCAGAGGAGTTTAGAAAGTGCAGGGGTGAAATTAAAAAGGAAATTAGGAAAGAAAAGAGAGGGCATGAAAAAATATTGGTAAGTAAATTCAAGGAAAACCCAAAGATGTTTTATAAATACATTAAGAGCAAGAGGATAACTAAAGTAAGAGTAGGGCCTATTAGAGACCATAAAGTTAACCTGTGTGTGGAAGCAGAAGACATGGGTATGGTTCTTAATGTATACTTTGCGTCTGTCTTCACAAAAGAGAGGGACGATCAGGGAGGAGGAGTGTGAAATATTAGATGAAATAAACATAGTGAGAGAGGAAGTATTAAGGGGCTTAGCAGCTTTAAAAGTGGATAAATCCCCAGGCCCAGATGAAATGTATCCCAGACTGTTAAGAGAAGCAAAAGAGGAAATAGCAGAGGCTCTGACCATCATTTTCCAATCCTCTCTGGCTACAGGTGTGGTGTTGGAGGACTGCTAACGTGGTACCTTTGTTCAAAAAGGGAGAAAGGGATAGACCGAGTAATTACAGGCCAGTCAGCCTAACCTCGGTGGTGGGAAAATTATTGGAAAGAATTCTGAAGGACAGGATAAATCTTCATTTAGAAAGACACAGATTAATCAAGGGCTGTCAGCACGGATTTGTTAAGGGAAGATCGTGTCTGACTAACTTAATTGAATTTTTTGAGGAAGTAACAAGGAGTGTCGATGAGGGTAATGCATTTGATGTAGTCTATATAGATTTTAGCAAGGCTTTTGATAATGTCCCACATGGCAGACTGGTCACGAAAGTAAAAGCCCATGGGATCCAGGGCAAAGCGTCAAGTTGGATCCAAAATTGGCTCAGAGGCAGGAAACAAAGGGTAATGGTCGAAGGGTGTTTTTGTGACTGGAAGGCTGTTTCCAGTGGGGTTCCACAGGGCTCAGTACTGGGTCCTATGCTTTTTGTGGTATATATCAATGATTTGGACTTGAATGTAGAAAGTATGATTAAGAAGTTTGCAGATGATACTAAAATCGGCTGTGTGGTTGATAATGAAGAAGAAAGCTGCAGACTGCAGGAAGATATCAATGGACTGGTCAGGTGGGCAGAACAGTGGCAAATGGAATTCAATCCGGAGAAGTGTGAGGTAATGCATTTGGGGAGGGCTAACAAAGCAATGGAGTACATTATAAATGGTAGGACACAGTAATGTAGAGGAACAAAGGGACCTTGGAGTGCATATCCACAGATCCCTGAAGGTAGCAGGACAGGTAGATAAGGTGGTTAAGAAGGCATTGGCTGAGGCATAGAATATAAGAGCAGGGAGTTTATGCTTAAACTGTATCAAACACTAGTTAGGCCACAGCTAGAGTACTGCATGCAGTTCTGGTCACCACATTACAGGAAGGATATGATTACACTAGAGAGGGTACAGAGGAGATTTACGAGGATGTTGCTTGGACTGGAAAATTTTAGCTATGAGGAAAGATTGGATAGGCTTGGTTTGTTTTCTTTGGAACAGAGGAGGCTGAGGGGAGACCTAATTGAGGTGTATAAAATTATGAAGGGCCTAGATAGAGTGGATAGAAAGGACCTTTTTCCCTTAGCAGAGGGGTCAATAACCAGGGGGCACAGATTTAAAGTAATTGGTTGGAGGTTCAGAGGAGATTTAAGGGGAAATTTCTTCACCCAGAGGGTGGTGGGGGTCTGGAACTCACTGCCTGAAAGGGTGGTAGAGGCAGAAACCCTCACCACATTTAAAAAGTGCATGGATGTGCACTTGAAGTGCCGTAACCTACAAGGCTATGGACCAAGTGCTGGAAAGTGGGATTAGGCTGGATAGCTCTTTGTCGGCCGACGCGGACACGATGGGCCGAAATGGCCTCCTTCCGTGCTGTAACTTTCTATGATTCTATGAGAAACTGCTGGGTGTGTCTTGTCCTCCAATGTGACCAATCAGAAATCTGGTGTTGGAAATAAACGCGACCGCGCAAATTGGCTGTTGCGTTTCCTACATTGCAACAGTAAATGCATTTCATTGGCTGGAAATCACTTTGCAATGTCCTGACTTCATGAAAGGCGCGATATAAATGTCTTTTTTGAAGGCGTGAGTTTGCTTGAAATCAGCAGAGCTTTTAAATCCGCGAATACCGGACTGCACGAACTCGCTGGTGCTCTTTATATATTATAAGCAGCACCTTTGTAATTGACTCCTATGGTAATTACAAACGGTTAGGGCCATTTGCCCGCTATATGTGTCTGTCCGTGATAAGTGTGGACGGTGTCAGTGGGGGGCACTGCACCTGCTAACCTTCAGCACCAGCGATCTGAGCAGCGCTCTGTACTTGACTGTGCAGTCACATTCTCCCACTGTCCCACTGCAGTGTCCCACGAGAACATCACGGATGAGCTGCCGTCTTTCGGATGAGACGTTAAACCGAGGCCGGGTCCGCGCTCTCGGGTGGACGCAAAAGATCCCACGGCCACTATCTCCGACATTACAACAGCGACTACGTTTCAAAGGTGCTCCAGCGGGTGTGAAGCGCTTCGGGACGTCCTGAGGTCGTGAAAGGCGTGACAGGAATGCGAATTCTTTCTTTTACGTTGGCGAAAACAGTAGAATATGAGCCAGAGGAAGTTGTGAGCAAACCAGACTGTGCTCTGATCGGACTGCACCTTGAGGCCCGTGTCCAGTTCTGGTCACCGCGTCACAAGGGAGATATGCAAAGCGCTGGAGGCAGTGCGGAGCAGCTCTCCCCCCATGCTGATCCCCAGTGTTAGCAATCTGACTTGTGAGGGAAAGCTGGAGAGAGGTGGGTTAGTGGGGGGTGCGGTGGGGGGGTGGGGGTGGGGGGGGTAGATTCGATTTGTGGCCGAAACAGGCAGCACGTTGACCGATTGGCAGTCGGTCCATGCCAGCCTGAGGCTCCGAGCCCAAGGCGGGACCAGGCCTCATTTGAATGGAAGTGGCAAGCTGCGGGCATCAAACGGACCACCCGAATTAGAAAGGCAGAGTATTATTTAAATGGTGATAGATTGGGAAATGTTGATGTACAAAGGGACCTGGGTGTCCTTGTACACCAGTCACTGAAAGCAAACATGCAGGTGCAGCAAGCAGTTAGGAAGGCAAATGGTATGTTGGCCTTCATTGCAAGAGGATTTGAGTACAGGAGCAAGGATGTCTTACTACAGTTATACAGGGCCTTGGTGAGACCACACCTGGAGTACTGTGTGCAGCTTTGGTCTCCTTACCTAAGAAAGGATATACTTGCCATAGAGGGAGTGCAGCGAAGGTTCACCAGACTGATTCCTGGGATGGCAGGACTGTCATATGAGGAGAGATTGGGTCGACTAGGCCTGTATTCACTAGAGTTTAGAAGAATGAGAGGGGACCTCATTGAAAGGTATAAAATTCTGACAGGGCTAAGTAAAGAAATTAAGGATAGTATTCGACTAAAAACAAGGGCATATAAGGTAGCGAAATCTAGTGGGAGGACAGAGGATTGGGAAAACTTTAAAAGGCAGCAAAAAATAACAAAAAGATTGATTAAGAAAGGGAAGATAGATTATGAAAGTAAATTAGCAAAAAATATAAAAACAGATAGTAAGAGTTTTTACAGTTATATAAAAAGAAAAAGGGTGGCTAAAGTAAATGTTGGTCCCTTAGAGGATGAGACCGGGAAATTAATGGTGGGAAATATGGAGATGGCAAAAACACTGAATGAATATTTTGTATCAGTCTTTACAGTAGAGGACACTAAGAATATCCCAACACTGGACAAACAGGGGGCTATAGGGGGAGAGGAGCTAAACACGATCAAAATCACTAAGGAATTGGTACTCGGTAAAATAATGGGACTCAAGGCGGATAAATCACCTGGACCTGATGGCTTACATCCTAGAGTCTTGAAGGAAGTGGCGGTAGGGATTGTAGATGCATTGGTAATAATTTTTCAAAACTCCCTGGATTCCGCTAAGGTCCCGGCAGACTGGAAAACTGCTAATGTAACACCCTTATTTAAAAAGGGCAGTAGACAGAAGGCTGGTAACTATAGACCGGTTAGCCTAACATCTGTGGTAGGTAAAATTTTGGAGTCCATTATTAAGGAAACAGTAACAGGACATTTGGATAATCATAATTTAATAGGACAAAGTCAGCATGGTTTTACGAAGGGGAAGTCATGTTTGACAAATTTGCTGGAGTTCTTTGAGGAAGTAACATATAGAGTGGATAAAGGGGAACCAGTGGACGTAGTGTATTTAGACTTCCAAAAGGCATTTGACAAGGTGCCACACAAAAGATTATTGCTTAAGGTAAAAAATCACGGGATTGGGGGTAATATTCTGGCATGGATAGAGGATTGGCTATCTAACAGAAAGCAAAGAGTTGGGATAAATGGTTCATTCTCAGACTGGCAATCAGTAACTAGTGGTGTTCCACAGGGGTCAGTGCTGGGTCCCCAACTCTTTACAATCTATATTAACGATTTGGAGGAAGGGACCAAGTGTAACATATCAAAATTTGCAGATGATACAAAGATAGGAGGGAAAGTAGTGAGTGAGGAGGACATAAAAAACCTGCAAGGGGACATAGACAGGCTAAGTAAGTGGGCAGAGATTTGGCAGATGGAATACAACACTGGAAAGTGTGAGGTGATGCACTTTGGCAGGACAAATCCTAGAGCAATTTATTATCTTAATGGCAAGAAACTGGAGAGTACTGAAGTGCAAAGGGATCTGGGGGTCCTGGTGCACGAAACTCAAAAGGTTAGTATGCAGGTGCAGCAAGTGATTAAGAAGGCAAATGGAATGTTGGCTTTCATTGCTAGGGGGATAGAATATAAAAATAGGGAGATATTGCTTCAGTTGTACAAGGTATTGGTGAGACCGCACCTGGAATACTGCATACAGTTTTGGTGTCCTTACTTAAGGAAAGACATCCTTGCTCTCGAGGCAGTGCAAAAAAGGTTCACTCGGTTAATCCCGGGGATGAGGGAGTGGTCATATGAGGAGAGGTTGCGTAGATTGGGACTCTACTCATTGGAGTTCAGAAGAATGAGAGGCGATCTTATTGAAACATATAAGATTGTGAAGGGGTTGGATCGGGTGGATGCGGGGAGGATGTTCCCGATGACGGGTGAGACTAGAACTAGGGGACATAGTCTTAGAATAAGGGGCTGCTCTTTCAAAACTGAGATGAGGAGGAACTACTTCACTCAGAGGGTGGTAGGTCCATGGAATATGCTGCCACAAAAAGCTGTAGAAGCTACATCATTAAATAAATTTAAAACAGAAATAGACAGTTTCCTAGAAGTAAAGGGCATTAAGGGTTACGGGGAGCGGGCAGGAATTTGGACATGAGTCTAGGTTCGGATCGGTCATGGCCCTGTGGGTAGTGGAGCGGGCCCAGGGACCGTGTAGCCTGATTCTGCTCCTATTTCGTGTGTGCAATTCTGTTAGATGCAGGAGATGGTTCTGTGATAGATAGTAGATTGGCGGTTAGGATCAGATCAGCCATGATCTTATTGAATGGCGGAGCAGGCTTGAGGGGCCGATTGGCCTACTCCTGCTCCTATTTCTTATGTTCTTATGTTCTTATGGATGCAGGGAGGATGTTTCCCCTGGCTGGGGGCTCTAGAACGAGGGGTCCCAGTCTCAGGATACGGGGTAGGACATTTAGGACTGAGATGAGGAGAAATTTCTTCACTCAGAGGGTGGTGAACCTGTGGAATTCTCTACCACAGAAGGCTGTGGAGGCCAAGTCACTGAATATATTTAAGAAGGAGATAGATAGATTTCTAGATACAAAAGGCATCAAGGGGTATGGGGAGAGAGCGGGAATATGGTATTGAGATAGAGGATCAGCCATGATCATATTGAATGGGGGAGCAGGCTCGAAGGGCCGACTGGCCTACTCCTGCTCCTATTTTTCTATGTTTCTATGTTTGCCGGTCGGGACCTAATGAGTTCGGGCTGGCTCTATTGCTGAACCGCCATTGCAGGCAGGTCGGGGCGGGGGAGGAGGGAGGAGGCAAAGCCGAGGGCGAGGAACCAGGGCCTCAGTCTCTACTCCTGCTGGCTCCACAGAAACATAACTTTGAAAAGGTTTTTGTGGCCGTTATTTTAGTGGCCTATCTTTAAGGACCAGGTGATTAGGCCTCTCGAGTCCCGGTAGAAGTGGGTGAAGGGGTTGCCTGCCTGCCGCAAACGCTGCTAGTTTGCACCTGAATTTTTGCTCCAGTGTCCAAGTCTCCAGAGTGGGACGTTGAGCCCACGACCTCTTGACCCAGAGGTGAGAGTGCTACCACTGAGCCACAGCTGACGCATTGTGGACACGACGTCACAAGCACAGAAATATCTGCAAAGCTGTTTTATTTTATTTTATTCATGGGCTGTGGCTATCGCTGGCAAGCCCAACATTTATTGCCCATCCCTGTACAATTCAGTGTCTCGCTAGGCCATTTCAGAGGGCTGTTAAGAGCCAACCACATTGCTGTGGGTCTGGAGTCACATATAGGCCAGACCGCGTAAGGTTCAGGAATACCAGGTTGCAGGGAACAAAAGGTTCCTTCACCGTCGCTGGGTCAAAATCTCGGAACTCTCTCCCTAACAGCACTGTGGGAGTACCTTCACCACACGGACTGCAGCAGTTCAAGAAGGCGGCTCACCACCACCTTCTCGAGGGCAATTAGGGATGGGCAATAAATGCTGGCCTTGCCAGCGACACCCAGATCCCGAGAATGAAAAAGATAACAGTTAGGGATGGGGAGTATGTACAGACATTAAATTAGTAGCTTCACTCCTCAACAGCACATAAGTCGCGGCAAAGATTGGTGCAGAATTTCTTCAGGGCTGACTGGAAGAGAAGTGAGAGTGAATCAAGCACGGACGGTAGAACCGCTACAACAACTTGCATTTATATAGCGCCTTTAACGTCGTAAAATATCCCAAGGCGTGTCACAGGAGCGATTATCAGACAAAATTTGACACTGAGCCACGTAAGGAGTTATTAGGGCAGGTGACCAAAAGCTTGGTCAAAGAGGTAGGTTTTAAGGAGCATTTTAAAGGAGAAGAGAGAGAGGTAGAGAGACGGAGAGGTTTAGGGAGGGAATTCCAGAGCTTCGGGCCCAGGCAGCTGAAGGCACGGCCGCCGATGGTGGAGCGATTAAAATCGGGGATGTGCAAGAGGCCAGAGTTGGAGGAGCACTGAGATCTCAGGGGGTTGTGGGGCTGGAGGAGGTTACAGAGATTGGGAGGGAGGCGAGGCCACGGAGGATTTGAACACAAGGATGAAAATGTTAAATTTGAGGCGTTGGACTGGGAACCAAAGCGAGCACAGGGGTGACGGGCGAACGGGAGTGGTGCGAGTTAGGATACGGACAGCAGAGTTTTGGATGAGCTCATGTTTATGTAGGGCGGGAGATGTGAGGCCGGCCAGGAGATCGTTGTTGGGGTTGGAGCTAACAAAGGCGTGGATGAGCAAGGAGATCCACAATAAATGATGAAGGGTCTTTATCTGAAATGTAGTTTCTGGTCACAAATGCTGACTCCCGTGTATTTCCAGTTTTAAAAAAATTTTCCATTAGTTCTCTTTTTTTTTACCTCCATTAAAGAATGATATTTTGCAAGTAAATTATTCGACTGTAAAGCCTGCTAGAGTTCCCAAGAAATGGGAGAGGAAATCGATGACATTTAAGGCACTCAGCATTCAGGACGCAAAATGGAGCCACAGGTGGTATTGATCACATCGGTTTCGGACTTAAAGGGACACCGTCTCCACCTGGAGCTGCTTGATGGGCTGTTAATGGACGCAGTGCACTAGTCTTAGTCCCTCTGGCAAAGCGTAGGGGGTGTGGTGGCGAGGAATCAGCCAGGGTTCCCGCTCCTGATCACTACCTCATGACCCCTATTGAAAGGTGTGTGCTTGCGTCCGTGTGTGTGAGTCCAAGTGTGAGTGCGTGTGTGTGCGCACGTGTGTGTGTGCGCGTGTGAATGCATGTGTGTGCGCGTGTGCACTTGCACGACTGTGTGTGCGTGTGTGTGTTATCATGTGTGTGTTTGCCTTATCTGAGGAAGGATGTTCTTGCCATGGAGGGACTGCAGCGAAGATTCACCAGGCTGATACCTGGGATGGCAGGAATGACGTATGAGGAGAGATTGGGTCGATTGGGCTTATACTCGCTGGAGTTTAGAAGAATGAGAGGGGATCTCATTGAAACTTATAAAATTCTAACAGGACTAGACAGACTAGATGCAGGAAGGATGTTCCCGATGGCCGGTGAGTCCAGAACCAGGGGTCACAGTCTAAGGATAAGGAGTAAGCCATTTAGGACTGAGATGAGGAGGAATTTCTTCACCCAGAGAGTGGTGAACCTGTGGAATTCTCTACCACAGAAGGCAGTAGAGGCCAATTCATTAAATATATTCAAGAAAGAGTTAGATATATTTCTTAAAGCTAAAGGGATCAAGGGATATGGGGAGAAGGCAGGGACAGGGTACTGAATTTGGATGATCAGCCATGATCTCATCGAATAGAAGATAGGAGCAGGCTCGAGGGGCCGAATGGCCTACTCCTGCTCCTATCTTCTATGTTTCTATGTTTCTATGTTTAGAATTTTATGTTACGATATCATCAGACTTGAGGCCAACACAGATGAAAGGCACAGAAGAACAGTTCGAGTATATTGTTCAAATAACTCTCACAGTACAACTTGCCCTTGACCAGTTCCTGCAGACCTCCCTTACGTCTGACCTCTTGTGTAGACAGTATTGTCCTTTCCTGCTGTCCCCAGCCTATTATTGCAGCCCTTGATCAGATTGTGCTAGCGTCAGCTGCAAAAGACAGAGCGGCTCGGCACGATACAGGACTCGGACTACGACGGCCTCTTGGTCTCGGCTCACGTGTAAAGAACGGTTATTTGAGCGGGAAATCAGAAGGCTCCCTCTCGGGCCGTTACAGCCAACCCCCAGCAAAAGTCGCCAAGAGGAAAGGAAGATTAAAGCTGGTTCATTGGAGGAGAGAGAAAGAAGTGGGATTGATATTCATGGCACAGAGAAGACACAAACAGCAATCAAAATGAATTATTTTGAACCAAATACTTCCATCGATAACCTTTTGCTATTCATTCTTCCTTGTATATTTCCAATAAGTCTGTTGATTTCTTCCTGTGGGGATCACAGAGATTCTTACACCAAGGTGCGAATACCAAAGATCTACAGGAGAAACTTCTTAATCCAGAGAGTGGTGAGAATGTGGAACTTGCTACCACAGGGAGCAGTTGAGGCGAATAGCAAGGGGAAGCTCGATAAGTACATAAGGGAGAAAGGAATAGAAGGATATGCAGATAGAATGAGATAAAGTAGGGTGGGAGGATCATGTGAAGCATAAACACCAGCATAGGCCAGTTGGGCCGAATGGCCTCCTTCTGTGCTGTAAATTCTATGGGCTAGAAATGGGCGGTATCTTTAGAAAAGTTTGAGAATTAGCGCCAGGCGCTAATGCTTTAGACTGCACGCAAAATTCATTCTCACTGCTCAAAGAAATGATTGGAGCTCTAATTCCAGTCTCAAAGGCCAAGCTCAGAGGCATTACACTCAAAGGGTGGACCAATATCAGGTGCAGTCTAATCTCAACTTATCATTGACACAGCCTTTTCCCAGTACTTAAAGGGGAGGTTCATTGATGCTGCAGAACCTCATTCTCAGCATTGCTGGCTGTGCAGCTGCCTCAGCAAGGAGAAGCATAACAAGGAGAGGGAGCCGGAGGACTGAAGCAGGTATGCTCATAGCAGATCCACCTCAGTTGGGTGGCCAGATGATTGAATGCTTCAACAAATGCTACATACTATCATCTGTACCACAAACTTCACACACTGCCCAAAGCACCAGACCCCCAGCACTCACCCACCAACAATCTCTACCTACCAACACTCACACCTACATCTCACACCTTGCACACAATGACAGCTATTCAACTATGGCAGGCACAAGGGTCATTAGTTATTAGAATGAATGTGATATGTGTGATATGTTTAAGCATAAATTTATTAATGGAGTTTGCAATTTTTTGTGGTCTCTCTCATTTCACCTTTGTGCCCAGGATGACGCTGTGATATGGCATGACACAGGGATGGTATGATGGGGATATGGTGAGAAAAAGGGATCTGGGGTTTAAGTCATCCTGGTGAGAGTCCTGATGTCCCTCCTCATCCCTCTGCGCACATGTTCCCGTATTTCTGGCTGCCTACACTCCCTCTGCCATCGAGCCTGGAGGGCGAGGTGGCATGATAGTACAGCCCCCATTAATGCTGTCAAGTGTAGCAGCTTGAATCTTTGAACAATAAATGTTGCCACTTCGCACTTGCCAGAACACTGCTGATAAAAAAGAACCTGGAAATTACTCATGCAAACTCATCCACTGACATGAAACTGACAAGAGACCACAGAAACTAACCTGCCCTAACAGCTGCGAGTGATCAATGCGGATGCCTTTAAATAACGTCCCTGGAGCTAGCATCCTGCAGCTGTGCACCTCCTTTCCCTGTCGCTGTCTGGTCGAGGCGCAAAGGTAAGCGTCCATAATGAATTTGGCAGATCGGGCACCCAGTGAGCGTTGCATGATCACTGACGTCACGATCTGCCTGGCGTTGAAGTCCCCGGCGGTACCTTGTACCGGTGGCTCAATGGGGGGTCCGGATTTGCCGTGCACCGCCGGATTCACCTCGCCCCGGCGCTACTGCATCAGCGCCCCGTTAGTGCCCTTTGCAAGCGCTAACGGGAGGCGCTAACAAACTGAATTTTCCCCCCCATTGTATTTAATTCTATGTATGAATACCAAAGATCTAAAGCACCATCGTCAACTTAACAAGGAGAAAATGCATACGTGTAATGGATTCTAATGAGGGAAATTCTTAATATAAAGAGACATTTCAAATCGTTACTAATTAAAACCAACTGATTGTTATTTGAGTCAACTTCGCACACAAAGCTTCCTCTGTAAGTCCCCACCCCCCCCAACATAATCACAATTTGGCAACTGATAATGTCACTGTGACATTTCAGAGAGGCATAAAAATAATGGGAAAAGTTTCATAAATATAACTAAATACCTTCCCCAGGACCGTGAGCCCTGCCTCGTTTTTTTGATTGATCCGAAAAGAGCACTCGGATTGGACCTCGCGATCGGTGTAAATGGGGTTGGAGTGCTACTGGAATCAGTACGCTTGGAGGGGTCTGTGACACGCAGACACTCAACAAACAACAACAGCTTGCATTTATATAGCGCCTTTAATGTACTGAAATGCCCAAGGCGATTATCAGACAAAATTTGACACCAAGCCACATATGGAGATATTTGGACAGACGACCAAAAGCTTGGTCAAAGAGGGAGCTTTTAAGGAGCATCTTAAAGGAGGAGATAGAGGTAGAGAGGCGGAGAGGTTTAGGGAGAGAATTCCAGACTTAGGGCCTCGGCACGGCCACCAGTGGTGGAGCGAAGAATCCGGGGATGCACAAGAGCCAGAATTGGAGGAGCGCAGAGATCTCGGATGGTTGTGGGGCTGGAGGAGGTTACAGAGATAGGGAGGGACGAGGCCATGAGGGATTTGAACAGGAGGATGAATATTCCAGAGCTTAGGGCCTCGGCAGCTGAAGGCACAGGCCGCCAATGGTGGAGCCACTGGCAGGTGTCATACCTCGCACAAAGGATGATGGTTGTGGTTGTTGGAGGTCAATCATCTCAGCCCCAGGACACCGCTGCAGGAGTTCCTCAGGGCAGTGTCCTAGGCCCAACCATCTTCAGCTGCTTCATCAATGACCTTCCCTCCGTCATAGGGTCAGAAGGGGGGATGTTTGCTTCTAATAGCACAGTGTTCAGTGCCATTCGCAACTCCTCAGAAAATGAAGCCTTTCCACCATCTACAAGGCACAAGTAAGGAGTGTGATGGAATACTCTCCACTTGCCTGGATGAGTGCAGCTTCAACAAAACTCAAGAAGCTCAACACCATCCAAGACAAAGCAGCTCGCTTGATTGGCACCCCATCCACCACCTTAAACATTCACTCCCTCCACCACCGGCGTACCGTGGCTGCAGTGTGTACCATCTACAAGATGTACTGCAGCAACTCGTCAAGGCTTCTTCGGCAGCACCTCCCAAACCCGTGAGCTCTACAACATAGAAGGACAAGGGCAGCAGGCGCATGGGAACACCACCACCTCCAAGTTCCCCTCCAAGTCACACACCATCTTGACTTGGAAGTATAAGATGTTCCTTCATCGTCGCTGGGTCAAAATCCTGGAACTCCCTCCCTAACAGCACTGTGGGAGTACCCTCACTACACGGACTGCAGTAGTTCAAGAAGGCGGCTCACCACCACTTTCTCAAGGGCAACTAGGGATGGGCAATAAATGCTGGCCTTGACAGCGACGCCCACATCCCGAGAATGAATAAAAAAAGTAAGAAAATCAGGGATGCGCAACAGGCCAGAATTTGAGCAGTGCAGAGATCTCGGAGGGTTTGTCGGGTTGTTACCTGTCCTAATATCTCTGTATGTGGCTCGGTGTCAAATTTTGTCTGATAACGCTCCTGTGAAGCGCCTTGGGACATTTCTACTCCGTTAAAGGCGTCATATAAATGCAAGTTGTTGTTGTTGTTGAGTCCAGTGGTTGGGGCTCTGATTGAACAAAACGCTTTGTAATGGATGATGCCGAGCTTCTTGAGTCTTGCATCTACACTCATCGAGGTGGTGCTTATTCCATCACACTCATCGAGGTGGTGCTTATCCCATCACACTCATCGAGGTGGTGCTTATTCCATCACACTCAGACATGGTGGAGAGGCTTTGAAGGGTTCAGGAGGTGGGCCACTCGTCGCCTAGTGCCCAGGCTCTGCTCTGCTCGTGTAGTCCTGTTCGGCTTCTGTGGTTAACGGTGACCCCCCCTCCCAAGATGTTGATGGTGGGGGACTTGGTGATGGCGGTGCCACTGAAGGTCAAGGGGAGTTGGTTGGGCTTCCTCTTGCCCGCGATGGTCATTAGCCGCACTTACCTAACCGAGCAGCTTTTTGTCAGGCGAGCCATGCATTGACCGCTTTGTGCTTTATGTTATTGTCAGAATGATGAATACCTTTTTTTACAGAGTGCGGAATGAATGGAAGGCTTTGCTTAGCAAAGCTTTAGGCTGTCAAAGGAATTTGTGTAGTGCACTTGACAGCGTTTAATTTCTTGTACAAAGAAAGCTGTTGCTACCTCTTCCAGAATACCAGAAGCCCATGATTGAAAAGCACAATCCAAGTCCTCCAGGAACATAGGTACAGGAGGAGGCCATAGATACATAGATACATAGAAGATAGGAGCAGGAGTAGGCCATCCGGCCCTTCGAGCCTGCTCCGCCATTTAATGAGATCATGGCTGATCCTCCAATTCAGTATCCCGTCCCCGCCTTCTCTCCGTAACCCTTAACCCCTTTTGCCTGTAGAAATATATCTAATTCCCTCTTAAATATATTTAATGAGCTGGCGTACACTGCCCTCTGTGGCAATGAGTTCCACAGGTTCACCACCCTCTGAGTGAAGAAATTCCCCCTCATTTCTGTCCTAAATGGTTTAGCCCTTATCCTTAAATTATGTCCTCTAGTTCTGTTCTCACCCGCCAAGGGAAACATTCCTTCTGCATCTAGTCTGTCTAGACCTGTCAGAATTTTATACACTTCTATGAGGTCCCCTCTCAATCTTCTAAACTCCAGTGTGTACATCCCTAAACTACATAGTCTCTCCTCATAGGTCAATCCCGCCATTCCTGGTATCAGCCTGGTGAATCGCCGCTGCACCCCCTCCATGGCAAGAACATCTTTCCTCAGATGAGGCGACCAAAACTGTACACAGTACTCGAGGTGTGGTCTCACCAGTGCCCTGTACAGCTGCAGCAAGGTATCCCTGTTCCTGTATTCCAACCCTTTTGCTATGAAGGCCAGCATACCGTTTGCCTTCTTGACCGCCTGTTGCACCTGCATGCTCGCCTTCAGTGACTGGTGTACAAGAACACCCAGGTCTCTCTGTACTTCCCCCTCTCCCAATTTATTGCCATTTAAATAATAATTTGCCCTCCCGTTCCTGCACCCAAGGTGGATAACTTCGCACTTGTCCACATTATAGTGCATCTGCCATTTATCCGCCCAATCACCCAGTCTGTCCAAATCGCTCTGGAGCTTCCTGGTCTCCTCCTCTGAGCCCACCCCCCCTCCTAGTTTAGTGTCATCTGCAAATTTGGAAATGCTGCATCCGACTCCCTGATCCAGGTCATTAATGTAAATTGTGAACAGCTGGGGACCCAGGACAGATCCCTGTGGTACCCCACTTGTTACTGCCTGCCATTCAGAAAATGAGCCGTTTATTCCAACTCTCTGTTTTCTATCTGACAGCCAGTTCTCTATCCACGTCAATACTTTCCCCTTTATCCCATGAGCTTCAATTTTCCATGCTAATCTTTTATGTGGGACCTTATCGAAGGCCTTTTGGAAGTCCAGGTACACCACATCTACTGGCTCTCCCCCATCTATTTTACCAGTTACTCCCTCAAAAAATTCCAATAGATTAGTCAAGCACGATTTACCCTTTGTAAATCCATGTTGACTCTGTCCTATCCTGTCCCCATTTGCTAAGTGCTCCGCTATTTCATCCTTAATGATGGACTCCAGCATTTTGCCCACAACTGATGTAAGGCTTACAGGTCTGTAATTACCTGCTTTTTCCCTACCCCCCTTTTTGAATAGTGGGGTAACGTTAGCTACCCTCCAATCCATGGGCACTGTTCCCGAGTCTAATGAATTCTGAAAAATCATACTTAGTGCATCCGCTATCTCTAGGGCCACCTCCTTCAGTACCCTAGGATGCATGTTATCAGGCCCTGGGGATTTGTCCGCCTTCAATCCCTTTAGCTTCCTTAACACCATATCCTTAGAGATATTGATTTGCGTCAGTTCCTCCTTTGCCATTCAGCCCCTCGAGCCTATCCTACCATTCAATGAGATCCTGCCTGATCTGTACCTCAAATACATCGAACCGCCTTGGTTCCGTAACCCTGAATACCCTTGGCCAACAAAAATGTACCGATCTCAGTTTTGAAGTTTTCATTTGATCCCGATCCAGCACCCACAGCTTTTTGGGGGAGGGAGTTCCTGATTTTGAGCTCCGCTCCCCCCCCCCACTCACCCGCCCGTGCTCCTCCTTCCCCCTCCCATGAGTAGGAAGAATAGAAAAACAGAATATTTTTTAAATGGTGAGAAACTTTCAAATGTTGGTGTTCAGGGAGATTTGGGTGTCCTCGTGCAAGAAACACAGAAAGCTAGCTTGCAGGTACAGCAAGCAATAAGGAAGGCAAATGGCATGTTGTCCTTTATTGCAACGGGGTTGGAGTATAATACTATGAAAGTCTTGCTACAATTGTACAGGGCCTTGGTGAGACCACACCTGGAGTACTGTGCACAGTTTTGGTCTCCTTATCTAGGGAAGGATATACTTGTCTTGGAGGCGGTGCAACGTAGGTTCACTAGATTGATTCCTGGGATGAAAGGGCTGTCCTATGATGAGAGATGATGTAGAATGGGCCTATACTCTCTGGAGTTTAGAAGAATGAGAGGTGATCTCAGTGAAACATACAAGATTCTGAGGGGGATTGTAGGGTAGAGGCTGAGAGGTTGTTTCCCCTGGTTGGAGTGTCTGGAACTAGGGGGCATAGTCTCAGGATAAGGGGTAGACCATTTAAGACCAAGATGAGGAGGAATTTCTTCAATCAGAGGGTGGTGAATCTTTGGAATTCTCTACCCCAGAGGGCTGTGGAGGCTCAGTCGTTCAGTATATTCAAGACAGAGATCGATAGATTTTTGAATATTAAGGGAATCAAGGGATGTGGGATAGTGCAGGAAAGTGGAGATGAGCAGACATTGCTATCGGGGAGGAGTGTGAAATATTAGATGAAATAAACATAGTGAGAGAGGAAGAATTAAGGGGTTTAGCAGCTTTAAAAGTGGCTAAATCCCCAAGCCCGGATGAAATGCATCCCAGGCTGTTAAGTGAAGCAAAAGAGGAAATAGCAGAGGCCCTGACCATCATTTTTCAAACCTCTCTGGCTTCAGGTGTGGTGCCAGAGGACTGGAGGACTGCTAATGTGGTACCCTTGTTTAAAAAGGGAGAAAAGGATAGACCGAGTAATTACAGGCCAGTCAGCCTAACCTCGGTGGTGGGAAAATTATTGGAAAGAATTCTGAAGGACAGGATAAATCTTCATTTAGACAGACACGGATTAATCAAGGAGAGTCAGCACGGATTTGTTAAGGGAAGGTCGTGTCTGACAAACTTGAATGAATTTTTTGAGGAGGTAACAAGGAGGGAAGATGAGGGTAGTGCATTTGATGTAGTGTATACGGACTTTAGCAACGGCTTTTGATAAGGTTCCACATGGCAGACTGGTCACGAAGTTAAAAGCCCATGGGATCCGGAGCAAAGTGTCAAGTTGGATTCAAAACTGGCTCGGAGACAGGAAGCAGAGGGTAATGGTTGATGGGTGTTTTTGTGACTGGAAGGCTGTTTCCAGTGGGGTTCCGCAGGGCTCAGTACTAGGTCCCTTGCTTTTTGTGGTATATATCAACGATCTTGACTTGAATATAGGGGGTATGATTAAGAAGTTTGCAGATGATACTAAAATCGGCTGTGTGGTTGATACTGAAGAAGGAAGCTGTAGACTGCAGGAAGATATCAATAAGTTGGTCAGGTGGGCAGAACAGTGGCAAATGGAATTCAATCCGGAGAAGTGTGAGGTAATGCATTTGGGGAGGGCTAACAAGGAAAGGGAATACACATTAAATGGTAGGATACTGAGTAGCGTAGAAGAACAAAGGGACCTTGGAGTGCATGTCCACAGATCCCTGAAGGTAGCAGGCCAAGTAGGTTAAGAAGGCATACGGAATGCTTGCCCTTATTAGCCGTGGCATAGAATACAAGAGCAGGGGGGTTATGCTTCAACTGTATAAAACACTAGTTAGACCTCAGCTAGAGTACTGCGTGCAGTTCTGGTCACCACATTACAGGAAGATGTGATTGCACTAGAGAGGGTACAGAGGAGATTTACAAGGATGTTGCCGGGAGTAGTGAATCTTAGCTATGAGGAAAGACTGGATAGGCTGGATCTGTTTTCCTTGGAACAGAGGAGGCTGAGGGAGAGACCTTATTGAGGTGTATAAAGTTATGAGGGGCATAGATAAAGTGGATAGAAAGGAGCTATTTCCCTTAGCAGAGGGGTCAAAAACCAGGGGTCACAGATTTAAAGTAATTGGTGGAAGGTTTAGAGGGGATTTGAGGGGAAATTTCGTCACCCAGAGGGTTGTGGGGGTCTGGAACTCACTGCCTGAAAGGGTGGTAGAGGCAGGAACCCTAACCACATTTAAAAAGTACTTGGATGTGCACTTGGGATGCTCTAACCTGCAGGGCTACGGACCAAGAGCTGGGAAGTGGGATTAGGCTGGATAGCTCTTTGTTGGCCAGCGCTGACACGATGGGCCGAAATGGCCTCCTTCCGTGCTGTAACTTTCTATGATTCTATGAGGTAGAAGATCAGCCATGATCTTATTGAATGGCGGAGCAGGCTCGAGGGGCCGTATGGCCGGCTCCTGCTCCTATTTCTTATGTCCCTATGACAGCTGCCAGAAGTATCTTGCCGGTGAAATGAGGCCCAGGGACCAATTTCGGGAGAGCCTTGTGCCGCCATCTACGGGCCTGTGCTGCGGTTCGTGCCGCCCATTCCCCACCCGTTATCCGGCACGAACCAATTTCTCACCAGTTACTGAGGTACGCTTCCAACACGCGACCCCCACCTTACGCACCTTTCCTGCCCCTGGGGTCGCCAACCTTCCCGGATTGTCCTGGAGTCTCTGGGAATGAAAGGCTCATCTCTCTGGGTGCTGCAACTCCAGGATAAAATGATCATTGAAGGCTTTAAAACAAAGGTTGTGGGTTTTTTTCTTCCTTTTCTTTGAACACTTTCCTTTACTAGTTTAAAGATTGAACTGCTTGGGTCTCTTTTCTCCAGAAAAGCGAAGGCTGAAGGGTGACCTGAGAGGTCTTTAGAATTATGGAGGGGTTTGATAGGGTAGAGGAGGTGTTTCTACTTATGGGGAAAGTCCAAAACTAGGGGCCATAAATATCAGATAGTCACTAATAAATCTAATCGGCAATTCAGGAGAACCAACTTTACCCAGAGAGTGGTGAGAATGTGGAGCTCGCTACCACAAGGAGTAGTTGAGGCGAATAGCATAGTTACATTTAAGGGAAATCTGGATAAACACATGAGGGAGAAAGGAATAGAAGGTTATGCTGATCGGGTGTGAGATGAAGTAGGGTGGGAGGAGGCTCGTGTGGAGCATAAACACCGGCATAGACCTGTTGGGCCGAATGGCCTGTTTCTGTGCTGTAAGTACTACCTAGTTATAAAAATATTCAAGAAGGAAGAAATCAGGCTGTTTGACCGAGCGGGGGTGGTGGGAGGCGGGAGGTCCTGTGATGAAACCTCCAGGAATACGTGCAAACCTTCGGGCCTGCCGATCCATTGAGTGCGAGACAGAGAAAGCGTTATTGATTTCTGAGACACTTCACTGCTCAAGTGACGATTGGTTTGTATTGTTGGCTAGGTCCAGGATAAGGGTCCAGACAATGTTCTTTTTACGTGTTTTTTTTCGGTGTGTGTATGTGTGTCTGTTGCTCGGTTGCATCGCAACAGAATTGCAGCTTTCAATCCGAGTGTTTCAGGCATGTGGTGAGAAAACAAAGCAGCTCGCAAAAGGCCTTAATGCCCATGGAACTGTCTGCAGCGAATACACGCAGGGCGCGATCAATGCCATGTCACTTTGAGCGCTTCCAATCTTGTCTAATTGTCCGATGTGGGTGATGTGGGCGGGGGATGCTGGGGGGAGGTTACGAGGTGAGAATGGGCTCACAGAATCATAGCAGTTTCCAGCACTGAAGGAGGCCATTCGGCCCATCGTTCCTGTGCTGGCTCTTTGAAAGAGCTGTCCAATTAGTCCCACTCCCATCGCCCATTCATTCCCCATAGCCCTGCCAATATTGGGTACAGATTTCAGTACAGTTTTGACAATGGCAGGTCGCTCTTGGCAATTTAGGCAAGTGCTGGCAGCCACAGCTATATGTCTGGGGGGAGGGGGGAATACAAAACAGGATATAGAACCATAGAATCATAGAATGGTTACAGCACAGTCGGAGGCCATTCGGCCCGTCGAGCCCGTGCCGGCTCTCTGCAAGAGCACTTCAGCTAGTTCCACTCGCCCCGTCCTTTCCCCGTAGCCCTGCAAATTTTTTCCTTCAGGTACTTATCCAATTCCCTTTTGAAAGCCACGATTGAATCTGCCTCCACCACCCTCTCAGGCAGTGCATTCCAGATCCTAACCACTCGCTGCGTAAAAAAGTTTTTCCTCATGTCACCTTTGGAACTTCTGCCAATCACCTTAAATCTGTGTCCTCTGGTTCTTGACCCTTCCGCCAATGGGAACAGTTTCTCTCTATCTACTCTGTCTAGACCCCCCATGATTTTGAACACCTCTATCAAATCTCCTCTCAACCTTCTCTGCTCTCAGGAGAACAATCCCAGCTTCTCCAGTCTATCCACGTAACTGAAGTCCCTCATCCCTGGAACCATTCTTGTAAATCTGTTCTGCACCCTCTCTAAGGCCTTCACATCCTTCCTAAAGTGCGGTGCCCAGAATTGGACACAATACTCCAGTTGTGGCTGAACCAGTGTTTTATAAAGTGTTTTATATCTTTCTTCTTTTTCTCTCTCGGCAATTTTCTCCTGAAGGCACGGCCTCCTCAGCGCCACCTCCACTGCAGTCGTTAGTACCACCTCACACCGCAGAGGGGCATCCCATATATCACTTGAAACATCTGCACACAACCGACCAACACAGTCAACCACTTGCTGTGTAAATGTAATACAGTCCTGACTGCGCATCCACGAAGACTTGAGAAACCCACCACAAAAGCGTTTAAAATCGCGCCGGCCATTCTGGGAAACAGCAGCCAATATTCACGCAGCTGGTATCGACCCACTATCCAGATGGACGGAATGGTGGGCCGCATGCAACCTAAAGAACCAACACCTCATCACTGGCCCAACAGCACAGGTCCCTGGCTTCGACCTCCCTCGAAGACAGTGGACGGCGCTCAACCCAATCTGCCCACGGCGCGGATGATGCGGCCACCTGCTCCGCAAGTGGAGGATGAGGGATGACCCGAAGTGAGACCGTGGCCACGAGTCCCCGACCATGGAACACATCACGTCAGCCCGCCCACTGAGATCTGTCGCGTGAGGCACCTCATTCCTCCACTCGGCATCTCGGGAGGCCATCGAATGGGGAGCCAAGCTAGACATCCCATTGTAAGCTTTTCCCGTTGTACGAAAGTAGTAATTAGTCCCAACTGCGTACGGAGAGCGCGTTGGCGTTAACCCTATTTGCCCGTTATACGCGGTGGACGGGAAAAGTGCAAAGTGTCGAAGCATCAGAATAAAGGCCTGGGAATCTAGGAACAGGAGTCGGCCATTCAGCCCCTCGAGCCTGTTCCACCATTCAATGAGACTATGGCTGATCCTGGCCTAGACAACAATACAAACCAATCGTCACTTGAGCAGTGAAGTGCCTCAGAAATTAATAACGCCTCTCTTTGTTGCACTCAATGGATCCATCCACCGGCCTTGGTTCTGTCACCCTTATTACACTTGCCTAATAAAACTGTGTCTAAACTTTTAAGAAACATTTACTTACTGTACCAAGGTTCCTTGCTCTGCCGGCCTAGAAGATTAAAGGACGCTACTCTAATGCTGCTGGCTGTTAGACTGAAACAGGTTGACTACAGAGCACTAGCTAATATAGTTCCTATGGGAGACCTCTGTTCACCATGGACCAACAAAGAGACCTACTGCCGATTGTTGGCTCCATACCCTTCTCAAAAGTTTCAGACAGAACGGCAATTAAACCCAGAGTCAAACCGTGTCAGCCGTGGCTCAGTGGGTAGCACTCTCGCCTCTGAGTCAGAAGATTGTGGGTTCAAACCCCACGCCAGGGACTTGCAGCACACAATCTAGGCTGACACTCCTGTGCAGTGCTGAGGGAGTGCTGCACTGTCAGAGGTGCCGCCTTTCGGATGAAACAAACCAAGGCTCTTGCCTGCCCTAAAAGATCCCACGGCACTATTTCAAAGAAAAGTTAGGGAGTTCTCCCTGGTGTCCTGGCCAATATTTATCCCTCAACCAACATCACGAAACAAAACAGATTATCTGGTCAATAGCACATTGCTGTTTGTGGGAGCTTGCTGTGTGCAAATTGGTTGCAGCACTTCTTACATTACAACAGTGACTCCACTTCAACAAGTACTTCATCGCTTTTAAAGCACTTTGGGACGGCCTGAGGTTGTGAGAGGTGCTCAAAGTTCTTTCTTCTGCACTCTTGACCTCATGCATGTCGTCGTTATTCACGTAGGGAGAGCATCACGGTGCAGCCCGAGTCTAGCCTCACTCAATGGCCACACATACACTTCCAGCAGCGGTGACAGCAGAGTGATCAGGAGGGGGGAAGCCTAGCCAACCGTCCTCCTCCCAACCTAGGGCACTGAGACCAATTGGACCACACTCCTACGACAGCTGCCACCAGAGGCCAGGGGGGTGATTTTGCCAATGGGGACGTGATGGAGGCGGGACTGCTGCTTGTCGGGTTTTAGTCCCGCCTCCATCGACGTCTGGCCAACCCACGCTATTTTCCCTTGATTGACCGGAGAGATGAGGGACTCCCGAGACCTGAAGGGTTGAAGCCTGGAGGAAGAAGCAAAGGTAAATAAAGCTTTTAAAACACTGAAGACTCACCTCACACACTTACCTCTGCACACATGCACCCATCACTCACCTGCACACCGGACATCTCGGCCCCTCCGACCCCCCGCAGACCCACGGGTCGCCTCGCTGACCCTGGCGAGGTTCGGAGCCGTCGGGAAGACTGCACTTTAGGGCTCAAAATAGGGAATATCCTGCCAATTTGAATACCTACCCATTATCCCTACTCTCTGTCTCCTGCCGCTCAGCCAATTCCTAACCAGGTCAATAATTTGCCATCAATTCCGTGGCCTTCTACCTTAGATATCTCTTATGTGGGACTTTATCAAATGCCTTCTGGAAGTCCATATAAATAACATCCATAGACATTCCCCTGTCCACTACTTTAGTCACCTCCTCAAAAAATTCAGTCAGGTATGTCAGGCATGACCCGCCTTTCACAATTATTAATTAAAACAATTGTTAGAAAAGTTTAAAGCCTTGGTTGATCATACATCTGAGTAAAGAGAGTTAAAACAGAAACCCTACACCACCTTATATCCGCCGACCCTTCATCGTCGCTGGGTCAAAATCCTGGAACTCCCTCCCTAACAGCACTGTGGGAGCACCTTCACCACACGGACTGCAGCGGTTCAAGAAGGAGGCTCACCACCACCTTCTCGAGGGCAATTAGGGGTGAACAATAAATTCTGGCCTTGCCAGTGATGCCCACATCCCGTGAATAATTTTTTTTTAAAGATCCACAGTGTTGCTATTCAGTGTGACACTACTGTGCAGCTGCCAGAAGGGAGCTGAGCTGACCATCGGAGCCATGGAGGCTGATAGTCCAGGATGGAGGTCAAGGGGTCTGTTGAAGTGCAGTCAAAGCGCGCTTCAAGTTTAAACGACAAAATGCGGCTCAAACATTACTGGTGCCCCAAGAGCTACCGGCGAGATGGACAAGTCAACCAGAAAGATACTCATTGCAAGAAGTGCTGCTAGCCATTGCCTTGGCCGCTTGTTTTCTGGCGCCAAGTGCCGTCTCACAGGAGGACAAGTTGGCTTCTGCTCTGCTTTGTCAAGGAGGAGTGGATTCGGCTGGTCCGCAGCTCAGTTGCAGAGGCCAACTTCTTTTCCCAGAATCCCTATGAGGGATTATCAAGCTGAGCCATACAAAGCCAGTTCAGTCAGATTGTGCTGAGGTAGCTGGGAGGGGGCGATTTTGCCAGTCCTGGGGAGGCGGGTATGGAGGTGGGACTGCCGGGAAAATGGCAGAATCTGGGGGCGGGTACCCATCCCGCCCCCCAACCCGCCTCCGTGCCATCTTCCCAGGAGGCGGGTAGCCGACCCGCGCCGGGAGCTGCCTCCTCGAGGCAGGAAGGGGATTAGTGCCACGTACCGCCTGTTAACAGGTAGTTAACAGGCACTTTTTAGGATAATCCCTATTTTGAGCCCTAAAGTGTGGGCTTCCAGACGGCTCCGAACCTCGCCAGGGTCAGCAAGGCGACCTGTGGGTCTGCGGGGGGTCGGAGGGGCCGAGATGTCCGGTGTG
This sequence comes from Squalus acanthias, assembly GCA_030390025.1. NCBI lineage: Eukaryota > Metazoa > Chordata > Chondrichthyes > Squaliformes > Squalidae > Squalus > Squalus acanthias. Next base: position 171,477,071 of record CM059428.1, on the reverse strand, counting down.
CAGGTGAGTGATGGGTGCATGTGTGCAGAGGTAAGTGTGTGAGGTGAGTTTTAAGTGTTTTAAAAGCTTTACTTACCTTTGCTTCTTCTGTGTTGGGGCCTCAACTATTCACAATATTTATTAACGGCATAGAAAGTCATATATCCAAATTTGCCGATGACAGAATGATAGGCAGCATTGTAGGCAGTGTAGATGAAAGCATAAAATTACAAAGGGATATTGACAGATTAAGTGAATGGGCAAAACTGTGGCAAATGGATTTCAATGTAAGCAAATGTGAGGTCATTCACTTTGGACCTAAAAAGGATCGAACAGGGTACTTTCTGAATGGTAAAAAGCTAAAAACAGTGGAGGTCCAAAGAGACTTGGGGGACCAGGTACATAGATCATTAAAATGTTTGAACAGGTACAGAAAATAATCAAAAAGACTAATGGAATGCTGGCCTTTATATCTAGAGGACTAGAATACAAGGGGGTAGAAGTTATGCTGCAGCTATACAAAACCCTGGTTAGACCACACCTGGAGTACTGTGAGCAGTTCTGGGCACCACACCTTAGGAAGGATATATTGGCCTTGGAGGGAGTGCAGCGTAGGTTTACCAGAATGATACCCGGACTTCAAGGGTTAAGTTACAAGGAGAAATTACACAAATTAGGGTTGTATTCCCTGGAATTTAGAAGGTTGAGGGGTGATCTGATCGAACTTTTCAGGATATTAAGTGGAACAGATAGGGTAGATAGAGAGAAACTATTTCCGCTGGTTGGAGAGTCTAGGACTAGGGGGCAGAGTCTAAAAATTAGAGCCAGACCTTTCAGGAGTGAAATTATGAAACACTTCTACATGCAAAGGGTGGTAGAAGTTTGGAACTCTCTTCCGCAAATGGCAATTGATGCAGATCAATTGTTAATTTTAAATCGGAGATCGCTAGCTTTTTGTTAACCAAAGGTATTAAGGGATATGGGCAGAGGCGGGTATAAGGAGTTAGATCACAGATCAGCCATGATCTCATTGAATGGCGGAACAGGGTTGAGGGGCTGAATGGCCTCCTCCTGTTCCTATGTTCCTACAACAAGTTTTACAGAAACAGAGATGATACAACCTTTAAGACAGTGATGCAATTCGAAACTCAGAATGGTCAATTATTCTGCTTCTTTCTCCTGGCGATCCCCGGGGTTGGCGGAGACGGGCGGTGGTCAGGAGCGAACCCAGCCAGGAAACCGGGTCCCCCGCCTCCCTGACGGCATTTACCTGACGGTGGGCAGAGAAGTGGGGGGCGGAGGGAAGGTGTGGGTGACTGTCCGGTCCCGGTGGGAGGTCGGAGGAGAGAAGTCGACGTCCGGGCCGGGACCTGGCATTAGTCCCGCCGCCCACTTTTGCCCTGTACCACCCGATTTCAGACAAAAGACAGTGGAAGAACATCCAGCCCTTGCTGTCCGGGCTTAGACCTGAGGAATGGCTACTTAACCGGAATACCAAGGAACACACACACGTGGAACTGTCCCCCGGGAGGAGCCAACATCTTCATAGGAACATAGGAACTAATGAACATAGAGACATAGGAACTAATGAACATAGAACATAGGAAATAGGAATATAGGAACTTATTCATATAGGAAATAGGAATATAGGAGCAGGAGTAGGCAATTCATCCTGTTCCACCATTCAATGAGATCATGGCTGATCAGGAGAGGATGGGGAGAGTGCGGAATATTGCTGTCGAAAGCAATCTTTATTTTGCTTGAGTCCTTTTAATCAGAGCTTCTAGGAAGTTGGAAAGCCTTAAAAAAGAGCAAGACTACTAAATTAGACACTGGAGACATAAGAATAAAAATAACTTGCAACTGCTGCACACTTTGACCCGGATTATTGCTTCTTCCTCCGCTGATCATGCTCATTGCACCCGTTCGTCGCTCACAGTCGATGCCACAAAAGAAAGCGGATTTCTTCAAATGGCCGTTTGAGCTTTCGATCGAGTAGCTGCTGCCCCCGGGCACAGCAGAGGGGTGTATTAGTGCTGACAGGGGTCACTAATGCAATTCGTGACAGAAACATTCTTATCAGCTTCAATTTGGTTTTTTTTTAACAACTGATAAAATATGACTAGTTGAATAAGGAGTCGTTGCACTTTCCACGCAACAATAAATCCAAGCAAAATGAAGGTTTCATTCTCCCAGTGGGACCTTTCAATCAGAGGTTCTAGGAGGTTTGAATGACCCTGGGTGCCTCTCCCTTCGGTATTTATCTCTCCCTATCGTGGTGCGCATGAGTTCGACTTACATATTATTAGGGGGACGAGGCAAGGGCCAAGGATGGATGTCCAGGTCCTGCCATTGTTCTATTTGTTACAAATTGGGAACGTAGATGCATTTAAGGGGAAGCTAGATCAGAGGAAGAAAGAAATGGAAGGACATGCTGATAGGGTTAGATGTAGAGTGGGAGGAGGCTCGTGTGGAGCATAAACCAGGTACAGACCAGTTGGGCTGAATGGCCTGTTTCTGTGCCGTAAATTCTATGTAATTAGGAGCAGGAGTAGGCCATTCAGCCCCTCGGACCTGTTCCGTCATTCAATGAGATCATAGCTGATCTGTACCTCAACTCCGTTTCCCTGCCATTGCTCCAAATCCCTTGATAATCTTACCTAATATGGGGAGTGCTGAAAAGTAGTGCCTGTGGGTTTTCGGGTTAGGGCGGGAACAGGCTTGGCTGTGACTCTCCGCCTCCCCATGGTTGAATAGCCTGCCGACACTCAGTGCCTCGGCTCACACATGAAGAATGGGGACTTAGGCGAGGTGGTTGGACGGCTTGTTCTGCTCTTTGGATCATAACCCGACCTGAGCCATCGTCATGGAGGAGGGGACGAGGAACACGTCAGTAAAAAAAAACGGTGGGCATCTTTCATCAAAGCTGCCCTGTAAACTCTTCTCTTCTTCTTCTCTGCTTAGGCAGTCCCTCGGAACCGAGGATGACTTGCTTCCACATTAAAAATGAGTTCTCAGGTGACTGATGAGTCCAATGCGGGACCTACAGTCTCTGTCACAGGTGGATCAGACGGTGGTTGAAGGGGACGGGTGGGTGGGGTGCTTGGGTTGACGTGCGCTCCTTGCGCTGCCTGCGCTTGGCTTCCGCTTGCTCCCGGCTTCCTGGCCAAGTGCAAGCCTGTAAACAGCTGCTTGGAGGGTAGCGGAAATCCGGAACTCTCTCCTGCAACAGGCTGTGGAAGCTGGGGGGTCAATAGAAATTTTCAAGACTGAGATCGATAGATTTTTGTTGGATAAGGATATCAAGGGATATGGAGCAAACCCGGGTAAGTGGGGTTGAGGTGCAGATCAGCCATGATCTCATTGAATGGTGGACCAGGCTCGAGGGGCTGAATGGCCTCCTCCTGTTCTTATGTTTCTATGAGACATGCAGGCCTGACATGACTGTTATTCTTTTCCATCACCCTCAGTGCCTCCCCAGGGCTGAGATTGGTAATTCATTGTGAGTGAAACATAGGAATTATTCTCTTTGAAAGAATAATTTCTGAATAATTTACCTATTAATAAAACAATTCCCATTATATAGCTGCTCAGATAATGAAGCAGTCAATGCCTGCTTGCAGCAAGACCTGGACTACATCCAGGATAAGTGGCAATAACATGCGCACCACACAAGTGCCAGGAAATGACCATCTTCAGCAAGAGAGAGTCGAAACACCTCCCCTTGACATTCAATGGCATTACCATCACCGAGTCACTCACCATTTACATCCTGGGGGTCACCATTGACCAGAAACACAACTGGACAAACCTCATAAATGCCGAACATGTCTGAGGCTGGCTATTCGATGGCGAGTGGCTCAACTCCTGATTCTCCGAAGCTTTTCCAGCACCTACAAGGCCCAAGACAAGACTCTATGGGCTGAATTTTGCCATTGGGGTCGGGCTGGGGCGTGTCAGGTGGTAAACGTGTCAGGACCCCGACTCCGATGTGAAGTGGGAAAAAAGTGCGATTTTCCCCTAATTGGGCAATTGATTTCCAGCGTGTGGGAACCCCTGGCCCAATTAGTCTTTCCATCCTGAAAGTCGCCTCCGATGACATCATCAGTGCTGCTGGATTTAAGGCCTGCAAGCAGCCTTGCTTCTTCTGGAGACTGGAAACGCTTTGGACATTGTATGAAGGACTTCATTTACCGACCATGTCCACCAGCAAGCAAAAGTGTGCACCTCGCTTTGATGAGCCCTCCCTCCAAGCTCAAGTGCAGGGAGCAAGATCGAATAAGGAGGTGCTCTTCCCTTCCTCAGGGAGAAAAAAGCCACCACAACAGACTAAAGCTGTGTGGCTGCAAGTGGCCCAGGAGGTCAATGCCATCTCTATGTGCCGCAGAACCTGGCTGCAGTGCAGGAAGAGGTTTCATGACCTTCTCCGCACAGGAAAAGTGAGTATGACTTTCCCATCACCCTCAATCTCATCCCCATCGCCTCTCCTCACCAGCACTCTGCTTTGCCAACCTCTTCCTCCACATCCCACTTGACACTGACATCCCTGCACCCTTACCCATTCCCTCTCTCTCTATGGTCACATTCACTTAACTATTCGACCATGCAGCCCTCACACTCCCTATCACTGTGATCCAATGACAACAACTTACAACACACAGAGAGGTCCCTTTGTCTCCTTCTAAGCATCTATGCTATGGATTCTCTACACTCGCTCCTTCATTCTCACTCAAACTCTACTTGTGTCCCTCATTGCAGGAAAAGAGAGCCCACAATAAGAGGAAAAGAGCGAGGACAGGAGGAGGGCCACCCTCAGTAGCCCAGCTCACCACCTCGGAGGAGGCGGCCCTGGAAATTGCCGGGATCGAGGAGGATTCCCAAGTGGGGGACGGACAGGCGGGCGCATCACAGCAAGTTGGTGACAGAATAGTTTGGCATCTCTCTCATTGACATTGCATGAGTGACTGATAATGATTCTGATGCACTAACAGATTGACTTATGATCATCTGCACAATTCAATGTGCATGCAACCTTTACCTCACATCTCTAACTCTTTCCTTTACTCCCCCACAGGACCATCGAGAGCCCCCGTCCCCACTGTCCAGGAGGAAGAGCCTGAGCTTCCAGACTCCTCAGAGGAAGTTGCAACCTCTGAGGGCACTCCGTCAGCAGAATTCATTGCACCCAGCACCAGCGCTGACACTCACACCTCGGTGGGACCTTCGGGACATAGAGTAGAGTTGTCACCTGGTGTATCACAGCTCACAAGTGAGCATCAGCAGATAGTGGAGACAGGGACAGCAGTGGAGAGTCCTCGTTGCAGTGGAGAGGACTCTCCTAGCTCGGCTCAGCTGCATGTCGACCCTGTGCCTCTGAGTCCATCCAGAAGGAGAGCGGTGCTGGAACTCCAGGAACAGGTGCAGGAGTCTCTGGCAGGTTTTGTCTCCAGGGTTGCTGCGAGTGTGGAGCGAATGGAGGAGGCCATCGCTAACATGAGCAGAGCCTTTGTGGAGGCATTGGCGCATGAACGCATCACCACGGAAAGGATGGCAACCTCCTTGGAAAGGATGGCTACCTCCATGGTAAGGCTGGCTACCGTAGTCACTTGAGTGTAATGTTGTGTTTAATTTCGAAAAGCCATCAGTTGCTTATTGTCATAAAAAATTCTGATGACAAACTGTTGCAGTTCTGGCGTGTGTCATTTCGCTAATGGGACTTCCACATTGAGGGCTTAAGGCGACTTGCAATTGTCAGTCTGGTGGTCAGAGTGATAGGAATCCGCAGGTTCTTGGCCATTGTCTATGTTCTGATAAGAAGGTGCGAGGCAAAAGTGTTTGATTGTGCAGGCTAAGCAAATCTGGCCAAGATGAGTGCGTCCCTTGCATCCCGGGCAGCAATGTGGTCGCGCGCTGGCACCTTCTGGCCTGTGCAGTTTCAGGTGGGTGAGCAGCAGCTTGGCGCTCCTGTTGTTGCTGCTGCTGTTGGTGGTGCTGTTGTTCATGGTTCTGCTGCTGCCGCTGGCTGGTCTTCGTCCGAATCTGATGTCCAGGAGGAAAGGAAATAAATGGTTCCCATGCTTCTGGTATATGCCTCAGTTGAGGAAGCGCTCAGTCAAGGTGGCGAGAGGGGTTTCCCAGGAGGTCACACTGGAGATGGGTCTCAGACTCCAAACTTCCAGAACAATGAGTAGGCCTGCTAAAAGTTCCCCAGACCTGAAACAACAAAGTTCTGCCACCTGCAAATGATGATTGCTGAAAACTCCTTTTTAATGGTGGAGCTGCAGCTGTTAGTAAGCAGTCCACTTGTGAGGCCGCCAGGATTCACTGGCGTGTTCCAGAGGAGACGTGCAGGATGTGGGAAAAGTGGGAAAATCAGAAAGGCCTCTCAAAATGGGATTATAGAGGCACTCAACTGGTTGTTAAGGGCCTTAAGGGCCTATCCCGCCTCTTGGAGGCGGGATGGAAACGGGGTCAGAAAACACGCATTTGGGAAAATTGTTCGGAGGCGGGATGGAGGCGGGATCGGGCCCGCCCGCCATTTTTTGCGATTTTACCACCTCACACGCCTCCAATCCCGCCTCCTCGGGCCTGGCAAAATCGAGCCCTATGACTCTATGGGGGAGAAATTCAGTATCGCCCCATTTGGGGCGCAATTATCGGCCGGGCGCAAAGATTAGCGCCTGGCGCTAATTATCGCCACCGACTGCAAACTTGACTTTTATCGCCCCTGGAGGTGATTGGACCGCTAAATCAGGCGCTTCACACCTGTCTTAAGGCGCAAAGGCCGAGGAGCGAGGTGCTACCTCAGAGCGCTGGCGAAGCTCATGTAATGTCAGTCAGCAATGGAACACACACACAATGGCACGGGCCAGTTCTTAAAGGGGATGGTTAATCTTGCTTTCCATCCACATCCTGCTCATTGCAGCCTTGAATCTCTGCCTGGAGAGACCTGCACATCAAATCTGCTGGAAAGAACAATGGAGAGTACCAGGCAAAGAGCTCAGAGTGCAGCCCCCACAGTCTCTTCTAAATCGATACAAGGAATGGCAAATCAAAATGAACCTGCAAAGTGCTGCTCATTACCCAAAACTCCTTCACAAAGCGTTGAATCTCTCCAGAAGTCTCACCCTCTCTCTCTCAGAATGCGTAGTTCAAAAATGCCACCAACAATAAAAGGCAGGAAGCGGTCACCTTTAAATAGCGCTCCCCCTTTCCCTTCATGACTGCAGAACGCTCCCCTCAACCTGTCGTTGCTTGCGTCAGGCGGTAAGGCAGGTGGTGCCACTCAATATCCGCTCCGGGGCAATACCGGGGCGTTGCGCACTCGACTGACGTCACGATCTGCCGGCGCAGGAGATCGTGGCGGTAGTGTTTAGCGCCGCCGCAAAATGTCTAGTTAATTTCGCGAGCGGCGCAAACTTCGCCGCGCCTGGGCGCTAGATGCTTTGCGCCCCATTAGCGCCCTCTTAAGGCGCTAACGGGAGGCGCAACCAACTGAATTTTTCCCCCTATGACTCTTCAATTGCCTAGGACCTAAGCTCTGGAATTCCCTCCCTAAATCTCACCGCCTCTCCACTTCTCTTTCCTCCTTTAAGACGCTCCTTAAATCCTACCTCTTCGACCAAGCTTTTGGTCATCTGCCCTAACATCTCCTTATATGGTTCAGTGACAATTTTTTTTTGTTGCTAACACTCCTGTGAAGCACCTTGGGATGTTTTATTACGTTAAAGGCGCTATATAAATATACGTTGTTGTTGTTGTTGCCTGGATGAGTGCAGCTCCAACAACACTCAAGAAGCTCGACACCATCCAGGACAAAGACATCCGCTTGATCGGCACCCCATCCACCACCTTAAGCATTCACTCCCTCCACCACCGGCGTACCGTGGCTGCAGTGTGTACCATCTACAAGATGCGCTGCAGCAACTCGCCAAGGCTTCTTCGGCAGCACCTCCCAAACCCGCGATCTCTTCCACCTAGAAGGACAAGGGCAGCAGGTGCATGGGAACACCACCACCTCCAAGTTCCCCTCCAAGTCACACATCATTCTGACTTGGAAATATATCGCCGATCCTTCATCGTTGGTGGGTCATAAACCTGGAACTCCCTCCCTAACAGCACTGTGGGAGCACCTTCACCACACGGACTGCAGCGGTTCAAGAAGGCGGCTCACTACCACCTTCTCAAGGGGAACCAGTGATGGGCAATCAATGCTGGCCGTGTCATCGATACCCACATCCTGAGATTAAACTTTAAAAGAAAGAAGGGACATGAGGATGGAGGAGGGGATATTAAAATACAAGGGGATTGGCAGCTACAGATAATGACTACACCATTTGGGGTAGAACAGCCAGATTCTGCATTACATACAAACCATTTATATAGGGCCTGTGGTTTAAAAAAAAAACCTCCCCAGGCAATTTCTGTAAAGCGGTGGACACTGAGCAGGCAGTGAGGGACGTTCTTTAGACAGAGGGTTAACAACAACAACTTGCATTTATATAGCTCCTTTAACACAATTTGACACCGAGCCACATAAGGAGATATCAGGACTGGTGACCAAAAGCTTGGTCAAAGAGGTAGGCTTTAAGGAGCGTCTTAAAGGAGGAAAGAGAGATAGAGAGGCGGAGAGGTTTAGGGAGGGAATTCCAGAGCTTCGGGCCCAGGCAGCGGAAGGCACGGTAGGCAATCGTGGAACGACGAAAATTGGGGATGCACAAGAGGCCAGAATTGGAGCAATGCGGAGATCTCGGAAGGTTTATAGGGCTGGAGGAGATGACAGAGAGAGGGGGGGGGGGCGAGGCCATGGAGGGATTTGAAAAAACAAGGAGGAGAATGTTTTAAATCGAGGGGTTTGCCGGACCGGGAGTCAGTGTAGGCCAGCGAGCACAGGGGGCGATGGGTGAACGGGACTTGGTGCGAGTTAGGACACGCGGCAGCCGAGTTTTGGATGAGCAGCCAAAAAACTGTGGGAAAAGCAGGCGGGGAATCAGGGTCCAACCGCCCCTCACCTGATGCCTCTACCTTCCACTGCCTTAGGAACCGCTAGAGCAGGAGTGGCAGTCGTCTGTGGGGCGGTGGGGGAAGGTTCGGCCAACCCCTTTTGAATTGGGGGTGTCCTTTAGGGGGTGAGGATGGAGCAGGAGGCCGCCCTGCCCCAAATGGCCCTGCTCCACCAGGACAGCAACACATTCTGACTCTGGACATCTTCGGAACAAGTTCTGCACAGCCCTCTGCTTGAGCCACAGTCTTAAAATCTACATATATATATATATATATATATCTGTATTTTTTTTAAAAAGCAGTGGTTCCAGAATGTTCCATCTCTGAGACGCTGTGTGAAATTTTGATTGGATTCTGATGAGGAGATTGCTGCAGCATTGCTCATTAAAGGGCACCCTTGTCTCTTTAAAGCAAGTGGAAGAATGAAATGTTGTGACTGACCTGCTGCTACACAGATGCGCGACGTTATCTTAATTGGAGGCCCGCAGAGATGCTTCACAAAAGGGGAACAGCAATCACGAAGCTTCTAAAAGGAAATGGATTGCTTGCTGCCTCAGTTATTTGACTAAGCACTCCACACACACAAACACACACACACACAAAATCACGTCAAAAGCACTTGATGGATTTGTCCCTTTTATGAGGAGGATAAAAAAAATTGCTTCAATTACGTGGAAAAAAAAAGCCGGAAAGCTGAAATCAAAGCTCAAAAAAAAAATATGCACAAACGCGCCTTCGGGTGGCAGCTCAGAACAGGCGATAGTCCCGCTTTAAACACCGCCCGGTAGGCTTCCCGGTTCGCCATCGCCCGTGTGGCGCTGCTGCTCACGGACGAATTTCACACGTGCAGCATCTTAAAGGAGAAAGGATGGGTTCGCCCTTTGGGTGCGGACTCGTTGTGCATCATCCTCCCCAACTTCCTCCGCCCCCCACCATTGGCGGCCGTGCCTTCAGCTGCCGAGGCTGTAAGCTCTGGAATTCCCTCCCTATTCCTCTCCGCCTCTCTACCTCTCCCTCTCTCCTCCTTTAAGACCCTCCTTAAAACCTACCTCTCTGACCAAGCCCTGTTCAAATGTCTCCTTCTTTGGCCCCGTGTCAATTCTTGTTTGACAATCGCTCCTGTGAAGCTCCTTGGAATGTTTTACTAGACAGGAAGCAAAGAGTTGGAATAAACGGGTCTTTTTCCGAGTGGCAGGCAGTGACTAGTGGGGTACCGCAGGGATCGGTGCTAGGACCCCAGCTATTCACAATATATATTAATGATCTAGACGAGGGAACTAGATGTAATATCTCCAAGTTTGCAGACGACACAAAGCTGGGTGGGCGTGTGTGCTGTGAGGAGGATGCCGAGAAACTCCAGTATGATTTGGACAGGTTGGGTGATTGGGCAGATGCATGGCAGATGCAATATAATGTGGATAAATGCGAGGTTATCCACTTTGGTGGCAAAAACAGGAAGACAGATTATTATCTGAACGGCATTAGATTGGGAGAAGGGGAAGTGCAACGAGACCTGGGTGTCCTTGTGCACCAGTCGCTGAAGGTAAGCATGCAGGTGCAGCAGGCGGTGAAGAAGGCAAATGGTATGTTGGCCTTCATAGCGAGAGGATTCGAGTACAGGAGCAAGGATGTCTTGCTGCAGTTGTACAGGGCCTTGGTGAGACCACACCTTGAGTACTGTGTGCAGTTTTGGTCGCCTTATCTGAGGAAGGATGTTCTTGCCATAGAGGGAGTGCAGCGAAGATTCAGCAGACTGATACCTGGGTTGGCAGGAATGACGTATGAAGAGAGATTGGGTCGAGTGGGCTTGTATTCACTAGAGTTTAGAAGAATGAGAGGGGATCTCATTGAAACTTATAAAATTCTAACAGGACTAGACAAACTAGATGCAGGAAGGATGTTCCCGATGGCAGGGGAGTCCAGAACCAGGGGTCACAGTCTAAGGATAAGGGGTAAGCCATTTAGGACTGAGATGAGAAGGAATTTCTTCACCCAGAGAGTGGTGAACCTGTGGAATTCTCTACCACAGAAGGCAGTTGAGGCCAATTCATTAAATATATTCAAGAAGGAGTTAGATATATTTCTTAAGGCTACGGGGATCAAGGGATATGGGGAGAAAACAGGGACAGGGTACTGAATTTGGATGATCAGCCATGATCTCATTCAATGGCGGAGCAGGCTCGAGGGGCCGAATGGCCTACTCCTGCTCCTATCTTCTATGTTTCTACTACGTTAAAGGCGCGATTTGTTGTTGTAAATCAGTGTAAAATTGAGAAAAAAACTGCTGAAATGTTGGCCAAGCAGACTTCATTGATTATTCCTACGATATGCCTAAGTATTTCTGTTCAGTGTTTTAAGAGATGAAGGATCTTTGAAGCTGATGTGACCTCTCCTCTCATTCTCCTCAGCAACAGTTTGCAAAAGAGAAAGACCTGTATTTATGTAGCGCATTAGATCTCTCAAAAACATCGCAAAGCACTTCAGAAACTGCAGATCACTTTGAAGCGCAATCATGGCGGCCATGTTGTGCACAGGCAGCACTGAGGCAAATGGCCATTTCATTTTTTTTCCCCCCGTTGGTGTTGGTTGGCGGTGGGGCGCTGGCCAGGACAAATTCCTTCTCTTCTCCAAGTAGTGCAAGAGGATCTCAATGGCCACCTCAACGGATAGGTAAGGCCTCAGTTCATTATCTTACTTGCAGCTCATCACCTCTAACAAAGCAGTACTCCCTCGGTACTGCACTGGGGTATTGGTCTGGGTGTTGAGATCCTGGGCTGAGACTTGAACCCACATCACTCTGATTTAGACAAGCTACCAACTGAGCCAAGCTGACACTTTCCTGGTTTATGTGCATTGCACACGTATCAATTTACATCGAATTTACAGCCATTCAGCCTAACTGGTCCATGCCAGTGTTTATGCTCCCACCCTGCTTCATCTAACTCTATCAGCATATCCTTCTACTCCTTTCTCCCTCATGTGTTTATCTAGCTACCCCTTGAATGCATCTGTACTATTCGCCTCAACTACTCCCTGTGGTAGCGAGTTCCACATTCTCACCATTCTCTGATTAAAGAAGTTTCTCCTGAATTCCCCGTTGGATTTATTAGTGGCCCGTGTCCTAACTCGCACCAAGTCCCGTTCACTCATCACCCCTGTGCTCGCTGACCTACATTGGCTCCCGGTTAAGCCACGCCTCGGTTTCAAAATTCTCATTCACGATCTCTAAATTGTCAGACTGCTCGTCCGACATCCAGTTCTGGATCAGCAAAACTTTTCTCCAATTAAATATTGGGAAGACGGAAGCCATTGTTTTCTGTCCCCGTCACAAACTCCGTTCCCTAGCCACTGACTCCATCCCTCTCCCTAACATCTGTCTGAGGCTGAACCACACTGTTCGCAACCTTGGTGTCATATTTGACCCTGAAATGAGCTTCCAACCACATATCTGCGCCATAACTAAGACCGCCTGCTTCCACCTCCGTAACATCGCCTGTCTCCTCCCTTGCCTCAGCTCATCCGCTGCCGAAACCCTCATCCATGCCTTTGTTACTTCTAGACTTCACTATTCCAACGCACTCCTGGCTGGCCTCCCACATTCCACTCTACGTAAACTTAGGTCATCCAAAACTCGGCTGCCCGTGTCCTAACTCGTACCAAGTCCCGTTCACTCATCACCCCTGTGCTCACTGACCTACATTGGCTCCCGGTTAAGCAACGCCTTGATTTCAAAATTCTCATCCTTGTTTTCAAATCCCTCCATGGCCTCGCCCCTCCCTACCTCTGTAATCTCCTTCAGCCCCACAACCCCCCGAGATATCTGCGCTCCTCTAATTCTGCCCTCTTGCGCACCCCTGATTATAATCGCTCAACCATTGGCGGCCGTGCCTTCTGTTGCCTAGGCCCTAAGCTCTGGAATTCCCTGCCTAAATCTCTCCGCCTCTCTACCTCTCTTTCATCCTTTAAGACGCTCCTTAAAGCCTACCTCTTTGAACAAGCTTTTGGTCACCTGCTCTAATTTCTCCTTATGTGGCCCGGTGTCAAATTTTTAGTCTTGTAATACTCCTGTGAAGCGCCTTGAGATGTTTTACTACGTTAAAGGCGCTATATAAATACAAGTTGTTGTTGTATCTTATATTTACGACCCTCAGTTTTGGTTTCCCCCACAAGTGGAAACGTCTATCCTATCGAACCCTTTCACAATCTTAAAGACCTCGATCAGGTCACCCCCTCAGCCTTCTCTTGTCCAAAGAAAGGAGCCCAGCCTGTTCAGTCTTTCCAGATAGGTATAACCTCTCTAAGTGATAAAATGAATTAAATATTTCTAAAATACTGGATGGGGAGAACCATAAGAGAAGAAGAATATTTTCTAGCTCTTTAGCGCCTTTAGTGAGTGAATGCTCTGGCCCTGAACTTCCACTGGGGAAGCAGAGTAAATGCCCATTTCCCTGGGGACTGCATTGAGCCTCCGTAAAAATGACAGCAAGCGATCAGGAAGACCCCCCATGGGAATTCAAGCACTAACTGTGTGGAGTGGTACTGAGCCAAAGAAACCAGTGGATCCCAGGGCCTACTGACTCAGCTTCCAAACCATGGCGCTACATTTGGCGTCCCTGTGCCCGAGCTAGGGATGGGGGAAAGCCGAGATTCCTGATACCCATACAGACATCGCTTGATAGTGAGCAGGAAGCCAGGTTGGTTTCCCCCCCTCCCTACACCAAGGAGCAATCAGATCAATTGTAGCACCGCAGCTGAGATCACCACACGCACCAGAGTCCCGTGTCAGCCGTGGCTCTGTGGGTAGCACGCTCGCCGGTGAAGTTAGAAGAGTCATGGGTTCAAGTCCCACTCCAGAGACCTGAGCACCTAATCTCGGCTCACACTCCCAGTGCAGTGCTGAGGGAGTGCTGCACTGTCGGAGGTGCCGTCTTTCAGATGAGACGTTAAACTGAGGTCCTGTCTGCTCTCTCAGGTGGAAGTAAAAGATCCCATCGCACTCTTTCGACGAAGAGCAGGGGAGTTCTGCCCAGTGCACTGGCCAATATTTATCCCTCAACCAGCACCTAAAACAAATTATCTGGTCATGTATCCCATTGCTGTTTGTGTGCAAATTGGCTGCTGTGCTTGTGCGACTCTCGCTCGAACAATATCAAACGGTGCAGTTTCCCATTAACTGCTGATTGAATTACATTGATCTGATGGTGGTCTTTAGTCTTTCGGTTTCCAGTCAATAATTAAGCCATTACAGGTGCTCAGAAACCCGATATCAGCACTCTGTCTGATATTGAGGGATAATGAAGTGAGGCAAGGAGTCAATGTTAATGTAATGAAAATGGCCAGCCAAGCTTTGCAGGAGAACAGAGAACTTGGTAATGCAAACATAGGACGATCAGATCTTGTGCTACATGGTCCGGAATGCGCAGAATACTAATCAGCTGAGGCCAGCTTACTAAATGTAACTGTCTGTGTCACTGACTGAAGAAATCCCCACAAATACAAAGTTATACTTAGTAGGTAGTACATATTATGTTATTAAGTTATGCTTAACAGCTAATTAGGTCTTTGCCGTGGCTCAGTGGGTAGCACGCCCGCCTCTGAGTCAGAAGGTCTGTGTTCCGAGTCCCTCCTCCAGAGACTTGAGCACAAGATCCGGGCTGACACTCCCAGTGCAGTACTGAGGGAGCACTGCACTGTCAGAGGTGCCGGCTTTCGGATGAGACGTTAAACCGAGGCCCCGTCTGCCCCTCTCAGCTGGACGTAAAAGATCCCACGGCCACCAATTCGAAGAAGAGCAGGGGAGTTCTCCCCGGCGCCCTACAACCAACATCACTAAAAAGAGATTATCTGGTCATTATCACATTGCTGTTTGTGTGGGAGCTTGCTGTGCGCAATTTGGCTGCTGCTTTTCCCTACATTACAACAGTGACTACACCTCAAAAGTATTTAATTGGCTGTAAAGCGCTTTGTGACGTCCTGAGGTTGTGAAATGCGCTGTAGAAATTAAAGTCTTTTACATTTTCTGAAGCAATATCCCCTCTTATAGACACTCAAGTCTCCCAAAGACGTTCCGTATCCTGAGGTGATTGCTAGACCCTTCTCAACTCTTCCTTCCCCCCATCTGCTCTCGCTGTCTCCCTATACTCACTCTCCTGAATGTCCATCTTACCTTCACTTAACCCCCCACCCCCGCTCCACCCACTGTTCCGGTTCCCTAGTTCCTCCTCCACTTTTTCTCCCCCCCCCCCCATCTACACTGCTCTCTTATTCAAAATTGTGGCGTTTCTTCACTCCATCAGGCTTCTCTTCAATCTTCAATCTAAAGACTTTCTAAACCCAAGCTCGCCACCAGCTGATCGCTAGTCCGACTTCCGTTGTCTCCCACTTGTTTCAAGCTTTTAATCTCTAAAATGCACCACCCTAAACACTATTTCAATATCCTCCTGCTAATTCAAAGTCAATTCTTTCCAGCCTCAAACAATTTGAATTATACAGTAAATTAGAGAAAGCAATTGACTTAAAATGATACATTAAATCCCAACGGATTATCTGGTCATTTAAAGAACATAAGAACTTAAGAAATAGGAGCAGGAGTAGGCTATACGGCCCCTCGAGCCTGCTCCGCCATTCAATAAGATCATGGCTGATCATCGACCTCAACTCTACTTTCCCGCCCGATCTCATATCCATTGATTTCCCTAGAGACCAAAATTCTATCTATCTCAGCCTTGAATATACTCAACGATTCAGCATTCACAACCCTCTGGGGCAGAGAATTCCAAAGATTCACAACCCTCTGAGTGAAGAAATTCCTCCTCATCTCAGTCTTAAATGGCCTACCCCTTATCCTGAAACTATGACCCCTAGTTCTAGACACTCCAGCCAGGGGAAACAACCCCTCAGCATCTACCCTGTCAATCCCCCTCAGAATCTTGTATGTTTCAATGAGATCACCTCTCATTCTTCTAAACTCCAGAGAGTATAGGCTCAATCTACACAACCTCTCATCATAGGACAGCCCTCTCATCCCAGGAATCAGTCTAGTGAACCTTCGTTGCACCGCCTCCAAGGCAAGTATGTCCTTCCTTAGATAAGGAAACCAAAACTGTGCACAGTACTCCAGGTGTGGTCTCACCAAGGCCCTGTACAATTGTAGCAAGACTTCCTTACTCTTGTACTCCAACCCTCTTGCAATAAAGGCCAACATGCCATTTGCTTTCCTTATTGCTTGCTGTACCTGCATGCTAGCTTTCTGTGATTCTTGCATGAGGACATCCAAATCTCTCTCAACACCAACATTTGAACGTTTCTCACCATTTAAAAAATATTTATCACAACGCTGTTTGTGGGAGCTTGCTCTGTGCAACTTTTTAAATGCAATTTACATGATTCAGTAATTTAGAATCATAGAATCATAGAATGGTTACAGCACAGAAGGAGGCCATTCGGCCCGTCGAGCCTGTGCCGGCTCTCTGCAAGAGCACTTCAGCTAGTCCCACTCCCCCGCCCTTTCCCCGTAGCCATGCAAATTCTTTTTCCTTCAGGTACTTATCCAATTCCCTTTTGAAAGCCACGATTGAGTCTGCCTCCACCACCCTTTCAGGCAGTGCATTCCAGATCCTAACCACTCGCTGCGTAAAACGGTTTTTCCTCATGTCGCCTTTGGTTCTTTTGCCAATCACCTTAAATCTGTGTCCTCTGGTTCTCGACCCTTCCGCCAATGGGAACAGTTTCTCTCTATCTACTCTGTCTAGACCCCTCATGATTTTGAACATCTCTATCAAATCTCCTCTCAACCTTCTCTGCTCTAAGGAGAACAACCCCAGCTTCTCCAGTCTATCCACATAACTGAAGTCCCTCATCCCTGGAACCATTCTCGTAAATCTTTTCTGCACCTTCTCTAAGGCTTTCACATCCTTCCTAAAGTGCGGTGCCCAGAATTGGACACAATACTCCAGTTGAGGCCGAACCAGTGTTTTATAAAGGTTCATCATAACTTCCTTGCTTTTGCACTCTAAGCCTCTATTTATGAAGCCCAGGATCCCGTATGCTTTTTTAACCACTTTCTCAACCTGCCCTGCCTCTTTCAACGATTTGTGCAAATATACCCCCAGGTCTCTCTGTTCATGCACCCCCTGTGGGATTGTACCCTTTAGTTTATATTGCCTCTCCTCGTTCTTCCTACCAAAATGTATCACTTTGCACTTTCCTGCGTTAAATTTCATCTGCCACGTGTCCGCCCATTCCACCAGCCTGTCTGTGTCCTCTTGAAGTCTATCATTAACCTCCTCACTGTTCACTATACTTTCAAGTTTAGTGTCATCTGCAAAATTTGAATGAAATCATTCTGATTTAAGAGGTGCAAAAGAAAGAACTTGCATTTCTATCGCGTCTTTCACAAGCCAGGACATCCAAAAGCGCTTTACCGTCAATGAAATATTTTTGAAGTGTAGTCACTACTCTAATGTAGGAAATGCTGCAACTAATTTCCACACAGCAAGATCCCACAAACAGCAATGAAATAAATGACCAGATCATATTTTAGTGATGGTGGTTGAGGGATAAATGTTGGCCCAGGACACCTGGGAGAATTCTTCGAATGGTGTCTCGGGATCCTTTGAGTAGACTGCACATCTTAAATAAGCTCTCCCGACGTTCTCACTGTGTTGACGTAAAGACGCACTGCATGACCGCCGACTTAAATTCATTCCTTCACCATCCATTAAAAATGGATCTCGCTCAGTGCTCCCTCCCTCCGACAATCTACAAGCCTTTACAAGGTAAACTTGACATCACCTAATCACTACTCTCTAATTTGCCTTTTCTTCCCTTTGTGTTCTCTGCAATCTCTGCCACGTCCTGCATTATAAGTCCTGGGCCCTTCCGCTAGATTTCTTGACTGAAAGAAAATATGAGCGACAATTTGATGGCACAGCATGAGAGCGAAGCATCCATTTCAAGTGACAGTAGAAACAAAACAGTCTAATTGCAATAATTGGGATAGATTTTTCACGGGTTTTCTCTGATCTCCTGGCGGAGGATCGGCCGAATTCCCAGGAAAGAAATGGCAATCGGCCTGACATGAATCTTGTCATTCATGTATGAAGTGATACTGGATGGCCTGCTGGTGGCGCTGTCCAGGGAGAGTATAAATACTTGGGCATGGGCCCAGCTTGCTCAGGACATTCCTCAACAGGAACTAGTGAAGGACACAACTAGATCACCATGTTGAAAAACAGTTGATTAAAGCTTTGTTTAACGCTTAGACCAAGTGCCGAGTAGTTTTCTTACGTCACGGCCGTTCACCCTCTTTCTCCGGGATTGCTGCCAATCTTCCACGGAGCTACAGCGGGAGATCGGAGAATCCTCACGGGTTTTACGGGGGCCATCTATCGCATCGCTGTTTGCGGGAGCTTGCTGTGCGCAAATTTTGTCGCCGCGTTTCCCTGCAGTGACTGCGCTTCGAATGCGCTTCCTTGGCTGTGAATGCTTTCTAAGTAGCGCCCGACGTGTCTTCCCAATCCGTTGCAGCAAGAACAAGAGGGAACCAAGCTTCGATGGAGCGGCCGTTTGGCCTTTTCCATCTCGCACTACCTTGCATTTGGAGGCCCGCTGTCGTCAGGAAAAACTTTCCTGTTTCATTGGTCAAATCTTTCTTGTTTAATTAAGAAGTAAGAGCCAAATTTTGCATTGCAGGCCCCAATGAGGTTCTGAACAGGGGGACGCAGTGAAATGTTTCAACACGATTCACCTCAGTGAAAGAATTGAAAAAGAAACAGTCGGACAACTGAGCCCCGGGGTGGGGAACAGTCCCACAGCAACAAACGGCCTTCAAATTCAACATCGATTGGCAACGGCACTGACAGACCAACAGGATTCCGTTAAGCAGAACTGAAGGCAGTTTCCATAGCAGCAGCTGCAAACGTGCCTCACTACAAATAGTTGCTTGGATTTTTCTTACGATCTTACAGCACAGAAGGAGGCCATTCGGCCCATCGTGCCTGTGCCGGCTCTTTTTAAGAGCGATCCAATTGGTCCCCGCTCTTTCCCCACAGCCCTGCAAATTTTTGCTTTTCGAGGATATATCCATTTCCCTTTTTCTGACACCAGCTGACCTCCTGTGATATCACACACCTGGTGTCGTCTGGGAGCTAGAGCCGGCCTCCTGATCTCCACCCTCCATGAGCTCCAACTTGTCCAAATCTCCCACTGCACCCATCCTGTTCCACACTAAACCCAGCAGCACTCTCGCCTCTCAGTCAGGAGAATTGTGGGTTCAAGCCCCAGTCCAGAAAATTGAGCGCGTGACCGAGACCGAAACTCCCAGTGCAGTACTGATCAAGTGCTGTCCTCTCTTTCGGATGAGACGTTGAATTGAGGCCCTATCTGCCTTTCTCAGGTGGATGTAAAAGATCCCATGCAATGATTGGAAGAAGGGCAGGGGAGATCTCCCCAGTGTCTTGGCCGATATTTATCCCCCAACCAACATCACTACAAAACAAAATGATCTGGTTATTATCACACTGCTGTTTGTGGGACCTTGCTGTGCGCAAATTGGCTGCTGCATTTCCACAGCTGGGTTTGTACTCCTCAAAGGAGAGATGGTTCGGGGAGATGTAATAGAGGTGCTCAAAATCATGAAGGGTTTTAATAGACTAAGTAAGGAGAAACTATTTCCACTCGCAGAAGCGACACAGATTTAAGGTGATTGGCAAAAGAGCCAGAGGTGAGATGAGGAGAATTTTTTTTATGCAACAAATTGTTATGACCTGGAACGCGCAACCTGAAAGGGCAGTGGAAGCAGATTCAATAGTAACTTTCAAAAGGGAATTGGATAAATACTTGAAAGGGAGAAATTTGCAGGGCTATAGGAAAAGAGCGGGGGAGTGGAACTAATTGGATAGCTCTTTCAAAGAGCCGGTACAGGCACGATGGGACGAATGGCCTCCTTCTGTGCTATAAGTTTAGATGACTCTATGATTGTTTTCAAATCCCTCCATGGCCTCCCAAACTCTGTAACCTCCTCCAGTCCTCCGACCCTCCCAGATCTCTGGGTTCCTCCAATTCTAGCCTCTTGTGAATCCCCGATTTCCATCGCCCCACCATCGACGGCCGTGCCTTCAGCCATCTAAACCCTAAGCTCTGGAATTCCCTCCCTAAATCTCTCTGCCTCGCTACCCCTCCCGCCTCCTTTAAGCCTATCTCTTTGACCAAGTTTTTGATCACCTGTCCCAATTTCTCCTTATATTGCTCGGTGTCAAATTTTGTTCTGATAACGCCCCCGTGAAGTGCCACGGGACATTTTACTATGTTAAAGGCGCTATATAAATGAACATTGTTGTTGTTGTTATCAACCGATATGGGCCCAGTTCCTTGGTTTATTTTTTTTATTCGTTCCTGGGATGTGGGCGTCGCTGGCAAGACCAGCATTTATTGCCCATCCCTAAATCCCCTTGAGAAGGTGGTGGTGAGCCGCCTTCTTGAACCGCTGCAGTCCGTGTGGTGAAGGTACTCTCACAGTGCTGTTATACTTCTTTTTAGCGGTTTGGTACAACTGAGTGGCTCGCTAGGCCACTTCAGAGGGCAGTTAAGAGTCAACCACATTGCTGTGGGTCTGGAGTCACATATAGGCCAGACCGGGTAAGGACAGCAGATTTCTTTCTGTAAAGGACATATAGTGAACCTGATGGGCTTTTATGACAATCTGATTGTTTCACGGTCACCATTATTGATACTAGCTTTTTATTCCAGATTTATTTAATTGAATTTAAATCCCACAGCTTCTGTAGTAGGATTTGAACTCATTTGAACATTCAAGTCTCCCGGATTACTAGTCCAGTAACATGACCATTATGCTACCGTGCCTTGGAATTTGCTCACTAACACAATCACCACAAGGACAGCAATGGTTCGAGGAGAATGTCCAGCATCCCCTCAGGGTAACTGGGCTTGGGCGGTAAACACTGCTTTGTCAGCATCACCCACATTCAAGAAGTGTCAGCTGTGGCTCAGTGGGTCGCACACTCGCTTCTGAGTCAGAAGGTTGTGGGTTCAAGTCCCACTCCAGGGACTTAAGCACAAAAATCTAGACCAACACTCCCAGTGCAGTGCTGAGGGAGTGCTGCACTGTCGGAGGTGCCGTCTTTCAGATGAGACGTTAAACCGAGGCCCCGTCTGCTCTCTCGGGTGGATGTAAAAGATCCCACGGCACTATTTCGAAGAAGAGCAGGGGGAGTTATCCCTGGTGTCCTGGCCAATATTTATCCTTCAATCAACATCACTAAAAACAGATTATCTGGTCATTATCACTTTGCTGTTTGTGGGAGCTTGCTGTGCGCAAATTGGCTGTTGAGTTTCTTACATTACAACAGTGACTCCACTCCAAAAAGTACTTCATTGGCTGTAAAGCGCTTTGAGACGTCCGGTGGTCGTGGAAGGCACTATAGAAATGCAGGTCTTTCTTTAACCAATTTTAGAAAGGTCGAGGTGCTGTCTAGCTCTTCTGGAGCTGAAAGTTAGTTCACCGCTCACATACTGTCCCCACCGCATATAGCGGGCACGTTCGTGCTGACGCAATTTTCCCGATTTACATGGTGGACGGCAAAAACAAGGCCATGAATTCACTCCCGCAGCTGCCTGAAGTCACCCCTTTCCGACTGTCTCCCAGAGGTGTGAGGCGGCAGCAGTGATTCAGTGGGTAGCACCTCTCGCTTCTGAGTCAGAAGGTTGTTGGTTCGAACCCCATTCCAGAGACTTGAGCATAAAATCCAGACTGACACCTAAGTCTTTTGGATGAGGCATTAAACCGAGGCCCCGTCTGCCCTCTTAGGCGGAAGTACAAGATCCCCACGGCACTATTTCGAAGAAGAGCAGGGGAGTTCTCCCCGGTGTCCTGGGGCCAATATTTATCCCTCAATCAACATCTCTGAAACAGATTATCTGGTCATTATCACATTGCTGTTTGTGGGAGCTTGCTGCGCGCAAATTGGCTGCCGCTGTTTCCCACATTACAACAGTGACTACACTTCAAAAAGCACTTAATTAGCTGTGGACTGCTTTGGGATGTTCCGAGGTCATGAAAGAAGCTGTATAAATGCGTTTGCTTCTTTCTTTCTTCAACATTGCAAACAGCTAATTGAAGCTCCTGGAAGACGTGACTTTGCCTGAAATTAGCGGAGCTTTTAAATCGGTAAGCAGGAAATAGCTGGAGCACTTAATACGTTATAAGCGGCACATTTGTGATTGATGCCTGTGGTGATGACAAATGGCGAGCACCATTTGCCCGAAAAAGCTGCTGTCCACGGTGAGTGTGGACGGTGTAAGTAGTGGGGCCTGTACCTGCTAACCTTCAGCACCACTGAGCTGAACAGCGCTCTGCACTTGACTGCACTGTCACTTTCTTCCACCGTAAAGAGAAAGACACATTCATATAGCTCCTTTCAAGACCTCAGGACGTCCCAAAGCACTCTACCTCCAATGAAGTACTTTTGAAGTGTAGCCACTGGTGTAATTTGGAAATGTGGCGGCCGATTTTCGTGCAGCAAGCTCCCACAGACAGCAAATAAATAAATGACCAGATTTAGGTGTTGGTTGAGAGATAAATGTCGGAAAGGACACCGGGGAGAACTGCCCTGCTCTTCTTCAAAATAGCACGGTGGGATCTTCTACATCCCATCAGAGAGGGCAGACGGGGCCTCGGTTTAACGGCTCATCCGAACAACCACTGCAGTCTTTCATAAGAACATAAGAACGTAAGAAATAGGAGCAGGAGAAGACCCCCTCGAGCCTGCTCCGCCATTCAATAAGATCATGGCTGATCATCGACCTCAACTCCACTTTCACGCCCGATCTCCATATCCCTTGATTCCCCTGGAGTCCAAAAATCTATCTATCTCAAGATTATTATGGACGTGGAATGATATTCGTCCCATCACAGTTAATCCAACCAACATGCCCCCCTCCCCCAATAGAATGTCCTGTTTCCCCTTAAATGACTGCTCTGTCTGGAAGTTTGCTCCACACCTTGATCACTCTTTGTGTGAAGGACAATTTCCTCACATAGTCCTAAAATGACCATTTACTCATTTCAACCCCGTGGCCCCTATTTCTACTCCCGCAGTTTAATTCAAAGTACATTTAACCTTTTATGGCAGTGCCGGCCTTGGCTCAGTGGAAGCACCTTTTCGTCAGAAGGTCGTGGGTTCAAGTCCCACTCCAGAGACTCGAGCGCATGATCTAGGCTGACCCTCCCAGTGCAGTGCTGAGGGAGTGCTGCACTGTCGGGAGGTTTCCGCCTTTCTGATGAGGCGTTAAACCGAGGCCCCCAATTCTCACGTGCGCGTAAAAGGAGACCAGAGGAGTTCTACCCGGCGTCCTGACCCAAATTGATCCCTCAACCAACATCGCTAAAAAAGAACATCTGGCCATTTATCTCCTGGAGGTTTGTGGGAAGTTGCTGCACGCAAATTGGCCGCATCATTTCCCTACATTACAACAGTGGCTACATTTCGAAATGTAAAGCGCTAATTAAATTGAATCGTGTGGGCATTGTGAAATACTTAAATGCTTAAATTATGTTACAAACCTTAATCTGACCCCTTAGTTGTAGGCTAAAGAGAACAGAGGGATCATTTTCCAAAAATGTGTTTTGAGCGATATTAAGGGTTTTGCTTGAATGACCTTTTCCTGTTTATGAAATCTGAATAGAACTGAACCGCAATTAATACATTTGCAAATCAGTCAATCAATTGGAAGTAATATAGAGGTAATCGATTGGTGTCTAATCGACCAAGCACGGTGTCAAAGTTTGATGGCTGAGTGGGACCCGTGATTTGTGCTTCCCACGTGACCCTACCTCCACTAACGTTTTTGTTTGCAGGCCTCAGCCTCTCTGAAAAGATATACGGTGAACCGTTAAAGAGCTCGCAGAGGAACGCAAACCCATTACTGTGCGTTTCCAGCATTTTGTTTTAGATTTACAGCAGCGGTTGTAGTCATAGTCACAGAGCCATAACGGCACAGAAGGAGGCCATTCGGCCCATCGAGTCCGTGCCGGCTCTCTGTAGAGCAATCCAGTCAGTCCCATTCCCCCGCTCTATCCCCGTAGCCCTGCAAGTTTATTTCCCTCAAGTGCCTATCCAGACTCCCCTTGAAAACATTGAGTGTCTCCGCTTCCACCACTTCTGTCGGCAGCGAGTTCCAGGTCCTCACCACTCGCTGCGTAAAAAAGTTTTTCCTCACATCCCCCCTGTATCTCTTGCCGAAATCCTTAAATCTGTGTCCCCCAGTCCTTGTACCATCAACTAGTGGGAACAGCCTTTCCCCGTCTAGCCTATCCAAACCTGTTATTATCTTGTACACCTCTATCAAATCACCCCTCAACCTCCTTTGCTCTAATGAAAACAAATCCAGCTTCTCCAACCTGTCCTTGTAGCTAAGATCCCCCATCCCCGAAACCATTCTGGTAAATCTCCTCTGCACCCTCTCAAGGGCCTTCACATCCTTCCTAAAGTGTGGTGACCAGAACTGGACGCAATACTTGTGTTTATTTTTTTAATCTCTACTTCTTGCCCGTGCCTTCAGCTGCCTAGGCCCTAAGTTGTGGAATTCCCTCCCTAAACCTCTCCGCCTCGCTACCAGTGTTCCCTCTAATGTTTTTTTGGGGTGCGCGGCTCCTTTAACGGGCTGCGCGGCCCGTTCAAATTTCCGCGCGTGCGCTGTTTTTCCATTTAAAATCCGGTGAGCCGGCTGCGCGGGGCCTTCAGACCGCTGCGGGAACATTGCTCGCTAACTCTCTCTCCTCCTTTAAGACGCACCTTAAAACCTACCTCATTGACCAAGCAATACGATCAGTCGTGATCTTATTGAATGGCGGAGCAGGCTCGAGGGGCCGAATGGTCGACTCCTGCTCCTAATTCTTATCTTATTATCTATCCTTATATCTCATGTGGCTCGGTGTCAATTTCCGTCTGATAACGCTCCTGTGAAGCGCCGCGGGACGCTTATACTACATTAAAGGGGCTATATAAATGCCATTTGTTGTTGTTTGTTGATTTTAAGCCCACTCACTGCTTTTATGAGAGTGTTCTCCTCTTATCGAGGCTGTGTGACAAGGCGGCCACAACCGCAGGGCAGGGCTGCACACCAGGGAGCAGCTGTGGAGGTTTCGGGCTGGGTTTTTCCTGGGTTTCGTCATCAACCCGGCTCCTGGCAGGAATCCCACCCGCAAGCAGAAGCCCATCAATTCCAGCCGCGCCCCCGCCCCCGCCCCGCCCCCCCCCAACCAGCCCCCGCCCCGCCCCCGCCCCTGCCCCCTGCCCCCGCCTTGGAGAGGGTGCAGAGGAGGTTTACTAGAATGGTACCAGGGATGAGGGGCTTCAGTTATGTGGAGAGACTGGAGAAGATGAGATTGTTCTCCTTACAGTAGAGAAGGTTAAGGGGAGATTTGATAGAGGTGAATCATAGAAAATCAAAGAAAAATTACGACACAGAAGGAGGCCATTCAGCCCATCGTGTCCACACCGACCGACAAAGACCTACCCAGCCTAATCCCACCTTCCAGCACTAGGTCCGTAGCCCTGCAGGTTACGGCTCTTCAAGAGCATATCCAGTACTTTTTAGATGTGATGAGGGTTTCTGCCTCGAGGTGTTCAAAATGAGAAGGGGTTTTGATAGAGTAGATAGGGAGAAACCGTTTCCAGTGGCAGGAGGGTCAGATTTTAACTTTTTTTTTGGGTGCGCGGCCCCTCTCGGGGGCTGAGCGGCCCATTCACAGCACGCGCAAAACGTAACATCGGAAAAGCCGATCCCAGTCTGCGCGGGACCGGCAAACAGCTGCGCACGGCTTAGAGGTAACGTTGGAGAGGAGGAGCATTTTGTTTAGGCAGCGAGTTGTTATGATCTGGGAAGCACTGCTTTCTTATGTTGTGGAAACAGATTCAATAACAGCTTTCAGGAGGGAATTGGATAAATACTTGAAAAGTAACATTTTGCAGGGCTCTGGGAAACGAGCAGGGACTAATTGAAGAGCCTTTTTGAAGAGGGGCCGAATGGCCTCCCTGTGTGCTGTATGTTTCTATGACAACAGGAGGCCTGAAGAAGACTCTAAAGGGGCCACAAGGCCCCTTCGCCAACGACCTCAGCCAAGCCCTTTGGGCGGGTGAGGCGCTGAGGCACATTGGAGGGAGAGCAGGCCGCTCTACCAGAGCCTCTCGGCCCTCCATTTCACCAATGGTGGTCCCGGTGAGCAGTGGGAATGGGGCAGACGGGAGTGAAATGGACCAGGCAACCCACACCCCGGCCTCCTCGCCCCGCCTTTGCTTGCGGTGGGTGGCTGGAGGAGCAGCCAGACCTGTTCTCAGCTGGCGTGGGAGGAGGGAAATTCAGATCCAGGCTGTGGTGGGCCTCAGCAACCAGGTTCAGCCCTCATTTACAGAGAGCTTACAGCACAGAAACAGGCCATTCGGCCCAACTGGTCGATGCCAGTGTTTATGCTCCACCCGAGCCTCCTCCCACCCCTACCTCATCTCACCCTATCAGCATATCCTTCTATTCCTTTCTCCCTCATGTGCTTATCCAGCTTCCCCTTAAATGCATCTATGCTATTCGCCTCAACTACTCCCTGTGGTAGCGAGTTCCACATTCTAACCACTCTCTGGGGGGTGGTTGCATGGGGTGTGGTGGGGGGGGGGGGCGGGGTCCCATTTTTTACAATTTAACTGCCCCCACGCTCCAAACCCATCCATTATTTTAGGGGAAAATTCCGGCCGTAGGGAGGGAATTCCAGAGTTTAACGATTAGGCAGCTGAAGGCACGGCCGCCAATGGTGGAGCGATGAAAATCGGGGATGTGCAAGAGGCCAGAATTGGAGGAACGCAGAGACCTCAGAGGAGGTTACAGAGATAGGGAGGGGGGCGAGGCCATGGAGGGATTTGAACACAAGGATGAGAATTTTAAAATTTGAGGCGTTGCCGGACCGGAAGCCAATGTAGGTCAGCGAGCACAGGAGCGATGGGTGAACGGGACTCGGTGCGAGTTAGGATCGTCACGGCCAACACCGAGATTACATAAGGTGCAGCCGCAGAAGAGCGCGCATTCACAGCCAGCTGAGCTTAACCTTCTTTCCTCCCACTCTCCTCCTTCCGTTCCTTCTAACTTTCTAACAATGCTCTTGTTTTTTTAAGGTCAGCTAAAAGGCCTTTACATCACCTCCTCCGTGACCTTCACTCTTGGTTTTTCATTAGGTATTATTAGCTCAACGTGCCAAAGACTCAAAAGAAAAGGCTCCACAGTATAAACATAAATTACCGCAACTATTTACATGCCCAGAAAAGAATGAACATAAAGATGTATCCATGAGAGGACTGGAACCATCGAAGGCTACTTCATATGCCTTACAGAGTTGTTGACATTCGACAGACTGGAGAAGCTGGGATTGTTCTCCTTAGAGCAGAGAAGGTAAAGGGGAGATTTAATAGAGGTGTTCAAAATCATGAGGGTTTTTGATAGAGTAAATAAGGAGAAACTGTTTCCACTGGCAGGAGGGTCGGTAACCAGGGGACACAGATTTAAGGCAATTTAAATCAATTTAAGGCAAAACTTTTTTACGCAGCGAGTGGTGAGGATCTGGAACTCGCTGCCGACAGAAGTGGTGGAAGCGGAGACACTCAATGTTTTCAAGGGGAGTCCTAATAGGCACTTGAGGGAAATAAACTTGCAGGGCTACGGGGATAGAGCGGGGGAATGGGACTGACTGGATTGCTCTACAGAGAGCCGGCACGGACTCGATGGGCCGAATGGCCTCCTTCTGTGCCGTTATGACTCTATAGACTCTAATTGGTAAAAGAATCAGGGGAGGAGGTGAGGAGAATTTTTTTAATGCTGCGAGTTGTTGTGATCTGGAATGCGCTGTCTGAAAGGGCGGTGGAAGCAGATTCAATAGGAACTTTAGAAAAGGGAATTGGATAAATACGTGAAAAGGAGAAATTTGGAGGGCTGTGGGGAAAGAGCAGGGGGGAGTGGGACTAATTGGACAGCTCTTTCAGAGAGCCGGCACAGGCACGATGGCCTGAAGGGCCTCCTTCTCTGCATGTTTGATTGTATGATTCTGTGATACAGATATCGCCTGTTTCTGCAAATCTCTGCCTTTTACCCACAAAATGGAGTCTTTAATTCAAAATGGAATTTGAGTACAACATTTAGCTTCTCCAGCACACAGTTATCATGAAGATTTGGGGAGACACACATACCCCACCCTGGCCTCCATGACGTGCAGGCCGGATTGTGTTTATTTATTGACCTGATGGGTGAAATGCTGCTTTGACACCATAAAGAAAAGTTCCATTGACGAGCGGCACTGTCAACCACGGTCATGTGACCATTCCCATCCACCAAACAAATGAAATGCCAGCTGGCAAAGCTCTTGGACATGGTCTGTGTCTCATAAAGAATCTCTTGAAAACCAAATTTAGTTAACATTCTGTCTGAGTCGCATGGTTCTGCTACACTGCATTTAGAGATAGGTTTACCAGAACGATACCCGGACTCCAAGGGTTAAATTACGAGGCGAGATTACACAAACTGGGGTTGTATTCCCTGGAATTTAGACGGTTAAGGGGTGATCTGATCGAAGTTTTCAAGATATTAAGGGGAACAGATAGGGTGAATAGAGAGAAACTATTTCTGCTGGTTGGGGATTCTGGGACTAGGGGGGCATAGTCTAAAAATTAGAGCCAGACCTTTCAGGAGTGAAATTAGGAAACCCTTCGACACACAAAAGGTGGTAGAAATTTGGAACTCTCTTCTGCCAACGGCAATTGATGCTGGATCAATTGTTAATTTTAAACCTGAGATTGTTAACCAAAGGTATTAAGGGATATGGGCCAAAGGCGGGTATATGGAGTTAGGTCACAGATCAGCCATGATCTCAGTGAATGGCGGAACAGGCACGAGGGGCTGAATGGCCTCCTCCTGTTCCTGTGCTCCTAGCTGCAAAATTCTCCCGGTTGGTTTCTGGAAGCGAGCTGCCCGGTGCAATCTGGCCCAATATAATGGCGTACAGTGAATAGCGTCAGCTGGGGCTCGATAATGAAGCTTGTTTACAAGCACTGTGTCATTTGCCTGGATTCAAAATGTCAGAACTGATAGCAGGTTTAGATTGGGGCTGCAATGCTATGCTGTTGTCCTTTAAAGCTAGATGATGTTCCATCCAGTTCCATGAAGTCTCCTCAATCATCCACCTCCCCAGCACTGCTCGCTCATGGTTACCTGTGTCAATGGAGCTGGAACAACCTTCTTGCACTGGAACACAGGAACAGGAGTCGGCCATTCAGCCCCTCGAGCCTGTTCCGCCATTCACTTCGATCATGTGTCAGCTGTGGCTCAGTGGGTAGCACACTCTCGCCTCTGCGCCAGAAGGGACCTGAGCACATAAAGCTAGGCTGACACTCCAGTGCAGTGCTGAGGGAGTCCCCGGTGTCCGGGCCAATATTTATCCCTCAATTAACGTAACAAAAACAGATTATCTGGTCATTATCACATTGCTGTTTGTGGGAAGCTTGCTGTGCGCAAATTGGCTGCCGGGTTTCCCACATTACAACAGTGACTACACTCCAAAAGTGGCTGTAAAGCACTTTGAGACGTCCAGTGGTCGTGGAAGGCGCTATGTAAATGTAAGTCTTTTCTTCTTTCATGGCTGATCTGTATCTTAACTCCATCTACCGCCTTGGTTCTGTAACCCTTAATACTCTTGCCTAACAAAAATCTATCAAGCTCAGTTTTGAAATTTTCAATTGACCCCCAGCCTCAACAGCTTTTTGGGGGATAGAGTTCCAGATTTCCACCACCCTTTGTGTGAAGAAGTGCTTCCTGACATCAATCACCCCTGAACGGCCTGGCTCTAATTTTAAGATATTTCCCCCTTGTTCCAGCGGATATAGTTTCTCTCTCTCTACCCTATCAAATCCTTTGATCATCTTAAACATCTCAATTAGATCACCCCTTAATCTTTTCTACTTAAGGGAATAACAAGCCTAGTCTATGCAACCTGTCCTAATTTAAGCCTTTTAGTTCCAGTTTCATTCTGGTGAATCTGCGCTGCTCTCCCTCCAAGGCCAATATGTCCGTTCCTGAGGTGCGGAGCCCAGAGCCGAACGCAGTGCTCCAGAATGGGTCTAACCAGAGCTCTGTACAGCTGTAACATAACTTCCACCCCTTTGTATTAGAACATAAGAACATAAGAAGTAAGAGCAGGAGTAGGCCATACGGCCCCTCGAGCCTGCTCCGCCATTCAATGAGATCATGGCTGATCATCGACCTCAACTTCACTTTCCCGCCCGATCTCCATATCCCTTGATTCTCCTCGAGTCCAAAAATCTATCGATCTCAGCCTTGAATATACTCAAAGACTCAGCATCCACAGCCCCTTTGAGGTAAAGGCCAACATTCCAATGGCCTTTTTAATTGTTTTTTGAATCTGTCCACTAGTTTTTAGTGATCTCTGTACATGGACCCCTAAATCTGTCTAAATAAATATCTTCTATTTGAAAATAGCATGTCAACAACAACAACAACAACTTCTATTTATAGCAGTAAAACGTCCCAAGGTGCTTCACAGGAGTGTTATATAAACCCCCCCAAAATTTGACACTAAGCCACACAAGGACATGTTAGGGCAGATGACCAAAAGCTTTGCCAAAGGGATAGGTTTTAAGGAGCGTCTTAAAGGAGGAAAAAGAAGTGAGAGGCGGAAAGATTTAGGGAGGGAATTCCAGAGCTATGGACCTAGGCAGCTGAAGGCACGGCCGTCATTGGTGGAGCGATTAAAATCGGGGATGTTCAAAAGGCCAGAATAGACGGAGCGCAGACATCTAGGAGGATTATAGGGCTGGAGGAGATTACAGAGCTAAGGAGGGGCGAGGCCATGGAGGGATTTAAAAACAAGGATGAGAATTTTAAAATCGAGGCGTTGCTTAACTGGGAGCTAATGTAGGTCAGCGAGCACAGGGGAGATGGGTGAGTGGGACTTGGTGCGAGTTAGGACACAGGTGGCAGATTTTTGGATGACCTCAAGTTTATGGAGGGTAGAACGTGGGAGGCCGGCCAGGAGTGCATTGGAATAGTCAAGTCTAGAGGTGATAAAGGCATGGATGAGGGTTTCAGCAGCGGATAAGTTGAGGTAAGGGCGGAGACGGGCGATATTACGAAGGTGGAAATGGGCAGTCTTAGTGATACAATGGCCCGAAAATTAGACCTAATACGCGAGAGTACGCACTGTGTACTCTCGCGTTTTAGGTCTCCAATTGCCGGTTTCCAGCATGCACTGCGCATGCGCGGGAAACCGGCACTTCGTGAACTCAAAAGGGGGCGGTTCCTAGGTGAACTGCGTGCGCGCTACTGGCTGCGCGCATGCAGTGCACTTAGTGCTTTGAACGCGCAGGTAAGCATGGAAGATTTTACACATAAAGAAAGGAGGCGTAAGACCCTCTTTTAACAAGGTAAGTAGTTAATTAAGTATTATTTTAAGCATTTTTCAACAGGTTTATCTTTTTTAGAGACTTTAAAGAAAGGTAAGTTTATTTTTATAACTTTTAAAAAGATTTTAAATTTTTTCAAAAATTTAAATTTTTGTTTAAAGTGGTTAATTTATTTAACTATACTTATTTTATTAATGTGATGTTTAGCTGTTCTTTTGGGGGTAAGTTGTATTCATAGCTTTGACAGTTCTCCTGTCAAAACTATGAATGAAAGATGGTGTGCTGCCATTGGCTCTAACTGAATCACGTGATCCCAGAGCTCGCACGAACTAACAGCGTCTCCGGGTCACACAAGCACTGCACAGCTGCAGCCTTGAAACTAAAGTTCGTGTGGGCCCGGAGGGAAAAGGTAGGCGCGCAGTGAGATATCGCGGGGAAGCCTTACCCCCGCAGGAACGCTCAGTGTTTAATTTCTGGGCCATTGGATATGAGGTAGGAAGCTCAATTCCTGATCAAATAT
This sequence comes from Squalus acanthias, assembly GCA_030390025.1. Taxonomy (NCBI): domain Eukaryota; kingdom Metazoa; phylum Chordata; class Chondrichthyes; order Squaliformes; family Squalidae; genus Squalus; species Squalus acanthias. The sequence goes on along the minus strand of CM059428.1, from coordinate 171,445,100 downwards.
GACACCAAGGTTGTGAACAGACTTGGTCAGCCTTAGACAGTTGCCAGGTGAGAGAGCGAATCAGTGGAAAGGGAACGGAGTTTGTGGCGTGAACCGAAGATAATGGCTTTGGTCTTCCAGATATTTAATGGGAGGAAGTTTCTACTCATCCAGTGCTGGATGTCGGACCAGCAGTCTGATAGTATAGAGACAGTGGCGGGTTCGAGAGAGGTGGAGGAAAGGTAGAGTTGGGTATCATCAGCATACATGTGAAAATTCACGCTGTGTCGCCGGATGATGTCACCGAGGGGCAGCATGTAGATGAGAAATAGTCAACCTCTGCAATCAATCGCTCTGAGATCGACTACATAGGCTCTTAGGCTATTCAAAGGGCCACCCCCACCACCCATAGCAACTCTGGCCATGAGACATGGCTAGATGGGATTTTGTACTGTCAAGAATAGAGAGAAAGACAGAACTTGCATTTGTATAGCACCTTTCACGACCTCAGGACGTCCCTCAGAATGGTCCTAATACCCTTTTCCTAATGCTAAATATTCTTACACGAACATACAAAAATGATGGGCAGGAATAGGCCAACTGGTCCATCAAACCTGCCCCACCCTCAGGATGGCCGGAGCATCATGACTAGACACTTCCAAAGGGACCGAGTATACTGTTGCCAAATTTCCTGACGATACAAAGATAGGTGGGAAAGCAAGTTGTGAGGAGGACACAAAGGGGTAAAAATTCACTTGGTTGCGCCTCCCGTTAGCGCCTTAAGAGGGCGCTAATGGGGCGTTAAGCCACTAACGCCCGGGCGCAGCGCTGTTTGCGCCGCTCGAGAACTTAACTTGAGATTGTGCGGCGGCGCTAAAACTTACCGCTGCGACCACCTGCGCGCGCAGATTGTGACGTCATTCCATGGTGCAACGCCCTTGGGGCGCCCCGGAGCGGAAATTGAGTGGCGCCCCCTGCCTTACCACCTGGCGCTTCCAACGACCGGAAGACTGGAACGTTATCAATCGGTGTGGGGCTGGGGGGGGCGCTATTTAAAGGGGGCCTCTTCCTGTCTTTTTCTGTGGTCGACATTTATGCACCACTCGTTCTGAGAGAGAGAGAGAGATTCGGAGAGAGAGAGAGAGAGACTTCTACATTGACTCAACGCTTTGTGAGGTAGTTTTGCCTAGTTCATCCTAACTTTGTTGCTACTTTAGTTGCTGTACCTCATTACTTTTCTGGCAAAGAGAATATGGGGGCTGCAATGATTGGGGGCGTCGTCCTGCTCCAGCTGAATCGGAGGATAGTGAGACGCAGACAGAGAGTGGCAATGATGGCCAGACGGAGGAGGGCCATCAGGCGCATGTACAGGAGAGCTTACCCTCCCAGGGTATATCGTGAACAGCTCTCCTACATCCATATGTCCGAGGAGCTGTGTTTGCGAAGGCTGCGATTCAGCAAGGAGGTGGTCACTGAGCTCTGCCACCTGCTGCAGCCAGATCTGCAGCCTCAGCTGAGGTCCAGGACGTCTCTGTCGGTGGCAGTGAAGGTCACAGTGGCTTTGAACTTCTACGCCACTGGCTCATTCCAAGCTGCTGTTGGGGACCTCGCCAATATCTCCCAGTTTGCGGTGCATCGCTGCATCCGGCAGGTCACCAATGCCCTCTTCAGAAGGAGACGAGACTTCATCTCTTTCCCTATGACCCCAGACAAGCAGCGTGACCGTGCTCTGGGCTTTGCGAGGGTAGCGGGCTTCCCCATGGTGCAGGGCGCCATTGACTGCACGCATGTGGCTTTGCGTGCTCCGCGAGAGAATGCAGAGGAATTCAGGAACAGAAAGGGGTTCCATTCCTTGAATGTGCAGTTGGTCTGTGACCACAGACAGGTGATACTCGCTGTCAATGCCCACTATCCGGGCAGCTGCCACGATGCTTTCATCCTGCGCCAGACTACTGTGGCAGAAGTTTTCGAGGCACCGCATCAGCCAGTTGGTTGGCTTCTGGGGGACAAGGGGTACGCATTGAGCACCTGGCTGATGACACCGCTCCGTACGCCAAACACCCCTGCTGAGCTGCGGTACAATGAAAGCCATCAAGCAACCAGGAACATTATTGAGCGCACAATCGGCGTGCTGAAACAACGGTTCCGCTGTCTGGACCATTCCGGAGGAGCCCTGCAGTACTCGCCTGAGCAAGTTTCGAACTTCGTAGTCGTGTGCTGCATGTTGCACAACATGGCAATCCTCAGGACCCAGCCAATGCCACCAGGCCTTGTAGCACCACCAGAGGAGGAGGAGGAAGAGGAGGAAGAGGACGAGGACGATGATCATCAGCAGCACCAAGGCGGGAGGGCGGCCCACAATGGTCAAACTGCAAGGGCCGTCCGTCAACGACTAATAGCAAGCCGCTTCTAGGGCCCCTGCCATTGCTACAAACACTAATCAACCCAGCACGCAACCCCTAAGCCGGCCAAGGCACCAATAATTCCAACCACCAGCCATGTATATTTTGAATACAGAAACTTATTTATTTTACAAACTCTGTGTGTGTCAATTCCTCATGACAAACTCATAGAAATAAACACAAAAAAACAGTCAATAACATAACTGGTTCTCACAACCTGGAGATAATGTCCAAAACACTAAACAAAAGTTGGACCATGAACCTCGGCCTTTAATAAAAAAATGACCAGCATTTTGGCACACCTCCTACTTTTTGCCCTTCGAGGGTGATCTCCTTCCCTTGCGCACTTCCCCCCTTCTAACCCTACTGCTCCTCCGTAATGGGACCTCAGTGGCTGCAGCAAGGCTGGTGGAAGGCTGCTGCTCGTCAGACCCTGACACTGCAGATGCCCCTGAAGGACGGCCTCGACCACTTCTGGGCCTGGAGGGCCCGGCTGCAGACTGCACCAACTCTGCATGGGCGGCAGCAGTCTGTCCTACAGGCGGTGGCAACTGCAGTGGAGAAGTGACAGTGTTGGCAGCAGGAATGCTGTCATCGTGAGAGAGGACAGCAACTCCCTGCTCGCCCGACACACTGGCACTCCCACGGGGCAGCACTTCAGCATCCGGAGCAATTTGCCGGAGAACAGATTGCTGGCCTGCTGCGGCGCGGTGACAGCCCCGGGGACATGTGCACGAACCATCGAGGATGGCAGCAGTCAGTGCTCGCGTGGCCTCAATCTGAGTCTGCATGAGAGCAGTCTCAGATGGGTTCCTGGCAGCCAGTGACTGAATTGCAGCACTAAGCTTTAGTGTGGCATCCGCCTGTGCTACAGCGAAGTGCTCCACACTCCTTGCCAGTGATTCAATGCATTCGGGCACCCTTCCCACTGCACCCATGAGCTCAGTGTGCATGCCCACCGCCTGGCTGTTCATTTCTGCAATCAGTCGCTCCTCCTCTGCGTCCATTGCAGTAGGAGTGTCTGGCATACTCTCCCTCTGGGGAGAAGGCCCCCGTTCTTCCCTACCCCCCCCATGGCGTTGCTGCAGCCCGCTGGGTCCTGGAGCTTCACCATCATCAGCCCCTTCCCCCCTGCTCCCCTCCGGGGAAGGCGTGTTCCCAGTGTGGGCATGGGCTTCCTCGGGAGAGGGTGGCACTGATGCTCCGGCTTCCTCTTCCTCCTCAGCTGCAGCATCACTCCCAGTGGCAGCTTCAGGGCCCGTCTCCTCAGCTGGTGAATCACCATCTGAAAGCAGGGAGGTACAAGAGTGGCTTTAGCGTGAGGACAGGGTGGCAGTAAGGGAGGAATAAGTGCAGCGAGTTAGCAAGTTGGATTGAAAGTGTCAAAGGCTGGTATTGTGAGGGACAAGTGGAAGGACAGAGGACAAAAAGGTGATAACCTTACCATTGCTGTCCACAACGGGGTCGGCGTCTCCAGTGGCGACGGGACCGATCACCCGGCTTGCCACAATCCTGTGGACGCGCTCCTCCAGATCGCTGAGGGGTTGCAGCTGAAGCCGCCCTCCACCCGTCCGTTGCTGCTGTCTCCGATTATGAGCCAGCTTAGCCTGCAAGAAAAAGGACAGCATCTGAGTAAATATACAGCCATGGTCTTGCCTGATGTGCCTCCCATAGGTGAATAGCCCTTACTGTATGCAGCCATGGTCTTGCCTGATGTGCCTCCCATAGGTGAATAGCCCTTACTGTATGCAAAGTGTGGAATGTGTGTGTGTGTTTGATGAAAGGGCCATAGGTGTTGGATGAGTGTTGTGCATTGGGGTTTTAAGACCCTCTGGCCATAGAGTGAGGTTGAGATGGAGGGATGGAGAGGTATTGAGAAAAAGCCACTCACCCTGACGACCCGAGTGAGGTCGTTGAACTTTTTGCGGCATTGAACATGGGTCCTGGGCACCATGCTCCTGGAGGAGACGCTCTGAGCCACCTCCCTCCACACTCTTCTGAACTCGCGTGGCAAAGGCCTCCTGCCACTCTCCGGGAACAGCATGCATCGTCTGCGCTCCACTGCGTCAACCAGAGCATCCAAGGCCCGCTCGGTGAAGCGATGAGCGCGTTCTCTCACCCTCTCCATGCTTGGCAGCAAAATGGATTACAGGTCTCTCCAGGCTGAGATTCAAGGCTGCAATGAGCAGGGTGTGGCTGGGGAGCAAGTGGCCCCCCCCGCTTTAAGAAGTGTCCGGTGCCATTGTGTCTGTGTTCCCTCGCTAACTGGCAGCAGCTGCGCTGCGCTCGAGCGCTGAGTTAGCGCCTCACTCCTTGGCCTTTGCGCCTTAAGACAGGTGTGCAGCGCCTAATTTAGCGCTCCACTCACCTCCCGGGGCGGTAAAAGTGAAGTTTCCTGTCAGTGCCGATAATTAGCGCCAGGCGCTAATATTTGCGTCCGGACGATATTTGCGCCCCAAATGGGGCGCGACCTAATTTCTACCCCAAAGAGTCTGCAAAGGGATATAGATAGGTTAAGTGAGTGGGCAAAAATTTGGCAGATGGAGTATAATGTGGGAAAATGTGAGGTTATCCACTTTGGTAGGAAGAATAAAAAAGCAAAATATTATTTAAATGGAGAGAGAGACTACAGAATGCTGCGGGACAGAGGGAGCTGGGTGTCCTCATACATGAAACACAAAAGTTAGCATGCAGTTACAGCATGTAATTAGGAAGGCAAATGGAATATTGGCCTTTATTGCAAGGGGGATGGAGTATAAAAGTAGGGAAGTCTTGCTACAACTGTACAGGGCGTTGGTGAGACCACACCTGGAGTACTGCGTACAGTTTTGGTCTCCTTATTTAAGGAAGGATATACTTGCATTGGAGGCAGTTCAGAGAAGGTTCACTAGGTTGATTCCTGAGTTGAAGGGGTTGTCTTATGAGGAAAGGTTGAGCAGGTTGGGCTTATACTCATTGGAGTTTAGAAGAATGAGAGGTGATCTTATTGAAATATATAAGATTCTGAGGGGGCTTGACAGGGTAGATGCAGAGAGGATGTTTCCCCTCGTGGGGGGAATCTAGAACGAGGGGGCATAGTTTCAGAATAAGGGGTCGCCCATTTAAAACTGAGATGAGGAGGAATTTCTTCTCTCAGAGGGTCGTGAATCTTTGGAATTCTCTACCACAGAGAGCTGTGGAGGCTGGGTCATTGAATATATTCAAGGTGGAGATTGCCAGATTTTTGAAAAACAGGGGAGTCAAGGGTTATGGGGAGCGGGCAGGAAAGTGGAGTTGAGGCCAAGATCAGATCAGCCATGATCTTATTGAATGGTGGAGCAGGCTCGAGGGCCGAATGGCCTGCTCCTGCTCCTATTTCTTATGTTCTTATGGTCTTATGTTCCAGCAACCCCTCCCCCATGTAATCTCCTGGGAGAAGGAAAAAAGAAACAGAGAAAAACTCAGGAACAATAAGAGGAAAAAAAACCTCAAAAATTCCTCTCCGACCCCCTCAGGTGATGGAAACCAGTCCAGGAGATCACACGGACCAAGTGTTATCTATGAAGACACTTACCTTCTCTATGATGCCATCTCTGCCCCAGTCAGGAACCGGTCCAGCTCCCTCTGGAAGACAATGCAGCGAATCAGCACCCAGCACACCAGCCGGCATTGTATTCCAGAGACTCACTACTCTCTCATGCTCTTGTGTAAAAGAATTCACGAGGTTATAACTATCAGGAAGGATTGAACCGCATGCGGTTCTTTTCTCTCGATAAAGAGAAGGCTGAGGGGTGACCTGATAGAGGTCTCTAAAATTAGGAAGGGGTTTGATAGGGTAGACGTAGAGAAGATGGCCGGAATTTTCCCTACCTGGGCTGGTTAGGTGCAGGCGTTGGCCATGGCGGGTCGCGACCCCGCTCCACAGAACGACTTTACGTTAATAGGACTTATTAAGCCCGCCCTGCCCATTACCCGGTCCAATTAAATGGTGCGGGTCTGGTGACATCATTCATGACGCGTTTTCAGCCAGGATCTTTAAAGGGGCCATGGCCACGTTAGATTTGATGTTTAATGTAACATAGTGCTGTCAGTGCACTACAGCATTGGAGTGCTGCCGACACTGACAATCACTGCACCCAGGTTCTCCGATGACTCCCTCCATATGCTTATGGAGGGAGTCAGAGCACACAGGGCGGTCCTCTTCACTTCCAATGGGCAGAAGAAACCTCCCCAGGAGACCAAAACAGCCTGGTTGCAAATTGCAGAGGAGGTCACCAGCAGGAATGTGGTCAGGAGGACCTTGGTGCAGGATCAGGAAACGTGAGTACAAAGCCACATTCAACTTCATCCTGCTGTGCCTCTCATCACATCCTCATTACTCTGCCTTCCCAACCCTACTCCTGCACAGTTCTCTGTTTCTCTCTCCACAGATGCTGCCTGACCTGCTGAGTATTTCCAGCATTTTCTGTTTTTATTTCTACTCCTGCGCATCCTTACTCACACCAACATACCTTGCATGTCCACCCATCCCTCTCTCTCTATCTACATTATCACATCCCCATCTCACTAGTTAACCCTCATACCTCATACTTCCGAGGGAAAGGCGCTTGGGGGCGGGATGACGGCGAGTTTCCGACCCGCTCCCACTTTTTTCAAATTTCCCACCTTCCCGCCTCCATTCCCGCCTGCACGAACCCCGGAAAATTCCGGACGATACTTCCAATTGTGGGGGAGACCAAAACTAGGGGCCATGACTACAAGATAATCACTAATAAATCCAATAAGGAATTCAGGAGAAACTTCTTCACCCCAGAAAGTATTTAGAATGTGGAATTCGCATGGAGTGGTTGAGGCGAATAGCATAGCTGTAATTAAGGGAAAGCTAGATAAGCACATGAGGGAGAAAGGAATAGAAGGGTATGCTGATGGGGTGAGATGAAGAGGGGTGGGAGGAGGCTGGTGTGGGGCATAAACACCGGCATGGAGCAGTTGGGCCGAATGGCCTGTTTCTGTGCTGTACGTTCTATGTAACAGTATTGGTGAAGTTAAAAATAGATTTCAAAGTTAAACTATAACAGCTTTGAAAAAAACCCCAGGTACAGTGAATTAAGAGGCTAATTGGATTAAAGCAATCCCATCATTCAGCCTTGTTGTGCCTGTCAGAATAGGATGGAAAGATCTTTTAGAGAGTCTGGGGCAAGCAGTAGAACACAGCCAATGTGTCGAGGGATCCCAGGCCATGTATCACAGTGGCTTCTCTTGTAGGATAATGGTGCCGGTGGCAACTTTAAATTACATTGAACGGCCACATCGTATCTCAAATGGAATCCTGACAGCTCGATAGAAACGGCCTGTGTGTTTAACAAAAGAGTACACAATAATCCCCGCGGACCTTGTGTGCATTAAACACCAGGGACTCAGTACCAGGGCTGGGAGGTAGTTTCGTGGTGTGTACGTTAATCACTGATTAGAATGAATCGGGGGTTGTGTCGTTCTACAGGACCAGACCAGGAGGCCCCACGTTCGAGCGTTGTTCTGTGATTGGGGTGACAATACGGGCTGTGCAATTAGCCTCAGTGCCGCTGCGTGGAGGTGGGGGCGTTGGGGCAATGGAGGAGGGGGGTTAGGTGTTGAAGAAGATTAGCTAGGGTTCCTGCTCCGTGTTAGGAATGTGTCTGTGTTGTAGTATATATAGAAGAATGTGGCAGTCCTATGCCCGTATTAATAATGAGCCAAAAACGCTTGCAGATTTATTAAAAGCTGAACGTTACGACCAACGCCGAGATTACAAACATTGCTCTGGCGCAGAAGATGCATATATTACAGTTGGATGGGCTCAAACTTTCAGATGTCTCCCTTCAACTTAACATAGAATCTTACAGCACAAGAGGAGGCCATTGGGCCCAGCGTGCCTGTGCCGGCTCTTTGAAAGAGCTCTCCAATTAGTCCCACACCCCTGCTCTCTCCCCATAGCCCTGCAGATTTTTCCTTTTCAAGTATTTATCCAATTTCCCTTTTGAAAGTTACTATTGAATCTGCTTCCACCGCCTTCTCAGGCAGCGCATTCCAGATCACAACAACTCGCTGCGTAAAAAAAACATTCACCTCATCTTGTGTCAGCCTTGGCTCAGTGGGTAGCAGTCTCTCTCACCTCGGAGTCAGAAGGTTGTGGGTTCAAGTCCCACTCCAGAGACTTGAGCACTTAAATCCAGGCTGACACTCCAGTGCAGTGCTGAGGGAGTGCTGCACTGTCGGAGGTGCCGTCTTTCAGATGAGACGTTAAACCGTCTGCTCTCTCAGGTGAACGTAAAAGATCCCACAGCCACTATTTTGAAGAAAAGCAGGGGAGTTAGCTCCGGTGTCCTGGCCATTATTTATTCCTCAATCAATGTCACTAGAACAGATTATCCGGTCATTATAATCTGTTTATGGGAGCTTGCTGTGTGCAAATTGGCTGCTGCGTTTCCTACATTACAACAGTGACTACACTCCAAAAGTCTTTCTTTTCCTTTTCTGGTTCTTTTACCAATTGCCTTAAATCTGTGTCCTCTGGTTACTGACCCCTCCTGCCAGTAGAAATAGTTTCTCCTTAATTACTCTATCAAAACCCTTCATAATAAATATTTATCCAATTCCTTTTTGAAAGTTACTATTGAATCTGCTTCCTCCGCCCTTTCAGGCAACGCGTTCCAGATCAGAATGACTGGCTACAATTTTCGCTCATTTATACTGTTTCTAGCTCCACTACTCCATTCCAGAACCCGTTACCCACTTTTCGGTACCCGTCCCTAGCAAGATGTCCCTGGGTTGCACTCACCTCCTGTACAGGTACACGGTCAGTCTTCCAAGTTTAGCTATTTTCATCGACAGAAATAATCTAAAAATGCAATATAGTACAGAGTATCACTAATTAATTTGTGTCAAATGGTTTCCCTTCCTATTTCCCAATCTTAATCTGTAACACTCCAGACGGTTAGTGAGGGTTCCCCGCTGGACAGCACGAGCCCTGTGGATGCCGGTTAAGGACAGGGTTAGGCTCGGTTATGATGGCCCCCAGGGTCAAATAGCTGACACTATTGCACAATGGAGTGTTGGGTAAGAGCACGGGACAGCTGCTGGTGCTAGAACTGAGTGCCTTCAGCTGCCTAGTCCCTAATCTCTGGAGTTCCCTCCCTAAACCTCTCCGCCTCTCGACCTCTCTCTCCTCCTTTAAGACACTCCTTAAAACCCACTCTGTCCTAATTTTGTCTGATTACGCTCCTGTGAAGCGCCTTGGGACGTTTTACTACGTTAAAGACACTATCTAAATGCAAGTTGTTGTTGTTGTAGTAACAGTGAGCGGGGCATGCAACAGTAGTTACGAAGAGCGGTAACAGACCTGCAGGAAATTCCTATGTAACAGTGGCGTGGACTTTAAGGAGGGGGCGGGGGGTTTGAAACATACGTTAAGTAAGCGGACAGAAGAATTTTGGTTGGTTGCGCTTGCATTCCTGTAACCGTTATCGCACAGCAGGATTTCGACCCAAGCGTTTTCAGGAGAGAGTTGGAGAAACTTGGGAAATGGGTGAAAATCAAAGGAACAAAGATTTGGAAAAATGGAAAATGGTGATGCAGTGGTTAAGACCACGGCCTTGGTGAGACCACACCTTGAGTATTGTGTGCAGTTTTGGTCGCCTTATCTGAGGAAGGATGTTCTTGCCATGGAGAGAGTGCAGCGAAGATTCACCAGACTGATACCTGGGATGGCAGGAATGACGTATGAAGAGCGATTGGGTCGATTAGGCTTATACTCGCTGGAGTTTAGAAGAATGAGAGGAGATCTCATTGAAACTTATAAAATTCTAACAGGACTAGACAGACTAAATGCAGGAAGGATGTTCCCGATGGCGGGGGAGTCCAGAACCAGAGGTCACAGTCTAAGGATAAGGGGTAAGCCATTTAGGACAGAGATGAGGAGGAATTTCTTCACCCAGAGAGTGATGAACCTGTGGAATTCTCTACCACAGAAGGCAGTTGAGGCCAAGTCAGTAAATATATTCAAGAATGAGTTAGATATATTTCTTAAGGCTAAAGGTATCAAGGGATATGGGGCGAAAGCAGGGACAGGGTACTGAGTTTGGATGATCAGCCATGATCTTATTAAATGGCAGAGCAGGCTCGAGGGGCCGAATGGCCTACTCCTGCTCCTATCTTCTATGTTTCTATGTTTCTAGTAAACCTAGCAGACCTGGACTAGTAATTCATTAGAACGTGAGTTCAAATCCCAGCATGGTAGTTTGAGAATTTGAATTGGAAATAAAAAGCTGGTCTTGGTAAAAGTGACCATGAAGCGGTTGGATTGTCGTAAAAACCCAACCGGTTCACTAATGTCCTTTAGGGAAGGAAATTTGCCGTCCTTACTCTGGTCTGGGCCTATATGTGACTCCTAGACCCACACCAATGTGGTTGACTCTTAACTGCCCTCCGAAGTGGGAGTTCAACCCACTCAGTTGTATCAAAGCAGCTACCAGTGGTACAAGACGAGGGCCCACCACCACCTTCTCAGGGCAACTAGGGATGGGCAATAGATGGCAGCCTCGACAGCAACGCCCACACCCTGAGAATGAGTAAAAAAAATCTGCAGTTATTGGGACACCACAGGGAAGCAAGAAACCATTTCATTTCTGTTTTCTCACCTGCTGGATTTTCTTTCTCTCTTTATTTCGATTGAACTAAATGACACGTGCTGAACCTTCACCCCTCGAGCTGTGGTGGCAGAATAAACTGATTGGTTAAAGGCAAATCGTGTTTAACCAACTTCATCGAGTTTTTTGATGAGGTAACAGAGAGGGTTGATGAGGGTAATGCTGGTTGACGTGGTGTACATGGATTTCCAAAAGGCGTTTGATAAAAGTGCCACATAATAGGCTTGCTAGCAAAGTTGAAGCCCATGGAATAAAAGGGACAGTGGCAGCATGGATACAGAATTGGCTAAGTGACAGGAAACAGAGAGTAGTGGTGAACGGTTGTTTTTCGGACTGGAGGAAGGTATACAGTGGTGTTCCCCAGGGATCGGTACTAGGACCACTGCTTTTCCTGATATATATTAATGACTTGGATGTAAGTGTACAGGGCACAATTTCAAAATTTGCAGATGACATAAAACTTGGAAGTTTTGTGAACAGTAGGGAGGAGAGTGATAGAATTCAAGAGGACATAGACAGGCTGGTGGAATGGGCGGACACGTGGCAGATGAAATTTAACGCAGAAAAGTGCAAAGTGATACATTTTTGTAGAAACAATGAGCAGAGGAAATATAAACTAAAGGGTGCAATCCTAAAGTAGGTGCATGAACAGAGAGACCTGGGGGTGTATGTGCACAAATCGTTGAAGGTGGCAGGGCAGGTTGAGAAAGCAGTTAAAAAAGCTTACATGATCCTGGGCTTTATAAATAGAGGCATAGGGGGAAAAATTGAGTCGCGCCCCCTTTGGGGCGCTAACTTCGCCGGGGCGCTACTTTTAGCGCCCCATAAAAATTAGCGCCCCCGCGCCGGAAATTGAATGGTTGCGCCCCAAGAGGGAAGCGGGCGCTACTGGAATCGCCCCGCATCCCTCTTGGGGCGCTGCGAGTCAATATCGTGGCGCTACGTGCTGCAGCGCCAGGCGCTAGGCGGTACTGCAGGCCTTCCTCCCCTTCTTAAAGGAGAGGGGCCTTGCGCAGCGCGAACCGGGGCCCAGCTGGGCCCCCGGGGATCAGGAGTGCCGGCAAAAGAGCTCGGCACTCAAGAGAAGTGCCGGGCTCTTGGAGCGCAGCTGGCACTTCACGGGGGGGGCTTCACGGGGGCCGGGGACAGCAACGGGGGCAGGTGCTGGCAGGCAGCCAGCAACAAAAATGGCCGCCTGCCACCTCCCCTTTAACTAGCGCTGCCCCGGCAGCAGATAGGCCCCCCTGACCCCGTCGGACATAGAGTCCGTCGGTATGTCAAGGGGCGCTACCGAAGATCGCGGCCGGAGCGTGAGCGGAGCGCTGCGCACGGCGATGACGTCATCACCGGCGGTGCAGCGCCATAGGGCGCTACCGGTTAGCGCCACAGGGCGCTACCGGTTAGCGCCGCCGCTAACCTCCCGCTGAATTTCGCAAGAGGCGTGGGCGGCGCCGCACCCGGGCGCTAGTTGCTTTGCGCCCCATTAGCACCCTCTTAAGGCGCTAACTGGAGGCGCAAACCAACTGAATTTGTCCCCCATCGAGTACAAAAGCATTGAAATTATGATGAACCTTTAACAAAACACTGGTTCGGCCTGAACTGAAGTATTGTGTCCAGTTCTGGGCACCGCACTTTAGGAAGGGTGTGAACGCCTTAGAGAGGTTGCAGAAAAGATTTACGAGAATGAGGGATTTCAGTTATAGACATAGAATCTAGGAGCAGGAGTAGGCCATTCGGCCTGTCGAGCCTGCACCACCATTCAATACGATCATGGCTGATCATTCAAATCCAGTACCCTGTCCCTGCTTTAATCCCCACAGTACACATAATCCACCCGACCCCCATAACCCCACGTATTTAATTCCCCCTAACATATCCCATCCTATCCCCATAACCCCACATATTTAATCCCCCCCTAATACTAAGGGTCAATTTATCATAGCCAAATCAACCTAACCCACACATTTTTGGACTGTGGGAGGAAACCGGAGCACCCGGAGGAAACCCACGCAGACACGGGGAGAATGTGCAAACTCCACACAGACAGTCACCCGAGGTCAGATTCGAACCCGGGTCTCTGGCGCTGTGAGGCACCAGTGCTAACCACTATGCCACCGTGTTGCCCATATGTGGATAGACTGGAGAAGCTGGGGTTGTTCTCCTTAGAGCAGAGAAGGTTGAGAGGAGATTTGATAGAGGTGAACAAAATCATGAGGAGTCTAGACAGAGTAGATAGAGAGAAACTATTCCCATTGGTGGAAAGGTCAAGAACCAGAGGACACAGATTCAAGGTGATTGGCAGAAGAACCAAAGGCGACATGAGGGGAAACTTTTTTACGCAGCGAGTGGTTATGATCTGGAATGTACTGCTTGAAAGGGTGGTGGAGGCAGACTCAATCGTGGCTTTCAAAAGGGAATTGGATAAGTACCTGAAGGAAAAAAATTTGCATGGCTACGGGGAAAGGGCGGGGGAGTGGGACTAGCTGAAGTGCTCTTGCAGAGAGCCGGCACGGGCTCGACGGGCCGTTTGGCCTCCTCCTGTGCTGTAACCATTCTATGATTCTATGGTTCTGTTACCTGTGAAAATTCATTTCGCGGTGACTCAAAAATCAATGCCTTAAAAGTGCGCTAAAAGATGCCAGCTCCCAACAAATAAACAAATAAACTAAAAAGCTTTATTAAACAGCGAGTAAAATACACCCACCACTTCTACAAAAGCAAAAATACTGCCGCTGCTGGGAATCTGAATAACGCTGGAAACACTCAGCAGGTCAGGCAGCGTCTGTGGAGAGAGAGACAGAGTTAACGTTTCAGCTCGATGGCCTTATGTCAGAACTGGAAAAAGTTAGAGATATAACAGTTGCTAAGCAAGAAATCCCGTCGGAGAGAAGAGCAGAACATCATCAAGGTGGACATTCCTGGAAGAGAAGTGGCAGTGAATTAAGCTCCAATACAAAAGGCAAAATACTGTGGATGCTGGAAATACTCAAGCCACTTTATTGCATGGGAAAGAAACAAAAAGCATTGTACCTGTTTTTTTTCAGCCCTACTGAAACCTCCCCAAACTATATTTGACTGCATGAAATACAATCAAGGGGTGTTTTTTAAAATGTATTCGTTCATGGGATCTGGGCGTCGCTGGCAAGGCCGGCATTTATTGCCCATCCCTAATTGCCCTCAAGAAGGTGGTGGGAGCCGCCTTGTACAACTGAGATCCTGCAAATCCATTGGCAGGATAGGCGCACCAACGTCAGTGTTCTTGCTCAGGCCAACATCCCCAGCATCGAAGCTTTGACCACGCTTGATCAGCTCAAGGACACCCACAAAGCCTCCTTGAAAAAGTGCAACATCCCCACCGACACCTGGGAATCCCTGGCCCAAGACCGCACAAAGTGGAGGAAGGCGCCGAATACCTCGCGTCTCTTCGCCGGGAGCAAGCGGAAGCCAAGCGCAAACAGCGGAACGAGCGCACGTCAACCCAAGCACCCCACCCACCCACCCCTTCAACCACCGTCTGCCCCGCCTGTGACAGAGACTGTAGGTCCCGCATTGGACTCATCAGTCACCTGAGAACTCATTTTTAATGTGGAAACAAGTCATCCTCGGTTCCGAGGGACTGCCTAAGAAGAAGAAGAGAAGACAACTGAGTGTCTTGCTGGGCCCTTTCAGAGGGGCAGTTAAGAGTCAACCACATTGCTGTGGGTCTGGAGTCACACAGAGGCAGTTAAACTCCCCCACCCACCCCACACCCGCCTCTGGCTTTTTTTGCTCCCTATTCTGCTTTTAATCGGAACAGTTTGCAGACGGGTCACTAGATGGAGCTCTGCGTGTTCGCAGGGGAGCTGAGCAGCACCAACTCCAGCTCCAGTCAGGCCACCATCCAGACGAGCAGCATTGTCGGTTGCCATGGAGAAGCCCATTCTCCCCAGTCCCCACCTGAATGCAAATGGGACGGGAGTGAAGGGATCGCGGAATCGGAAAATGAAAAGGCAGCTGCACCTCTTAGCTTGAAAGAATGCTCCTTGTGTCCAGTACTTGACATTCCTCAACAACAGCAACAACAACTTGCATTGATATAGCGCCTAATGGAGAAAAACAGGGTGCTTTGTGGAGGGGGGTAATTATAAAAATGGACACCAAGCTAAAAGATATTAGAAGGGGTGACTAAAAAGCTTGGTCAAGGAGGTGGGTTTTAAGGAGGGTCTTGAAGGAAAAACGGGAGGTGGGAGGCGGAGGAGTTTAGGGAGAGAATTCCAGAACACGAGACCGTGTAACATTGTCTGTCTCCGCCCCTGCCTCAGCCCACCTGCCGCTGAAACCCTCATCCGCACCTTTGTCGCCTCCATACTCTACTGTTCCAATGTCCCCCTCGCCAACCTCTCAATTTTCGACCTCTGTCAGCTTGAATTCATCCAAATCTCTGCATTGTTCCCCTCACCCTTCGTCCTTTCCTCGCTGACCAACATTGGCTCCTGGTCCCCAAAGCCTCCGATCTAAAATTTACATCCTCGTGTTCAAATCCCTCCATGGGCCTCACCCTTCCCCATCTCACGGAACCTCCTCTAGACCTACAGCATCCCTCCCAAACTCTCCGTTCCTCTGACCCTGGCCTCTACAACCCCACGTTCCTTCAACCCTATCATTGGCGGTCCTGCCTTCAGCTCCCATTCAGGAGTGAAATCAGGAAGCACTTTTACACACAAAGGGTAGTGGAAATGTGGAACTCGCTCCCTCCAAAAGGCTGTGGATACCGGGTCAGTTGAAGCTTTTGAGACGGCGGTCGATAGAATTTTGTTAGGTATCGAGCGATATGGGTCAAAGGTGGGTAATTGGGGTTGAGGTAAAGATCTGCCATGATCTAATTGAATGGCAGAACAGGCTCAAGGGGCTGAACCGCCTCCTCCTGTTCTTGTTTTCCTAACAGCAGCTTGCATTTATATGGTGCCTTGAATGTAGAAATAATCCCCAGGCCTATCAAAGAGGATAGACAGAAAAAAAAGTTGCTGAAGGAACAGACGTCAAGCCACGAAGGGAGAGTTAGGAGAGGTGACTGAAAGCTTGGTCGAATAGATGGGTTTATGATGGTTCTTAAAGGTGGAGAGAGAGGTGGAGAAGTGATGGTGGTTTAGGGAGGGAACTCCAGTCAGTAGGACCTGGGTAACTCTGTAACCAATGGTGGGGCGAAGAGAGAGAGAGGGGGAACTGCACAGAGGGCCAGAGTCAGAGAACCGAAGGGCAGGGAGAGGTTATAAGGCTGGAGGATAGCACAGGGCAATCCAATGAACAAGGGAACAATGTCCCTTACCAAACGGAGCCTAAGAAAAGTGCAAACTCACCACCCTCACCCTGACAACAAAGTTTCGTAAAGTTAAGGAGACCGGCCCCTTGTATAAGCCGATCAGCCGCAGCTGATTAGTGATGGTGGAAACTAATATGAAATTATCCTTTTTTGCGTAGAGTGTCTTATTATCAGGTTACAGAGGACCGTGTACCAAAAGAAGACACGTCCTAACATGGACGGACGTCAAGCTTCTAATCGAATGACACACTTGAGTTACACTTCCCACAGATTAGCCCTGTTAGAATACCTGATACCTTCATTAACATCCACACTCACATTGAATTATCACCAAGTAAGAGAGAATAATTGGTCATTATTACACTTAATCAGATTGCTGTTGATGCTAATAGTTTTTGTTGAAGTCTTTTCCTTTGTACATAAACAAAAGTGTCTATTGCAAATTGCAGTTCAACCAGCAATTCTAAATGTGATTTGTTCTGTTTATCTTTACTTTGTCTCAATTTTACATAGAATTGCTTACATTACATAGGATTACACAGGATATACGGCACAGAAACAGGCCATTCGGCTCAACCAGTCCATGCCGGTGTTTATACTCCACTCGAGCCTCCTCCCGTCTTTCCTCATCTAAATCTATCAGCATAACCCTCTATTCCCTTCTCCCTCATATGCTTGTCCAGCCTCCCCTTAAATGCATCGACACCATTTGCTTCAACCACTCCCTGTGGTAGCGAGTTCCACATTCCCACCACTCTCTGGGTAAAGAATTTTCTTCTGAATTCCCTATTGGATTTCTTGGTGACGATCTTATATTGATGGCCTCTAGTTTTGCTCTTCCCCACAAGTGGAAACATTCTCTCTCTATCCACTCTATCAAAACCTTTCATAATTTTAAAGACCTCTATTAGGTCACCCCTCAGCCTTCTTTTTTCAAGAGAAAAGAGACCCAGCCTGTTCATCCTTTCCTGATATGTATACCCTCGCATTTCTGGTATCATCCTTGTAAATCTTCTCCGCACCCTCTCCAGTGCCTCTATATCCTTTTTATAATATGGCGACCTGAACTGTACGCAGTACTCCAAGTGTGGTCTAACCAAGGTTCGATACAGGTTTAGCATAACTTCCCTACTTTTCAATTCTATCCCTCTAGAAATAAACCCGAGTGCTTGGTTTGCTTTTTTTATGGCCTTGTTGTAAATGCTTTAAAGAATCGACAGCACAGAAACGGGCCATTCGACCCAGCTGGTCTGTATCTGTGTTTATACTCCTCCCACTCTAATTATCTCTTCCCACCCTACCCACCCCCATATCCGCGATTCTCTTCTCCCTCATGTTTTTTTTTATTCGCTTATGGGATCTGGGCGTCGCTGGTAAGGCCGGCATTTATTGCCCATCCCTAGTTGCCCTTGAGAAGGTGGTGGTGAGCCGCCTTCTTGAACCGCTGCAGTCCATGTGGTGAAGGTACTCCCACAGTGCTGTTAGGGAGGGAGTTCCAGGATTTTGACCCAGCGACGATGAAGGAACGGCCAATATATTTCCAAGTCAGGATGGTGTGTGACTTGGAGGGAAATTTGGAGGTGGTGATGTTGCCATGTGCCTGCTGCCCTTGTCCTTCTAGGTGGAAGAGGTCGCGGGTTTGGGAGGTGCTGCCGAAGAAGCCTTGGCGAGTTGCATCAAGCATCAAGCCTCTTCTTAAATGCCTCCACGCTCTCTGCTTCAGCCACTCCCTGTGGCAGCGAGTTCCACATTCTCACCACTCTCTCTCTGTCTAACAAAACTCCTCCTAAATTCTTCATTGGATTTGTTAGTAGTTTTGTTATGTTTAAGACCCCCCTTGTTCTGGACTCACCCACAAGTGGCAACAGTTTCTCCACATCCTCCCTACTGAAATCTGTCCTCGTTATAAAGCGCTCTATCAGATCTCCTCTTAGTCTTCTCTTTCACAGAAAAAAGAGCCCCAGCCTGCTCAATCTTACCTGATAGTCGCATCCTCTCGATTCTGGTAGCATCCTTGTAAATTTTATCAGTGCTTTCTCCAGTGTTTCAAATCCTTTTTTG
The DNA here is from genome assembly GCA_030390025.1 of Squalus acanthias. Taxonomy (NCBI): domain Eukaryota; kingdom Metazoa; phylum Chordata; class Chondrichthyes; order Squaliformes; family Squalidae; genus Squalus; species Squalus acanthias. The sequence goes on along the minus strand of CM059428.1, from coordinate 171,426,696 downwards.
CAGTTTGGAGGCCAGAACTGCACACAATACTCCAAGTGTGGTCTAACTATGGTTCTATATAAATTTAACATTACCTCCCTCAATACTTTATTTGCATTCTTTATGGACTTACCAACTTGCATTGCTATTTTTAGTGGTTTATGTATCTGTATTTCCAGATTTCTTTGCTCCTCTGCTCCGTTTAGCTTCTTACCTTCCAAGGAATATGTGGCCTCCTTATTCCTATACTACAGTTCAGAGGGACCTGGGGTTCTTGTGCATGAAACACAAAAAGTTAGCATGCAGGTACAGCAAGTGATCAAAAAGGCAAATGGAATGTTGGCCTTTATTGTAAGGGGGTTGGAGTATAAAAGCAGGGAAGTCCTGCTACAACTGTACAGGGTATTGGTGAGACCACACCTTGAGTACTGCGTACAGTTTTGGTCTCCTTATTTAAGGGGGGATATACTTGCATTGGAGGCAGTTCAGAGACGATTCACTAGGTTAATTCCAGAGATGAGGGGGTTGACTTATGAAGAAAGGTTGAGCAGGTTGGGCCTATACTCATTGGAATTTAGAAGAATGAGAGGTGATCTTACTGAAACATAAAAGATAGTAAAGGAGCTCGACAAGGTAGATGCAGAGAGGATGTTTCCCCTCGTGGGGAAATCTAGAACTCGGGGGCATAGTTTCAGAATAAGGGGTCGCCCTTTTAGAACTGAGATGAGGAGGAATTTCTTCTCTCAGAGGGTCGTAAATCTGTGGAATTCTCTGCCCCAGAGAGCCGTGGAGGCTGGGTCATTAAATACATTTAAGGTGGAGATAAACAGATTTTTGCAAGATAAGGGAGTGAAGGGTTATGGGGAGTGGGCGGGGAAGTGGCTTTGAGCCCAAGATCAGCCATGATCTTATTGAATGGCGGAGCAGGCTCGAGGGGCCAAGTGGCCCAATCCTGCTCCTATTTCTTATGTTCTTATGTCCCGTCTCTCAAAATGAACCACCTCACACTTTGGTATATTGAATTTAATTTGCTACTTCTCTGCAAGCCTGTTTACGTCTTCCTGGAATTGCAAGTCTTTCTTTCTTTCTAAAGGCAGGTGGCTTTTTGTATTTCTGTGAAATATTTATTTGCCAGCCCTTCTCTTTACAGAGATCTGGTCATCAAGTATCGTCAGATAAAGCTCCTGTGAAGTGCCTTGGGAACGCATTGCTGCGTCAAAGGGCAAGTTGTTGTTGTTGTTGCGCTGGCAAGTCTAGCTTCGATGGCCCTTATTAGCACTTGTGTTAGAAAAAGGAGAGAGATGTGGTGACAAGGCTATTTGAGGCCTTCTGTCCCCTTTTATTGTTGCCGTAGTTATTATCTCCATGGGTGGTGCACCTTACAACCCATAATTATGTCAGAACGTCGGAAAAGGAACTGGCAGCACTTGCCACCCAAAGTCGAAACGCCGCCCGTCGTTTCAGCTGAGCCCCCCTTAAGGCTGAAACACGGTGAGTCAAGCCGAGTGTATAGGTTGATTAATAATCGGGTGTTTTGTGCCGGGTTAGAGACCCTCATGCTGACAGGAAGGCTGGCACCAACGCTGGAACGGCTGTGATTACCACCGTCGCCCTGGCAACACGTCGCTCAGTCGAAGCGAAGATCGCGGTCGCTTGGCCCACAGCCATTAGGCCCACGGTAACAGCGTTAGGAGTGAAGGGCAAACTGATCAGAGTCAATCAGCAAACCGCCGGAACACGATGATGAGGCTAAATTGCTCATTCATAATAAACGGAACTAAAGAAGCGCAACGTGTTTAACTGTGGCGAAAAAACACACAATTCGAAAAAAAAAGCCTGATTTGGAGCCAGGTCTTATATATTCTTTATGTTCCCACCCGGAGCTGGGACGCAGGTCCGAACCTTCAAAGACTGGTTTGTCGGACGATTACATTTTTACCATGCAATGGTTTTCTTGAATCAGATCTACAGGCCACTGTTGATTTTTAATATAGAATTACACAGAATGTACAGCACAGAAACAGGCCATTCGGCCCCACTGGTCCGTGCCGGTGTTTATGCTCCACACCGGCCTCCTCCCACCCCTACTTCACCCCACCCTATTAGCATATCCTTTTAATCCTTTCTCCCTCATGTGTTTCCCTTAAATGCATCTCTGATATTCGCCTCAACTACTCCATATGGGAGTGAGTTCCACATTCTATTCCAAAGTATTCCAAAGTGTTTACAGCACAGAAACAGGCTATTCAGCCCAACGACAACAACAACTTGTATTTATACAGTGCCTTTAACGTAGTAAAACGTCCCAAGGCGCTGCACAGGAGTATTTTAAGACAAAAAAAATTGACACCGAGCCACATAAGGAGATATTTGTGCAGGTGACCAAAAGCTTGGTCAAAGAGGTAGGTTTTAAGGAGCGTCTCAAAGGAGGAAAGAGAGGTAGCGAGGCGGAGAGGTTTAGGCAGGGAATTCCAGAGCTGAGGGCCGAGGCAACAGAAGGCACGGCCACCAATGGTGGAGCGATTATAATCAGGGATCCTCAAGAGGGAAGAATTAGAGGAGCGCAGATATCTTGGGGGGGGGGGGCGGGGTTTGTTGGGCTGAAGGAGATTACAGAGTCCATGCCGATGTTTATGCTCCACCCGAGCCTCCTCCCACCCTTCTTGATCTAACACCATCATTCTCACCACTCTCTGATTAAAGAAGTTTCTCCTGAATCCCCTTTGGATTTATTAGTGACTATCTTATAGTCTTGGGGGGAGAAATTCGGTATCGCCCCGTTTGGGGCGCAATTATCAGCTGGGCGCAAACGCCTGGCGCTAATTATCGCCTCCGACTGCAAACTTGGCTTCTATTCCCCCTGGAGGTGATTGGAGCGCTAAATCAGGCACTACACACCTCTCTTAAGGCGCTAACGCCGAGGAGCGAGGCGCTAACTCAGAACGCTGGCGAAGCTCATGTGATGTCAGTCAGCAATGGAACACAGACACAATGGCCCGGGCCAGTTCTTAAAGGGGAGGGTTGATTTTGCTCTCCATCCACACCCTGCTCATTGCAGCCTTGAATCTAAGGCTGGAGAGACCTGTACATCAATTCTGCTGGAAAGAACAATGGAGAGGCCCAGGGAAAGAGCTCAGAGTGCAGCCCCCATAGTCTCTTCTAAATCGATGCAAGGAAGGTCAAATCAAAATGGACCTGCAAAGTGCTGCTCAGGGCCCAAAACTCCTTCACACAGCGTTGAATCTCTCCAGAAGTCTCTCTCTCTCTCAGAATGCGTGGTGCAAAAATGTCGCCAACAAAAAAAGGCAGGAAGTGGTCGCCTTTAAATAGTGCTCCCCCAGTCCCTTCCCGACTGCAAAACGTTTCCCTCTACCTGTCGTTGCTAGCGGCAGGCGGAAAGGCAGGGGGCGCCACTCAATATCTGGTCCGGGACGCTACCGGTGCGTTGCACGCTTGACTGACGTCACGATCTTTGGACGCAGGAGATCGTGGCGGTAGTGTTTAGCGCCGCCGCAAAATGTCTGGTCAATTTTGCGAATGGCGCAAACATTGCCGTGCCCGGGCGCTAGTTGCTTTGCACCTCATTAGCGCCCTCTTAGGGCGCTAACGGGAGGCGCAAAGCAGCCGAATTTTTCCCTCATGATCTCCAGCCACCAACGACGACATTGATAATAGTTGTTGCACGAGATGGTGCTGTGCTCCATGTGGCTTCACACTTTTCCGAGCTGGCCGAGTCCATGTGAGCATGGTAGGTGCTGACGAATTCATCTTGGACCAGCTTGCTGGGTCCATTACTGGGAGCGGCAGGCACCGGGCGACTGGAGGTCTGTCCAGCTAACAACCCCCGAGCTGGACAAGTGCTGCCGACCCCTTCAGGATTGTCCTGGAGTCTCCAGGAATTGAAGACTAATCTCCAGGATGCTGCTGCGAGCAACACCCGGGAGAAAAATCATAGGGGCATTTTTTACATTTTCTTTCAACACTTTTTTTTACTAGTTCTTAAAAAATATTGGAGATGGGAATAAAGGCTGTTTGACAAGAATGATCCAATCGGGTAATGAAGAGTTTATTTGCTTTCCAATTGGTGTGGGAAGGCCGTGCACCGTGACTATAGAATCATAGGATCATACAGTACGGAAGGAGGCCATTCGGCCCATCGGGCCTGTGCTGGCTCTCTGCAAGAGCTAAAAAGCCATAAAACAGATGGACATTTTGGGCGACCAATGGCAGGAGTGTGGGGGAGGAGCGATTGGAGGCAGAAGGTCATGTGATCATACCTCCAGGAATATGTCTAACCAGAGTTGGCAACACAAAGCCGGACAAGCTGGGACCACCATCCCCATTAGTGCCGTGTGCAGGATTGGGCTCCGTTGCTCTTTGCCCTGCTCTCCCCTCCCCCCCTGCCCCGTCATTGACAGACCTGCTGACAGTGCCGAGGCTCACGCACACTTCAGTGAGATACTGGACTGCCTCAACATTCGCCACCAGAATGCTGAGACGAATTATAAGCTTCACGTCCTGCATTACAGAGTAGGCAGAGCAGCAGAGATGGAGGAGGGTGGGGGCGGGTGGGTGCGCGGAAGATTTCTAAAAGGGTTCGGAAACTGGTCATACAACTGGACGTGCAAATGGCAAAGGAAATTGAAGACTGATAAAAATGTGAAGGTCATACAACAACAACAACTTGCATTTATACAGCGCCTTTAACGTGATAAAACCTCCCAGGGCGCATCACAGGAAAGATTATCAGACAAAAATCAACACCGAGCCACATAAGGAGATATCGGGACAGGTGACCAAAAGCTTGGTCAAAGAGTTAGGTTTTAAGAAGCGTCTTAACGAAGGAGAGAGAGGTGGAGAGGTTCAGGAAGGAATTTCAGAGTTTAGGTCCCAGGCAGCCGAAGGCACGGCCGCCAATGGTGGGGCGATGAAGATTGGGAATGGACAAGAGTCTAGAGTTGGAGGAATGCAGAGTTCTCGGAGGGTTGTAGGGCTGGAGGAGATTACAGAGATAGGGGAGGGGCTTGAACGGAAGGATGAGAATTTTAAAATCCCAAAGTGGTCTGCACAGAGTGCACTTAAACAGAGTGTTTCATTTGGGAATTTGGAAAGAGTGGGAATTTCTGGTAAGTATTGGGTAAGTAGAAGCTGTAAATAGTGAAATTTAGTTTAACATTTTGACTTAAACCTAGAACTTTAAAAACTGTAGTTAACAGAAGCTGCCAGCCAGTGGTAGTTAACTATCAGTCAGCTGTAAGTGTTTGTCTTGAATAGGTGCTAATCACCAGCAGCATGGGTGCTGAGTCAACATTTGTAAATTGGGTGAGGCTCCTAGAGCGGTTTGCACAGAGTGGAATTAAACAGAGTGCACTTAAACAGAGTGTTTCATTTGGGAATTTTGAAAGAGTAGTTCCTTAAATACAAATTTAATTATATTTAACTGCAGCATGTGGGAGTTTGTGGAGAGCATTGTGATCCCAGACAACCACATTTGCAGTAAGTGCCTGCATCTTGAGGAACTTCAGTTCAGAGTTTTTGAGCTGGAGTCTGAGGTGCAGACATTGCGGGGCATCAGTGAGGGGGAGAGTTACCTGGACATTTTGATCCAGGAGGCAGTCACACCCCTTAGGTTAGGTAGTGATACAGGCCTGGTTAGTGGTCAGGGACAGGAGGGTGTAACTGCAACTCAAGCAGGTAAGGGGACCCCAGGTGAAGTGCTGGAGGAGTCTCGGCATTTGTCCTTATCCAACAGGTATGAGGTTATTGCTGCCTATGTGGATGAGGGAAAAGCCTGCAGGATGGATGAGCAAGCTGACCATGGCACCATGGTGCAGGAGGCCATTCAAGTGGGGGGAGTGAAAGGGAATGTAGTTGTGGTAGGGAACAGTATAGTCAGCGGGATAGACACTGTTCTCTACAGCCACGACCGGGAGTTCCAAAGGTTGTGCTACCTGCCTGGTGCCAGGGTTAAAGACATCTCCTCATGGCTGGAGAAGAACTTGGAGTGGGAAGGGGAGGATTCAGTTGTTGTGGTCTATGTAGGAACCAACAACATAGGTAGAACTAGGAATGAGGTTCTGCTGAGAGAGTTTGAGAAGTTGGGGTCCAAATTAAAAAGCAGAACCTCAAAGGTAATGATCTCTGGATTGTTACCTGAGCCACACACCAATTGGCATAGGGATAATCAGATTAGAAGGTTAAATGCATGGCTCAAAGAGCGGTGTGGGAGGAAGGGGTTTTGGTTCATGGGGCACTGGCACCAGTACTGGGGAAAGAGGGAGCTGTTCCATTGGGATGGGCTCCACTTAAACTGGGCTGGGACCAGTGTCCTGGCGAACTGAATAACATGGGCAGTAGACAGGGCTTTAAACTAATGAAGGGGGGTGGGAGGATTCAGGAAAGAGTAAATTTAAAAGCAGCAACAGAAATGCTAAGGCTCTAGAGCAGAGTTTTGGGTAAAAATAAGCAGAATGGGTCAGGAAGGGACAGAGAGAGTAACAAAGATAACAGGGCATCAGTGACTAAGGTGACATCAGGGAAAAATAGAAAAAAGTCAAAGCTAAAGGCACTATATCTGAATGTGCGAAGCATTCGCAACAAAATAGATGAATTAATTAGATAGATAGCAACTAATAAGTTTGATCTAATAGCCATTATGGAGACATGGTTGCAAAGTGACCAAGGTTGGGAACTAAATATTCTAGGATACTTAACTTTTAGAAGAGATAGGAAAAATAGAAAAGGAGGAGGGGTAGCCCTGATAATAAAGGATGGGATAAAGACAGTAGAGAGAAAGGATCTTATCTCCGAAAATCAAGAAGTAGAATCAGTTTGGGTGGAGCTAAGAAACAGCAAGGGGCAGAAAACATTGGTGGGAGTTGTTTATCGGCCCCCAAACAATAGTTGTAATGTAGGGCAGAGTATAAATCAGAAATTAGAGGCGCATGTAACAAGGGTATTACAGTAATCATGGGGGACTTTAATCTACATATAGACTGGGCAAACCAAATTTGTAGTAATAGTGTGGAGGACGAATTCATGGAGTGTATGCAAGATAGTTTTCTAGATCAGTATGTTGAGGAAGCAACTAGGGAACAGGCTATTTTAGATCTAGTATTGGTGCAATGAGAAAGGGTTAATTAATAACCTTGTTGTAAAAGGGCCCTTAGGGAAGAGTGACCATAATATGATAGATTTTTATATTAAGTTTAAAAGTGATTTGGTTAAATCACCGGGGAAAGAGAAAGCTGTTCCGTTAGGATGGGCTCCACCTAGCTGGGACCAGTGTCCTGGCGAACTGAAAAACTAGGGCAGTAGACAGGGCTTTAAACTAATGAAGAGGGGGTGGGAGGATTCAGGAATGAGTAAATTTAAAAGCAGCAAGCGAAATGCCAAGGCTCTAGAGCAGAGTAGAGTTTTGGGTAAGCAGAGTGGGTCAGGGTCTTAAATCTAAACAAAGCAAACTACATAGCTATGAGGGGCGAGTTGGCTAAGGTAGATTGGGAAACTACATTAAAAGGTATGATGGTAGACAAGCAATGGCTAACATTTACAAAATTAATACATAATTTACAACAAATATACATTCCTTTAAGGCATAAAAACCCCACAGGAAAAGTGGTCCAACCGTGGCTAACAAGAGAAGTTAAAGTAAGTATTAGATCAAAGGAAGAGGCTTATAATGTTGCCAAAAAGAGCAGTAAGCTTAAGAATTGGGACGATTTTAGAAGTCAGCAAAGGAGGAACAAGAAATTGATAAAGAGAGGGAAAATAGAATGAGAGTAAACTAGCGCGAGACATAGAAACAAATTGTAACAGCTTCGATAGGTATGTAAAAAGGAAAAGATTAGCAAATGTAAATGTGGGTCCCTTACAGGCCGAGGCAGAAGAAATTATAATGGGGAATAAGGAGATGGCAGAGAAATTCAACAAATACTTTGTGTCTGTCTTCACGGAAGAAGACGCAAAAAACCTCCCGGAAATAGTGGAGAACCAAGGTTCTAATGAGAACTGAAAGAAATTAGTATTAGTAAAAAAATAGTACTGGAGAAATGAATGGGACTGAAAGCCGATAAATCCCCTGGATCTGATGACCTACATCCTAGGGTTTTGAATGAGGTGGCTATAGAGATAGTAGATGGATTGGTTGTCATTTTCCAAAATTCCATAGATTCTAGAACGGTTCCCACGGATTGGAAGGTAACAAATGTAACGCCACTATTTAAGAAAGGAGGGAGAGAGAAAACAGGGAACTACAGACCAGTTAGCCTGACATTAGCAGTAGGGAAAATGCTAGAATCTATTATTAAGGACGTGGTAACAGGGCACTTAGAAAATAATAATAGGATAGGGCAGAGTCAACACGGATTTATGAAAGGGAAATCATGTTTGACAAATCTGTTGCCGTTTTTTGAGGTTGTAACTAGCAGAATAGATAAGGGGGAACCAATGGATGTGGTTTATTTGGATTTTCAGAAGGCATTCGATAAGGTGCCACACAAGAGGTTATTAAACAAAATTAGGGCTCATGGGATTGGGATTAATATACTTGCATGGATTGAGGATTGGTTACTGGACAGAAAACAAAGAGCAGGAATAAACGGGTCATTTTCGGGTTGGCAGGCTGTAACTAGTGGGGTACCACAAGGATCAGTGCTTGGGCCTCAGCTAGTCACAATCTACATCAATGATTTGGATGAGGGGACCAAATGTAATATATCCAAGTTTGCTGATGATACAAAGCTGGGTGGGAATGTAAGTTGTGAGGAGGATGCAAAGAGGATTCAAGGGGATATAGACAGGATAAGTGAGTGGGCAAGAACATGGTAAATGGAATATAATGTGGAGAAATGTGAAGTTATCCACTTTGATAGGAAAAATAGAAAAGCAGAGTATTTTTTAAATGGTGAGAGATTGGGAAATGTTGGTGTTCAGAGGGACCTGGGTGTCCTTGTATACGAATCACTGAAAGTTAACATGCAGGTACAGCAAGCAATTAGGAAAGCAAATGGTATGTTGGCCTTTATTACAAGAGGATTTGAGTATAAGAGTAAAGATGTCTTACTCAATTATATAGGGCCCTGGTGAGCCTGGAATATCGTGTACAGTTTTGGTCTCCTTACCTAAGGAAGGATATACTTGCCATAGAGAGAGTGCAACAAAGGTTCACCAGAATGGTTCCTGGGATGGAGGGGATTGTCCTATGAGGAGAGATTGAGTAGACTAGGCCTATATTCTCCAGAGTTTAGAAGAATGAGAGGTGATCTCATTGAAACATACAAACTTCTTACAGGGCTTGACAGGGTAGATGCAGGGAGGATGTTTCCCCTGGCTGGGGAGTCTAGAACCAGGGGTCACAGTCTCAGAATAAGGGGTCGGCCATTTAGGACTGAGATGAAGAGAAATTTCTTCACTCAGAGGCTGGTGAATCTTTGGAATTCTCTACCCCAGAGGGCTGTGGAGGCTCAGTCGTTGAGTATATTCAAGACAGAGATCAATAGATTTTTGGATATTAAGGAAATCAAGGGATATGGGGATAGTGCAGGAAAGTGGAGATGAGGTAGAAGATCAGCCACGGTCTTATTGAGTGGCGGAGCAGGCTCGAGGGGCTCCTATTTCTTATGTTCTTATGTTCATGGTCACTTTTACTGACACCATCCGTTTATATTTCCAGATTTATTTTCGAGCTGAATTCAAACTCTCAACCTGGTGGGATTTGAACTCGCGTTGTTCTGAATGATTAGTTCGGGCCTCTGGATTGCTAGTCCAGCAAGATAACCACTTCTCTACTGTACCCCTTCATACTTAACCTCAGGATGTGTCTATTTAGTCCGCTTCACCACAGCAGGGTACCTGAGCAGCGCCCTTAAGGAGACAGGCCGGGTTAAACACTGCTCCTTCTTATCAGGTAAACATCGTGACCAGGATCCAGGCAGCAGGGCTGGCCAGGAGCAATGCCACGGGAGTGTCAGCTAGTAATCCCTAAAAGCTTTTCCTCTGTGCGGAATCGCATCTGGCTCAACACTAAGCTGACGTGGTGGCACACAGATTATTAACTCCAAACAAGCTAGTGTGAGACTGCTAGACTCAGCCCCGAGGAGAAGGGTGCGAGTGAAGATCAGTCACACCAGAGATTTCTGTGGGTATTTAAATTCTGTCAAATACCCACAGTTCCGGATCAGTTACTGAGAGTTTAACAGGCGCTGCTCAAGTTCCCCTTTTGGAGCACTGTGCACTGTTCTGGTCTCGATTATAAAAAGGATATAGAGGCACTGGAAAAGGTGCAAGAAAGATTTACTCGAATGATACCAGAACCAAGAGGTTATACCTATCAGGCTGGATCCCTTTTCTCTACAAAAGAGAAGGCTGAGGGGTGACCTGATTAATTAAAATTATGAAAAGGTTTGATAGGGTAAACAAAGAGAAGATGTTTCCACTTGCGGGTGAGACCAGAACTAGGGGCCATAAATATAAGATGGTCAGTAATAAATCCAATAGGGAATTCAGGAGAAACTTTTTTGCCCAGAGTGTGATAACAATTCTATCCCCTCTGTACTCCAAGGAGTGGTTGAGGTGAATAGCATAGATGCATTTAAGGGGAAGCTAGATAAGCACATGAGGGAGAAAGGAATAAAAGGATACAGTGATGGGGTTAGAGGAAGAGGGATGGGAGGAGGCTCATGTGGAGTATAAATGTTGTCATAGACCAGTTGGACTGAATGGCCTGTTTCTGTGCTGTAGATTCTATGTAACTCGATGTAACTTTTTGCTCACTGTACTAGATTTGTTTTAGGGTCCAGGATAATGCTGATCCGTAGATTTCGGTGCAGTGTTGAGCGAGCGATATCCCATGGCACTATTTTGAAGAAGAGCAGGGGAGTTCTCCCCGGTGTCCTGGGCCAATATTTATCCCTCAACCAACATCACTAAAAAAAAAACCAAGATTATCTGGTTATTATCACACTGCTGTTTGTGGGAGCTTGCTGTGCGCAGATTGACTGCCGCGTTTCCTACATTACAACAGTGACTACACTCAAAAAGTAATTCATGGGTGGTAAAGCACTTTGGGACGTCCTGAAAGGTTGTGAAAGGCGCTGTATAATTGCAAGTTCTTTCTTTCTTAGGAATCAAGTTTCAATAGCTGGTCAACAAAGTGATAGTTGATCTCAAACAACACACAGCAAAGAGAGCCCAGTCTCAGTGTCCCTGGGTACAGAGGGTACAGAATCAGTCTCAGTGTCCCTGGATACAGAGTGGATTTTTTTTGTTAATGGGCTAGGACATCGTTGGCAAAGCCAGCATTTATTGCCCATCCCTAATTGCCCTTGAGAAGGTGGTGGGTAAGCCGCCTTCTTAAACCACTGCAGTCCGTGTGGTGAAGGTACTCCCACAGTGCTGTTAGGGAGAGTTTTCCAGGATTTTTGACCCAGCGATGATGAAGGAACGGCGATATACTTCCAAATCAGGATGGTGTGTGACTTGGAGGGGAACTTGGAGGTGGTGGTGTTCCCATGTGCCTGCTGCCCTTGTCCTTCTAGGTGGAAGCGGTCGCGGGTTTGGGAGGTGCTGCCGAAGAAGCCTTGGTGAGTTGCTGCAGTGCATCTTGTAGATGGTACACACTGCAGCCACGGTACGCCGGTGGTGGAGGGAGTGAATGTTTAAGGTGGTGGATGGGGTGCCAATCAAGCGGGCTGCTTTGTCCTGGATGGTGTCGAGGTTCTTGAGTGTTGTTGGAGCTGCACTCATCCAGGCAAGTGGAGAGTATTCTATCACACTCCTGACTTGTGCCTTGTAGATGGTGGAAAGGCTTTGGGGAGTCAGGAAGTGAGTCACTTTCCTCAGCATACCTAGCCTCTGACCTGCTCTTGTAGCTATATAATCAGTCTCAGTGTCCCTGGTGTACAGAGGGGATCAAATCAACTTGAGTTCACACTCTTCAACACTAATATAGCACTGTAAGCCCAGTACTGGCTGGGGCACAACCTTCATTTCCCAAGCCTGACGATGAAGACACCGAGGACTCAATACTGCAGAAAGCCTAGAGGAGTATAGAAAGTGCAGGGGTCAAATTAAAAAGGAAATTAGGAAAGCAAAGAGAGTGCATGAAAAAATATTGGCAAGTAACATCAAGGAAAACCCAAAGATGTTTTATAAATACATTAAGAGCAAGAGGATAACTAAAGTAAGAGTAGGGCCTATTAGGGACCATAAAGGTAACCTGTGTGTGGAGGCGGGAGACATGGGTATGGTTCTTAATGAATACTTTTTGTCTGTTTTCACAAAAGAGAGGAATGATGCAGACATTGCAATCAGGGAGGAGGAGTGTGAAATATTAGATGAAATAAACATAGTGAAAGAGGAAGTATTAAGGGGGTTTAGCATCTTTGAAAGTGGATAAATCACCAGGCCGAATGTATCCAAGACTGTTAAGAGAAGTAAGAGAGGAAATAGCAGAGGCTTTGACCATCAATTTCCAATCCTCTCTGGCTACAGGTGTGGTGCCAGAGGACTGGAGGACTGCTAACGTGGTACCTTTGTTTAAAAAGGGAGAAAGGGATAGACCGAGTAATTACAGGCCAGTCAGCCTAACCTTGGTGGTGGGAAAATTATTGGAAAAAATTCTAAGGGACAGGATAAATCTTCATTTAGAACGACACAGATTAATCAGGGACAGTCAGCATGGATTTGTTAAGGGAAGGTCGTGTCTGACTAACTTGATTGAATTTTTTGAGGAGGTAACAAGGAGGGTCGATGAGGGTAGTGCATTTCATGTAGTCTATATAGATTTTAGCAAGGCTTTTGATAAAGTCCCGCATGGCAGACTGGTCACGAAAGTAAAAGCCCATGGGATCCAAGGCAAAGTGGCAAGTTGAATCCAAAATTGGCTCAGAGGTAGGAAACAAAGGGTAATGGTCGAAGGGTGTTTTTGTGACTGGAAGGCTGTTTCCAGTGGGGTTCCGCAGGGCTTAGTACTGGGTCCTTTGCTTTTTGTGGTATATATCAATGATTTGGTCTTGAAAGTAGGAAGTATGATTAAGAAGTTTGCAGATGATACAAAAATTGGCCGTGTGGTTGATAATGAAGACGAAAGCTGTAGACTGCAGGAAGATATCAATGGACTGGTCAGGTGGGCAGAACAGTAGCAAATGGAATTCAATCTGGAGAAGTGTGAGGTAATGCATTTAGGGAGGGCTAACAAGGAAAGGGAATACACATTAAATGGTAGGACACTGAGAAGTGCAGAAGATCAGAGGAACCTTGGAGTGCATGTCCACAGATCCCTGAAGGTAGCAGGACAGGTAGATAAGGTGGTTAAGAAGGCATACGGGATACTTGCCTTTATTAGCTGAGGCATAGAATATAAGAGCAGGGAGGTTATGCTTGAACTGTATAAAACACTAGTTAGGCCGCAGCTGGAATACTGCGTGTAGCTCTGGTCACCACATTACAGGAAGGATTTGATTGAACTGGAGACGGTGCAGAGGAGATTTATGAGGATGTTGCCTGGGCTGGGGAGTTTTAGCTATGAGGAAAGATTGGATAGGCTGGGGTTGTTTTCTTTGGAATAGAGGAGGCTGAGGGGAGACCTAATTGAGGTGTATAAAATTATGAGGGGTCTAGATAGAGTGGACAGGAAGGACCTATTTCCCTTAGCAGAAGGGTCAATAACCAGGGGACGTAGATTTAAAGTAATTGGTCGGAAGTTTAATGGGGATTTGAGGAGAAATGTTTTTCACCCAGAGGGTGGTGGGGGTCTGGAACTCACTGCCTGAAAGGGTGGTAGAGGCAGAAACCCTCATCACATTTAAAAATTACTTGGATATGCACTTGAATTGCCGTAACCTTCAGGGTTACGGACCAAGTGCTGGAAAGTGGGATTAGGGTGGATAGCTCTTTGTCGGCCGGCACGGACAAGATGGACCGAATGGCCTCCTTCTGTGCTGTAAATTTCTATGATTCTATGATAAAGGCCGTACCTCTTGGCCAGTCCTTCCTCAAAGGGTTAACAGACCAAGTCTCCTCTCGATTGGAAACAGATAGTCAAATGCCGACAACCTTAATTAGCAAAATTCGGTGCCTACCATTAGATACCAAACGGACGGGTTACAATGGAGTAAATGGCACTCTCCCAGAATACCACTGCACACATTTACAATTACAGGCGTCCTAATTAGATGCTCCCGATGACAGTCCTCTCCATCGTAATACAGCTGCTCATCCCCCTCCCCCGCCCCCAAAATGAGCATTTGCTCCAAGTCATTGCCAAGGAATTCAACCGGCATCAGCCATGCTGAGGGTCCAAGTGTAATCATCAGTCTAATAACTTGTCGACTAGCAATCCCTTTGGTAGTTTCAATTAACTTACTTTGTAATAATGTGATGTGTAATAAGGCGAACTGCAATTACCGCCTCAGCTGCCAAGATCCGGCTGGTGATCAGACAGAGCCCTCGGCTCACATCTGGCGGGGGTGGGGGGAGGGGGGCTAGCATCCCGCCCAGGACTCCGTGCTCCGGGATTGAGGTGTTCGGTAAACACAGGACGCAGCGTAGGAAGCTTCGGAAATGCAGTGCCCGTTACGATCAGAGCCATTTTCAGGTTTTTAAGAGTCCGTCTCTGTTTGTAGATAAACCTCTCTTCTTGCCATGGGGTAAGAATTCTTCTGGTTGCTATGGGCAACGACACGTTAAATGCATTTGCAGAAGACTCTTTTGTTCAGTAAAGAATGTTTTGCTAGAAATAGGAGACAAAATCTATCTACGAATACAGTATCACTACACAACACCCAGCAAGTTTCTTCTCCTTCCAATCCCCCACTGTCTCCCCCCGCTCCCCCCCCCCCGCCCCGCCACCCCTTACATATCCCGCAACCAATCTCTTTAGAAGTGTTAGAATCTTCAGACTCCATGGCCGGAATTTTGCAGGGGGTCAGCGGGCGCGATCAGTGCTGGGTCGGGTGGGAAAATGTGTTTTTTTTGACTGCGGGTCGGGACCCCGAAGTGAACCCGCCGCCTCACGCCATTCCCAATGTCGGGTCTGTCAGCGCTGAGCAGACCCGACACGCAGCGGCGGGGGATCCAATTCAGGTAATTAGTGGCTTGTTTACAGCCGCTTAAGAATGATTTTCAGCTCACCTTTTGCATTTGACAGCTTGCCCACAGGGTCCACGCTGGCCGTGGACCACGTCTGTCAAGCTGAGGTGGGAGTTCGGTGGCCATTGAATCAGCTGTTGAGTTGACAGCTTCAAATGCACAATAAAAGATCCCACCTTACAGAGATAGCTTTGCTCAGCCACAAACATTTCCTCATTGCATTTTCATAACAAATTCACCATGCTGCAAGTCTTTACACAAGTCTCCATCCAATCTGGCCTCATTACCTCTCTCACCACTGACAGATTGCTTCTGTCATCTCTACTTCATCTGCCATCTATTCCATCAGCATGGGTGCACTTTATACTCTCTCACCTTGGTCCTCAGAATCTGACCACGATCAGTCCCAACACCAGCAGCACCAGGCACACCAGCAGCACCAACAACAACACCAACCTTCTCCACAATCACCTGATGCTGCACAGGACAGAGAGCATCAGCACCCGACCACATTGCTGCCCGGGACACCAGGGATGGCCAAACCATGGTCAGATTTACTTCACTTGATGCTGTACACCCTGGCTGCCCCATGATGCGCCAGGTTGGCACCACCCCACACCAACACCATAAAGCTTCCCTACAATGTCCAAGCCATTCCTTTCACACTCATCACCATTGCAGGGGGTACCGTTATATCTCACCATTCACTGCAACTCACTAAGCCACTTCCAAAGGTGCACACAAATCTGTCCAAGAACGCAAAGTGTTGAAAATAAAGGTTTCAATGTTTGACAGCACATCAACAGAAACTTTACATGTACATTGCATAAAACACCCAAGTGCCTACCCTTGTATGTTGTTAGTTGGTATGATTGGACTAGGATGAGGGTGAGTGTGAGGGGTGGCTAGTGAGATGGGGATGTGATAATGTAGATAGAGAGGGATGGGTGGAGGTGCAAGGTAAGTTGGTGTGAGTAAGGATGTGCAGGAGTAGGGTAGGGAAGGCAGAGTGATGGGAATGTGATGAGTGGCACAGGAGGATGAGTGTGGCTTTGTACTAATGTTTCGTGATCTACTGAGATCATTGAAATGTTTGCGGCACTGTACCCAGGTCCTCCTGACCTCCTCTGCAATGTGCAACCAGGCTGTTAAGCATCTAAGCATATGGAGGGAGTCATGGGAGAGCCTGGGTGCAGCCCTGTGCCTCTGTGCAGTGCTGGTCAGTGTTTGCAGCACCTCAATGCTGCAGAACACTGACAGCACAAATGTCAAAAGAAAGTCCCTTTAAGGAAATCGGCTGATGACACGTCATCAAATGACATCACCAGACCCGCTTCCTCTAATTGGCTGGGAAACGCGCTGGGCGGGCTTAACAAGCCCCATCAAGGGAAATTCGTTTTAGACAGCAGGATGGAGCCAGTAGCGGGGTCGGGACCCGCCATCGACATCGCCCACCACGGACCCGCCGAGGTAAGGAAAGTCCCGGCTGTAGTGTTAGCCGTGGCTCAGCTGGTAGCACTACTGTCGTAGGTTCAAGTTCCAATCCGAGCGACTTGAGCACAAGATCCAGGCTGACTCTCCAGTGCAGTGCTGAGGGAGAGCTGCACTGTCAGAGGTGCCGTCTTTCAGATGAGATGATAAATGTAGGCCCTCTCTTCCCTCTCAGGTGGATGGAAAAGATCTGACGGCACTAGTTTGAAGAAGAGCAGGGGAGTTTGCCTTGGTGTCCTGGCCAATATTTATCCTGTATGTGGGACCTAGCTGACGCTTATAACATGGCAATTAGAATGACACGGGTGTCAGCAATAGAAATCAAATGAACTAAAGTTTCTCCTTTTTTAAAGGGACACAAACAATACACTCCAAATTATAATTAAAACAAAGGGAAACTTATCAAAATAAAGCATAATGTTGCTCCTGGTGTCAGCTACGCACTCCGGTCCCACCGGTCCCTCCGGTGCCCACCAGTCGTGGAAGGCCTCAAGCGTATCGGCAGACACCGCGTGCTCCCTCTCCAGGGACACCCAGGTGCAGACATAGCCACATAAGCGAGTCAGGCAGTTGTGGGAGCTTGCTGTGCGCAAATTGGCTGCCGCGTTTCCTACATTACAACAGTGACTACACCTCAAAAGTAGGTCATTGTCTGTAAAGCACGTTGGGACGTCCTGAGGTCGTGAACACAAAGTATATAAATACAAGTTCTTCTGCTTAACCCATTGTCTGCTGTGGCACTGAACCACACAGAGCAGGTAGGCCTAGGTCCTATGACTGACCTGTTCTGAGTTACTGATTTCAGCCAGGGTGATAGTTAGGATGTTTACAGTTGGCCTCAGCACCCATTGGCAAGGGAAGAAATAAAGAAATAAGCCAGGATTCCCACTCCTCCTTGCAATCCAGTAATCTCTACTGGAAAAGTACACCAAGTGAGGACATACTCAGAATTGGCTGCAAGCTTCCCTCCTCCAAGTCACACCTTATCCTGACTTTGACATATATCGCCGTTTCTCCGTCGTTGCTGGGTCAAACTCCTGGGGGGAAAAATTAGGTCGCGCCCCATTTGGGGCGCAAATATCGTCTGGACGCAAATATTAGCGCCTGGCGCTAATTATCGCCACTGACTGGAAACTTCACTTTTACCGCCCCGGGAGGTGAGTGGAACGCTAAATCAGGCGCTGCACACCTGTCTTAAGGCGCAAAGGCCGAGCAGTGAGGCGCTAACTCAGCGCGCGAGCGCAGCGCAGCTGCTGCCAGTTAGCGAGGGAACACAGACACACTGGCGCCGGCCACTTCTTAAAGCGGGGGGGGCCAACTTGCTCCCCAGCCACACCCTGCTCATTGCAGCCTTGAATCTCGGCCTGGAGAGACCTGTGAATCCATTTTGCTGCCAAGGATGGAGAGGGTGAGAGAACGAGCTCATCGCTTCACCGAGCGGGCCTTGGATGCTCTGGTTGGCGCGGTGGAGCGCAGAAGATGTATACTCTTCCCTGAGAGTGGCAGGAGGCCTTTGCCACGCGAGTTCAGAAGAGTGTGGAGGGAGGTGGCTCAGAGCGTCTCCTCCAGGAGCATGGTGCCCAGGACCCATACTCAATGCCACAAAAAGTTCAACGACCTCACTCGAGTCATCAGGGTGAGTGGCTTTTTCTCAATACCTCTCCATCCCTCCATCTCAACCTCACTCTATGGCCAGAGGGTCTTAAAACCCCAATGCACAACACTCATCCAACACCTATGGCCCTTTCATGAAACACACACACACATTCCACACTTTGCATACAGTAAGGGCTATTCACCTATGGGAGGCACATCAGGCAAGACCATGGCTGCATACAGTAAGGGCTATTCACCTATGGGAGGCACATCAGGCAAGACCATGGCTGTATATTTACTCAGATGCTGTCCTTTTTCTTACAGGCCAAGCTGGCGCATAATCGGAGACAGCAGCAACGGACAGGTGGAGGGCGGCCTCAGCTGCAACCCCTCAGCGATCTTGAGGAGCGCGTCCACAGGATTGTGGCAAGCTGGGTGATCGGTCCCGTCGCCACTGGAGACGCCGACCCCGTTCTGGACAGCAATGGTAAGGTCATCACCTTTTTGTCCTCTGTCCTTCCACTTGTCCCTCACAACACCAGCCTTTGACACTTTCAATCCAACTTGCTAACTCACTGCACTTATTCCTCCCTTACTGCCACCCTGTCCTCACGCTAAAGCCACTCTTGTACCTCCCTGCTTTCAGATGGTGATTCACCAGCTGAGGAGACGGGCCCTGAAGCTGCGACTGGGAGTGAAGCTGCAGCCGAGGAGGAAGAGGAAGCCGGAGCATCAGTGCTACCCTCTTACGAGGAAGCCCATGCCCACACTGGGAACACGCCTTCCCTGGAGGGGAGCAGGGGGGAAGGGTCTGATGAGGGTGAAGCTCCAGGACCCAGCGGGCTGCAGCAACGCCATGGGGGTAGGGAAGAACGGGGGCCTTCTCCCCAGAGGGAGAGTATGCCAGACACTCCTACTGCAATGGACGCAGAGGAGGAGCGGCTGATCGCAGAAATGAACACCCAGGCGGTGGGCATGCACACTGAGCTCATGGGTGCAGTGGGAAGGGTGCCCGAATGCATTGAGTCACTGGCAAGGAGTGTGGAGCACTTCGCTGTAGCACAGGCGGATGCCACACTAACGCTTAGTGCTGCAATTCAGTCACTGGCTGCCGTGATCCCATCTCTGACTGCTCTCATGCAGACTCAGATTGAGGCCACGCGAGCACAGACTGCTGCCAACCTCGATGGTTCGTTCACATGTCCCCGGGGCTGTCACCGCGCCGCAGCAGGCCAGCAATCTGTTCTCCAGCAGATTGCTCCGGATGCTGAAGTGCTGCCCCGTGGGAGTGCCAGTGTGTCGGGCGAGCAGGGAGTTGCTGTCCTCTCTCACGATGACAGCATTCCTGCTGCCAACACTGTCACTTCTCCACTGCACTTGCCACCGCCTGTAGGACAGACTGCTGCCGCCCATGCAGAGTTGGTGCAGTCTGCAGCCGGGCCCTCCAGGCCCAGAACTGGTCGAGGCCATCCTTCAGGGGCATCTGCAGTGTCAGGGTCTGACGAGCAGCAGCCTTCCACCAGCCTTGCTGCAGCCACTGAGGTCCCATTACGGAGGAGCAGTAGGGTTAGAAGGGGGGAAGTGCGCAAGGGAAGGAGATCACCCTCGAAGGGCAAAAAGTAGGAGGTGTGACAAAATGCTGGTCATTTTTTTATTAAAGGTCGAGGTTCATGGTCCAACTTTTGTTTAGTGTTTTGGACATTATCTCCAGGTTGTGAGAACCAGTTATGTTATTGACTGTTTTTTTGTGTTTATTTCTATGAGTTTGTCATGAGGAATTGACACACACAGAGTTTGTAAAATAAATAAGTTTCTGTATTCAAAATATACATGGTTGGTGGTTGGAATTATTGGTGCCTTGGCCGGCTTAGGGGTTGCGTGCTGGGTTCATTGATGTTGTTAGCAATGGCAGAAGCCATTTCCACAGCAGGGGCCCTAGAAGCGGCTTGCTATTAGCCATTGATGGACGGCCCTTGCAGTTTCACCATTGTGGGCCGCCCTCCCGCCTTGGTGCTGCTGATGATCATCCTCCTCGTCCTCTTCCTCCTCTTCCTCCTCCTCCTCTGGTGGTGCTCCAAGGCCTGGTGGCATTGGCTGGGTCCTGAGGATTGCCATGTTATGCAACATGCAGCACACAACTACGAAGTTGGATACTTGCTCAGGCGAGTACTGCAGGGCTCTTCCAGAATGGTCGAGACAGCGGAACCGTCTTCAGCACGCCGATTGTGCGCTCAATTATGTTCCTGGTAGCTTGATGGCTCTCATTGTACCGCAGCTCAGCAGGGGTGTTGGGCGTACTGAGCGGTGTCATCAGCCAGGTGCTCAATGCATACCCCTTGTCCCCGAGAAGCCAACCAACTGGCTGATGCGGTGCCTCGAAAAGTTCTGCCACAGTAGTCTGGCGCAGGATAAAAGCATCGTGGCAGCTGCCAGGATAGTGGGCATTGACAGCGAGTATCAGCTGTCTGTGGTCACAGACCAACTGAACATTCAAGGAATGGAACCCCTTTCTGTTCCGGAATTCCTCGGCATTCTCATGTGGAGCACGCAAAGCCACATGCGTGCAGTCAATGGCGCCCTGCACCATGGGGAAGCCCGCTACCCTCGCAAAGCCCAGAGCGCGGTCACGCTGCTTGTCTGGGGTCATGGGGAAAGAGATGAACTCTCGTCTCCTTTTAAAGAGGGCATTTGTGACCTGCCGGATGCAGCAATGCACCGCGAACTGGGAGATATTGGTGAGGTCCCCAGCAGCAGCTTGAAATGAGCCAGTAGCGTAGAAGTTGAGAGCCACTGTGACCTTCACTGCCACCGACAGAGACGTCCTGGACCTCAGTTGAGGCTGCAGATCTGGCTGCAGCAGGTGGCAGAGCTCAGTGACCACCTCCTTGCTGAATCGCAGCCTTCGCAAACACAGCTCCTCAGACATATGAATGTAGGAGAGCTGTTCACGATATACCCTGGGAGGGTAAGCTCTCCTGTACATACGCCTGTTGGCCCTCCTCCGTCTGGCCATCATTGCCACTCTCTCTCTGCGTCTCTGTGTCCTCCGATTCAGCTGGAGCAGGATGACGCCCCCAATCAGTGCAGCCCCCATAGTCTCTTTGCAAGCAAAGTAATGAAGGACAGCAACTAAAGTACGAGCGAAGTTAGGATCAGTAGGCAAAACTACCTCACAAAGCGTTGAGTCAATGCAGAAGTCTCTCTTTCTCTCTCTCCGAATCTCTCTCTCTCTCTCAGAACGAGTGGTGCAAAAATGTCCACCACAGAAAAAGACAGGAAGAGGCCCCCTTTAAATAGCGCCCCCCCCAGCCCCACAGCGATTGATAGCGTTCCAGTCTTCCGGTCGTTGGATGCGCCAGGCGGTAAGGCAGGGGGCGCCACTCAATTTCCGCTCCGGGGCGCCACAAGGGCGTTGCACCATGGAATGACGTCACAATCTGCGCGCGCAGGTGGTCGCAGCGGTAAGGTTTAGCGCCGCCGCACAATCTCTAGTTAAGTTCCCGAGCGGCGCAAACATCGCTGCGCCCGGGCGTTAGCGGCTTTGCGCCCCATTAGCGCCCTCTTAAGGCGCTAATGGGAGACGCAACCAACTGAATTTTTACCCCTCGGAATTCCCTACCTAATACCATAGTAGGATCACCTTCACCAAACGGACTGCAACGTTTCAAGGAGTAGGCCCACTACCACCTTCTCAGGGCAACTCGGGATGGGCAATAAATGTGGCCTTTCACACATCCTTAGCACAATATAAAAACTGGGAATGGCCAGTGATTATATCCAACTCCTAGAATCATAGAATGGTTAGAGCACAGAAGGAGGCCATTCGGCCCGTTGAGCCCGTGCTGGCTCTCTGCAAGAGCACTTCAGCTAGTCCCACTCCCCCGCCCTTTCCCTGTAGACCTGCAAATTTTTTCCTTCAGGTACTTATCCAATTCCCTTTTGAAAGCCACGATTGAATCTGCCTCTACCACCCTTTCAGGCAGTGCATTCCAGATCTTAACCACTCACTGCATAAAAAAGTTTCCCCTCATGTCGCCTTTGGTTCTTTTGCCAATCACCTTGAATCTGTGTCCTCTGGTTCTTGACCCTTCTGCCAATGGGAACAGTTTCTCTCTATCTACTCTGTCAAGACCCATCATGATTTTGATCACCTCTATCAAATCTACTCTCAACCTTCTCTGCTCTAAGGAGAACAACCTCAGCTTCTCCAGTCTATCCACGTAACTGAAGTCCCTCATCCCTGGAACCATTCTCGTAAATCTTTTCTGCACACTCTCTAAGGCCTTCACATCCTTCCTAAAGTGCGGCGCCCAGAATTGGACACAATACTCCAGTTGTGGCCGAACCAGTGTTTTATAAAGATTCATCATAACTTCCTTGCTTTTGTATTCTGCCTCTATTTATGAAGCCCAGGATCCCGTTGGTTTTTTTAACCGCTTTCTCAACCTGCCCTGCCACCTTCAATGATTTGTGCACATATACCCCCAGGTCTCTCTGTTCCTGCACCCCCCTTTAGAATTGTACCCTTTAGTTTATATTGCCTCTCCTCGTTCTTCCTACCAAAACGCATCACTTCGCACTTTTCTGCATTAGATTTCATCTGCCACGTGTCCGCCCATTCCACCAGCCTGTCTATGTCTTCCTGAAGTCTATCACTCTCCTCCTCACTGTTCACTATCCTTCCAAGTTTAGTGTCATCTGCAAATTTTGAAATTGTGCCCTGTACACCCACGTCCAAGTCATTAATATATATCAAGAAAAGCAGTGGTCCTAGAACTGACCCCTGGGGAACACCACCGTTCATCACTACTCTCTGTTTCCTGTCACTCAGCCAATTTTCCCACCTTTCCACAGATCAGCCATGATCTGACTGAATGGTGGAATAGGCTCTAGGGGCTGACTGGCCTCCTGCTGTTCCTACGTTCCAATATTCCTTTGGAATCTATGGGCTATAAATTCATTATAGCCCAGGAATGGGTGGTATCATTAGAAAAGTTTGAGAATTAGCGCCAGGCACTAATGCTTTAGTCTACACGCAAAATTCATTCTCACTGCTCAAAGAAATGATTGGAGCTCTAATTCAAGTCTCAAAGGCCAAGCTCAGTGGCGTTACACTCAAAGGGTGGACCAATATCGGGTGCAGTCTAATCGTAACTCATCATTGCCACAGTACTTAAAGGGGAGGTTCATTGATGCTGCAGAACCTCATTCTCAGCATTGCTGGCTGTGCAGCTGCCTCAGAAAGGAGAAGCACAACAAGGAGAGGGAGCTGGAGGACTGAAGCAGGTGTGCTCATGGCAGATCCACCTCAATCGGTGGACAGGGTGATTGAATGCTTCAACAAATGCTACATACCACCATCTGTACCATAAGCTTCACACACTGCCCAAAGCACCACACCCCCAGCACTCACCCACCAACAATCTCTACCGAGCAACACTCACACCCACATCTCATGCCTGGCACACAATGACAGCTATTCAACTATGGCAGGGATAAGGGTCATTAGTTATTAGAATGAATGTGATATGTTTATGCATAAATATATTAATGGAGTTTGCAATATATTGTGCTCCCTCTCATTTTACCTTTGCACCCAGGAGGACGCTGTCATATGGCATGACACAGGGATGGTATGATGGGGATGTGGTGAGCAAAAGGGATCTGGGGTTTAAGTCATCCTTGTATGAGGCTGGAGGTCTGTTTGGAGGAGGTGGCAGAGTTCTGCGAACACCACCTTGGTGATGCAGAGCCATCTAATGTACTGCTCCTCGCTTAATTGAAGGTAGGAGAAATGCTGTCAGAATACTCTCGGAGGATAAGGCCTCCTGGTGAGAGCCCTGATGTCCCTCCTCATCCCTCTGTGCACATGTTCCCGTATTTCTCGCTGCCTATGCTCCCTCCATTGTAGATCCTGGAAGCCAGTACAGCCCCCATTAATGCTGCCAGGTGTAGCAGTTTGAATCTTTGAACAATAAATGCAGCTACTTTGTAGTTGCCAGAAGACTGCTGATACAAAAGAACATAAGAACATAAGAAATAGGAGCAGGAGTAGGCCATTCGGCTCCTTGAGCCTGCTCCGCCATTCAATAAGATCATGGCTGCTCTGATCTTGCCTCAACTCAACTTTTCTGCCCGCTCCCCATAACCCTTGATTCCCCTGTAGTTCAAAAATCTGTCTATCTCAGCCTTGAATATATTCAATGACTCAGCCTCCTCAGCTCTCCGGGGTAGAGAATTCCAAAGATTCACGACCCTCTGAGAGAAGAAATTCCTCCTCATCTCCGTCTTAAATGGGCGACCCCTTATTCTGAAACTATGCCCCCTAGTTCTAGATACCCCCACTAGGGGAAACACCCTCTCAGCATCCACCCTGTCAATCCCCCTCAGAATCTTATATGTTTCAATAAGATCACCTCTCATTCTTCTAAACTCCAATGAGTATAGGCCCAACCTGCTCAACCTTTCCTCATAAGACAATCCCTTCATCCCAGGAATCAACCTAGAGAACCTTCTGTGAACAGCCTCCAATGCAAGTATATCCTTCCTTAAATAAGGAGACCAAAACTGTACGCAGTACTCTAGGTGTGGTCTCACCAATGCCCTGTACAGTTGTAGCAAGATTTCTCTACTTTTATACTCCATCCCCCTTGCAATAAAGGCCAATATTCCATTTGCCTTCCTAATTACTTGCTGTAACTGCATGCTAACTTTTTGTGTTTCATGTATGAGGACACCCGGATCCCTCTGTCCCGCAGCATTCTGTAGTCTCTCTCCCCATTTAAATAATATTTTGCTTTTTTATTCTTCCTACCAAAGTGAATAACCTCACATTTTCCCACATTATACTCCATCTGCCAAATTTTTGCCCATTCACTTAACCTATCGATATCCCTTTGCAGACTCTGTGTCCTCCTCACAATTTGCTTTCCCACCTATCTTTATTCTCCATCAAAGACGGACGCCTCAGCACTTCACTCTACCGCAAGCCCACGGACAACCTCACGATGCTCCACTTCTCCAGCTTCCACCCTAACCACGTTAAAGAAGCCATCCCCTATGGACAAGCCCTGCGAATACACAGGATCTGCTCAGACGAGGAGGAACGCGATGGACACCTACGGACACTGAAAGACGCCTTCGTAAGAACGGGATATGACGCTCGACTCGTCGATCGACAGTTCCGACGGGCCACAGCGAAAAACCGCATAGACCTCCTCAGAAGACGAACACGGGACACAACCAACAGAGTACCCTACGTCGTCCAGTACTTCCCCGGAGCGGAAAAACTACGCCATGTTCTTCGCAGCCTTCAACATGTCATCGATGACGACGAACACCTTGCTAAGGCTATCCCCACGCCTCCACTACTCGCCTTCAAGCAGCCGCCTAACCTCAAAAGTACCATCGTTCGCAGCAGATTACCCATCTTTCAGGAGAACAGCAACCAAGACACCACACAACCCTGCCATGGCAACCTCTGCAAGACATGCCAAATCATGGACACAGATACCATCATCACACGTGAGGACACTACCCACCAGGTACATGGTACATACTCATGTGACTCGGCCAACGTTGTCTACCTGATACGTTGCAGTAAAGGATGCTCCAGAGCATGGTACATCGGCGAGACCATGCAGACACTGAGACAACGTATGAACGGACACCGCGCAACAATCGCCAGGCAGGAGGGTTGCCTCCCAGTCGGGGAACACTTCAGCAGCCAGGGGCATTCAGCCTCGGATATGCGGGTAAGCGTTCTCCAAGGCGGCCTTCGAGATACACGACAGCGCAAAATCATAGAGCAGAAACTGATAGCCAAGTTTTGCACTCACGAGGATGGCCTCAATCGCGATATCGGGTTCATGTCACGATACAGAACGTGACTTGACATCATGGCCGGTCTTCCCAGCTGTTTTTTTTTTAAAAAGACTAACACAAGAACCTACACAGATTGACAGGATATGCAGCCAGCAGGTGGTTTGACACGTTGGACCCCCTGGGACACATCTCATTGTCTTGGCTGTGCTCTTTGATGTAGGGAAAGATTTGAATATATTTTGTCTGTGTTTAAATTGTGAATTCTGGGAGATTCTCTCACTGCTAACTTACCTGACGAAGGAGCGAACTGTTCCGAAAGCTTGTAAAATTAAATAAATCTGTTGGACTATAACCTGGTGTTGTGCGACTTCTCATTTTTATCCACCCCAGTCCAATGCCGGCATCTCCACATCATATCTTTATATCGTCAGCAAATTTGGCTACAGTACACTCGGTCCCTTCATCCAAGTCATTAATATAGATTGTAAATAGTTGAGGCCCCAGCACTGATCCCTGTGGCACCCCACTAGTTACAGTTTGCCAACCTGAAAATGACCCATTTATACCGACTCTCTGTTTTCTGTTAGTTAGCCAATCCTCTATCCATGCTAATATATTACCCCCAACCCCATGAACTCTTATCTTGTGCAGTAACCTTTTATGTGGCATCTTATTGAATGCCTTTTGGAAATCCAAATACACTACATCTACTGGTTCCCCTTTATCCGCCCTGCTCATTACATCCTCAAAGAACTCTAATAAATTTGTCAAACGCGATTTCCCTTTCATAAAACCATCTTGACTCTGCTTAATTATATTATGATTTTCTAAATGTCCTGCTACTACTTCCTTAATAATGGATTCCAGCATTTTTCCAATGACAGATGTTAGGCTAACTGGCCTATTGTTTCCTGCTTTCTGCTCCCTCCTTTCTTGAGTAGGGGCGTTACATTTGCGGTTTTCCAATCCGCTGGGACCTTTCCAGAATCTAGGGAATTTTGGAAGATTACAACCATTATCTCTGCATTTTACGACCCTAGAATGCAGGCCATCAGGTCCAGGGGAATTGTCAGCCTTTGGTCCCATTAGTTTGCCTAGTACTTTTTCTCTAGTGATTGTGATTGTTTTAAGTTCCTCCTTCCCTTTTTGTGTCTTCTACTGTGATGACAGATACAAAATATTTATTCAAAGTCTCTGCCATTTCCTTGTTTCTCATGATTAATTCCCCAGTCTCATCCTCTAAGGGACCAACGTTTACTTTAGCTACTGTCTTCCTTTTTATATACTTATCGAACCTCTTACTGTCTGTTTTTATATTTCTTGCTAGTTTACTCTCATAATTTATTTTCTCCCTCTTTATTACTTTTTTAGTCATCTTTTGCATGTTTCTAAAAATTTCCCAATCTTCTGGCCTACCACTAATCTTTGCAACATTGTATGCCTTTACTTTCAATTTGATACCATCCTTAACTTACTTAGTTATCCACGGATGGTTCATTCTTCTCGTAGAGTATTTCATTCTCACTGGAATATATCTTTGTTCAGAGTTATGAAATATCTCCTTAAAAGTCTGCCACTGCTTATCTACTGTCTTATCTTTTAATCTATTTTCCCAGTCCACTTTACCCAGCTCTGTCTTCATACCTTTGTAATTGCCTTTATTTAAGTTCAAGACACTAGTTTCAAACCCAAGTTTCTCACACTCAAACTGAATGTGAAATTCTATCATGCTATGATCACTCTTCCCTAGAGGATCCTTTACTATGAGATCATTAAGTAATCCTGTCTCATCACACATTACCAGATCTAAAATAGCCTGTTCCCTGGTTGGTTCCACAATGTATTGTTCTAAGAAACTGTCCTCAATACACTTTATGAACTTGTCCTCAAGGCTACCTTTGCCAATTTGATTTGTCCAATCTATATGAAGATTTAAATCGGCCACGATTATTGCAGTATCTTTCTTACAAGCCCCCATTATTTCTTGATTTATACTCTGTCCTATAGTGTAGCTGCTGTTAGGGGACCTATAGACTGCTCCCACCAATGACTTCTTTGTCTTATTATTTCTAATCTCCACCCAAACTGATTCTACATCTTGATCTTCCGAGCCAAGATCATTTCTCACTGCTGTACTGATCTCATCCTTTATTAACAGAGCTACCCCATCTCCTTTTCCTTTCTGCCTATCCTTCCGAAATGTCAAATACCCCTGAATATTCAGTTCCCAGCCTTGGTCACCTTGCAACCACGTCTCTGTACTGACTATCAGATCATACCCATTTATTTCTATTTGTGCCGTCAATTCATCTATCTTGTTATGAATGCTGCATGCATTCAGATAAAGAGCTTTTAATTTAGTCTTTTTACCATTTTTCCCTACTCTGACCCTATTTGCTGGTGCACTCTTATGCTTTTAAGCTCTGTCCCTTCCTGTCACACTCTGGTTATCATTGCCCATATCGCTACCCTGCACTATTGCCTTGTACTTTCTCTTTAACTTTCTAAGTTTCCCCTCACCTGAACCCTCCCCCTCACTATTTAGTTTAAAGCCCTATCTACAGCCCGAGTTATCTGATTTGCCAGGACACTGGTCCCAGCACAGTTCAAGTGAAGCCCGTCCCAACAGAACAGCTCCCTCTTTTCCCAGTACTGGTGCCAGTGCCCCATGAATCAAAACTCACTTCTCCCACACCACTCCTTGAGCCACACATTCAACTCTCTGATCTTATTGACCCTATGCCAATTTGCTCGTGGCTCAGGTAGTAATCCAGACCCTAGCTGCTCATACTCCCTCTTTTTTAGTCCTACCTATGTTGTTGGTACCTACATGGACCACGACAACTGGATCCTCCGCCTTCCACTCCAAGTTCCTCTCCAGCCCCGAGGAGATGTCCTTAACCCTGGCACCAGGCAGGCAACACAGCCTTCGGGACTCACGCTCTTGGCTGCAGAGAACAGTATCTATCCTCCTAACTATACTGTCCTCTACCACTACTACATTTCTTTTTACTCCCCCCACTTGAATGGCCCCCTGTACCACGGTGCTGTGGTCAGTTTGCTCATCCTCCCTGCAATCTCTGCTCTCATCCACACAGGCTATAAGAACCTCGTACCTGTTGGACAAGTGGAAGGGCTGAGGCTCCTCCAATGCTACCTTCTGGATCCCCATTCCTGCCTCACTCATAGTCACACCCTCCTGTCCCTGACCACGGACTAAATCTGAAGTTTTTAACCTAAGGGGTGTGACTCCCTCCTTGAACAAAGAAGCTTGAAATTACTCATAGAAACTGCACCACTGGGTGAAACTGACAAGAAACCACTGAAACTGACCTGCCCTGACAGCTGCGAGTGATTAATACTGATGCCTTTAATTAACGTCGCTGGAGCCAGCTTCCTGGAGCTGCACGCCAGCTCTCCCCGTCGCTGTCTGGTCGAGGCACTAAGGTAAGTGGCGACAATGAATTTTCCAGATCGGTTGGCCAGTGAGCATTGCACACTCACTGATGTCATGATCTGCCTGGCGTTAAAGTCCCCAACAGTACCTCGTATCGACAGCGCAATGGGTGGGGGGGCCGGATTTGCTGTGTGGCGCTGGATTTGCCTTGCCCCGTGCTACTGCATCAGCGCCCCATTACTGCCATTTGCTGCCGCTAACGGGAGGCGCTAAGGTACCAAATTTTTCCCCCATTGACTTCTTTGCCATGCATACATTTCCTATTCCAATATTCACTACCATACATATACATCCATAAATGCTGTTAAAAAAAACATGTGGAGTCCTAGGTTTTATAAATAGAGGCATAGACTACAAAAGCAAAGAAATTATGCTAAACCTTTATAAATCACTGATTAGGCCTCAGCTGGACTATTGTGGCCAATTCTGGGCTCCACACTTTAGGAAGGATGTCAAGGCCTTGGAGAGGGTGCAGAGGAGATTTACTAGAATGGTACCAGGCATGAGGGACTTCAGTTATGTGGCGAGGCTGGAGAAGCTGGGATTGTTCTCCTTAGAGCAGAGAAGGTTAAGGAGAGATTAAATAGTGGTGGTCAAAATTATGAGGGTGTTTGATAGAGTAGATAGGGAGAAAGTGTTTCCACTGGCAGGAGGGTCGGTAACCAGAGGACACAGATTTAAGGTATTTGGAAAAAGAACCAGGGGGAAGATGTGGAGAATTTTTTTTACGCAGCGAGTTGTTATGATCTGGAACGCGCTGCCTGAATGGGTGGTGGAAGCAGATTCAATAATAACTTTCAAAAGGGAATTGGATAAATACTTGAAGGGGAGAAATTTGCTGGGCTGTGAGGAAAGAGCAGGGGAGTGGGATGAATTGGATAACTCTTTCAAAGAGCCGGCACAGGCACAATGGGCCGAATGGACTCCTTCTGTGCTGTACGTTTCTATTCTATGATTCTAACTCCATCTCTTACTGTGTCCTGCTCTGTTACTAGTTAAATGAGAGAGATATCTCTGCACTAACTGGTCTCCCTCAGTTGTGCCTTGATACTGCGAGTCATGACATCGAAGCTGCTCACTTGATGCAGGATGAGCTTTTCGAAGGGAGCATTAACTATTGTGCATGTCACTGCTGACCAAGTTTGTACCCCCTACACTTTTAAAAGTGCATCAATGAGAGGACCTTCTACTGAATGCAAGCTGTGGGCTTGGGTTTGGGAACAGCAGTTTTCCAGCTGTTTTGCCATCAATTTCTATCTGCATAATACTTTTGAGGAAAGGAAAGAAATTGCATTTATACAGCACCTTTCACGACCTCAGGACATCCCAAAGTGCTTTACAGCCAATGAAGTACTTTTGAAGTGTAGTCACTGGTGTAATGTAGGAAACGCGGCAGCTAATTTGCGCACAGCAAGCTCCCACAAACAGCAATGTGATAATGACCCGATCATCTGTTTTAGTGGTGTTGGTTGAGGGATAAATATTGGCCCCAGGACACCGGGGAGAACGCCCCCTTTTGGTCACCTTTCCTAATATCTGCTTATGTGGCTGGGTGTCAAATTCCTGTCTGATAACTGCATCCCGTGAAGCGCCTTGGGACTTTGTACTATGTTAAAGGCGCTATATAACTGCAAGTTGTTGTTATAATAATGTGGAGTGCTCGTGAACAAGGTCACGTTTAACCTGTCGCATATTGACAAGAAACCTGTAACTCAGATCAGTATAAAAAGTAGCAAATTGTTGCAGGAATTTGGATTCGATCCGGGAAGATTGAGCTCAAGAACTGTAAGCTCGGTAGACATCGTTTCCCCAGCCAGGCTCGCTTGGTTGTAAGTACTCTACTTTACCTGGGTTATTAACTCCTTAAAAAATGGGGGGTGAAATTTGTGTTAACCAATAAAGTTGCCGGTGAGTTAACGGCCGCTGAAAATGGCCGCAACGTTAAGGGGGCAAAATTCATCTGGGGGGGAGCTGGAGATTGCCGGCGCAGCGCTTACCTGCCATGCAACACTGTCCTGGTGGCGTTGCTGGAGGCATCCGACCCGAAGCTCGTGTGTCGGTGCGGCGTTCGAGCCTCGCACAACCTCTGGGAACGAGGCTGTGGAGCTCGCAAGGAATTGTGGGCAACGAAGAGGCCTGTGAATTAAAGGGGCCATGCACACTGAAAGAAAGACTTGCGTTTCTAAATCGCCTTTCACAACCACCAGACGCCTCAAAGCGCTTTACAGCCAATGAAGTACTTTTATTTTGAAGTGGAGTCACTGTTGTAATGTGGGAAACGCGGCAGCCAATTTGCGCACAGCAAGGTCCCACAAACAGCAATGTGATAATGACCAGATAATCTGTTTTTGTTATGTAGGGTGAGGGATAAATATTGGCCAGGACACCAGGGAGAACTCCCCTGTTCTTCTTCGAAATAGTGCCATGGGATCTTTTACATCCACCTCAGAGGGCAGACGGGGCCTCGGTTTAACGTCTCATCTGAAAGACAGCACCTCCGACAGTACAGCACTCCCTCAGCACCGCACTGGAGTTTCAGCCTAGCTTTATGTGTTCAAGTCCCTGGAGTGGGACTTGAACCCACAACCTTCTGAGTCAGAGCCGAGTGTGCTACCAACTGAGCCACAGCTGACACTGACGCAATACAAATTATAATGAAGTGAAACAATGCAGTTTTCAGCCTTTAAAAAAATATTTAACATTAAAAAGAAGTCCCAAATGTGAATATTTAGCTCTTAAAGCTGAATTCCCTTCCTAACCTCAAAAAATGGGAACAATGCCTCAGCACTAACACAAATGGCTCAGTAAGCCAGGGAAGGGGCACCCAGGGTCTGGCATGCAGCACTCCAGCTTTCTGCAGGGACTCAACACTGCAAGAGAGGCCCTCTACCCACAGGGGCCAGGAGGCCCTCCAGAAAGAAGGATGTGGGAGTACATCACCGAGGCCGTCACTGTCAGCAGTGTCGCCCCCACCACCTGGCTCCAGTGCCCAAAGAAGCTTCATGACCTCAGACCACTGGTCAAGGTCAGTGAATGCATCTTCAAAAGCCGTCTCCTACCAACTGCACCACTAGCCTCACACCCTGCTCAATGCACGACCCCCACCCCCAATCACTTACCTACCAACAATATGCACCAATCACGAGGCACATTTCCCATTCCTAGCCTCACCTCACCCCCTTGGAGGAGATGGTGCAGGCCATTCTTGGCAAGGGCATGGTTGAGCCCTTGGCCAGCGGCGGGGCTGAAAGGATAAAAGATGCTGGTATCCTCATACGTTATCCTCCTTCTGGCATGCCCCTCATGTTTTCCCGCCCTCCCATCACCACAACTCCACCCTTGTGCCTTCCTCATTTCACACACCCAAGCAATGCAGCCTGCCCAACCACTGGGTGACCAAGAAGAGGGAGAGGAGAGTGAAGAAGAACAAGAAGACGAAGATTGATTTGACACTCCCAGCCACCAGCTCCTCAAGGTCAACCAGCAAGGATACTTGCAGTGTCCCTCGCTGAAAGTCAGCAGCCTTCCACCAGCCATGCTGCAGCCACTGTGGTAGTACTGCGTGACATCAGTAGGATAGGCAAAAGCACACACAAGACAGTCACTAAGAGAATGCATACGGGTGATGAGTTGATTCCTTGATGTCACATTGGATGGATAGACGTATATAGGTGGATTGGAATGTTTGCTTTGTGGTGGCTTTTATTTCAGCATTGTGACCAAGAGCACGCTGTGATGATCAGTAACAGAGGGAAGGTAAGGCGTGGGACTAATGTTGAAAGGGGAATTGAGGTTGTGGTCACTGGGACCTCAGGCAGATGATTCCGTCCTGGATATCTCAGCTACAAAGGGGCTGTCTGGGATGCATCCTTCCGTCTCATTCCTCCTCTTCTGCTTCCTCCTCTTCTGCTTCCTCCTCTTCTGTGTCTTCCTCTTCCCTCTGCAAGCGAATGCTATAAATGTGAAATGACAGCATAAAATGCTGGAAATACTCAGCTGGTCAGGCAGCATCGCGACCTCAGACTTGAACTCTGTTTTTATTTCCACGGATGTTGTGTGACCTGCTGAGTATTCGCAGCATGTTCTGTCTTCTCAAAGGCCTTCATTTACCATCCGAGCCCTTGCAAGCATCCAGCAGCACTCCCTACGCACTTAAAAAACTTTTCACATCTATTGCAGCAAGCCATCAATTCAATAAAATAAAAAAAAAACAGTCCAAAACCTTAAATCCAAACTTACCTGAACGATGTGTGTGCCCCTCTAAGAGGTGCAGACATCACCACTGTCAGCCTGCTTACACACCGGGCGTGCTTAGGACCCAGCGCTGAATTCAGAGCTAAGGTCGAAGTTCGCACTTGTGATGTAAAGTTGACGTCACATGCCGATTGACGTCACAATGCCGCCATTTTGTTGGGGATGGCGCTGCCAGTTACCGGCAGCACAAAGGTAGGAACCAAATCGACCGACGCCGCGGGACCCGCCAGCAGTTGGTGAAAGAGCGGCGGTAGCCGTTTTAGCGCCATTTATTGGCGCTAGGGAGTGGCGCTAAGGCCACGAATTTCTCGCCGTAATGGAACTTTCCTTGTGAGTGTGTTGTCTGACCATCAGTTAATTCACATAACTAGGCTAGCTGGTTCACACAATACTCAAATATACTATGATCCAACACGTGAAAAGTTAATGAATGCAGCACTATTATTGGATCATCCAACACATTACAGTTAATGAGAAAACAATGTTATATTATATCATTAACCAATACATTATAGTTAATGAGAATGCATTATGTTATTATCCAATACATTACAGCTCGTGAGAATGCAATACTATATTATCTCCCAACACAAGGCAACATCTTTTTAAAAGCTGGTAAATCAAGCTTGGCACTTGTCACCAACACTGAAATGTAAACGGTTTAATTTTTCTAAGTATGAAAGTGTTAATCCAGGGGAATCCCAGTGCAGTGGGAAATCCACAGAGTTTCCATCACGACACTGTACTATAACCTCAGATAACATTTTAACAGAATTGATTTAAAAATTCCCATCCTTGATTTCAAATCCCTCCGTGGCCTCGCCCCTCCCTATCTCTGTAACCTCCTCCGGCCCCACAACCCCTCCCAAGATCTCTGCGCTCCTCCAATTCTGGCCTCTTGTACATCCCTGATTATACTCGCTTCACCATTGGTGGCCGTGCCTTCAGCTGCCTAGGCCCTCAGCTCTGGAATTCCCTCCCTAAACCTCTCCTCCTCTCTACCACCTCTCTCTCCTCCTTTAAGACGCTCATTAAAACCGACCTCTTTGACCAAGCTTTTGGTCAGCTGCCCTTATGTGGCTCGCACTCAGGGCTGGAAAGGATTGGTGGGCCAAAGTCCTGGCTCAGGGGCAAATGGCCCCCAGTGGAATTTCAAGCCCAACAAAGGCGTTGCCGGACTGGGAGCCAATGAAGGTCCGCGAACCCAGGGTGATGGGTGAATGGAGTTGGAGGTCAGGATACGGGCAACAAAGTTCTGGATGAGCTCAAGTTTATGGAGGGTGGAAGGTGGGAGGCCGTCCAAGAGAGCTTTGGAATAGTCGACCCTGGAGGTAAAAAATGCACGGATGAGAGATTCAGCAGCAGATGGACTGAGGTGGGGCGGAGACGGACGATGTTACGGTGGAAGTAGGCAGTCATGGTGATGCAGAGGACATGGGATCGGAAGCTCAGCTCACAGTTACTTTATAGAATCCTAGAACGTACAACACAGAAGGAAGGTAAAAACAGAAAATGCTGGAGATACTCAGCAGGTCAGGCAGCATCTGTGGAGAGAGAAACAGAGTTAACGAAAGGTCATCGACCTGAAACGTTGACTCTGTTTCTCTCTTCACAGATGCTGTCTGACCTGCTGAGTATCTCCAGCTTTTTCTGTTTTTATTTCAGATTTCCAGCATCTGCAGTATTTTCTTTTTGTACAGAAGGAAGGTATTTGGCCCATAGTGCCAGTGTGCGATCTTCAACCGCAGCTATCTATTCTAATCCCTCTTCCCTGCCTTTGCCCACAACCTTTTAAGAACATAAGAATTAGGAGCTGGAGTCGGCCATTTGGCCCTTCGAGCCTGCTCCACCATTCAACAAGACCATGGCTGATCTTCTACCTCATCTCCACTTTCCTATCCCCATATCCCTTAGTTCCCTTTTATATTCTTCTTCTTTAAATACTTGACCAATTCCCTTTGAAATTATGTTGTAGTCTGTGACTCAACAGCGACTTGTGGTAAAACATTCCGTATTCCAGTTATTCCTCGATATGAAAAAAAAATCTTCTAACTTTCCTCCTTTGTTCTTCCGGTCCCACATTACAACAGTGCCTACTCTTCACAAAGTACTTCATTGGCTGCAAAGCGCTTTGGGATGTCGGGTGGTTGTGAAAGGTGCTGTAGAAATGTAAGTCTTTTTTTCTTTGATAATCCGGAGTCTATGGCCGCGATTTTATGCTTCAAGTCGGCTTGGGAGCGGGTCAGCTGGCTTTCGGGTTCCAGTCCCACCCCCAACTACATCCGGCCCACAGACTTAATTTTACGTCAATTGGCCTTGTCACGCCCACCCTGTGGGCTTGCCGGCCAATTAAGAGGAAGTTGGTGTCATGTGATGTCATTTGATGACGCGTCATCTGCCGGTTTTCTTAAAGGGGCCACGCACAATTTTTCTTTGACAGTTGATTTTTCAGTGTTTGACAGCATTGAGGTGCTGCAAACGCTGACAATCACTTTTCACGGGTGAGCTCTTGCACCCAGGCTCCCCAGTGACTCCCTCCTTAGGCTAGAACAGATGGCAGCTGCAGGTGAGGTTACAGAAGCGATCTGTCACTGGTGAGATAGGTTCTCCCAATGAGGTGGGACTACACATACAATTCAAAACTTGTCACCTACAGAAAAGTTTAAATGCATTAAAAATGAATTTCCCAACATTTTCTTACCTCTGAAACTCACCATGTGCACCATTGGATCCTTCACACCACTTCTGCAGATGTCATCAATGCATAAAGATTACAGCAGACTCACAATATGCCACACTGACCTGGCGTGGTGTCCGGACATTGGGAAGCCCGCAGTAGAAGTGTCAAAATTGGAAAAAGCCTCTTAACTGCCTGTTAACAACCTGTTAACAGGCAGGTAAGTGGCTATAATCCTCTTCCTGCCGCTATGTGTCGGGTCCATGCGCAAATCGGGGACCTGACACTTGGGAAGATTGATTGGAGGCGGGCTGACAGCAGGTTTCCTGCCCGGTCAATCTTTGCGATTTTGCCGGATGTCCCGCCTCCAAACCCGCCCCCTGAGTACCGGCAAAATTCCGGCCCGTGTCTCCTTATTACCAATTTTCTAACCAATGGAAACAATCTTTCATGATTTTATTTTGCGGTATCTTTCATAAGTTTTGAAAACTTCTGTTAACTTCCCTCCACCACTTATTGATACGTTCGCAAGCCAAGCAGTTAATTTGG
Organism: Squalus acanthias; assembly: GCA_030390025.1. Taxonomy (NCBI): domain Eukaryota; kingdom Metazoa; phylum Chordata; class Chondrichthyes; order Squaliformes; family Squalidae; genus Squalus; species Squalus acanthias. The sequence goes on along the minus strand of CM059428.1, from coordinate 171,389,779 downwards.
CGATGATTAGCGCCTTCAATCAATCGCTGGTTGAATATTTGGTTTGGATCAGAATTCAGGTTCAGGAAAAGCATAGATAGCGATTGAATGTTATGGAGGAACAAGACTGCCAACCTCACCTTCATCCAAGGTGGAAGAACTTGATTCCACTCAGTAGCTGATCAGGGTTCCTAAATGCGCTAGAGTACCCTACAACAACAACAACAACAACTTGCATTTAGCAAGCGCCTTTACTGTGGTAAAACATCCCAAGGCGCTTCGTTGGAACGATTATCGAGCAGAATTTGACACTGAGTCACGTAAGGAGATAGTAGGACTGGTGCCCAAAATCTGGGTAAAGAGTTAAGTTTTAAGGAGCGTTTTAAAGGAGGAGAGGGAGGCGGAGAGGTTTAGGGAGGGAATTCCAGAGCTTGGGGCCCAGGCAGCTGAAGGCACGGCCGCCAATGGTGGAGCGAAGGACGTGGGGGATGCGCAAGAGGCCAGAATTGGAGGAGCGCAGCGATCTCGGAGCTGGAGGAGATCACAGAGATAGGGAGGGGCGAGGCCATGGAGGGATTTGAACACGAGGGTGAGAATTTTAAAATGGAGGCATTCGGGGACTGGGGACCCAATGTAGGTCAGTGAGCACAGGGGTGATGGGTGAACGGGACTTGAATTGCTCGATGCGGGGAGATTGCATGACACAAGTTAAATTATTAGGTAGATACCTTAATACCCTACCATTGCCTGGATGAGTGCAGCTGCAACAACACTCAAGAAGCTTGACACCATCCAGGACAAAGCAGCCCGCTTGATTGGCACCCCATCCACCACCTTAAACATCCACTCCCTCCACCACCGGCATACCGTGGCTGCATTGTGTACCATCTACAAGATGCACTGCAGCAACTCGCCAAGGCTTCTTCGACAGCACCTCCCAAACCCGCGACCTCTTCCACCTAGAAGGACAAGGGCAGCAGGCGCATGGGAACACCACCACCTCCAAGTTCCCCTCCAAGTCACACACCATCCTGACTTGGAAGTATATTGGCCAATCCTTCATCGTCGCTGGGTCAAAATCCTGGAACTCCCTCCCTAACAGCACTGTGGGAGCACCTTCACCACACGGACTGCAGCGGTTCAAGGCGGCGGCTCATCACCACCTTCTCAAGGGCAATTAGGGATGGGCAATAAATGCTGGCCTTGCCACCGACGCTCAGATCCCATAAACAAATTTTTTAAACGGTATAGCAGCACAATGCAGGAAAAGGTATTGACTAACTGATTAGAAACTGGTCCAACTGATCGATTTATGGATTGGAATTGTTCATCTTCCCTTTTGGTTTAAGCTTTATTGAGAAGCGACACATGAATCTTCTAAGGCGAGCTGGCTGCTTTGCTTGCAGCAGAGAATTTCATTTTACTTGACATGATGCTTTAGGCTGAGGCACAGTCCAGTGCTGTGATAGACTGGCATTTCTTTCTTAGAGAGAGAGAGAGAGAGAGAGAGCACGCGTGAGAGGGAAAGAAGGCTTTGCAAAGACAACGGTGCCAGCTTTAAGAGAAACACATTTCACCCCTCAGCATATCGTTAAACAGAAGAGAACGGCAGACAGACACTGAGATGGAAGACCAATAGTGGGTAAGCCCAGTTTCCCCCCCATCGCCTCGTGCTGCAGTTGAGTGTGAAGAATGGATAAATATTGCACCATTGCAGAAAGCGCGGTTTTGTCTTTCTTTCAAGCTCCAATTTTTAAAAGCGAGCGTCTGAAATACGGGAAGCTCAGCTTAGAATTTGCAAACACAGGAATCGCAGAAAAATTTCAAATAAAGTGGAAAGCTAGATTTATTCTGACAAGGGTTTCACTGCACCGGGGACGGGAGATGTGCAAATGGGATTGGCAGCTTCGCTTTTATTTAAAAAAAATTTTTTTTTCTGAATTAGCGGTGTTTATCAGTAGTTATTTTGTTTGATACTCGGCTCACACTGCCGTGTTATGTTCAGTGCTACCCAGTGTGGTAGTGAATGCAACAATGATGATCAGGACATAAGAAATAGGAGCAGGTGGAGGCCATTCGGCCCCTCGAGCCATTCAATGAGATCGCGGCTGATCTTCTACCTCATCTCCACTTTCCCGCCCGATCCCCATATCCCTTGATTCCCTTAATATTTAAAAATCTATCGATCTCTGTCTTGGATATACTCAACGACTCAGCCTCCAGAGCCCTCTGGGGTAGAGAATTCCAAAGATTCACAACCCTCTCAGTGAAGACTGAGTGCAGAACGGCAGCTTATCGTTCTGTCGCTTGACGTGCCCCGAGAGTGTCAAATCGATTCAAAACAGAATGGGCCGGTTGTTGGATTTGCAGTCCTGACCGACACCCGAGCTTTAATGAGAGACTTTGGGGCCGATTTTCCTCTCCTCGCGCACAAATGGCGTTAATTGTGGTGGCGGAATGTAGAGGGAAAGCGGGACGTTGACTCGTCGCACCTGACATGCGCCGTTATCGAGCGCAGCAGCCGGATTCCACTCAGTATTGCCTGAAACGGGCGTTAGAGGGCAGATTACAGTCTAACAGAGATCAAACGGTGTCATTGTAACTTGCACTTTCCCCCTCAGCAGAAAGGGGCTCCTGATGTAAGAACACTACCAGGCACTTGGTCTATGCGTTAAACAAAGCTTTAATCAACTGTTTTACAACATGGAGATCTAGTTGTGTCCTTCACTAGTTCCTGTTAAGGAATGTCCTGAGCAAGCTGGGCCCATGCCTGAGTATTTATACTCTCCCTGGACAGCGCCACCAGCAGGCCGCCCAGTATTATGCCATAAGTCATTTCCCATGAATGACAAGATTCATGTCAGCTCCCTCTGGAGATACTATTCCATCTGGTTTAATAGAGCGAAGAGGAACAGGATGCACTTCAGAGCATTTCTATAACGCCTTTCACCACCTCAGGACGTCCCAAAGCGCTTTACAGCCAATGAAGTACTTTTGAAGTGTAGTCACTGTTATAGTGTAGGGAGGTGTGGCATCATTTTAGGAGGTGGGCACCTACCTGCCATGGCCCACCCTTGAAGAACATATCGGGCCACAGCATGTTCTTAGGCCTTGAGGTTGGAACAGTGCCTTGAAAGACTTTGCTTTCCCGGAGTGTGGAACCCCTGTAATCTGATACAGAAGGATCTGCAGCCCACATACCAAGGTAGGCATGGAGCTGACCATGCCAGTCAAGTTAACAGCCATAAATTGTTTTGCTTCAGTACCTTTCCATGGGGCTACTGAAGACTTTGATAACATCTGTCAATCAGCAGCCCATCGCTGCATTAAACAGGTGACTTAAGAACATAAGAAATAAGAGCAGGAGTAGGCCATACGGCCCCTCGAGTCTGCTCCGCCATTCAATAAGATCATGGCTGATCATCGACTTCAACTCCACTTTCCCGCCCGATCTCCATATCCCTTGATTCCCCTAGAGTCCAAAAATCTATCGATCTCAGCCTTGAATATACTCAAAGATTCAGCATTCACAGCCCTCTGGGACAGAGAATTCCAAAGATTCACAACCCTCTGAGTGAAGAAATTCCTCCTCATCTCAGTCTTAAATGGCCGACCCCTTATCCTGAGACGATGCCCCCTAGTTCTAGACACTCCAGCCAGGGGAAACAACCTCTCAGCATCTACCCTGTCAATCCCCCTCAGAATCTTGTATGTTTCAATGAGATCACCTCTCATTCTTCTAAACTCCAGAGAGTATAGGCCCATTCTACACAATCTCTCATCATAGGGCAGCCCTCTCATCCCAGGAATCAATCTAGTGAACCTTCGTTGCACAGCCTTATGCCTTGTATACAAGAGCTAACAATTATTTTTTTAAAAACTTTCATTTATGACCTCACGACATCGCAAAATGCTTCACAGCCAATGAAGTGTAGTCACTGTTGTAATGTGGGAAACGCGGCAGCCAATTTGCGCACAGCAAGCTCCCACAAACAGCAATGTGATAATGACCAGATAATCTGTTTTTAGTGATGTGGATTGAGGGATAAATATTGGCCGGGACACCGGGGATAACTCCCCTGCTCTTCTTCAAAATAGTGCCGTGGGTTCTTTTACGTCCACCTGAGAGAGCAGACGGGGCCTCGGTTTAACGTCTCATCTGAAAGACGGCACCTCTGACAGTGCAGCACCCCCTCAGCACTGCACTGGAGTGTCAGCCTAGATTTTGTGCTCAAGTGGGGCTTGAGCCCACAACCTTCGGACTCAGAGGCGAGATAAGCCACCGCTGGCACCTTGCGTCTTCTTTATATCCGCTTGCAGGAGAGGGTTGCACGTAATGCGGGGCAGTGTATGTACATAGGGGGAGGGGCTCAATAAACCCGTGAACTTTGGCTGTTTATGGAGAGATGGCTCTGGAGATATATGTAATATTAAACAAAACGTTTTACTCAGCTTATTGTCTGCAATGAGGACTGGCAACATCTGCCCGTTCACCCATCACCCCTGTGCTCGCTGATCTACACTGGCTCCCGGTCCAGCAACGCCTCGATTTTAAGCTGCCCATCCTTGTTTTCAAATCAGCTCCATGGCCTCGCCCCTCCCTATCTCTGTAATCTCCTCCAGTCCTACAACCCTCCGAGATTCTATACTCCTCCAATTCCGGCCTCTTGCACAATTCTGGCCCAAATTCGGTACAGCGCCGTTTCGGGCGCTGAAACTTTAAAAGTTGAAAAATGAGTGCCAGGTGCTAATCATTCTCGCCTCCCGCGAAATTCAGTTTTAGCGCTCCCAGAGGGAAGTGGAGCGCTAAATCACGCGCTAACCACTTCTCTTAGGGCGCTAAAGTCCGAGAGCGGGGCGGTAGCGGCAGAGTGCTAAAAAAATTTTGAGTGCATTGCTAACGGCATCAGAGGCTGCTTCCCTCGCTTAAAGGGAAGGGCCAGTGATGCTGCACAAGTCGATTGTCGTCAGTTCTGTTTTGCAAGCTGACCTGGGCGACTGCCATTACAGCCCCAAACACTCCCACAAACTGGAGGACCTGGACATCTCGCACCAATGAAACATCAAAAACTTTGCGCAGGCACCAGACTGGTGCAAATAATAAGCATTCCCTTTAGTTACCGCTCCCGAAGCGGCCAGCCGAGTTCGCAATGCCTCCTCTTGCTGGCGCTGTCGGCGTGAGGCGATACAGCAGGGGGCGCGAGTCAATTTCACAACGGGGGCGATAACTGGGTGCTGCGCACTTTATGACGTCATGATCTGCGAGGCGCTAGAGGCCCGGCCGCTAAGAGTTAGCGTCAGCGCTAAACCGGCACTGAAGTTCGTGGGCGTCGCTTCATTCGCTGCGCCCGGTCGCTAACCCCTTAGCACCCCGTTAGTGCCCCCCGCCAGGCGCTAACGGGAGGCACTAACATACCGAATTTCTCCCTCCCTGATTGGTGGCCGTGCCTTCAGCTGCCGAGTCCCTAAGCTCTGGAATTCCCTCCCTAAACTTCTCCGCCTCTCTCCCTCTCTCTCCTCCTTTAAGTTGTTCCTTAAAACCTGCCTCTTTGACCAAGCACCTGCCCTAATATCTCCTTATGTGGCTCGGTGTCAAATTTTGATTGATAATGCTCCTGCAAAGCACCTTGGGACATTTTACTATGCTAAAGGCGCTAGATAAATGCAAATAGCTGTTGTCTCCGGTCAGTGTTGATTTCTTGCTGGGGGGGGCGGGGGAGTTGTGGGGCTGGGTAAGGGGGAGAGGGGTACGGCCCCACAGGTGGCCAGCAGGCCTCTCCGATACTTCACCCAAGTTGACATGCCCGGGTCCTAGACGGTGGGTGACTGATGGCAGGTCGCTCAGCCATGAGAGGCAAAATTGGGGGCAAAAAAAAATGAGTTTTGTGGAATTTATTTCATTTCATCCCGTGGTGTTCGGGATGGTGGGAGCTTCTAACTGGGACAATCGCTAAAATGATACGGCCTACCTCTGACCCGCGCTCGCTGCGAGCGAGTTTCCCTGTCAGAAGCGCAAGATGGCTAACTGAGGTGTTTAAGATGATTAAGATGATTAAAGGAATTGATAGGGTAGCTAGAGAGAAACTATTTACTGTGGTGTGAGAGTCCAGAGAATCCCCCAAAACATAACACAAGAACATAAGACGTAGGAGCAGGAGTAGGCCATTCAGCCCCTCGAGCCTGCTCCGCCATTCAATAAGATCATGGCTGATCTGATCTTGGCCTCAACTCCACTTCCCTGCCCGCTCCCCATAACCCTTGACTCCCTTATCATTCAAAAATCTGTCTATCTCCACCTTAAATATATTCAATGACTGTAAGGGATTCTGACCGTGCGTGTCTCGCAGCCTGTGAGATTCACGCGGCTCTGTGCAGCCTGTATGTCAGTGCGGGTCTAGGCCTCGTTGCCTGTTCTGGTCTCCAGCCAGTCTGGGAACACTAGACACACCTGTGAGTGGTTCGAATCACTCTCCCTTACGGTTCTAGACACTGGACTTAGATGCGAGAGCAGTAATGGAGATGAAACTCATGTAGACTCGGTTTGAATGGTACGAAATGGAAAATCTTTATTGCATGATACTTAAGATTATGAAATACATGTCATAAGCACAGATTAATGACAGTACAATCTTACAAACAGTTATATAGTCGATCTTAGGGAAACGAGGAACGAACGGCACAAAGTAAATAGGGGCACACGTTACAAATATCCTTAATCCTTAAACCCTCCCCTATCAATATCTATCCTAAACTAGATTCGTAGGATCTCGAGACTCATGCTCACCACTCGTGATAACTCGGAGAAATTCCGAATAGCTGATCGGATGTTTTTCACCGCAGCACCCACGTGTCGGTCAGGAGATCTCCTGGTCCCACTTGTTTACTTGCTTCTGCTGCTCCGGCTAGCAGGCTGGAACGTCTGCTGTGATGAAGACCTGTGTTGGTTGGTTTAACAGGTACTTTTCGAGCACAGTTGTCGATATCATCGATACGATATGTTTCTTTGCAAGTTCGAAGAAGTCTTCCTGGCAAGGAAAACTTGGCTAATCGACCTACAGGCGCGGTCGGGATTTACTGACCGTGGCGATGGATATGGTCTTCCTCTCTTCTCATCTCATCTCATCTCATCTCATCTCATCTCATCTCGGGCCTTTGGTTCCGCTGCCAGTTACCAACATAGGTCTTCGTTACGCGACACGAGGTAGATCCGAACGGATCAGAAAGTTCAACAGTCCTTTTCAAAAGAGGCAACAGGCAAGCAGAAGCCCAACTACGAGTACACAGGAGCAGCCACGATGATAAGAGCAGCAAGAGCAAGATGGACGGTTTGGAGCCTGCAATTATAGTGCAAAATCTTCCGTTTCCCGCCCAACTATAATGTCCATTCTTTTGTTTAAGGTCTGGCGCTCAAATGTCTTGTATGGGTGATCTCCGTTCTTAATGGGTTTCGGGGCTACTCGTAAATGTCTGAGTACCTGTTAATATTTCTCCCATTGTTAAATCGGTCGGTGTTCTCCCTGGAGGGGTTTGGGGCTTCCAAGTGTCCTGTATAACTACCTGCTAACGGCTCTCTCATCGTAGAGTCGTTGGGATTTTACATATTAATGTCTTTTGGATGGGCCCTTGATTACTCGGTACAATGGCTTTCCTTTGTACCTGGGAGACCGATTTCAGTATTTATGTGTATACTGCAAACCCATAATGTCTCGTGTATTATCTTCACTGTGCTGACTCTTAATTGATCTTGCACAAATGTTTATTGGAACGCCATCTTGTCTGCCTGTTGAAAAGTCTAGAATGTTCTGTCACGAGGTGTGGCGGCCATTTTACAGGCTGCTTGTGTCCACTTTAAACCTGTCAGCATTCTGCTGAAATAAAAGCTGTTTGAACGAAACTCTGTGTTTTCTCCTTATTAATAAAATCGCGATATATTGCGAATTCTACAGTCCCTCCTGTTGATGCGAATAACTCCGCTTATCGTATCAAAAATCATAGTGGTGAGCAATATTATCTCGATTTCTCTCCGAATCCAGTAAATTAATCCCATAATTTTAACTTAGCTAGGGTCTCTGTGTCGTCCTCATTTCCCAAGAAAATTACATTTTATATCACCGTAGGCATTATTTGCCCTTAAACTTACACCACTTGTTTTCCTTCCCGGCGTAACCAGGCCGATGCCTCTCGTATCACCTGTATATTCATCTTTTATTCAGGGAAAGGAAAAACAAAACCCAAAACCAAACAATCATTTTTAACTGTAACACCATCACCAAAATAATCAACACCAACTCTTAAAACATGTCGAGTTCCCAACGTATTTACAATCTCTGAAAATCATCATCGAGTACAAACTTCCGCGGCGCACGTGGCGCGCGGGAGTGACGCCATTTTCCGATCACACGGTGCTTTCATCGTGCACGCGCACGTAACGTTCTCGCCACTCTCCCGTGTTTTCATGCTTGGTGAGGCGTTTGTCTCTTTTACAATGTACGACCAATAGGTACACTACAATAAACACTTGGCATACGACTAAAATGTGGGAGGCTATTCTGATCCATGAAGGCACTTCAATATTGGTGAACAGATTCCACCACGGTGGAACTACTATATCCAAAATGTCTGTTCCTATTTCGACAGTTTTCTGTTCTAATGTGTAAAAGTGTTTCTGTGACACCGCGACGGCTTTTAAAAGCTTGGTGAGGTGTTCAGGGAGAGGGGGAATGAGGTATCCAAAATGCGCGACGAATCGCTGCAAGTCGGTGAAATTCTCTTTTACTGTGAGATGAACAGTGGATGGTTCAGGGATTGGGATAATTCGCTGTTGTGCTACTTGAACTTCCGCCCTGGGTTTAAAACAGAAACTGCTGTCACTCACCGGACACCGGCTACGGTTTCCATGCTGGTAGTGTTGCGCTGCAGTGGTAACACAATATGTTCCACCCCCGATGTATGCTACCTGCGGAGGCACATGATCTTGTGCCATTGCCTCCATGGTGCAATTCATGGACTTGGCGCCAGTCGTTCTGAACCCGCACTGTGGTGTTAAAAAGGCATTCAAGTGCTGGGGGCACAGTATTATGTGTGCTCCCCTGCCACGACAACCAGAGAGATCTGTACCTGTCATCGTTTGCTCCCAGCGGATGACGTAAGGTGGAACCGCTGCGTAACGAATGTGGGCTCCCCCCTGAATGACACCAATGTTCTCTACCCGATACACCGGGGCGGGCTTTGCTGTGTCGCCCAAAACCGGCATGCGTAATACTATTCCCATAATAGTATGGTTTGAACGTCCGCAGTCCACGGGGACTGGGTAAGCTTCTGAAGCTAGCCTGAGCTGGCACGGACTTAATGCGTTCTGAAACGGGTGGAGCGCCCGCAGGTGTTTGTTACTTATCCAGGACGGAACCAAACCTTGTTTTAAATCCTCCAAATTACTGCGGCCCTCGCCCAGTAACCACGCCCCGTAAAGCACGCACACCTCGTTCTGCGCAGCTTGATCGGATGCATTCCGATCTTCCCTAATCAGGGCATTTACCGTCTTTGCATGTTTCTCCAACTCTGCTATAATTTCCTTTAAATGGAGAGTCATGGCTTGGTCTTCGTCTAGACCCGACCCTACCACTTTATTCTCATCTGTTAGAATGTCCTTTAATTGTGTCTTTAAACCATTAATCTGGGTCTGCAGCTCCACACTGTCTAGAGCGTTGACCACAGATGTACCTGTGTTAAAAGCGGTGAACGCATCGTTCACCAAACCCCTTCTTTGCCTCCCTGCTTGATTCAAAACTTCCTGTGGTGCGGTGTACAAACTTGTTTTATCAATTTCCGCGAAATCGAATTCGTAAAATTGTCTGAACATCTTGGTCAACAGGACCTGATACAACTGTTCCGTCTTTTTGGGGCACCACTCTGGTAACCGCACCTCGGTGAGATTTAAAATCACCGAGGCCACCGCGTAATGTACCCCCTGAAATAGTATCTGGTCTGTGGGGACCAGTACCAAACCATTCCCGGGTCCCTTACTAGTTTTAGGGCACCCTTCTTCCTCAGCTAGAACCACCGGAATCGTGGGCGGGGCTTTGCGTGGGCGCGTAATGAGCTCAGTGGCATTTACTGGGATCGGGGAGAATGGGGCTCCGCACCCCCTGGTGCTCGCATCCCACCTCATCCCCTGTCCGTTATCCTGCCATTGATTAATGAAAAATATGGAGATGCCTTTGGGGCAAACGTACTTTGACCCCCACATACATACATAAATTCCCTCATCCGGTTCCCACCATTTGTCCCAACAGACTTTCACTTGTCCGTCTGTCCCCGTAATTGTCCGATGGGTATTATTACCCAGTCGTTCCCACTCGACCGAAGAGTTCCTCATAGTGTTGCTCAGCTTTCGCAGCCACCACCATCGGCTCAATGGGACCTTCCCACTACAAGTCAAACAAATCCGTTTGCCGACGGTGACGCTGATCCTGGGTGCGATGATCCTTACTTTGGGGCACAGTAAAGAAGTCTCTTTGTAGGCAAACCCCGATGTGCTGGAATACTCCGTTGAGTTCGTTCCCAGCCATCCTGGCCACCTTCCCTTGTGGAAATAGGTGCTGGTCTCCTCTGCCTCCCGTCTTCCGGTCCCATCCACCGCGATGGGGGCCGTGTCCCCGGAACATCCAAACACCACGACATCCTTGGTGCGGCCTCGATAGGCCAATCCACATCCGATTGCCACGAGCAATACTAGAATTCGTTCCATCCTTCCTTGGTTCCTGTGATCAGATAGAATGAGGTAGCCAGCCTCGCAAGAGTCTCTGGCTTCTGTGAAGGGTGAGCGGGTCTCCTGACCTCGCCTCACGTAAACTTCCACGTTTGCTGTATAAACTTTTCACTAAAACCTATCTTTAAAACTCCCATCATTTTATCGTTTTCTGTTAAAAACACTACAAACTTAACCTTATTAAAAACTATAAACTTAACCTTGAACTATGAACTTAAAACTTAAAACTATAACTTTACAGTGCCGCCCGTTCTCAGGGCGGCCCCTTTAAATTCTGAGAAGGCTGCTGCGAGCTCTTCCCGACGGTGGGAGGGCACTGACCCTTCCCTCTGATCTGCCGCAGCCGGTTACTGCTGCGATGTGGCCGGTCTGTATCTGGGTTATCTTAACCTTAAATTTTCGCCTTGGGGCAGTCTGGGGACATGACCACATCCTCCTGGGCTGGGGTTCTCTACCTGACCTACGGGGAGTTGCTATGGGCGGGGGTTCCGTGACGGACGGACCGGGTTCCGAGACTTCCATCGGGATGACCTGGGGTTCCATCACAGTCGCTGGCTCCGCCTCCGCTAACTCCGCCTCCCTAACCTCGGGGCTGGCAGTTCGTGGCTCCGCCCTGCTCGGCCCAGCAGGCGGCCCTTCACTCGTGATCTCTGCCTCCCCCGAGGACTGGTCGTTCAAGGCGGGCGGCCACATCTCTGGGAGCCACACCGGTACTCTCTGTGCTCCCATAGCGGCTGGCCCTGCCTCCTCTAGCTCCTCCCTCCTGTCTTCGGGACCTGCAGCTTGTGTGTCCACCCTGTGTGGATCTCTACCTACAGCCCCCATTCCCTCCAGACCGTTCCTCAGAAACCACCCGTCATCATCACTATTCTCATCTGCACTATCCCCATCTGACCCGAGTACCCTGAATTCTTCCTCATCTAACCCCCAATTCCAGAAAAACGCTGCATGATCGTCCGGGATGTCCCCTCCCCTGATGCAAGCTGCTATGCCTGCCTGTGTGCCTTGTGGTCCTACCTGGGGCTGTGCTTTCCCACTGGCGGGGTTTACCCCTGTAGTTTTCCCCTGCGCACCTGGCTGGTACAGTTTGCACTGGTTTGCATCCTCATACTCCCGGCTTTTGGCTACCCTGTAGGCTGCTTTTATCTCACTAAGCTGCGCTTCTAGCCTGAGCACGTCTAACTTTCCCATTGATCGGGCGTTCTCCTCCCGCAGGGCCTGCTCTCTAAGCTGCCCTTCCAGCCCATCTATTTTCCCTATTAAGCGGGCGTTCTCCTCCCGCAAGGCCTGCTCTTTTAACCTGGCCTCCTCACCGCAGACCCCCTCCTGTGCGTGTCTTTTAAAAGGACACAGGTAGGCAGGCTGCGTGGGCTCTAGTCATGGGGTACTATTAGACGGTCCTGCGGCACCTACGGGGCCGGTTGCGACCGCCACCTGTCCACGCGCATTCAAGACCAGCTTGCGCATGGCTCCTAACACTGCTTCGAGGTCGTCCGGAGGGGTGGGTGCACTAGCTTCCCTAGCCGGGACAGGCGCCTGGGCTCGGACCGCGGGATTTTTATCCTTGGAATCCTTCCAAGGGTTCCTGCAATGCTTGCGCCAGTGCCCTGTCTTCCCACACCCGTAACAAGCATTACTTGCCTGTGGGGCGCGATTACCCTCCTGATGCCACTCTCTTTGATACGGGGCTGCGGGTCGTACCTCATGTACTCTTCCTTTAAGGGGACGTGTTGCCATACCCCTTATATTGCGATAACCTAACGTGAGTCGATTCAAGACCGACTCTTCCGTAATGTTGGGGTCATTGGGATCAAACCATGCTTTTGCCTGCTCTCTGACGGCTGGTAAACTGTTGGCTATTATGCACCTAAGCCAATGAGTTAAAGCGGTGCCTTCCACATCTTCGCGCTCGGGCGCACCTAGGCAGCTGCGCTCATATACTGGCCACAGCCTGTCGGCAAAAACCTTCGGGGGTTCTCCCTCCATCTGCACTGTCTGTCCCACTCTAGCAAACGGACCTTCGTCGTTCGCCCCCAACACTTCTAGGACCTCATTCTTTAATTCCTCATAACTCTTGGTTCCCCTCTTGCTCTCGCCTGAGAGACACTGAAGGACCGAGCTGTCTAATGAGAACAGCAGCATTTTTGCTGTTTCCCTATCATCGCAGCCGTTAATGGCTGCGGCTTGCTCAACTTCTCTGAAATGTACGGAAGGGTCGTCTGCCTCGGTCAGCTTCCGTACGTGATTTATCATAGCTCTCAGCTGATGTGAACTGTGAGGCAACACCAACTGTCCGAGGAGATCCCCCGGTTCTTCCCCACCGTTTCTGCTTGGGCCCCTTTTAATACCCGTTACTGGATACAACGATCCCTTTCCTACTTCTTTTTCAATGGGCTCTTTTGTTTCTTCCATTGCTTCCTCCCTAACCCAGGTTGCAGGGAAGCCGTTTCCGAGAAGGCCTTGGCCTCCAGGGGGACGCAAAGGCTGTTTTTGAAAATCTGCCTTATTGAGCTCTGAGAGTAATTTGCATTGTGCCGCAAAGGCCCCGCTTCACATTCATACGCAGCTGGAGAGCCGCAGCACGAGCCTTTCCACCTCTTCGACTGCTTAGGGTCAAGGGCCAGCTGCCGAGGAAAGCAGCCTTGTTCAGTGGTTTACTGCGCTGCCGCTCACAGGTGACCAGCTTCCCCTCAGCTCAACACATTACGTGGGAAACTCTTCTCGCCCTTTTTTTTCCCTCAGGGCTCAATTATTTGGACAAGTCTCATCCTGCAGATGAGCTTCACCTCACTCACCATAGAATCACAGAATGATGCAGCACCGAAGCAGGCCATTCGGCCCATCGTGCCTGTGCCGGCTCTCTGAAGGAGCTCTCCAATTAGTCCCATTCCCCGCCCCTGCTCTTTTCCCGTAGCCCTGCAAAATTTGCCCCTTCAAGTATTGATCCAATTCCCTTTTGAAAGTCTAGAACTAGGCTTCCACCGCCCTTTCAGGCAGCGCATTCCAGATCACAACAATAAAACTCACATTTATATAGCGCCTTTAACATAGTGAAACGCCCCAAGGCACTTCACAGGAGCCTATCAGACAAAACTTGACACCATAACAACTCGCTGCCATAAACAAATGTCCCCTCTGGTTTTTTTTTGCCAGTTACCTTCAATCTGCGTCCTTCGGTTACGGAGCCACACAAGAGCAGCTGCTGGTAAATTGCCACAGCGCTCGGTGTTTGTGACAGAATTTAATGTATTGGTTTTGCTGCACCAAAGTCAACAACATTTTTTCTTTCGCCTTTGCTTTTCGGTTGCGGCCACTCGATAGGCCGCACCCACGCCAACGAAACCTGGGCGGACCGAGCGACAATTTATCGGAGGGGCCCATTGCACAGGCGCGAGGCCCCGCGTTAGCGAAAAACGGCCCCACCCCAGTATCGTGCTCGGGACCACTTTCAACCATCCTATGGACACAAGACATTGGCCTCTGGAACTGGCCCTCGTTGCGTCTGTTTTACTCCTGGTTCAATGTCTTTACTCTTTATATTACGTTGGGGGTGATTTTGCCAATGGGGGCGCGTTGGAGGCGGGACTGCTGCTTGTCGGGTTTTAGTCCCGCCTCCATTGATTTGTGGCCAACCCATGCTATTTTCCCTTGATTGATCTTGTTAGCCTGCCCAGCAGGCTTAGCAGGCCAAATAAGGGGAAGCCGGTTACAGAGAACGTCAGCGTATGACGTTTCATCCGTCAAAAATTTTTGACAGATGAATTGTCATCGTTTGACAGCTCTGTGAAGCTGTCAAACACTGACATTCTCTGTAGTTTGATGAGTTCTTGAATTCAAGACCTCATCAAACTTCTTTCTTTTGCAGAAATGAGATGGTTGTTGCATCTGAGAATGCAGCGGCCATCTGTCATCTCCAACACGAAGGGTGCGAGACTCTCCACATACCCACTGACTGAAGCCTGCAGGAAGAAACAAAGCTAAGTACACTTTTACTAACACTTTGCACTTACCTCAGATACTCACCTCTACACTCTTGCGCCCATCACTTACCTTCACACCACCGTTTTGCACCCCGACCCCTGCAGACCCAGTACTCGCCTCGCTGAGCTGGCGGGTTTTGGAGCCTTCGGGAAGCCCGCACTTGTGAGGGCAAAAAGGGGATAATCCTATTTTCTGCCTGTTAACTACCTGTTAACAGGCAGTAAATGGGCTTTAATCCCTTCCCGCCTCCAAGGAGATGGGACCCGGCGCGGGACGGCTACCCGCCTCCTGGGAAGATGGCATGGAGGCGGGTTGGGGCAGGGTTGGGCACCCGCTCCCAGATTCTGCCATTTTCCCGGCAGTCCCACCTCCATACCCGTCTCTCCAGGGCTGGCAAAATCGCCCCCGTTGTTTAAATGAAGCTGTAACTACCCCAGTGTTGTGTCAGTTTTAGAATTGTTCTGAGAACGCTTCTACGGAGAGACTGTACAATCTGACATTGAAGTGTCGGGGTGGGTGGTGGGGGGAGGCGGGGGGGGAGAAAGGGGAGTTGGACTGCCCGTTGTTTAAACCTCTGTCTGTGACTAGCCTTTCAACGGGTTAATGTTCCTTGTCTGAACACTTTCAGGCTTGTGTTATGTTAATACATGTCAGCTTGACACTCTGGGAGGAGAAGCTATCATTATTCCCAGTGTCTGAACTGTCTGAGTAAACGCTGATTTTCAAAAGCCAATGAGAGGCAGATTGTGCCAGAATCAGCATCTCCTGAGTGCAGACTGTGCATCAGTCAGGCCCGAGCTGATTGTGTGGTTCAACAGCAACAACAACTTGCATTTATATAGCCCCTTTAACGTAGTAAAACGTCCCAAGGCGCTGCACAGGAGCTGTTATCAAACAAAATTTGACACCGAGCCACACAAGGAGATATTAAGGCAGATGACAAAAATCTTGGTCAAAGAGGTCGGTTTTAAGGAGCGTCTTACAGGAGGAGAGAGAGGTAGCGAGGCGGAGAGGTTTAGGCCGGGAATTCCAGAGCTCAGGGCCTCGGCAGCTGGAGCCTCGGACACCAATGGTGAGCGATTATAATCGGGGCTGCTCAAAAAGGCCAGAATTGGAGGAGCGCAGATATCTCGGAGGGTGGGAGGGCCGGAGGAGAATTTTAAAATCGTGGCGTTGCTTAGTCAATATATGTCAGCGAGCACGGGGGTGATGGGTGAACGGGACTTGGTGTGAGTTAGGACACGGGCAGCCGAGTACAACAATCGTCAGAAGATGCAGCACCTACCCAGGTGACAGAATTATTTAGCAATGGCCTCAGTCTACTTCTGGTGAGTGTCCGATCGATTTGGATCATCAGCTTTGACCAATTGTGAATCGTACCTTTTATTCATTCTTGGGATGTGGGTGTCGCTGGCAAGGCTGGCATTTAGTGCCCATCCCTAGTTGCCCTGAGGCTTGATGTAACTGAGTGGCTCGCTAGGCCGCTTCAGAGGCCAGTCGAGAGTCAACCATGTTGGTGTGGGATTGAGTCACATATAGGCCCAGACCGGGTAAGGGCGGCAGTTTCCTTTTTGAAATTCGTTCTGAGATGTGGGCGTCGCTGGCAAGGCCAACATTTATTGCCCATCCCTAGTTGCCCTTGAGAAGGTGGTGGTGAGCCACCTTCTTGAACCGCTGCAGTCCGTGTGGTGAAGGTACTCCCACAGTGCTGTTAGGGAGGGAGTTCCAAGTTTTTGACCCAGCGACGATGAAGGATCGGCAATATATTTCCAAGTCAGAATGGTGTGTGACTTGGAGGGGAACTTGGAGGTGGATGCATCTGCTGCCCTTGTCCTTCTAGGTGGAAGAGGTCGCGGGTTTGGGAGGTGCTGCCGAAGAAGCTTAGGCCGTGGCTGAATGGAGGAATCTTTGAGGTGTGCCTCTCATGTGAGGGGAGATTGGGTAGACTCGGCCTATATTCTCTGGAGTTTAGAAGAATGAGAGGTGATCTCATTGAAAGATACAAAATTCTTACAGGGCTTGACAGGGTAGATGCAGGGAGGATGTTTCCCCTGGCTGGGGAGTCTAGTCGCAGAATAAGGGGTCGTCCATTTAGGACTGAGATGAGATGATTATCTGGTCATTATCACATCGCTGTTTGTGGGAGCTTGCTGTGCGCAAATTGGCTGCTGCATTTCCCACATTACAACAGTGACTCCACTTCAAAAAGTACTTCATTGGCTGTAAAGAGCTTTGGGACATCCTGAGGTCGTGAAAGGCGCTATATAAATGCAAGTTCTTTTTTTCTTTCTGGTAATAAAGTGAGATAGCCCGAATGGCCTTCAATGCCAGAAATGATCTTGTGAAATGGCCCTTTTCTCATTCCCGTGTTTTCCCACGGTCTCTTGTTAATATGAACACCATTAAACTTGTTCATCTTTAATCCAGAGAGTTGGGTTTCACTGTTACCCTCGTGAGGACTAAGCTCTAATGCTATTGCGATAGTACCCAAACGTGCCAGATATCCACCTTCCTGCTCACCCCGGTACCTTGATTGGTAAATGCATTGTCCAGTGTGGAACTAAGCAGTGCCAACCCATGGATGAGGAAGGTCATACAGCCCATCCAAGGTCAGAAAGAGGTATCCTCCACTCCCCTCATCAGCATCCAGCCAACACGGTGGCATAGTGGTTAGCACTGGTGCCTCACAGCGCCAGAGACCCGGGTTCGAATCTGGCCTCGGGTGACTGTCTGTGTGGAGTTTGCACATTCTCCCCGTGTCTGCGTGGGTTTTCTCCGGGTGCTCCGGTTTCCTCCCACAGTCCAAAAATGTGCGGGTTAGGTGATTTGGCTATGATAAATTGACCCTTAGTGTTAGGGGGGGATTAAATATGTGGGGTTACAGGGATAGGATGGGATATGTTAGGGGGAATTAAATACGTGGGGTTACAGGGATAGAGTGGGATATGTGTCGGTGCAGGCTCGATGGGGATTCTGTGTGAGGGGGCAGGGACAGGGTACTGGATTTGGATGATCAGCTATGATCGTATTGAATGGTGGAGCAGGCTCGACGGGCCGAATGGCCTACTCCTTTTCTATGTTTTTAAATTATTCCATGATTTTGCCTTCACTTTCTTACCCAGAACTCCCGTCCAAAGGTGAGGAACTTGCGTGTAGCTGACTTGAAGCGTACGGTGCCTTGTGTCAAGTCCTTAATATCCATGACATGTGTTAAAGATTAATTGATCCTTACCTAGGCTTTGGCCTTTATTCACTCCCTGCTTTCTCATGTTCTCCGGTTAATACGATGCACCATTCAAGTCTTGAATTTTAAGAGTCAGTGGTTATGATCTTTCTCTGCATATTTTATATGGAGACAACATAAAACTACAATTTCTAAATCCACATATCCTGTGCAAGCCGCTGCCCATCTCTGCAACAGAATACAGAACATCAAGGAAGGGAAATTTACAACTAAAACCAGCTTTTGCAAACATCCTCTTCCGTTTATTCTATGATTCTTTTCGGAAGTAAAGGGAATTGGATAAATACTTGGAGGGAAAAAATTACAAGGCTGTGGGGAAAGAGCAGGGGAGCGGGATTAATTGGATAGCTCTTTCAAAGAGCCAGCACGGGCACGCTGGGCCGAATGGCCTCCTTCTGTATCATTCTGTGATTCTATGATTCCTTCCTGAAGTGAAATAGAAATGGAATTGGATACATGCTTGAAAAGGAAAACATTGGCGGTGCTATGGGGAAAGAGTAGCGGGAGTGAGACTGCTTGGACAGTATAGGCACGATGGGCCGAATGGCCTCCTGTGCTGTCTGGCTCTGTGATTCTATGACAGTAACCTGAGATCTGCTGACTGGGATCCTCGGAGAAAGAAACCATTGTTACTGGTTACTGTGAATAGCCATGACAGTCTCAGGTCAAGTTAGGAGTTGGAACCACGCTGTGCATTAGTAGTAAGGTGTCAGCCTTGGCTCAATGGTAGCACTTTCACCTCAGAGTCCAAAGGTCGTGGGTTTAAGCCAGAGACTTGAGGGCATAATTGAAATTGATGCTTCCGTGCAGTACCGAGGGAGTGCTGCACTGTCGAAGGAGCTGTTTTTCAGATGAGGTATTAAACAGAGTCTGCCTTCTCAAAGCGTACGTAAAAGATCCCACGGTAACTGTACGCATAAGAGCCAAAGGTTCTCCCCGTGTCCTGGCCAACATTTCTCCCTCAATCAACATCACCAAAAACAGATGAACTGGCCATCTGGCTCATGTGTGACCTTGCTGTGTGTAGACTGCCCGGCGCGTCTGTCTACATAACAACGGTGACGACACTTGAAATGGGCTTTCCCTCGCTGTGAAACATTTTGGGATGTCCTGAGGGTCCTGAAAGTCGTGGCGTAAAATACAAGAAAAGAAAAGCTTAGTAATGAACCCTCTGGTGTGTTTTGGACAAAAGGCCTTTCATTTTAACCGGTTAACCCTTTCGCCAGAGCGGCGCAGTTTCGTACCAATGATGCAGCGTGCAGTGCGACTGGGACCCCTCAGTCACCGTGACTGATGATTACACTCTCGGTCTGCATGTTGAGCACGCACCATCACTGAACCTAGAGAGAAGCTAACGCTGAGAACGCACCGCTTCATGAAGAGTGACAGGATAATGGAAGATGATGGTTTTTTTTTGAGTCAAATGCTTTCAGTTAGGGGCAGTTTCTGGGTCAGCTGAGATAGTAGAATATCTACATTACTCAAAGACTTCACTTAAACTCCCCAATTGGATGAGCACTTTCTGCTGTCACATTTTAACTGCTCTGATTAGGCTTTGGCCCTCAGGCAGAGCTTGGTCTGCTGAGCAGTTTTAAATGATGTTCTCATGAGGGACAATATTGGCAGCAGGGTCCCGGGGGGGGGTCCTGTGTTATCGGGCATGGAGGCCTGAGGCCTACTCCCCACCCGGCAAGCTCAGCACAGGACTGCGCGGAATGGCGGCACCTGAACGCGCTATGAACCGACACAACATCATTGCACAGGGCTGATTAAGGCCCCCAGGGATTATTGTAATTAGGGGGCCTCCCCACATTTGTGGCTGGATTGCCCATTTCCAGCAAGCAATTCATGGGAGCTGGACCAGTTTTCAGCTGGACAGAGATGGCATCGTATAAACAGTGACGTAAGAAAACTACCAGGCACTTGGTCTAAGCGTTAAACAAAGCTTTAATCAACTGTTTTACAACATGGAGGTCTAGTTGTGTCCTTCACTAGTTCCTGTTAAGAATGTCCTGCACAAGCTGGGCCCGTGCCCGAGTATTTATACTCTCCCTGGACAGCGCCACCCGCAGGCCACTCAGTATTATTCCATAAGTCATGAATGACAGATTCATGTCAGACGGTAAGTAGATTAACAGATAACAATTGGTCCGTGTGATCTCCTGGACTGGTTTTGATTACCTGAGGGGGGTCAGAGTGGAATTTTCCAGTTTTTTTTCCCTTATTGGCTCTGAGTTTTTCTCTGGGCGGAGGGGTGGGGAGGGGTGGGTGGGTAGGTAGGAGAGGAAGGAGTGGGGGCGGGAAGGTGAGGGGGAGAAGGTGTCTGGTCATGATGATCCAGCCATCATGAATGTCGGGCAGGCTTGACGGACCAGCTGGTCTTTAGTGCCCATCAATTTCGTATGTTGGTATTCCACCCTGAGGTGACCAACAAGGAATTTCATAGGGCCATACAAATTAGCAAATGGCATAGAACAGGTACATTTGTCACACTAATTTTTTTTTTATTCGTTCATGGGATGTGGGCGTCGCTGGCAAGGCCAGCATTTATTGCCCATCCCTAATTGCCCTTGAGAAGGTGGTGGTGAGCTGCCTTTTTGAACCGCTGCAGTCCATGTGGTGAAGGTGCTTCCACAGTGCTGTTAGGGAGGGAGTTCCAGGACTTTGACCCAGCGACGATGAAGGAACGGCGATATATTTCCAAGTCAGGATGGTGTGTAACTTGGAGGGGAACATGCAGGTGATGGTGTTCCCATGCGCCTGCTGCCCTTGTCCTTCTAGGTGGAAGAGGTCGTGGGTTTGGGAGGTGCTGCCGAAGAAGTCTTGGCGAGTTGCTGCAGTGCATCTTGTAGATGGAACACACAGCAGCCACGGTACGCCGGGTGGTGGAGGGAGTGAATGTTTAAGGTGGTGGATGGGGTGCCAATCAAGCGGGCTGCTTTGTCCTGGATGGTGTCGAGCTTCTTGAGTGTTGTTGGAGCTGCACTCATCCAGGCAAGTGGAGAGTATTCCATCACACTCCTGACTTGTGCCTTGTAGATGGTGGAAAGGCTTTGGGGTGTCAGGAGGTGAGACACTCGCCACTGATTACCCAGCCTCTGACCTACTCTTGCAGCCACAGTATTTATGCGGCTGGTCCAGTTAAGTTTCTGGTCAATGGTGACCCCCCAGGATGTTGATGGTGGAGGATTCAAGAAAAACAAATGATTGTGGGGCAAGGAGGTTCAAACTAGTAAAGGGCAAAGTTAGGACTGAGGTCAGCAAGTTTGCACGGACTTCAGGGTAAGGAAGTGGAGGCAAAAACGTGGAAACATTTAAGAACCAGCTGGTTGCTGTGATGAGGGGAGTGGTGGGTACCTCTGGATTGATGACCTGGGATGGGGTTTCTGAGCTTCCTCAACCATGCCTACATGGGTTGGCACTGCTCAGTTCCACACTGGGCGATGCATTTACCAATCAAGCTCCCGGGGCTGAGGAAGAACTTGCATTTCTAGCATAATATCCGGGCTGAATGCTGTGCCTCGTGCTCCGTGGGCAATGGAATCAGTTGGCTCTGATCTTTGAAGTCACTCGAGCTCTTTTCCTTTTTGACGAGAAGCCTTCAGACTCCACCAAACTATTTGGAGATTCAAGCAGCGTAACAATCAATTAAACAGGAGGCATCTCAGAGCCACGGAGAGGGGTGAAGATGAAGAGTTGGCCGGGGGAAAGCTGTCAACCAGGGGATTATTAATGGACAGCAAGGGGGTTGTGCAAGAGTGGCACATCAAAAGGCATCAGATGACAGCACTGACTTGATTTTGGTCGCCTTATCTGAGGAAGGACGTTCTTGCCATGGAGGGAGTGCAGCGAAGATTCACCAGACTGATACCTGGGATGGCAGGAATGACGTATGAGGAGAGATTGGGTCGATTAGGCTTATATTCGCCAGCATTTAGAAGAATGAGAGGGGATCTCATTGAAACTTATAAAATTCTAACAGGACTAGACAGACTAGATGCAGGAAGGATGTTCCCGATGGCGAGGGAGTCCAGAACCAGGGGTCACATTCTAAGGATAAGGGGTAAGCCATTTAGGACTGAGATGAGGAGGAATTTCTTCACCCAGAGAGTGGTGAACCTGTGGAATTCTCTACCACAGAAGGCAGTAGAGGCCAATTCATTAAATAGATTCAAGAAGGAGTTAGATATATTTCTTAAGGCTAAAGGGATCAAGGGATATGGGGAGAAGGCAGGGACAGGGTACTGAATTTGGATGATAAGCCATGATCTCATTGAATGGCAGAGCAGGCTCGAGGGGCCGAATGGCCTACTCCTGCTCCTATCTTCTATGATTCTATAATTCTATGAAAAAAGGGATGCTTGCGATGAATGAGTGAATAAAACCAGGGCGATGGCAAGAGCTGGGCGACTGGGTCTTCTTGGATCGTTCTTTCGCAGGCGCCGCATAACAATCCTGAGATCTTCCGCAACCGCAAAGGCTGCCACTCATTTAGTGTGCAGGTGGTGTGCAACCACGCACGGTGATTCCTCAATGTCAATGCCCGCTATGCTGCATCAGACCGGTGTGCCAGCAATCTTCCAGCCACCACAGTGAACTTGAGGGTGGCTGCTCGGAGACAAGGGCTATCTGCTCTCCACCTGCCTCATGACTCCCTCCGCAACACCAACGCTCGTGCTCAGCACTCATATAATGAGAGCCACACTGCCACCAGGAACATCATCGGGTTACTGAAGCAATGGCTCCACTGCCTTGACCGCTCGGGAGGAGTCCTCCAGTACTCGCCGGAGCGGGCGCCCCATTTCGTGGTGGTCTGCTGCAGGCTTCACAACTTGGCCGTCACGAGGGTGCAGCCCTTGCCACCAGGGATTACGGCACCACCTCAGGAGGAGGACGAGGGAGAGGAGGAGGAGGAAGAGGACGAGGAAGAGGAGGGAGGGATGAGGCAGGCAGCCAATCGCCCTTCCGGACGGGCTCTCTGTGAACGGTTCATCAGACTCCGATTCCATGATTAGCCATGATCTCATCGAATGGCGGAACAGGCTCGAGGGGCCGAATGGCCTACTCCTGCTCCTATCTTCTATGTTTCTATGTTTCAATGAGTTTAACCCCAGATCCCTGTCGCTCACCACATCCCCATCTTACAATCCCTGTCTCACGCAATATCACAGCGTCCTCCTGGCCACAAGCTGAAATGAGAGCCACCACAAAAGATTACAAACAAAATTACTAAATTTATCACAAATTAATTCACACATATTTACATGAAAACTATTAACTAATCACCCTTGTGCAATCCCTTAGTGCCTGTCTTTTGTGTGCCTTTTCCTACTCTAGTGCTCCTACGCAGTGCTCCCCCACTGGCTGCAGCATGGCGGGTGGAAGGCTGACGAGTTTCCGTACGGGAGACTTCAGATGGTCTTGCAGGATGACTCGAGCAGCTCTGGCCCTGCAAGGCCCGGCTGTAGGCTGCACCACCTCGGCATGGGCGGCTGGCTGGCTGACAGAGAGCGGCAAGGGCAATGGCGGAGTGGCAGTGGTGGGAACAGGAATACTGTCATCTTGAGAGAGGACAGCAGGGTCCTGATCCACTGACCCACTGCCACTCTCCCGGGTCAGCGCCTCAGCATTCCTAGGAGGAATCCTAGGATCTGTAGGAGCACAGATTGCTGGCCTGCTGCGAAACCCTGAAAGCCCCGGTCGACGGTGGTAAACCCAATCACGATGGCAGCAGTCTGAGCTTGGATGGAACCAAGCAGAAGCTGCATGAGAGCAGTCTGAGCTTCCGCTGCAGCACTAAGACGTTGGGTCGCTTCCGCCTGTGCTGCAATGGAAGCTGCAACATCGCCCATCGTGCACACCATCACGTCTGGGTCGCCATGGTCTCTCTGGGAGTATACTATCATTTCCAGGCTGGAATTCCTGGGCTCCATGCTCTGCGCGGAGCCCCATACAATGTTGGAGGCGGACTCCTCCACGCTCCTTGCCATTGTCGAGAGGCTCTCGAGCACCCTTGCCATTGCACCTCTCAGCTTCGTGTGCATGCCCGTCACTCTTCTTCTGAAGGCTTCCCCTTCGAGGTCCTCATCTGAGTCCTGTGCAGCAGAACTCTCGAGTGAACTCGCTCTCTGGGGAGCTGGCCCCCAAGCTACCCTTTCCCCCTGGCCTTGCTGCAGCCCACTCATGCCCGGTGCTTCACCCTGTGCAGATCCCGTTTCTACACTAGCCTCTAAAGTTGGCATGGTGCCTGTTTCTGAGCCGGATCCTGCGAGTGAGAGGTGCAGTGATGCGGTGTCTTCTTCTTCCTCTTCTTCTCCCCCCTCGCTCTCTGCGGTGCTCTCGGGGACAGGCTGCTCGGGTGCTTGTTGATTATCTGATAGCAGAAAGGCACAAGAGTCGGGTTATGGTGAGGGCGGGGGAGGGGTGGGGAAGCCAGAAATGCGCGCGTACAGCATGATTAGCTTGAAAGTGAGAAAAGATTGTGGGCTGAGGGGGCAGTGGGATGTGAGAAGAAGGGTTAGGAATGAACCTACCGCTGTTGTCCCCAAGGGGTTGAACCTCGGCGGTTGCCACAGCGTCTATCACGTGCCGCCGAATGGCGTACTCGCTCCTCCGCCTGGCTTAGGTCTTGTGTGTCCGTCTGGCCCCTGTCACCTTGAGAGATGAATGCAGGGTCATGCTCTACTGACCCACTGCCATTCCCCCGGGGCAGCGCCTCAGCATCCCTAGCGATCTGTAGAAGCACTGCAGGAGCCTGGCCTGCTGGTCTGTTTCTGCTCACGGTGAGTAAGTGCCCGCATAGCCTGCAAGAGAAAGAGGAGTGTGACTTAAAAAACTACTAGGCACTTGGTCTAAGTGTTAAACAAAGCTTTAATCAACTGTTTTCCAACATGGAGATCTAGTTGTGTCCTTCCCTAGTTCCTGTTGAGGAATGTCCTAAGCAAGCTGGGCCCATGCCCGAGTATTTATACTCTCCCTGGACAGCGCCACCAGCAGGCCGCCCAGTATTACTTCATACAAGATTCACGTCAGAGTGTGTGAGTGAGTGTGGAGCAATGTGTTTGGGTGATGTGGCTGCCATAGTTGAATAGCTGTCAGTGTGCGCGCAAGGCGTGAGATGTGGGTGTGAGTGTTGCAGCAGTGGTAAGGTTGTGAGGGTGAAGTGAAGCCATGATTGTGAGGTGTGAGTGGTGATAGGTAGAGATTGTTGGTGGGTGAGTGCTGGGGGTGTGGTGCATTGAGCAGTGTGTGAGGCTTGTGGTGCAGATGGTGGTATGTGGCATTTGCTGAAGCCTTCACTCACCTTGACCGCCCGTGTGAGGTCATGAAACTACTTCCTGCACTGGATGGTGGACCTAGGGACCACAGTGCTGGCCATTATATGGTCCACAATCTGCTGTCATATGGTACGGGACGTATAGGGTGAGGGCTTCCTGCCACTTTTGCGGGCAGAGGACAGCCCGCTTCTTTGCCACAGCCCACTACGAGTGCCTCCAGACCTTCATCAGAGGACCTCCGGGCTCTCTCCCTGGTGCGACGGTCTGCCATGCGTACCCAACTCTTGCTTGCCCTTGAGCAGCTTCTTCTGGTTGCTGCAAACCCAACAGCCCTGACAACGAGCTGCTGTAGCATCAATGCACCTCCCCTTTAAGTACTGAATAAAGCCTGCGCCACACATGACTGGGAATTAGACTGGCCCCCGATATTGGTCCACCTGTTGAGTGTTAAGCTGACAAGCAGCAGTTTCAGCGCTCAAATCATGACTATTATCATGTTAATGGGGAGGGAGTACGAATTTTGCGTGCTACCTAGACCATTTTCAAGGTGATGCAGCTTAACATCGTTTGGCCTTAACACTGCCCATTTCATGGCTATATCCATTTTCTCAGCAAAGGGGCTGTGGCGGAGTGAAGAGATTTAGGAATCCATCTACACAAATCACTAAAAGCTAGTGCACAGGCACAAGAAGTAATCAGAAAGGCTAAGGGAATGTTGGCCATTGTCTCAAGAGGGCTGCAATACAAAGGGGAAGAATTTATATTTCAGTTGTACAGAGCCTTGGTCAGACACCATCTGGAGCACTATGTTCAGTTCTGGGCAACGCACCTCAGGAGGGATATACTGGCCTCAGAGAGGGTGCACCGCAGATTCACCAGAATGATCCACTTTTCTGGATGAGTGTAGCTTCAACAACACTCAAGAAGCTCGACACCATCCAGGACAAAGCAGCCCGCTTGATTGGCACCCCATACACCACCTTAAACATTCACTCCCTCCACCACCGGCGTACCGTGGCTGCAGTGTGTACCATCTACAAGATGCACTGCAGCAACTCGCCAAGGCTTCTTCGGCAGCACCTCCCAAACCCACGACCTCTTCCACCTAGGAGGACAAGGACAGCAGGCGTATGGGAACACCACCACCTCCAAGTTCCCCTCCAAGTCACACACCATCTTGACTTAGAAGTATATCGCCGATCCTTCATCGTCGCTGGGTCAAAATCCTGGAACTCCCTCCCTAACAGCACTGTGGGAGTACCTTCACCACACGGACTGCAGCGGTTCAAGAAGGCGGCTCACCATCACCTTCTCAAAGGCAACTGGGGATGGGCAATAAATGCCGGCCTTGCCAGCGACGCCCAGATCCCCTGAATGAATAAAAAAAATATCAGGTCTTAAAGGGTTAAATTGTGAACAGGTTGCACAGACCTGGTTTGTATTCCCTTAAGTACAGAAAGTTGAGAGGTGATCTGTTTAAGGTGTTTACAATGGTAAAGGGATTTGACAGGATAGATAGAGAGAAACTGTTTCTTCTGGTAGTGTAAATCTGGAATTCTCCCCGCAACAGGGTCTCAATTGAAGCCGAGACTGAGATAGATTGTTGTTGGGGAAGGGTATCAAGGGATATGGAACCAAGGGTATCAAGGGATATGGAACCAAGGGTATCAAGGGATATGGAACCAAGGGTATCAAGGGATATGGAACCAAGGGTATCAAGGGATATGGAACCAAGGGTATCAAGGGATATGGAACCAAGGGTATCAAGGGATATGGAACCATGGGTATCAAGGGATATGGAACCAAGGCGAGTGGATGGATTTGCGATACGGATCTGCCACGATCTGATTGAATGGCGGACATGGCTCGAGGTTGCTCCTGTTCCTCTGTCCATTTCTCAGGATTACTGGGGAATACTGATTCAACAGTGGAGGATGGTCAGCGTGCCCCGTGACACGGAGAATTGGGAAGCTGCAGCACAATTGTCCAACCTGCCGACGCAACCCTGGGCCCTCGTCATTGTCCCCGCAGACAGCCAAGGGTTAACGGGGTTATTCTATTGCTTTCTGGATTGTTTTCTTTTGTAAAATTGCATTTGTTTGTCTGGTCTCTGGGGTTCCTGTCCCCCTTGGTGAGTGCCTACGCTACACTCCAGCTCCTTATTAGCAGGAAGACGAGAGCGGCCTTGGTTTTTAGGTGTCAGCCGTGGCTCAGTAGGTAGCCGGCTCTATTCTGCGTCAGAAGGTCGTGGGTTCAAGTCCCGCTCCAGAGACTTGAGCGCTTGACACTCCAGGGCAGTGCTGAGGGAATGCTGCAAGGTCGGAGGTGCCATCTTTCAGATAAGATGTTCAACTGAGGCGGACATAAAAGATCCCATTTTGAAGAAGAGCATCAGAGTTCTCCAATATTGATCCCTCTACCAGCATCACCAATACAGATGATCTGGGTCATGATCACATTTCTGATGGTGGGAGCTTGCTGTGCGCAAATTGGCTGCCGCATTTCCTACATTACCACAGTGACTACACTCCAAAAGTGCTTCATTGGCTGTAAACCACTTTGGGACGTCCTGAGGTCTGTGAAAAGTCATGGGCCGCGGTTTTGCCGGTGCTCAGGGGGGCGGGTCTGGAGGCGGGTCAGGTGGTAAAATTGAACAAAATGATGGCGGGTTCCGATTCCGCCGTCAACCCGCCTCTGTTCAACTTTGCCAATGGCGGGCTCACATACTCCCGGTCGGTCCTGCCACCAAACGGCGGGATAGGCACTTCAGGCAGTTAACTGCTTGTTAACTGCCTGGCTAATGCCATTTTGACAGTCGTTTTACATTTTACCACTTTTTCTGCGTGTTCCACGCCGTTCCCAAACCACGCCAGCTGATTGTGTCGGGTTCACAAGTGGTTGCCTTCTTGACAGCTGCAGCTCCAGCATAAAAACGGAGCTCTCAACAAGGCTCGGTTGCAGGTGGCAGAACTTTGTTTTTTCAGGTCTTGGAAAACATTTGCAGGCCTACTGAGCTAGGAAGTGGTGAAGCTGAGATCCATCTCCACTGTGACCTCCTGGGAAAACCCCCTCCCCACATTGACTGAGCACTTCTTCAACGGAGATATCTACCAGCAGCAGGGGAACCATTTATTTCCTTTCATCCTGGTCCTCAGATTCGGAGGACGAGCAGCCGCGGCAGCAGCAGAACCAGGCACAACAGCAGCACCAACAGCAGGAGCGCCAAACTCCTGCTCAGCCACCTGATGCTGCACAGGGCGAAGGCGTCAGCGCAGGGATGCACGTCGCCTGCAGGAGATACCCCCAACACAGGGTTTACAGGCCGAGGATGACCTTCCTCAACATGACTGAGCAGCAGTGCCAAAGGAGGCTGAGACTTTCGCGAGAGGTAGACGCTGACATCTGCGCAATGCTGCACCAACACCTGGAGCCCAGAGGAGCGGGTGGACACTCCTAACCAGTGGCTGTCAAAGTCACCACCGCCCTCAATTTTTTTGCTTCAGGGTCCTTCCAGGGATCATCAGCAGACATGAGCGGCATCTCCCAATCGGCCGCACACACTTGCATCACACAGGTAACCGATGCCCTCTTTGCCAAGGCGCACAATTACATCCACTTCTCCACAGATGAAGCAAGTGTAACCGTGCGTTCAGTTGGCTTTACAAATACGGCAGGCTTGCCAAGGGTGCAGGGCGTCGTAGACAGCACACATGTGGCCCTTAGGGCACTCCATCACAACCCAGCTGTTTTTGTCAACCGCAAGGGCTTCCACTCCCACAATGTGCAGCTGGTGTGTAACCACAGGAAGGACATTTTGCATGTTTGCGCGAAGTACCCTGGCAGTTGTCATGACTTGTTCATCCTGTGGCAGTCTACTGTACCTCCGCTCTTCAATCCGCCAACCCAACTTTCCGGGTGGCTACTTGGAGACAAGGGCTATCCCCTGAAGACGTGGCTGATGACGCTGTTGAGGAGGCCATCGAACGAAGCTGAAGAGTGCTACAATGCCAGCCACATTTCGACCAGATCCATTATCGAGCAAATCATCGGCTTGCTGAAGATGCGATTCAGATGCCTTGACAGATCAGGTGGAGCCCTACAGTACTCAGCAGCCAGGGTCTCCAGAATCGTCGTGGTCTGCTGTGCACTGCACAACATCGCACAGCATCGTGGCTTGCAGCTGCCTGAGGAACAAGTGGCTCAGCGCATAGCCTCCTCAGATGAGGAGGAGGAAGAAGACCTTGCGGAGGCGGACGCGCCAGTTCCAGCAGCACGCGAGCACATTGCTGCACGGGATGCAAGGGATGCACTAATCTTTGCCAGATTCGCTTAAGTATACGAATCAAACAAATGTGACTGGCACCTTCTTATCACACCATACACAATGTACAAGAACCTGTGGGTTCCTATCACTCTCACCACCATCATTACAAATGCAAAAATGAGAAGTCGTACAACACCAGGTTATAGTCCAACAGATTTATTTAAAATTACAAGCTTTCGGAGCTGTTGCCCCTTCGTCAGGTAAAGTTACTGTGAGAGAATCTATCAGAATTCACAGAATATAAACACAGAGAAAATGCATAGATTAAATCTTTCCCTACATCAAAGACACACTAAGAGCACAGCCAAGACAATGAGATGTGTCCCAGGGGGTCCAACGCATCAAAACACCTGCTGGCTGCATATCCTCTCCATTTGTGTTTGTTTTTTGTGTTTGTTTCTTGTGTTTGTTTTTTTAAAAAACTGGAAAGACCGGCAACGATGTCAAGTCACGTTCTATAGCGTGACATGAACCCGATATCCCGATTGAGGCCGTCCTCATGAGTGCGGAACTTGGCTATCAGTTTCTGCTCGATGATTTTGCGTTGTCGTGTATCCCGAAGGCCGCCTTGGAGAACGCTAACCCGCAGATCCGAGGCTGAATGTCCTTGACTGCTGAAGTGTTCCCCGACTGGGAGGCAACCATCCTGCCTGGCGATTGTTGCGCGGTGTCCGTTCATACGTTGTCTCAGTGTCTGCATGGTCTCGCTGATGTACCATGCTCTGGGGCATCCTTTACTGCAACGTATCAGGTAGACAACGTTGGCCGAGTCACATGAGTATGTACCATGTACCTGGTGGGTAGTGTCCTCACGTGTGATGACGGTATCTGTGTTGATGATCTGGCATGTCTTGCAGAGGTTGCCGTGGCAGGGTTGTGTGGTGTCGTGGTCGCTGTTCTCCTGACAGCTGGGTAATTTGCTGCGAACGATGGTACTTTTGAGGTTAGGCGGCTGCTTGAAGGTGAGTAGTGGAGGCGTGGGGATTGCCTTAGCAAGGTGTTCGTCGTCATCGATGACATGTTGAAGGCTGCGAAGAACATGGCGTAGTTTCTCCGCTCCGGGGAAGTACTGGACGACGTAGGGTACTCTGTTGGTTGTGTCCCGTGTTCGTCTTCTGAGGAGGTCTGTGTGGTTTTTCGCTGTGGCCCGTCGGAACTGTCGATCGACGAGTTGAGAGTCATATCCCATTCTTACGAGGGCGTCTTTCAGTGTCCGTAGGTGTCCATCGCGTTCCTCCTCGTCTGAGCAGATCCTGTGTATTCGCAGGGCTTGTCCATCGGGGATGGCTTCTTTAACGTGGTTAGGGTGGAAGCTGGAGAAGTGGAGCATCATGAGGTTGTCCGTGGGCTTGCGGTAGAGTGAAGTGCTGAGGCGTCCATCTTTGATGGAGATTCGTGTGTCCAGGAATGAAACCGATTCTGAGGAGTAGTCCATGGTGAGTTCGATGGTGGGATGGAACCTGTTGATGCTATCGTGTAGTCCTTTCAGTGATCCTTCGCCGTGGGTCCAAAGGAAGAAGATGTCGTCGATGTATCTGGTGTACAGCGTTGGTTGGAGGTCCTGTGCAGCGAAGAAGTCTTGCTCGAACTTGTGCATGAAGATGTTGGCGTATTGGGGTGCGAATTTGGTCCCCATGGCTGTTCCGTGTGTTTGGGTAAAAAACTGGTTGTCGAAGGTGAAGACATTGTGGTCAAGGATGAAGCGGATGAGTTGTAGGATGGCGTCTGGAGATTGGCTGTTGTTGGTGTTGAGTACTGAGGCTGTCGCAGCGATGCCGTCATCGTGGGGGATACTGGTGTAGAGTGCCGATACGTCCATCGTGGCGAGGTGTGTTCCTGGTTCAACTAGTCCATGGGTGCTTAGTTTCTGCAAGAAGTCTGTAGTGTCGCGACAGAAGCTGGGGGTTCCCTGTACGATGGGTTTCAGGATGCCCTCGATGTACCCAGAGAGGTTCTCACATAGGGTTCCGTTGCCTGATACGATAGGACGTCCGGGTGTGTTGGCTTTGTGTATCTTTGGGAGGCAGTAAAAGTCTCCTACGTGGGGAGTACGTGGGATGAGAGCGCATAGGGTGTTTTGAAGGTCTGGATCGAAGGTCTTGATCAGTCTATTGAGTTGGCGGGTGTGTTCTTTGGTCGGATCTGCGGGTAGCTGTCTGTAGTGTTCCAGGTTGTCCAGTTGTCGGTATGCTTCTTTGCAATAGTCCATTCTGTTCTGTATGACGATGGCTCCTCCTTTGTCCGCTGGTTTGATGACGATGTTGCGGTTGGTCTTGAGAGCGTGGATGGCATTGCGTTGTGCTCGGGTGACATTCTGGACTGTCTTGTGAGTGCGGCTGATGAATCTGGCGTTGATGCATTTCCTGACAGCTTGAGCATACATGTCAAGCTTAGGGCAGCGACCCTCCGGAGGGGTCCAATTTGACTCTTTCTTCCTCGGTTGCAGCACTGCGGTTCCCTCTGTCTGCTGTTCCGGATGATTGATTGTCTCATTGGGTTTGTTGCTGACATCTTGGGATTTGTGGTAGTATTCCCGGATCCTCATTCTCTTGATGAATTCCTCTGTGTCTGCCGCGAGACCGATGGGGTCCATGTTGGGGGTGGGGCAGAACTTGAGCCCCAGGGCGAGAACTTCGATTTCGTCTGGTTAAAGGGTGTGGTCCGACAGGTTGACGATGGACTTCCCTGTGGTTGCAACCGTGGTACCGGGGGAGGCTTGGTTGCAGCTGGTGGTGATGCCGAGTTTCTCAAGCTTCGTGTTCTTGATGCGCATGTAGGAAGCGTAGTTGCCTCGTCTGTTTGGTGGTGTCTCGTAACTGGTCTGCTGTGTCCTGAGCACAGGCTGAGAGCATGGACTCTATCTTGGTTTCGAGGTTGTGGCGTTTGCTGTAGAGCTGGTGTACGAGATGGTTGAGGAGTGTGCGAGAGGTACGACGGTAAAGTCTCTCAGCGTAGTCTGTGTTGTATGTCGACTTGAGTGGGTTCGTGATCTGTAGTCCTTTCGGAATCTTGTCTGCTTTCTTGCAACTCTGCAGATACTTGATGTCTGTGTCAGTATGCGCGCTCTTCTTGGCGATTCTCTCCACTTTGAGCCGACAGTTTGCGGTGTCAATAGTGGTCATGATGCGGAGATGCCGGCGTTGGACTGGGGTGGACAAAAATGAGAAGTCGCACAACACCAGGTTATAGTCCAACAGATACATGGTACATACTCATGTGACTCGGCCAACGTTGTCTACCTGATACGTTGCAGTAAAGGATGCCCCAGAGCATGGTACATCGGCGAGACCATGCAGACACTGAGACAACGTATGAACGGACACCGCGCAACAATCGCCAGGCATGATGGTTGCCTCCCAGTCGGGGAACATTTCAGCAGTCAAGGGCATTCAGCCTCGGATCTGCGGGTTAGCATTCTCCAAGGCGGCCTTCGGGATACACGACAACGCAAAATCATCAAGCAGAAACTGATAGCCAAGTTCCGCACTCATGAGGACGGCCTCAATCGGGATATTGGGTTCATGTCACGCTATAGAACGTGACTTGACATCGTTGCCGGTCTTTCCAGTTTTTAAAAAAAAACAAACACAAGAAACAAACACAAAAAACAAACCCAAATGGAGAGGATATGCAGACAGCAGGTGTTTTGACGCGTTGGACCCCCTGGGACACATCTCATTGTCTTGGCTGTGCTCTTAGTGTGTCTTTGATGTAGGGAAAGATTTAATCTATGCATTTTCTCTGTGTTTATATTCTGTGAATTCTGATAGATTCTCTCACAGTAACTTTACCTGACGAAGGGGCGACAGCTCCGAAAGCTTGTAATTTTAAATAAATCTGTTGGACTATAACCTGGTGTTGTGCGACTTCTCATTTTTGTCCACCCCAGTCCAACGCCGGCATCTCCGCATCATTACAAATGCAAGTCGCCCTGAGCCCTCAATGTGCAACTTCCATTTCCCAGATCACATAGGCCAGAACTTCAACTGTTTGCCATCACTTTTAGATCATAGAAAGTTACAGCACGGAAGGAGGCTATTTCGGCCCATCGCGTACGTGCCGGCCAACAAAGAGCTATCCAGCCTAATCCCACTTCCCAGCTCTTGGTCCGTAGCCCTGCAGGTTAGAGCATCCCAAGTGCACATCCAAGTACTTTTTAAATGTGGTTAGGGTTCCTGCCTCGACCACCCTTTCAGGCAGTGAGTTCCAGACCCCCACAACCCTCTGGGTGAAGAAATTTCCCCTCAAATCCCCTCTAAACCTTCCACCAATTACTTTAAATCTGTGCCCCCTCTGCTAAGGGAAATAGGTCCTTTCTATCCACTTTATCTAGGCCCCTCAATTTTATACACCTCAAAAAGGTCTCCCCTCAGCCTCCTCTGTTCCAAGGAAAACAGACCCAGCCTATCCAGTCTTTCCTCATAGCTAAGATTCTCTACTCCCGGCAACATCCTTGTAAATCTCCTCTGTACCCTCTCTAGTGCAACCACATCTTTCCTGCATTGTGGTGACCAGAAATGCACGCAGTACTCTAGCTGAGGCCTAACTAGTGTTTTATACAGTTGAAGCATAAACTCCCTGCTCTTGTATTCTATGCCACAGGCTAATAAAGGCAAGCATTCCGTTTGCCTTCTTAACCACCTTATCTGCCTGGCCTGCTACCTTCAGGGATCTGTGGACATGCACTCCAAGGTCTATTTGTTCCTCTACACTACTCAGTGTAATTCCATTTAATGTGTATTCCCTTTCCTTGTTAGCCCTCCCCAAATGCATTACCTCACACTTCTCCGGATTGAATTCCATTTGCCACTGTTCTGCCCACCTGACCAATTTATTGATATCTTCCTGCAGTCTACAGCGTCCTTCTTCAGTATCAACCACACAGCCGATTTTAGTATCATCTGCAAACTTCTTCATCATACCCCCTATATTCAAGTCAAGATCATTGATATATACCACAAAAAGCAAGGGACCTAGTACTGAGCCCTGCAGAACCCCACTGGAAACAGCCTTCCAGTCACAAAAACACCCATCAACCATTACCCTCTGCTTCCTGTCTCCGAGACAGTTTTGAATCCAACTTGGGTCAGTCCCACTTCAGTGCTAGCAAGTGGCTTGACAGCACCTTGCTGCACATCAGGGGGGCCATGAGGACCCATTTCTGCACTGGCAGTCCTACTCAAAAGGACTTCCATGAAGCTCTGGTTTCTCTGCTCAGTAGCTGCCCATCGCTCCTCCAGAGATGTCAGTCTATTTTGAACATTCACCATGTTTTCCTGACTCTGGCGACTTATTTCCTCAATGACCGTAGCCATCCTTTCCACGGAGGTTGTCATCCTTTCCATGGTGGTGCGTTCACGCGCCATTGCCTCCACAAAGGCTCTGCTCATGTTAGACATGGACGCCTCCATCCTCTCCACACTCGCAGTAACCCTGGAGACAAAACCTGCCAGAGACTCCTGCACCTGTTCCTGGAGTTGCAGCACTGCTCTCCTTCTGGATGGACCCGGAGGCACAGGTCCACATGCAGCTGAGCTGAGCTGGGAGCGCCCTGTGGCCTCCGACGAGGACTCTCCACTGCTTTCCCTGTCTCCACCATCTGCTGATGCTCACCTGTGAGCTGTGATACACCAGGTGCCAACACTACTCTATCTCCCGAAGGTCCCACTGAGGTGTGAGTATCTGCGCTGGTGCTGGGTGCGCTCAATTCTGCTGACGCTGTGCCCTCAGAGGTTGCAGGTTCCTCTGAGGAATCTTCTGGCTCCGGCTCTCCCTCCTGGAAAGTGGGGAGGGGGGCATCGATGGTCCTGTGGGGGAGTAAAGGCATTAGTTACACATGTAATATTAATGTAGCATGCACATCGAATTGTGCAGATGATCATAAGTCAATCTGTATGAACATCAGATGCCATATCAGTCACTCATGCAATCTAAATGAGAGAGATGCAAATCTATTTTGAAACCAGCTTGCTCTGCTGCGCCCGTCTGACCATCCCCCACTTCCACATCCTCATCACCTCTGATTATTTCGAGGGCCGCCTCCTCAGCGTTGGTCAAATGGGCAATTGAAGGTGACCCTCCTCCTGTCATAGCCCTCTCCCTCTTA
This sequence comes from Squalus acanthias, assembly GCA_030390025.1. NCBI lineage: Eukaryota > Metazoa > Chordata > Chondrichthyes > Squaliformes > Squalidae > Squalus > Squalus acanthias. Next base: position 171,354,100 of record CM059428.1, on the reverse strand, counting down.
TTGTGGGCTTTCTTTTCCTGCAATGAGGGAGACAAGTGGAGTTTGAGTGAGAATGATGGAGTGAGTGTAGAGAAGCCATAGCATAGATGCTTAGAAGGAGACAAAGATGGAGTGAGGTGCCAATACCAAGGGCCCTCCCTGTGCGTTGTTAGTTGTTGGCATTGCATAACAGTGATAGCGAGTGTGAGGGCTGCATAGTCGAATAGTGAAGTGATTGTGTACATAGAGACAGAGGGATGGTTAAGGGTGCAAGGGATGTAAGGGTAAAGTGGGATGTGGAGGAGTAGGTTGACAATATAGAGTGCTGGTGATGAGAGGAGATGGGGAGCAGATTGAGGGTCATGGTGATGTTATACTCTTTTCCCTGAGCGGACCAGGTCATTGAACATTTTTCGGCACCGTTCCCAGGTTCGACTGCACATTGATCTGGAGCTGACCTCCTGTGCAATTTGCAGCCAGACTGCTTTGGTCTGCTGTGGTGGCTTCTTCCTCCCAGAGGATGGGAAGAGTACCTCCTTTTGACCTCTGACTCCCTCCACAAGAGCATGGAGGGAGTCATCATCAAATTGAGGAGAGGCCTTGGCCCTTGAGGTAGTCATGGCAGCTGTTGTAACAAGGAAATCCAGCAGCAAATAATGAGAGAATGAACCAAGGCTGCACGGGCCCATTAAAAGCAGCTGGCCCACAGACGTCAGCAGAGGTCAGTTACAGACCCAAAAACACTAATTGGCCAGGGGAGCGCACACGCAGGGACTCAATTGACCAATTCGGGCAAAATCGCATTTTTTAACCGGATGAAAGCGGTGGCGGGACCGGGACCCGCCGACCACCTGACCCACACCCTACCCACCACCAATGGGAAAATCGCAGCCATTGACGTAAGAAAACTACTAGGCACTTGGTCTAAGTGTTAAACAAAGCTTTAATCAACTGTTTTTCAACATGGAGATCTAATTGTGTCCATTACTAGTTCCTGTTAAAGAATGTCCTCAACGAGCTGGGCCCATGCCCGAGTATTTATACTCTCCCTGGACAGCACCACCAGCAGGCCGCCCAGTATTATTTCATAAGTCATTTCCACATGAATGACAAGATTCATGTCAGCCATAGAGTCATAGGGCTGGATTTTGCCATTGGAGGCGGGCTGGGGGCGTGTCAGGTGGTCGGCGGTTCCCGACCCCGCCTCCGATGCGAGTGGGGACAATTGGCCGATTTTCCCCTAATTGGGCACTTGATTTCCAGCGTGTGGGAACCCCTGGCCCAATGAGTCTTTTGGTGCAGAAACTCGCCTCTGGTCACGTCATCAATGCTGCTGGATTTAAGGCCTGCAAGCAGCCTTGGTTCTATTTCTGCCTTCGAACTTTTGGTTCATACTTCTGAGGGATTCGTGCTCCAACCATGTCAAACAGCAGACCAAAGTGTGCACCCCATTTCGATGGTGCTTCCCTCCAAGCTCTTGTGGAGGGAGCAAGAGCGAATAAGGAAGTGCACTTTCCTTCTTCTGGGAGGAAAAAGCCTCCACAACAGACCAAAGCTGTGTGGCTGCAAGTGGCACAGGAGGTGAATGCGATATCAATGTCCAGGAGACCCTGGCTGCTGAGTACTGCAGGGCTTCACGTGATCTGTCAAGGCATCTGAATCGCATTCATTCAGCAAGCCGATGGTTTGCTTGATTATGGATCTGGTGGAAATGTGGCTGGAGTTGTAGCGCTCCTCAGCTTCGTTGGATGGCCTCCTCAACGGTGTCATTAGCCACGTCTTCAGGGGATAGCCCTTGTCTCCAAGTAGCCATCTGCAAAGTTGGTCTGGCGGACTGAAGAGTGGAGGCACACTAGACTGCCGCAGGATGAAGAAGTCATGGCAACTGCCAGGGTACTTGGCGTAAACACGCAAAATTTCCTTCTTGTGGTCACACACCAGCTGCACGTTGAGGGAGTGGAAGCCCTTGCGGTTGACAAAAATACCTGGATTGTGATGGGGTGCCTTAAGGGCCACATGTGTGCAGTCAATGACGCCATGCACCCTTTGAAAGCCTGCCAGATTAGCGAATCCAACCGCATGCGCGCTTACACTTGCTTGATCCTTGGAGAAGTTGATGTAATTGTGTGCGATGGCAAAGAGGGCATCGGTTACCTGCGTGCTACAAGTGTGTGCGGCCGCCTGGGAGACGCCGCTGATGTCTGCTGCTGATCCCTGGAATGAGCCTGAAGCAAAAAAGTTGAGTGCGGTGGTGACTTTGATGGCCACTGGTAAGGGGTGTCCACCTGCTCCTCTGGGCTCCAGGTCTTGCTGCAGCATTGCGCAGATGTCACCCACTACCTCTCGCGAAAGTCTGAGCCTCCTTTGGCACTGCTGCTCAGTCATGTTGAGGTAGTTCATCCTCTGTCTGTAGACCCTGTTTTGGGGGTATCTCCTGCGGCGACGTGCTTCCATGCGCTGGCGCCTTCTGGCCTGTGCAGCTTCAGGTGGGTGAGCAGCAGGTTGGCGCTCCTGTTGTTGCTGCTGCTGTTGGTGCTGCTGATGTAGCAGGTTCTGCTGCTGCCGCGGCTGGTCTTCATCTGAATCTGAGGTCCAGGAGGAAAGGAAATAACTGGTCCCCCTGCTGCAGGTATATACCTCAGTTGAGGAAGCGCTCAGTCAAGGTGGGGAGAGGGGTTTCCCAGCAGCTCACACTGGAGATGGATCTCAGCTTCAAAACTTCCACAACAATGAGTATGCCTGCTAAAAGTTCTCCAAGACCTGAGAAAACAAAGTCTGCCACCTGCAAATGATCATTGTTCAAAAATCCTTTTTAATGGTGGCGCTGCAGCTGTTAGTAAGCAATCCACTTGTGAGGTCGCCAGGATTAACTGGCATGTTCCAGAGGAGACGTGTAGGATGGGGGAAATGAGTTTAACTTAGAAAGGCCTCTCAAAATGGGATAATAGAGGCATTTAAGTGGTTGTTAAGGGCCTTAAGGGCCTATTCCGCCTCTTGGAGGCGGGATGGAAACAGGGTCTGAAAGTCCGATTTTGGGAAAATTGCTCGGAGGCGGACTGGAGGCGGGATCAGATCCGCCCACCAGTTTCTGCTAATTTAACACCTCACACGCCATCAAACCCGCCTCCTCGGCCCTGGCAAAATCCAGCCCATGGAGTCATACGGCACAGAAGGAGGCCATTCGGCCCATCGAGTCCGTGCCGGCTCTCTGCAGAGCAATCCAGTCAGTCCCATTCCCCCGCTCTATCCCCGTAGCCCTGCAAGTTTATTTCCCTCAAGTGCCTATCCAGTCTCCCCTTGAAAACATTGAGTGTCTCCGCTTCCACCACTTCCGTCGGCAGCGAGTTCCAGGTCATCACCACTCGCTGTTTAAAAAAGTTTTTCCTCACATCCCCCCTGTATCTCTTGCCCAAAACCTTAAATCTGTGTCCCCTAGTCCTTGTACCATCAACTAGTGGGAACAGCCTTTCCCCGTCTAGCCTATCCAAACCCGTCATAATCTTGTACACCTCTATCAAATCACCCCGCAACCTCCTTTGCTCTAATGAAAACAAATCCAGCTTCTCCAACCTGTCCTTGTAGCTAAGATCCCCCATCCCCGGAACCATTCTGGTAAATCTCCTCTGCATCCTCTCAAGAGCCTTCACATCCTTCCTAAAGTGTGGAGACCAGAACTGGATGCAATATTCCAGTTGTAGCCTAACCAGCGCTTTATAAAGGTTCAGCATAACCTCTCTACTTTTGTACTCAGTACCTCAATACCTGCATTTATATAACATTTAGACCTAATTGTTATATAAATACAAGTCTCTTTCTTCTTTCTTTTAATGCATGACTGTGGTTAATGCCACTGTGTGTCTCTCCAGAGACTTGTTTGGTTTTGCCTTCTGTCTGTGTATGTGGTGAATTAATCTGATTCTCACCTCGGGTGTAACACGCTGCGCCAATGGCTAGTGACTGGAGTGCTTCCAAGTGTGCGTGTTCTTTCATTTAATTACTAGCTCCCTGCTTTGCCTCACATAAATCCACCTCTTGTTTGCACTGAGAAATGGAAAGTGCTAAAATACGGCAGCCCGACCAGTATCTAGTAAGACAAGTTAAAGCTTCAGGTGCGATAGAAATCCCCATGACCCCATTAGCCGCCTGTTGATACCAGTGGGCATCCCTGCTTCTTTACCTGTTCTGGAACGCACTGCGTGAAAGGGTGATGGAAGCAACAACGACAACTTGCATTTATATAGCCCCTTTAAAGTAGTAAAACGCCCCAAGGCGCTTCACAGGAGCGTCCTCAAAACAAAATTTGACACCGAGTCACATAAGAAGATATTTAGAACAGGCGACCAAAAGCTTGGCCAAAGAGGGAGGTTTTAAGGAGCGTCTTAAAAGAGAGGAGAGAGAGGTAGTGAGGCGAAGTGGTTTAGGGAGGGAATTCCAGAGCTTAGGGCCTCGGCAGCTGAAGGCACGGCCGCCAATGGTGGAGCGATGAAAATCGGGGATGCTCAAGAGGCCAGAATTCGAGGAGCATCGTAGGGCTGGAGGAGGTTACAGAGATAGGGAGGGGCGAGGCCATGGAAGGGATTTGAAAACGAGGATGAGAATTTTAAAATCGAGGCAGATTCAATAGCAGTGTTTTTCCTTTGTTTGCGTATTTCATTCTGCCTGTTTGGGGGAACTGTACTGTTGGTGAGCATGTGCCTGCATGTAGCGGAACTGGTACAGCGGAGTACCTGAGTGTCAGAGAGCCTCTGTCTGTGCCTGTTTGGCTCTCTGGGGTGTACATGTCTGTGTCTGGGTGACGTTTTTATACTAAAAGCCAATTAAACCCCGTGGTGCTGATTCTAACCACCGTCGCATTCTCCCCGATGTCCTGGTCGATAGTTATCCCTGACTAAAAAAACAAACCAGATTATCTGGTCATTATAATTGTGGGAGCTTGCTGTGCGCAAATCGGCTGCCGCGTTTCCCCCATTACAGCAGCGACTACGCTTTAACAAAGTACTTCAAAGCCTGTAAAGCGCTTTGGGGCGTCCCAAGTTCGTGAAAGGTGCTTTATAAATGTTTATTTTATTCACTTATGGGATGTGGGCGTCACTGGCAAGGCCAGCATTTATTGACCATCCCTAGTTGCCCCTTGAGAAGGTGGTGGTGAGCCACCGCCTTGAACCGCTGCAGTCCGTGTGGTGAAGGTGCTCCCACAGTGCTATTAGGGAGGGAGTTCCAGGACTTTGACCCAGCGACGATGAAGGATCGCTGATATGCTTCCAACTCAGGATGGTGTGTGACTTGGTGGGGAACTTGGAGGTGGTGGTGTTCCCATGCGCCTGCTGCCTTTGTCCTTCTAGATGGTAGAGGTCGCGGGTTTGGGAGGTGCTGCCGAAGAAGCAAGTCTTTCTTTCTTTTCTTAAGTTGTGTTGTTTTTTTTAGCACGATGTCGGGCGCTGCCTGCTCTCTCAGCCATTGATTGACTTTATAGACAACCGTGCTGCTTGGAATTCTAATTCCTGTTCCGATTAAATCCCTCAGGGCCTCCGGGGAACGTGGGAGCCTCTCCCTTGCCCTCCCACACACACACACAATAACTGACCAATTACCGTATGAAGTGAGGCAGTGTTATAATGTTACGATCTGTTGTTAGTGAACGGTGAGGATGAGGGGGGTGGGAACAGGCCTCGATCAGGAGCTCGAAGCCTTTGCCGTGGCAACCACGAGTGTCTGAGGGAGCTGCAACTACGAGTGCTGCTGCGGTTTTCTCCATCCCCGAGTCAGACCAGGGCTGCGCAGTAATAACGAGGTGGTTTTTAATTTTTTGTTGTGGTAAATGATGAGCGGGAAATTCGGACAAACACTCGCAAATAAAAAGCCGCCGTGATGACAGCATTAAATTAATATGCCAGGCAGTGGAGGGATGACCTCGCGCCCTGGGATGTGAGAAGGATGATAGACTTTATTCCTAGAAAATTGACAAGAGCGCTCCTCCCCATTCAGCAAGCAGCTCGAGCAGCGATTTCAAAAAAAGAAAACAGGTTGAGGAGAATTTTGTTTTTAACGCAGCGAGTTGTTGCGATCTGGAATGCGCTGCCTGAAAGGGCGGTGGAAGCAGATTCAATCATAACATTCAAAAGGGAATCGGATAAATACTTGAAGGGGAAACATTTGCAGGGCTTTGGGGAAAACAGCAGGGGAGTGGGATTAATTGGACAGCTCTTTCAAAGAGCCGGCACAGGCACGATGGGCCGAATGGCCTCCTTCTGTGCTGCATGATGCTCTGATTCGATGCAAACCATTGCAAGATATCGCCAGATAACAACTGATGCTACGTTAGGTCTTTCTACGGAAGCGGTGGGCCATTTATTTATACCCTACATTGTGTACAAAGCGTGAGGAACATACGCACAGGAGTAGGCCATTCAGCCCCTCTGCCTGCTCTGCTATTTAATTAGATTGCGGCTGATTTGTACCGTAATTCCATTTACCCGCCTTAACACCATATAGATTGATACCCTTACCCAACAAAATCTATCCATCTCAGACTTGAATGGTAAAGTGAACAGGATGCTGGGGTACAGTACCGAACGAGTTGAGTTCAAATCCCGAGATTATGCTGAATGTGTATATTGTCCGAGTCAGGTCGTACTTGGAGTATCGTGCATGAGATGGGGGTGGGGAGCAATGTTCTCTCTTATTATTATTTTAGGTGCGCATGCGTGGTATCTATTCCAGCGTTACAGCTGGTGAGCGTCCTGTGCGGGATCTCCCGGTCGCTGTGCGGCCGGAACGCTGGTGGGGAGATGGTCGACCAAAACTTACAGCAGTACAGAGGCGAGCACTGAAAGAAAGAACTTGCATTTACATAGCAGCCTTTCACAACCACAAGACATCCCAAAGCACTTTACAGCCAATGAAGTACATTTGAAGTGCAGTCATGGTTCTAATGTCGGAAACACAGCAGCCAATTTGCGCACAGCATGCTCCCACAATCAGCAATGTGATGAATGACCAGGTAATCTGTTTTTGTTATGTTGGTTGAGGGATACTCCTGTTTACTACGTAAAGGGGCTATATAAATACAAGTTCTTGTTGTTGGATAAATATTGGCCCAGGACACCGGGGAGAACTCTACTGCTCTTCTTCGAAATAGTGCCGCGGGATCTTTTAATGTACCAGAGTTCTGGTGAACATGTGTGGATGAACCCATGGTCAAATTACGCAACACTCGAGATGCACATAGGGCATGTGAGACCATTTGGTACCAGGGATGAGAGACTTATTCATGTGGAGAGACTAGAGAAGCTGGGGTTGTTCTCCTTAGAGCAGAGAAGGCTAAGGGGAGATTTAATAGAGGTGTTCAAAATTATGTAGGGTTTTGATAGAGGAGATAGGGAGAAACTGCTTCTAGTGGCAGTAGGGTCGGTGAACAGCGGACACAGATTACAGGTAATCGGCAAAAAAAACAGGGGAGATGAGGAGAAATTTTTTATGCAGCGAGTGGTTGTGATCTGGAATGCGCTGCCTGAAAGGGTGGTGGAAGCAGATTCAATAATAACTTTCAAAAGGGAATTGGATAAATACTTGAAAAGGAAAAATATGCAGCGGCTATGGGGAAAGGGCGGGGGGAGTGTGGGTAATTGGATAGCTCTTTCAAAGAGCCGACACAGGCACGATGGGCCGAATCTCCTCCTTCTGTGCTGTGCAATTCTATGATGCTGTAACTCCATTAGCTCACTTAGCACAGACCAAGGATTGAGCCAGGTGCTGTGCTGTCGTTTAGGGCTAAGAGCAGATAACATTACCTCTGAGCCACCTGGGTGGATTAAGAAAATAAGAAATAGGAGCAGGAGTAGGCCATACGGCCCCTCGAGCCTGCTCCGCCATTCAATAAGATCATGGCTGATCATCAACCTCAACTCCACTTTCCCGCCCGACCTCCATATCCCTTGATTCCCCTAGAGTCCAAAAATCTATCCATCCCAGCCTTGAATATACTCAAAGACTCAGCATCTACAGCCCTTTGGGGCAGAGAATTCCAAAGATTCACAACCCTCTGAGTGAAGAAATTCCTCCTCATCTCAGTCTTAAATGGCCGACCCCTTATCCTGAAACTGTGACCCCTAGTTCTAGACATTCCAGCCAGGGGAAACAACCTCTCAGCATCTACCCTGTCAATCCCCTTCAGAATCTTGTATGTTTCACTGAGATCACCTCTCATTCATCTAAACTCCAGAGAGTATCGGCCCATTCTACACAATCTCTCATCATAGGACAGCCCTCTCATCCCAGGAATCAATCTAGTGAACCTTTGTTGCACTGCCTCCAAGGCAAGTATATCCTAACTTAGATAAGGAGACCAAAACTGTGCACGGTACTCCAGGTGTGGTCTCACCAAGGCCCTGTACAATTGTAGCAAGACTTCCTTCCTCTTATACTCCAACCCCATTGCAATAAAGGCCAACATGCCATTTGCCTTCTTTATTGCTTGCTGTACCTGTATGCTAGCTTTCTGTGTTTCTTGCACGAGGACACCCAAATCTCTCTGAACACCAACATTTGAAAGTTTCTCACCATTTAAAAAATATTCTGTTTTTCTATTCTTCCTACCAAAGTGAATAACCTCACATTTCCCTACATTATACTCCATCTGCCACCTTACTGCCCACTCACTTAGTCTATCTATATCCCTTTGCAGACTCTTTGTGTTCTCCTCACAGCTTACTGTTCCACCTAGCTTTGTATCATCAGCAAACTTGGATACATTACACTCAGCCCCTTCATCTAGGTCATTAATATAGATTGTAAATAGCTGAGGCCCCAACACTGATCCTCGTGGCACCCCACCAGTTACAGCCTGCCAACCTGAAAAAGATCTGTTTATCCCTACTCTCTATTTTCTGTCCGTTAACCAATCCTCTATCCATGCTACTATATTACCCCCAACCCCATGAGCCCTAATCTTGTGTAATAACCTTTTATGTGGCACCTTATCGAATGCCTTTGGGAAATCCAAATATATTACATCCACTGGTTCCCCTTTATCTACCCTGCTAGTTACATCCTCAAAAAACTCTAATAAATTCACCATTACTTGGCTGGTGTAGTGGTTAGGTTACTGGGCCAGTAATCCTAGTAGGCCTGGACTACTGATCCTGAGAACCAGGAGTTCATAATCCCACAGCAGTTTGTAAATTTGAGGCTCTCTCAGATGGATGTAAATAGATCCTGCAGCACTATTTCACAGAAGAACAGGTGAGTTCTCCCCGGTGTGCTGGCAAATCCCTCAACCGACATAACTAAGAAACATCGTTAACGGTTCAGGTCGATGACCCTTCGTCAGAACCGGAGAAGTAACAGATTTCTGCCCCCGCACTTGCTTAAAAATCTGTTCGATCTCCAGCTGTTTCCAGTTCTGACGAAGGGTCATCGACCTGAAACGTTGACCCTGTTTCTCTCTCCACAGATGCTGCCTGACCTGCTGAGTGTTTCCAGCATTTTCTGTCGTCGTTTCAGATTTCCAGCACCCGCAGCATTTTGCTATTGTGTAACTAAAAAACATTATCTGGTCATTATCTCATTGCTGTCTTTGGGATCTTGCTGTGCCCAAATTGGCTTCCACGTTTCCTACATTACAGCAGTGACTGGACTCCAAAAGTATCATTGGCTGTTACGCACTTTGGGAGGTCGTGAAAGGCACTATATAAATGCAAGCCTTTCTTTGATTCTCTCGCTGTCATTCACTCTGTTGAGCTGCCTCAGTAGGGTTTGTTTGTGAAGTGTTATATGGACTAATGAGGACCTCTTGGAAGAAAGGGTAGGAGAGCAGTAAGCCTTTACTCCACTGGCTTTTCCCAGCAAAGTATGCGGGGGGGGGGGGGGGGGGAGGTGGTCTGTAAATAATGTACGCAGAGAGCAGTTCGTTTCAGAATAATTTACTTACAAGTCACTTGAAGAGAATCCGCAATTCATACTGTCGTCCTCACCACACAGAGCAATTCCAAAACAAAAAAATAAAGATATAAAAACGCTGGGTCTAAATCCTGGAACTCCCTACCTAACAGCACTGTGGGAGTACCTTCACCACACGGACTGCAGCGGTTCAAGAAGGAGGCTCACCACCACCTTCTCAAGGGCAACTAGGTGTGGGCAATAAATGCCGGCCTTGCCAGCGATGCCCACATCCCGAGAAAGAATTTTTAAAAACATCTCTTTGAAGCAGCATCCAGAATTATCACAAACTCACCTCTTCCATGCAGCTGTCCTTGACTCCCTTTAGCTGTCGGGTTTCCCGAGGCCCGGGAAACCCGGCCGGACAGCATTAAAGCTGGAAGAAAGATAAAATCTGAGGCGCGCAGCCTCATTAAAATATTTAAATGAGCGACCCGCCTCCTGGGTGCGGGTTGGTTGCCCGCCTCCATTAAAAACGGAAGTGGGCGGGTTCAACGCAGGTTGGGTTCTGTTTGAGATTTTTTTACATTTTAACATCCCACCCGACCCAAACCCACTTATTTTTGGGGGTTAAAATTACCCCCATAGAATCACAGAATGATACAGCACAGGAGGAGGCCATTCGGCCCATTGTGCCTGTGCCGGCTGTCTGAAAGAGCTGTCCAATTAGTCCTGCTCTTTCCCCTTAGATCAGCAAATTTTTCCATTTCAAGTATTTGTCCAATTCATTTTGAAAGTTATTATTGAATCTGCTTCCACCAGCCCTTTCAGGCAGCGCATTCCAGATCACAACAACTCGCTGCGTAAATTTTCTTTTCCTCGTGTCGCCTCTGGTTCTTTTACCAATTACCTGAAGTCTGTACCCTCTGGTTACCGACCTTTCTGCCACTAGAAACAGTTTCTCCTTATTTGCTCTGTCAAAACCCCTTATAATTTTGAACACCTCTATCAAATCTCCCCTTAACCTTCTCTGCTCTGAGGAGAGCAACCCTAGTCTCTCCACGTAACTGAATTCCCTCATCCCTGGTACCATTCTAGTAAATCTCCTCTGCACCCTCTCCAAGGTCTTGCCATCCTTCCTAAAGTGCGGTGCCCAGAATTGGCCACAATACTCCAGCTGGGGCCTAACCAGTGACACAGTGGCCCGACTACGACACAGATGGTGTCTGAGCAGAGAGGCGCAGAAGGAGAAATCGCTGGATGGATGTGTCTTGCCCTGAACTTCCTGGATGAGTTCCCTCTTTGAAAGGGTTCAGACTAATGAGCGAGCACAAATTGATACGAGGGGCTGAGCCAGTAGTTTTAAACACACACTGCCGTTGGCTCATGGATTTACGCCAATCTAAACCAATCATTTCTACAGCTGTCTGACTGTCAATCGATGTGACTTCCATCAACGTCGCTATCAAACGTTCCAGCATTTTAATATGTGCAGCTGTACAATTAACGTTAGACCACCCCTTTTGTTCTTTTATTCCTCCCCCCAGCCTCCCCCTTGCTTTTTTATCTGTTTCATTTCCTGCTCTTTTCTCAGTTCTGACGAAGGGTTTCGATCTGACACGTTAACTCTGTTTCTCTCTCCACGGATGTTGCCTGGCCTGCTGAGTTTTTCCAGCGTTTTCTGTTGTTGTTTCAATTTTCCAGCATCCGCAGTATTTTGCTATCGTACAATTAACGTTGTTGCTTTTCCTGTTTGTTCAGTGCTGGCACAACAGGAGGCAACTGTACCGAGGTCAGATGTGTCGGGGTCATTGACCTGTTGGTTTTTGAGGAAGCAGAAGGCCCAGGGAATTAATATTTTTTTGCTGAGTTGCCAAAGAGCCAAACAAGCGTTCGAACAAGTCCAGTACAGCAGATAATAGTGATACAAAGAAAGAAAGAACTTGCATTTATATAGCACCTTTCACAACCTCAGGACATCCCAAAGTGCTTTGCAATCAATGAAGCACTTGTTGAAGTGGTGTCACAGTTGTAGTGCAGGAAAAGCAGCAGCCAATTTGCGCACAGCAACATCCCACAAACAGCAATGTGATAAGAACATAAGAAATAGGAGCAGGAGTCGGCCATTTAGCCCTTCGAGTCGGCTCCACCATTCAATAAGATCATGGCTGATCTTCTACCTCATCTCCACTTTCCTGCACTATCTCCATATCCCTCGATTCCCTTAATATCCAAAAATCTATCATAGAAACATAGAAACATAGAAGATAGGAGCAGGAGTAGGCCAATCAGCTCCTCGAGCCTGCTCCGCCATTCAATGAGATCATGGCTGATCATCCAAATTCAGTACCCTGTCCCTGCTTTCTCCCCATATCCCTTGATCCCTTTAGCTTTAAGAAACATATCTAACTCCTTCTTGAATATATTTAATAAATTGGCCTCTACTGCCTTCTGTGGTAGAGAATTCCACAGGTTCACCACTCTCTGGGTGAAGAAATTCCTCCTCATCTCAGTCCTAAATGGCTTACCACTTATCCTTAGACTGTGACCTCTGGTTCTGGACTCCCGGCCATCGGGAACATCCTTCCTGCATCTAGTCTGTCTGGTCCTGTTAGAATTTTATAAGTTTCAATGAGATCCCCTCTCATTCTTCTAAACTCCGGCGAGTATAAGCCCAATCGAACCAATCTCTCCTCAGACGTCATTCCTGCCATCCCAGGTATTAGCCTGGTGAATCTTCGCTGCACTCCCTCCATGGCAAGAACATCCTTCCTCAGATAAGGCGACCAAAACTGCACACAATACTCAAGGTGTGGTCTCACCAAGGCCCTGTGCAACTGCAGCAAGACATCCTTGTTCCTGTACTCGAACCCTTTCGCTACGAAGGCCAACATACCATTTGCCTTCTTAACTGCCTGCTGCACCTGCATGCTTACCTTCAGCGACTGGTGCACAAGGACACCCAGGTCTCGTTGCACTTCCCCTTCTCCCAATCTATTGCCATTCAGATAATAATCTGCCTTCCTGTTTTTGACACCAAAGTGGATAACCTCGCATTTATCCACATTGTATTGTATCTGCCATGCTTCTGCCCAATCACCCAACCTGTCCAAATCATACTGGAGTTTCTCGGCATCCTCCACACGGCATACACTCCCACCCAGCTTTGTGTCATCTGCAAACTTGGAGATATTACATCCAATTCCCTCGCCTAGATCATTAATATATATTGTGAATAGCTGGGGTCCTAGCACCGATCCCTGCGGTACCCCACTAGTCACTGCCTGCCACTCGGAAAAAGACCCATTTATTCCAACTCTTTGCTTTCTGTCTGCCAACCAGTTCTCTATCCAAGTCAATACCTTGCCCCCAATCCCATGTGCCTTAACTTTACACGCTAATCTCTTATGCGGGACCTTATCAAAAGCCTTCTGAAAGTCCAAATACACCACATCCACTGGTTCTCCCTTATCTATTTTACCAGTTACATCCTCAAAAAATTCCAGTAGATTAGTCAAGCACGATTTACCTTTTGTAAATCCATGTTGACTTTGTCTGATCCTGTCACTGTTTTCCAAGTGCTCTGCTATTACATCTTTTATAATGGACTCTAGCATTTTCCCCACTACCGATGTCAGGCTTACCGGTCTATAATTCTCCATTTTCTCTCTACCACCTTTTTTGAATAGTGGGGTAACATTAGCTACCCTCCAATCCATGGGTACTGTTCCAGAGTCTATAGAATTTTGGAAGATGACCAGCAATGCATCTACTATTTCTAGGGCCGCTTCCTTAAGTACCCTACGATGTAGATTATCAGGCCCTGGGGATTTATTGGCCTTCAATCCCATCAATTTCCCTAACACTATTTCCCTACAAATACTGATTTCTTTCAGTTCCTCCCTCTCATTAGACCCTATGTTCCCCGACATCTCTGGGAGGTTATTTGTGTCCTCCTTTGTGAAGACAGAACCAAAGTATGTATTTAATTGATCTGCCATTTCTTTGTTCCCCATTATAAATTCCCCTGATTCTGACTGCAAGGGACCTACGCTTGACTTCACCAATCTTTTTCTCTTCACATATCTATAAAAGCTTTTACAGTCAGTTTTTATGTTCCCTGAAAGCTTACTCTCATACTCTATTTTCCCCCTCTTAATTTATCCCGTTGTCCTTCATTGCTGAATCCTATACTGCTCCCAATCCTCAGGTTTTCTGCTTTTTCTCTCCTTGGATCTTATGATATCCCTAACTTCCTTTGTTAGCCACGGTTGAGTCACCTTTTTTGTTTTATTTTTATGCCAAACTGCGATGAACAAATTCTGTAGTTCATTCATGCGATCTTTGAATGTTTGCCATTGCCTATCCACCGTCAACCCTTTGAGTGACATTCCCCAATCAATCCTACCCAACTCGCGCCTCATATCGATCTCTGTCTTGAATATACTCAACGACTGAGCCTCCACAGCCCTCTGGGGTAGAGAATTCCAAAGATTCACCACCCTCTGAGTGAAGAAATTTCTCCTCATCTCAGTCCTCAATGGCCGACCCCTTATTCTGAGACTGTGACCCCTGGTTCTAGACTCCCCAGCCAGGGGAAACATCCTCCCTGCATCTACCTTGTCAAGCCCTGTAAGAATTTTGTATGTTTCAATGAGATCACCTCTCATTCTTCTAAACTTCAGAGAATATAGGCCCAGTCTACTCAATCTTTCCTCATAGGACAATCCCCCCATCCCAGGAATCAGTCTGGTGAACCTTCGTTGCACTCCCTCTATGGCAAGTATATCCTTTTTTAGGTAAGGAGACCAAAACTGTACACAATACTCCAGGTGTGGTCTCACCAGGGCTCTATATAATTGCAGTAAGACATCTTTACTCTTATACTCAAATCCTCTTGTAATAAAGGCCAACATACCATTTGCTTTCCTAATTGCTTGCTGTACCTGCATGTTAACTTCTAGTGATTCGTGTACAAGGACACCCAGGTCCCTCTGAACACCAACATTTCCCAATCTCTCACCATTTAAAAAATACTCTGCTTTTCTATTTCTCCTACCAAAGTGGATAACTTCACATTTCTCCACATTATATTCCATTTGCCATGTTCTTGCCCACTCACTTAGCTTGTCTATATCTCCTTGAAGCCTCTTTGCATCCTCCTCACAACTTACATTCCCACCCAGCTTTGTATCAGCAGCAAACTTGGATATATTACATTTGGTCCCCTCATCCAAATCATTGATGTAGATTGTGAATAGCTGAGGCCCAAGCTCTGATCCTTGCGGTACCCCACTAGTTATAGCCTGCCAACCCGAAAATGACCCGTTTATTCCTACTCTGTGTTTTCTGTCCGTTAACCAATCCTCAATCTTTTCCTTTTTACATACCTATAGACGCTTTTACAATCTGTTTTTATGTCTCTTGCTAGTTTACTCCCATTCTATTTTCCCTTTCTTTATCAATTTCTTGGTCCTCCTTTGCTGAATTCTAAAATCCTCCCAATCCTCAGGCATAGTACTCTTTTTGCAACATTATAAGCATCTTCCTTTGATCTAATACTATCTTTAACTTCTCTTGTTAGCCACGGTTGGACCACTTTTCCTGTGGGGTTTTTGTGCCTTAAAGGAATGTATATTTGTTGTAAGTTATGTATTAATTCTTTAAATGCTAGCCATTGCTTGTCTACTGTCATACCTTTTAATGTAGTTTCCCAATCTACCTTAGCCAACTCGCTCCTCATACCTACGTAGTTTGCTTTGTTTAGATTTAAGACCCTAGTTTCGGATTTAACTAAATCACTTGCAGACTTAATATAAAATTCTGTCATATTATGGTCACTCTTCCCTGAGGGCCCCTTTACTACAAGGTTATTAATCAACCCTTTCTCATTGCACAAGAATGACCAGATAATTTGTTTTTTAGTGATGTTGATTGAGGGATAAATATTGGCCCGGACTCCTGGGAGAACTCCGCTGATCTTTTATGTCCATCTGAGAGGGCAAGCGGGGCCTCAATTTATCGTCTCACCCGAAAGACAGTGCCTCCGACAGTGCAGTGCTCTCTCAGTACTGCACTGGGACTGTCAGTCTGGATGATGCTCTGGAGTGCGATTACAAGTCACGACCTTCTCACTCAGAGCCAAGAGTTTACCCCACTGAGCCACAGCTGGCATTGTCCACAACAGGGTAGGGTAGCGTGGCGGTCAAGGTATTGGGCTAGCACCGCAAACAAATTCCGCCACGTCAGTGTCAGCTGTGGCTCAGTGGGTAGCACTCTCGCCTCTGAGCCAGAAGGTTGTGGGTTCACGTCCCACTCCAGGGACTTGAGCACATACTCCAGGCTGACACTCCAGTGCGGTGCTGAGGGAGTGCTGCACTGTCGGAGGTGCCGTCTTTCAGATGAAACGTTAAACCGAGGCCCCGTCAGCTCTCTCAGGTGGATGTAAAAGATCCCATGGCACTATTTCGAAGAAGAGCAGGGGGAGTTATCCCCGGTGTCCTGGCCAATATTTATCCCCAATCAACATAACAAAAACAGATTATCTGGTCATTATCACATTGCTGTTTGTGGGAGCTTGCTGTGCGCAAATTGGCTGCCACGTTTCCTACATTACAACAGTGACTACACTCCAAAAGTACTTCATTGGCTGTAAAGCACTTTGAGACGTCCGGTGGTCGTGAAAGGCGCTATATAAATGCAAGTCTTTCTTTCTTTCTTTCAAGTTGTGAACCTGAATTCTGTAAATCTGCTAACACCTGGGCTGGCACCAAGAGAAATGAGCAATCAAAGTTGCTGAATTGCTGTCAAAACTCAGCCAGTGCGCTAAAGTCCTTCAGGAATGGGAATCTGCCTGTGCCTGTGTCTGTCTGAATGTGACTCCAGTCCCGTAATATGTGACTGAGTCTTAGTGGCCTATCAAGCCACTCGTTGTATCAGAAGAGAAGTTTTGGACCAACCTATTGGCCAACTGTCTTATCGGCTCAGGACAAGACTCCAACAATCCCAGCCCAATCAACCCTGCACATCCTCACTAAATGACCACTGCTGTTTAGCTGTAAAACCACAAGCGGTTCACTGGTGTGCTTCAAGGGAGGGAACCTGCCAGCATATATACTTATACGATAGCAAAATACTGCAGATGCTGGAAATCCGAAATAACAACAGAAAACGCTGGAAAAACTCAGCAGGCCAGGCAGCATCCGTGGAGAGAGAAAGAGAGTTGACGTTTCAGGTCGATATATACTTACATTGATTGAGGAACGCCACCTCCGGATTAATTAAGTGAGTGGGCAAAACTGTGGCAGATTCAGTTCAATGTGAGGAAATGTTAGGTCATCAACCCAAGAAAGATCGATCAGAGTATTGGCTAAATGGTGAGAAGCTAGGAACTGTGGAGGAGCAGAGAGATTGAGGGGTCCAAGTACAGGAATCACTAAAAGCTAGTGGACAGGTACAAAAAATAATGAAAAAGGCTAATGGAATGTTGGCCTCTATCTCAAGGGGGCTGGAATACAAAGGGGTGGAAGTTATGTTGCAGCTGTACAGAGCTCTGGTCAGACCCCATCTGGAGCACTGCGTTCAGCTCTGGGCACCACACCTCAGGAACGGATATACTGGCCTTGGAGGAGGTAAAGTGCACCAGAATGATACCGGGACTAAAAGGGTTAAATTATGAGGGGAGGTTGCTTAGACTAGGCTTGTATTCCCTCGCGTATAGAAGATTAAGGGATGAGCTAATTAAGTTGTTTAAGATGATTAAAGGATTTGATAGGGTAGATAGAGGGAAACTGTTTCCTGTGGTAGGGGGGAGTCCAGAACAAGGGGGCATAACCTTAAAGTTAGAGCCAGGCCGTTCAGGGGTGATGTCCGGAAGCGTTTCTTCACACGAAGGGTAGTGGAAATCTGGAACTCTCTCCCCCCAAAAAGCTGTTGCAGCTGGGGGTCAATGGAAAAATTTCAAAATTGAAATTGATTGATTTTTGTTCGGTAAGGGTATTTAAAGTTACAGAACCAAAGTGGGTAGATGGACTTAAGATACAGATCAGCCATGATCAAATTTTGCTTTTTTAAGTATTTATCCAATTCCCTTTTGAAGTTATTATTGAATCTGCTTCCACGGCACTTTCAGGCAGCGCGTTCCAGATCACAACAACTCGCTGTAGTAAAAAAAATTCTCCTCCTCTCCCCTCTGGTTCTTTTGCCAATTATCTTAAATCTGTGTCCCCTGGTTACCGACCCTCCTGCCAGTGGAAACAGTTTCTCCCTATCTTCTCTATCAAAACCCTTCATAATTTTGAACACCTCTATTAAATCTTCTCTTGACCTTCTCTGCTCTAAGGAGAACAACCTCAGCTTCTCCAGTCTCTCCACATAAGTGAAGTCCCTCCTCCCTGGTACCATTCTGGTAAACCTCCTCTGCGTCCTCTCCAAGGGCCTTGACATTTTCAATGACACGGGGTGCCAAGCTCTGGTGCTCCCGGTATTCCAGGCAGGATGTCAAAGTACGACTGCGGCATCTCTCATGCTTCCAAGTAAGGATGGATGTCTGTCTTAATGCAGCCGACTGTGATATTCCCGTACTTACCAGACTAACATCTTCACGGTGTTGTAGAGAATGGGTTCTGACAGGCTATTAATCATTGGGTGAGCTCCTTTAGATTATACTAAGTACAAAGAAGGACTTCACAACCCTCCCCCACCAAAAGAATTAACCTGTTTAATATCATTCTGTCAGTTTTCTAATTGAAACCGTGTATTTGGTTGTTGTAACACTTGTAATGTGTAGTCATTGATGTCACTCCACAAGGTAATTAGACAGCTCCCTGTACCAACATGTCAACTGAGATTTGTAATGTCTGTGGTAGAATCTCCTTTATCCACACTCCGATCACCCATATTCCTGATTACTCCCGAGGAATTTCTCCAGACAAAGCCTTGAACAAGGAGTCACCTCACTGCACAGCAAACTGTAACCGACTTACATGGAATTATATAGAATATACAGCACAGAAACAGGCCATTCGGCCCAACTGGTCTATGCCGATGTTTAGAAACATAGAAACATTGAAAAATAGGAGCAGGAGTAGGCCATTCGGCCCTTCGAGACTGCTCCGCCATTCAATAAGATCATGGCTGATCCTCTATCTCAATACCATATTCCCGCCCTCTCCCCATACCCCTTGATGCCTTTTGTGTCTAGAAATCTATCTATTAGATGGTTGTTGCACTGGAGAATGCAACGGCCATCTGTCATCTCTGCCGCGGAGATGCAAGACTCTCTGCATACCCACCGACTGAAGCCTGCAGGAAGAAACAAAGGTAAGTAAACTTTTTCTAACACTTTGCACTTACCTCACATACTCACCTCTCCACACTTGCACCCATCACTCACCTCCACAGCACACTTTTGCACCCTTCCGACCCCCGCAGACCCACTACTCACCTCGGTGACCCTGGCGGAGTTCGCAGCCTTCGGGAAGCCCGCATTTTTGTGGGTAAAATGGGGATAATCCTCTTATCTGCCTGTTAACAGGCAGTTAAGTGGCTGTAATCCGCTTCCCACCTCCAAGGAGACGGGACCCGGCGTGGGTTGGCTACCGGCCTCCTGGCAAGATGGCACGGAGGCAGGTTGGGGGTGGGTTCGACACCCGCCCCCAAATTCTGCCACTTTCCCAGCAGTCCCACCTCCAAACCCACCTCCCCAGGGCTGGCAAAATCGCGCCCTAAGACTCTATGGGGGAAAAATTGAGTCGCGCCCCCTTTGGGGTGCTAACTTCGCCAGGGCGCTACTTTTAGCGCTCTGAAAAATTTAGCGCCCCCGCGGCCAAAATTCATCGGTAGCGCCCCAAGGGGGAAGCGGGGCCTCTTGGGGCGCTGCGAGGGAACATTGCGGTGTTGGCGCTATGGCACGTCACACCGCGGTATTGCAGGCCTTCCTCCCCTTCTTAAAGGGGAGGGGCCTTGCGCAGCACGACCCGGGGCCCAGCTGGGCCACCGGGGATCGGAGTGCCGGCAAAAGAGCCCGGCACTCAAGAGAAGTGCCAGGCTCACGGAGCGCAGGTGGCCAGCAACAAAAATGGCCGCCCGGCACCTAGCTTTTAATTAGCGCCGCCCCGACCGCAGGTAGGCCCCCTGACCCCATCGGACATAGCGTCCGACGGTAAGTCAGGGGGCGCCTGCCATCCCGCCTCCTTGGGCCTGGCAAAATCGAGCCCATAGTTATAGAGTCATAGGGCTGGATTTTGCCAGCCCCGAGGAGGCAGGTTTGAAGGTGGGCCAGGTGGGAAAGTTGCAAAAAATGGGGGCGGGCTCCGATCCCACCTTCAACCCGCCTCTGCACAACTTTCCCAAATGCGGGCTTGCAGACTCCGTTTCGGTCCTGCCTCCAAGCAGCGGGATAGGCCCTTAAGGGACTTAACTACTGCTTAAGTGCCTCTATAATCCCATTTTGAGAGGCCTTTCAGAGTTTACCACATTTCCCGCGTGCTGCACGCCTCCCCTGGAACACGCCAGCTAATCCTGTCGGGTTCACAAGTGGCTGGCTTACTAACAGCTGCAGCTCCACCATAAAAACGGAGTTTTCCGCAATGATCATTTGCAGGTGGCAGAACTTTCTTTTCTCAGGTCTTGGAGAACTTTAAGCAGGCCTACTCATGGTGGAAGTTTTGAAGCTGAGATCCATCTCCACTGTGACCTCCTGGGAAACCCCTCTCCCCACCTTGACTGAGCGCTTCCTCAACTGAGGTATATACCTGCAGCATGGGAACCATTTATTTCCTTTCCTCCTGGACCTCAGATTCGGACGAAGACCAGCCGCGGCAGCAGCAGAACCCTGAACATCAGCAGCAGCAACAGCAGCAGCAACAACAGGAGCGCCAACCTGCTGCTCACCCACCTGAAGCTGCACAGGCCAGAAGGCGCCAGCGCATGGAAGCACATCGCCGCAGGAGATACCCCCAAAACAGGGTTTACAATCAGAGGATGAACTACCTCAACATGACTGAGCAGCAGTGCCAAAGGAGGCTCAGACTTTCGCGAGAGGTAGTGGGTGACATCTGCGCAATGCTGCAGCAAGACCTGGAGCCCAGAGGATCCGGTGGACACCCCTTACCAGTGGCCATCAAAGTCACCACCGCACTCAACTTTTTTGCTTCAGGCTCATTCCAGGAATCAGCAGCAGACATCAGCGGCGTCTCCCAGGCAGCCGTACACACTTGTATCATGCAGGTTACCGATGCCCTCTTTGCCATCGCACACAATTACATCAACTTCTCCAAGGATCAAGCAAGTGTAACCGCGCATGCGGTTGGGTTTGCCAATCTGGCAGGCTTTCCAAGGGTGCAGGGCATCATTGACTGCACACATGTGGCCCTTAAGGCACCCCATCACAATCCAGGTATTTTTGTTAACCGCAAGGGCTTCCACTCCCTCAACGTGCAGCTGGTGTGTGACCACAAGAAGGAAATTTTGCATGTTTGCGCCAAGTACCCTGGCAGTTGCCATGACTCCTTCATCCTGCGGCAGTCTAGTGTGCCTCCGCTCTTCAGTCCACCAGACCAACTTTTCGGATGGCTACTTGGAGACAAGGGCTATCCCCTGAAGACGTGGCTAATGACGCCGTTGAGGAGCCCTTCCAACGACGCTGAGGAGCGCTACAACTCCAGCCACATTTCCACCAGATCCATAATTGAGCAAACCATCGGCTTGCTGAAGATGCGATTCAGATGCCTTGATAGATCACGTGGAGCCCTGCAGTACTCAGCAGCCAGGGTCTCCAGAATCATCGTGGTCTGCTGTGCACTTCACAACATGGCACAGCATCGTGGCTTGCAGCTGTCTGAGGTACAAGTGGCTGATCGAATAGCCTCCTCAGATGAGGAGGAGGAGGAGGAGGAGAGCGACAACGAGCAGCTTGCGGAGACGCATCAACCAGCGGCAGCAGCACGCGAGCACATTGCTGCCCGAGATGCAAGGGACGCACTCATCTTGGCCAGATTTGCTTAGCCTGCACAATCAAACACTTTTGCCTCGCACCTTCTTATCAGAGCCTCGATAATGGACAAGAACCTGCGGATTCCTATCACTCTGACCACCATACTGACAATTGCAAGTCGCCCTAAGCCCTCAATGTGGAAGTCCCATTTGCAAAATGACACAGGCCACAACTTCAACAGTTTGCCATCAAATTTGTTTATCATCACAATTCATGGATGGCTTGTCAAAAATCAATACAACAGAACACCCAAGTGACTACCCTTGTGACTACTTGTGCTTTATCTTCCTCTTACGCGTGCTCCTACGTGGTGCTTCCCCTGTGGCTTCAGCAGATGTGGAGGCCCCTTGCTCACTTTCTTGCTGCTCCTGCCTCGACACCTTTGGCGAGCGTCCTCTGGGGTTGCGAGCCTCTGCGGGCTCAGCAACAGTCTACTGCTCCTGCGGCTGTACAGGGGACTGAGACGCCGATCTCAGTTGGGTGAGGACTCTGGTGGGGCTCTGACCGAGGGCTCTGCAGTGGCATGGTCGTGTGAGCACTTGGAGAGGAGCCCCCACTTCCTTGTTGTCTGCCACCAACATCCCTCTCATGGGTCAGCCCCACTTCAGAGCTAGCAAGTGGCTTGACAGCACCTTGCTGCACTTCAGGGGGGCCATGAGGACCCGTTTCTGCACTGGAAGTCCTACTCCAGAGGACTTCCATGAAGGTCTGGTTTCTCTGCTCAATAGCTGACCATCGCTCCTCAAGAGATGTCAGTCTATTCTGAACAATGACCATGTTTTCAATACCCTGGCGACTAAGCTCCTCCATGGCCATAGCCATCCTCTCCTCTACCGTAGCCATCCTCTCCTCTATGGTAGCCAGCCTTACCACGGAGTTAGCCATCCTTTCCACAGAGGTTGCCATCCTTTCCGTGGTGATGCGTTCATGCGCCAATGCCTCCACAAAGGCTCTGCTCATGTTCGCGATGGACTCCTCCATTCGCTCCACACTCGCAGCAACCCTGGAGATAAAACCTGCCAGAAACTCCTGCACCTGTTCCTGGAGTTCCAGCACCGCTCTCCATCTGGATGGACCCGGAGGCACAGGGTTGACATGCAGCTGAGCCGAGCTGGGAGAGTCCTGCACCCTCCGACGAGGACTCTCCACTGCTGTCCCTGTCTCCACCATCTGCTGATGCTCACTTGTGATCTGTGATACACCAGGTGACAACACTACTCTATCTAGCAAAGGTCCCACCGAGGTGTGAGTGTCTGCGCTGGTGCTGGATGCGCTGAATTCTGCTGACGCTGCGCCCTCAGAGGTTGCAGCTTCCTCTGAGGAGTCTTGAGGCTCAGGCTGTTCCTCCTGGACAGTGGGGACGGGGGTTGTCGATGGTCCTGTGGGGGAGTAAAGGAAAGAGTTAGAGATGTGAGGTAAAGGTTGCATGCACATTGAATTGTGCAGATGATCATAAGTCAATCTGTTACAGCATCAGAATCATTATCAGTCACTCATGCAATGTCAATGAGAGAGATGAAAAACTATTCTGTCACCAGCTTGCTGTGATGCACCCGTCTGTCCGTCCTCCACTTGCGCATCGTCCTCCACTCCCACGATCTCAAGGGCCGCGTCCTCTGCATTGGTGAGCTGGGCTATTGAGGGTGGCCCTCCTCCTGTCCTCGCCCTTTCCCTCTTATTGTGGGCTCTCTTTTCCTTCAATGAGGGACACAAGTGGAATTTGAGTGAGAATGAAGGAGTGAGTGCAGAGATTCCATAGCATAGATGCTTAGAAGGAGACAAAGATGGAGTGAGGAGCCAAGACCAAGGGCCCTCCCTGTGTGTTGTAAGTTGTTGTCATAGCATCACAGTGATAGGGAGTGTGAGGGCTGCATAGTTGAATAGTTCAGTGAATGTGAACATACAGAGAGAGGGAATGGGTAAGGGTGAAGGGATGTAAGGGTGAAGTGGGATGTGGAGGAAGAGCTTGACAAAGCAGAGTGCTGGTGATGAGAGGCGATGGGGATCAGATTGAGGGTCATGGGGATGGAATACTCACTTTTCCTGCGCGGAGAAGGTCATGAAACCTCTTTCGGCATTGCAGCCAGGTTCTGCGGCAAAATGAAATCGCATTCACCTCCTGTGCCACTTGCAGCCACACAGCTTTGGTCTGTTGTGGAGGCTTTTTCCTCCCTGAGGAAGGAAAGAGCACTTCCTTATTTGCTCTTGCTCCCTCCACCAGAGCTTGGAGGGAGGCCTCATCGAATCTGGGTGGACACTCTGGTCTGGTCCTGGACATAGTTGCAGAAGGCATCACTCAGAACAATGGTCACAAAGTTGAAAGGCTGAAAAAGAAGCAAGGCTGCTTGCAGGCCTTAAATCCAGCAGCATTGATGACGTCATCAGAGGCGAGTTTCTGTGTGAAAAGGCTCATTGGGCCAGGAGCGCCCACACGCTGGAAATCAAGTGCCCAATTAGGGCAAAATCGCACTTTTGTCCCACTTTACATCGGAGTCGGGATCCTGACACGACGACCACCTGACACGCCCCCAGCCTGCCCCCAATGACAAAATCCAGCTCTATGAATCTGGACACGTGTCATTTTATTCAGTTCCGACAAGATTTTCACCTGAAGTGCTAACTTATCTGTTTAGTCCAGAGCTAGAGACTGACCTGCTGAGTGTTACCCGCGGTTTTTCTGCTTTAGCGACCTGCTAATCTGTGTGCAGTGAGGTCGGTTGAGGGAAGAATATTGTCCGGGACACTAGAAAGTGTCCTGGTATCTTCAACCTCGCTTCAACCCAAAGGGCACACGCACTCTTCCTTCATAACCGGGTCGACCGTCTACAAAGATCTCAATTAGCAATTACGTCTTCCAACATAATCTGCTGAAAGGGTTAGACGGAGAGGGGTGGGAGGAGGCTCGGGTGGAGCATAAACACCCACGTGGGCCTGTTGAGCCGACTGGCCTATTGCCGCACTATACATTTTATGTAACACTTTAGAAAAAGTACAGCCAAGTTGCTTTGGTTCCAGACACTGTTGCTCACCAAGTAGAGTTTCTCTCCTGACTTTCGTGTTCCTTTTTTTTTTCTTTGATTCTTCATCTCCCGCCGTGAGGAAAAAAAAAATAACAGGATTGGAAGCTTTGCTGTCTCGTCTCCTCTCATTCTTTCAACTGAATGCCTGTGGTGGTAATCTGTCTCTGAATTTCTCTGCACTGCATGTTGTGTTGCTCCTACACATCAGTTACCACAATGATGACGCAGTTTGTGCAATCTATAATTTTCTTCCTGGAGTATTTTGAGCTGTTTGGGGCTGAATTACACTCAATCTTTGAAACAGTACAGCACCTCTGCTTTTTCTTTTGTAAAGAAGTACTCGCAGATCTCCTGTGGATTTGTTCACAGTAAGTTGCTGTTTTCCAGTGACAGGAGCAATGTACCAGAGCACATGCAATGTGTTATCCAGCAGCTAAGGTGCAGCTGGTGTCGCATTAAGGCACAGGGTCTATCTTGAGGTCAGTTAGAGACTAATTGGTCTGAGGGAGATCTTGAGGTCAATTGGAGGTCAGCAGAAACTCACAGGATATGATTGGCTCTTTTTTTATTTCGAGATTTGCATGGATGCCAAAGCGTGACACCTGAAGTATGCTAGGCGGTCTCAAAGCTTTTCCATATTTAGAATCCTAGATACTTACAGCACAGAAGGAGGCCATTCGGCCCGTCGTGCCTGTGCTGGCTCTTTGAAAGAGCAGTCATGCTTAGTCCCACATTTTGTCCATGACCCTGTAAGTTGCTCATCCTCAAGTTTCTGTCCAACTCCCTTTTAAAATGATTTATGGAATCAGCTTCCTCCACCCTTTCAGGTCGGGCGTTCCAGATCCCAACAACTCTCTGAGTGAAAAAAAACTCTCCTCAGCTTCCCTCTAGATCTTTTGCCAATGATTTTGAATCTCTGACCTCTGGTTATTGACCCACTCACCAGAGGGAATAGTTTTTCTCTATCTACTCTATCAAAACCTCTCATCTCTTAATCTTCTCTGTTCCAAGGAGAACAGTCCTAACTTTTTCAACCTCTCCTCATAATGGAAGTCCCTCATCCCTGGTAACATTCCGGTAAACCTCCTCTGCACCCTCTCCAAGGCCTTTACATCTTTCCTGGAGTGTGGGGCCCAGAATTGTCCACAATACTCCAGCTGAGGCCTAACCAGCGATTTATAAAGTTCGAACATGATCTCTTTGCTCTTATATACTATTCCTCTACCATTATGCTTTCTTATGTAACTTAGCAACTTGCCCTCATCTGAAAACTTTTAGATCTTCATTAGTAAATCTTCTGTGGCGTTCTTTGCTGTTCATCAGAGGAAGTGACATGTCTCTTCAGTCGTTGAGTATATTCAAGACAGAGATCGATAGATTTTTGAATATTCAGGGAATCAAGGGATATGGGGATAGTTCAGGAAAGTGGAGATGAGGTAGAAGATCAGCCATGATCTCATTGAATGGCGGAGCAGGCTCGAGGGGCCGAATGGCCTACTCCCATTTCTTATGTTCTTTTCGCTGTAACAGGCTGAGAGAGGTTACAGCACCACCTCTGGAGGAAGTGAGAATAGCAGGCATACCTGGTACCATTACATCACTGCCCATTGATTTCAATGGACTAAATCAGGAGAAGCTGTTTCCAGTGGCAGAAGGGTCGGTAACCAGAGGGCACAGATTTAAGGTAATTGGCAAAAGAGCCAGAGATGAGATAAAAATACTTTTTTTTTATGGAGCGAGTTATTATGATCTGGAATGCGCTGCCTGAAAGGGTGGTGGAAGCAGAATAAATAGTAACTTTCAACAGGGAATTGGATAAATACTTGAAGGGGAAATAAAATTACAGGGCTATGGGGAAAGAGCAGGGGAGTGGGACTAATTGGGGAGCTCTTTCAAAGAGCCGGCACAGGCACGATGGGCCGAATGGCCTCCTTCTACGCTGCAGGATTTTATGATTCTATGACTAAGGCTTGCCCGCAATCAACTTGCAAATTTGAATATATTACGGATATACCTAATAATTACATCGTGCGATAGGTGTGCATTTGTATGGCATTACTTTTTCCTGTATTGTAAAAGATACATTAACCCATTTAACATAAACAGGTCAACTCCTCTATTAAAATGGTAGTCATTTTGAAGGCTAATATCACAATAGGCCAGAAATTCGGCTCTCCGGCTTCCCGCGGGTGCAAGGATCGCGCGCGTACTTACATA
Organism: Squalus acanthias; assembly: GCA_030390025.1. Lineage (NCBI taxonomy): Eukaryota > Metazoa > Chordata > Chondrichthyes > Squaliformes > Squalidae > Squalus > Squalus acanthias. Next base: position 171,327,013 of record CM059428.1, on the reverse strand, counting down.
CCGCGCCTGTCGTTGTGCTTCGGGCCTGCGTGGAATTCGGCTCCTGGGCCTCCTGCAGCTGCCGGCGCGCAGTGCTCGCGTATCCCAGGGGCGCAGTTAGTTCGAAGCGTCCCCTGGGATCACGTGGGCCATGGAGAGCCAATGAATCTTCATTCATAGATTTTGACAGGAAGACCTGTCAAATCTATGAATAGAGATCGGCCCCAAAACCTCATTAAAACTTCAAATAAATAAAAAAAAAATCACATTTTTAAAATAACTATAAATGACATAAATTAACTACTTTAAACAAAAATTAAAATTTTTGAAAAAATTAATTACACTTTTTAACGGTGCTAAAAATAAACTTACCTTTCTTTAAAGTATGTAAAAAAGATAAATCTGTTGAAATTTTTTTTAAATTGTACTTAATTCACCACTTACCTTGTTAAAAGCAGGCCTTGCGCCTCCTTTTTCCCCGCGCAGCTTCTCCGTACTTACCCTCACGGAGAAACCTGAAAAAAAAAACGAAGTTCGCTGCGTGCGCGCTGCCTCTCCGGCGCACGCATTCGACCTCTGAACCCCTTCCTTCAGGGGAACGGAAGTTCCGGTTTCCAGCGCATGCGCAGTGCATGTGCGAAACCAGCACTTTCGTTGGGTCTACGAGTGAGTACCCAACACGTACTCACCCGTGGGGACCCGAATTTCTGGCCCATTGTAATTTGTAGGCCGTGATTTATTCATAAAATTAGGATGATGGTATCATCCCATCTTTGTACTGTACAGGACTACGTATACGATTACAAGGAACAAGGGGGTAATATTTACCTGTACCATCTAGGCAGTTGTCTGGTGGAGCGGATAGTCAACCCACTGCAGAAGCCACCCGATTCCCATCCCAATGGTTATAATTGAATGGCGGAACAGGCTTGAGTGGCGGAATGGCTGACTCCCTGTTCCTTTCTAGCAGGCAGGATAGGGAAGATAAATAAAAGAACTTGGGAAGTGTGCAGTATAGTCGGATGCTAAGGTGGGAGGTTTAAAGTACCAGAGAGATGGATTCTCCTCATCTTTGTTTGTTCCTACGTATCCCACTGAGTTCTTTCTTCTTCCTATAATCTACCGGCTTTTCAATCCCAAATTTGGTGTCACCTAATCTAGTCTTGTTTCCTACTCTTTTTGAAATTGGCGGAGTGCTTCTCCTCAGCTGGGCCTCTCGATGAAAAGATGCTGTATTTGGACCACATATCGGAAGGAATTCTTTAACGTTCCTCCTTCCCCGCACCCTGCCCCCCCCTCCCCTCCCCCCCCCCCCCCCCCAACCCCGTCCAAAAGAACTGGCTTATACCTGCCCGTAATTTGGGGCCGACTGAAGACAACTTGAGCCCATCAAAGAGAAGGCCTAAATTTTCAGGTCTTGCTTCGTCGTGGGGCCGAGCGGCATAATTAAAGGGACGAGGAGGTTGCCGTGGCACCCATTATATTTTCTTAAGGAAAACGATAATTTGTCATGGAAACAGGAGTTCCGGAGCCACGCTGCCTGACCATTGCGGCCTACTGTTCCAGCATAATATGAAGGGCCTCAGCGAGCTGAGAAAACGGACTGACTGGGGAGTTTAAATATTAAATAATATGAATGACGTCTGGTGTTGGTGATGATAAACATGCATTTGCAACAACTGTTATTAATGGCTATGGAGGGAGGGCTAAAATCACATTATTCTCTGTAGCTGTAATTAGTTGGGCAGCTTGGAACCAGAATGAGTGAGTCATAAGATAGAGTTCTAGTCACAGCAATTTGGTTTTGAACACGTTTTTAATAAAATGAATAAGTGGTTGAGGTGAGGATTGCATTATTCTGAATTCAATTAATAATTATTGGTCTCATTGTGGTAGATTGAAGTAGCAGAATGTCTCACTGTTATATTTGCCTCCTCTGTATCTTTTTATTAATGTGTTCTTGGAGGATGGGATACGTTTATTGCCCACTGTGGAATGAAAGACTTGCATTTACACAGCACCTTTCACAGACTCCTGACATCCCAAAGCGCAAAAGCCAATGAAGTACTATGACTATCAAGGAAACACGGCAGCCAATTTGGACACAGCAAGCTCCCATAAACAACAATGTGATAATGACCAGACAATCAGTTTTAGTGATGTTGAGGGATAAATATTGGCCAGGACACCGGGGAGAACTCCCCTGCTCTTCTTCAAATAGTGGCCGTGGGATCTTTTACGTCCACCTGAGAGAGCAGACGGGGCCTCGGTTTAACGTCTTATCCAAAAGATGGCACCTCCGACAGTGCCGCACTCCCTCAGTACTGCACTGGGGCGTCAGCCTGGATTTTGTGCTCAAGTCTCTAGAGTGGGACTGGAACCCACAACCTTCTGACTCAGAGGCGAGGGTGTGGCCCACTGAGCCACGGCTGACACTTCCTCTGAACTAGTAGTTCCTTTGAGAAGGTTGGGAGGGTGGGGAGGGGAGGGGGGCGGACTGCTTTCTTGGGCCAGGTTTGCACAACTTAGCGGGATCAAGTGCACAGGTCGGCCGCGCGTTCTGGCAGAAAAGAGGCCACCCCCCCCCACCCCGCCCATCCCCCACACCATGATCTCGAGGCCCCAGCCGCAGATCGCCAGATTTATTCTGATTAGTCCATTAACAATTCTAGGTAGCACACTTTAGGAAGGATGTCAAGGCCCTGCAGAGGGTGCAGAAGAGGCGTAGCAGGATACCAGGGATTAGGACACCTCAGTTATGTGGTGAGATTGGAGAAGCTGGGGTTGTCCTCCCGAGAGCAGAGAAGGTAAAGGCGAGACCTAATAGAGGTGTTCAAAATTACGAGGGGTTTTGACAGAGCAAGTAGGGCGAAACTATTTCCTGTGGCAAATGGGTCGGTCACCAGAGGTCATAGATTGAAAATAATTGGCAAGAAAATAGAGGGGAATTGAGGAGAGATTTCTTCACACAGCGGGTTGTTGCGATCTAGAACGCACGGCCTGGTGGTGGAAGCAGATTTCGTAGTAACTTTCACAAGGCAATTAGATATATACTTGAAGTTGAATATTTGCAGGGCTGTGGCGAAAAAGCTGGGGTGTGGGGCTACATTGGACAGCCCTTTCACAGAGCCGACACAGGCACGACGGGCCCAATGACCTCCTTCTGTGCTGTAGGATTCTGTGATTCTGGGCGAAATTTACTTCTGTCGCGCCCAGTTTGGTGGTGTTAAGGAATTCAAGGCCCTTCAGCCGCTTCCTAAAAACCAGCCCCTACCTGCATAGGACGGACCTTTCTTTGGGTGTTTCCTTTGTCGTCCGTGAGTTAGGGGATGAGGAGGAGCAGGTTTTAGCGGGCACCAGCAGAGACAGCTGTACCTGCACTGGAGGAGGGTGCAGAGAATAGAATCATAGAATGGTTACAGCACAGGAGGAGGCCATTCGGCCCGTTGAGCCCGTGCCGGCTCTCTGCAAGAGCACTTCAGCTAGTCCCACTCCTCAGCCCTTTTCCCCGTAGCCCTGCAAATTTCTTTCTTCAGGTACTTATCTAATTCCCTTTTGAAAGCCACGATTGAGTCTGCCTCCACCGCCCTTTCAGGCAGTGCATTCCAGATCCTAACCACTCGCTGCGTAAAAAAGTTTTTCCTCATGTCGCCTTTGGTTCTTCTGCCAATCACCTTAAGTCTGTGTCCTCTGGTTCTCGACCCTTCCGCCAATGGGAACAGTTTCTCTCTATCTACCCTGTCTAGACCCTCATGATTTTGAACACCTCTAGCAAATCTCCTCTCAATCTTCTCTGCTCTCAGGAGAACAACCCAAGCTTCTCCAGTCTATCCACGTAACTCATCCCTGGAACCATTCTTGTAAACCTTTTCTGCACCCTCTCTAAAGCCTTCACATCCTTCCTAAAGTGTGGTGCCCAGAATTGGACACAATACTCCAGTTGAGGTCGAATCAGTGTTTTATAAATGTTCATCATAACTTCCTTGCTTTTGTACTCTATGCCTTTATTTATAAAGCCCAGGATCCCGTTTGCTTTTTTAACCGCTTTCCCTGCCACCTTCAACGATTTATGCACATATACCCGCAGGTCTCTCTGTTCCTGCACCTACTTTAGAATTGTACCCTTTAGTTTATATTTCCTCTCCTCGTTCTTTCTACCAAAATGTATCACTTCACACTTTTCTGCGTTAAACTTTATCTGCCACGTGTCTGCCCATTTCACCAGCCTGTCTATGTCCTCTTGAAGTCTATCACTCTCCTTCTCACTGTTCACTATACTTCCAAGTTTTGTGTCATCCGCAAATTTTAAAATTGTGCCCTGTACACCCACGTCCAAGTCATTAATATATGCCAAGAAAAGCAGTGGTCCTAGAAACTACCCCTGGGGAACATCACTGTACACCTTCCTCCAGTCTGAAAAACAACCGTTCACCACTACTCTCTGTTTCCTGTCACTTAGCCAATTTTGTATCCATGCTGTCACTGTCCCTTTTATTCCATGGACTTCAACTTTGCTGGCAAGCCTATTATGTGGCACTTTATCAAAAGCCTTTTGGAAGTCCATGTACACCACATCAACCGCATTGGCCTCATCAACCATCTCTGGTAGAGGACCCAATCCTACCCTATAGCCCAAGTATACAGGCAATGTCGCTCTCATCCGGGCACATCTGAGGAGCTCTGTCCTCCCTGCTCATACCTCGCCAGGGAAGAAGCCTGAAGCTTTGCTATCTCCAGCAGCCCTGTCCAAGAATCAACCTTACAACTCTTCTGGGAAAGCCTATCCAAAGCATTAATTGCATTTTTGAAGATAGTGTCCAAATATAAGAACATAAGAAATAGGAGCAGGAGTCGGCCATTCGGCCCCTCGAGGCTGCTCCGTCATTTAATGAGATCATGGCTGATCTGATCTTGGGCTCAGCTCCACTTTCCTGTCCGCTCCCCATAACCCTTCACTCCCTTATTGTTCAAAAATCTGTCTATCTCAGCCTGGAATATATTCAATGACTCAGCCTCCACAGCTCTCTGGGGTAGAGAATTCCAAAGATTCACGACCCTCTGAGAGAAGAAATTCCTCCTCATCTCCGTCCTAAATGGGCGACCCCTTATTCTGAGACTATGCCCCCTCGTTCTAGATTCCCCATGAGGGGGAACATCTGCTTTGCATCTACCCTGTCCATCCCCCTCAGAATCTTATGGGAGAAAAATTGAGTCGCACCCCCTTTGGGGTGCTAACTTCGCCGGGGCGCTAACTTCGCCGGGGTGCTACTTTTAGCGCCCCGAAAAAATTAGCGCCCCCCCATGGCCGAAATTCATTGTTAGCGCCCCAAGAGGGAAGCGGGACGCTACTGGAAGCGCCCCGCCTCCCTCTTGGGGTGCTGCGAGGGAATATCACGGTGCGTCGTGCGCGGTACTGCAGGCCTTCCTCCCCTTCTTAAAGGGGAGGGGCCTAGCGCAGCGCGACCCGGGGCCCAGCTGGGCCACCAGGGATCGGAGTGTCGGCAAAAGAGCCCGATGGCGGGGGAGTCCAGAACCAGGGGTCACAGTCTAAGGATAAGGGGTAAGCCATTTAGGACTGAGATGAGGAGGAATTTCTTCACCCAGAGAGTGGTGAACCAGTGGAATTCTCTACCACAGAAGGTAGTTGAGGCCAATTCATTAAATATATTCAAGAAGGAGTTAGACATATTTCTTAAGGCTAAAGGAATCAAGGGATATGCGGAGAAAGCAGGGACACAGGGTACTGAATTTGGATGATCAGCCATGATCTCATTGAATGGCGGAGCAGGCTTGAAGGGCCGAATGGCCTACTCCTGCTCCTATCTTCTATGTTTCTATGTCTCACGGAGCGCAGCCGGCACCCTGCGGGGGGGGGGGGGCTTCACGGGGGCCGGGGACAGCGACGGGGGCAGGTGCTGGCAGGCGGCCAGCAACAAAAATAGCCGCCCGCCACCTCCCCTTTAACTAGCAAAGCCCCGGCCACAGGTAGGCCCCCCGACCCCGTCGGACATAGCATCCGGCGGTAAGTCAGGGGGCGATACCGAAGATCACGGCCAGGGCACGAGCGGGGCGCTGTGCACAGCAATGATGTTATTGCCGGCGGCGCAGCACCGCAGGGCGCTAATGTTTAGCGCCGCCGCTAACCTCCTGCTGAATTTCGCGGGAGGCGTTGGCGGCGCCGCGCCCGGGCGCTAGTTGCTTTGCGCCCTGTTAGCGCCCTCTTAGGGTGCTAACGGGAGGCACAAAGCAGCCGAATTTTTCCCCCTATATATTTCAATAAGATCACCTCTCATTCTTCTAAACTCCAATGAGTATAGGCCCAACTTGCTCAACCTTTCCTTATAAGACAACCCCTTCATCTCAGGAATCAACCTAGTGAACCTTCTCTGAACTGCCTCCAATGCAAGTATATCCCTCCTCATAGCTGTACACAGTACTCTAGGTGTGGTCTCACCAGCGCCCTGTACAGTTGTAGCAAGACTTCCCTACTTTTATACTCCATCCCCCTTGAAATAAAGGCCAACATTCCATTTGCCTTCCTACTTACTTGCTGCACCTGCATGTTAACTTTTTGTGTTTCATGCACGAGGACACCCAGATCCCTCTGTACCGCCGCATTCTGTAGTCTTTCTCCATTTAAATAATATTTTTCTTTTCTGTTCTTCCTACCAAAGTGGATAACTTCACATTTTCCCACATTATACTCCATCTGCCAAATTCTTGCCCACTCACCTAACCTATCTATATCCCTTTGCAGACTCTGTCCTCCTCACAACTTGCTTCACCCACCTATCTTTGTATCGTCTGCAAATTTGGCTACAGTACACTCGCTTCCTTCATCCAATTCATTAATGTAGATTGTAAATAGTTGAGAACCCAGCACTGATCCCTGTGGCACCCCACTAGTTACAGATTGCCATCCTGAAAATTACCCATTTATCCCGATGGTCTGTTTTCTGTTAGTTCGCCAATCCTCTATCCAATCTAATATATTACCTCCAACATCATGAGCTCTTATCTTATGTAATAACCTTTTATGTGGCACCTCGTCGAATGCCTTTTGGAAATCCGAATACGCTACATCTACTGGTTCCCCTTTATCCACCCTACTCGTTACCTCCTCAAAGAACTCAAATAGCTTAACACGATTTCCCTTTCATAAAACCATGTTGACTCTGTTTGATTGTATTATGCTTTTCTAAATGTCCTGCTACTACTTCCTTAATAATGGATTCGAGCATTTTGCCAATGACAGATGTTAGACTAACTGGCCTATAGTTTCCTGCTCTCTGTCTTCCTCCTTTTTTGAATAAGTGCGTCACATTTGCGGTTTTCCAATCCGCAGGGACTTTTCCAGAGTCAAGGGAATTTTGGAGGATTACAACCAATGCATCCACAATCTCTGTAGCCACTTCTTTTAAGACCCTAGGATGCAGGCCATCAGGTCCAGGGGACTTGTCAGCCTTTAGACCCATAAGTTTGCCGAGCACTTTTTCTCTAGTGATAGTGATTGTTTTAAGTTCCTCCCTCCCTTTTGCCCCTTGATTTTCTACTATTACTGGGATGTTTTTAGTGTCTCTACCGTGAAGACAGATACAAAATATTTGTTCAATGCCTCTGCCATTTCCATGTTTCCCATTATTATTTCCCCAGTCTCGTCCTCTAAGGGACCAATGTTTATTTTAGCTACTGTCTTCCTTTTTATATACTTGTAGAAGCTCTTACTGTCAGTTTTTATATTTCTTGCTAGTTTACTCTCATGAGCTATTTTCTCCCTCTTTATTTTTTTTTTAGTCGTCATTTGCTGGTTTCTAAAATTTTCCCAATCTTTTGGCCTACCACTAATCTTTGCAACATTGTATGCCTTTTCTTTCAATTTGATACCATCCTTAACTTCCTTAGTTAGCCATGGTTGGTTCATCCTTCTCTTCGAGTCTTTCTTTCTCACGGAAATATATTTTTGTTGAGAGTCAGGAAGTAGCTCTTAAATGTCTGCTACTGCTTTTCTACCATCTTACCTTCTAATCTATTTTGCCAGTCCACTTTAGCCAACTCTCTCCTCATACCTTTGTAATTGCCTTTATTTAAGTTTAATACTTTAGTTTCAGACCTAAGTTTCTCACCTTCAAACTGAATGTGGAATTCTATCATGTTATGATCACTCTTCCCTAGAGGATCCTTCACTATGAGATCATTAATTAATCCTGTTTCATTACACATTACCAGATCTAAAATAGCCTGTTCCCTGGTCGGTTCCACAATGTATTGGTCCAAGAAACTGTCCCGAATACATTCTATGAACTCGTCCTCAAGGCTGCTTTTGCCAATTTGATTTGTCCAATCTATATGAAGATTAAAATCAACCATGATTATTGCAGTACCTTTCTTACAAGCCCCCATTATTTCTTGATTTATACTCTGTCCTATAGTGTAGCTACTGTTAGGGGGCCTATAGACTACTCCCACCAGTGCCTTCTTTCCCTTACTATTTCTTACCCCCATACAAATTGATTCTACATCTGGAACCTCTGAGCCAAGATCATTTCTCACTGCTGTACTGATCTCATCCTTTATTAACAGAGCTACCCCACCTCCTTTTCCTTTCTGTCTATCCTTCCAAAATGTCAAATACCTCTGAATATTCAGTTCCCAGCCTTGGTCACATTGCAACCACGTCTCTGTGATTGCTATTAGATCATACCCATTTATTTCTATTTGTGCCGTCAATTCATCTATCTTGTTACGAATGCTGCGTGCATTCAGTTAAAGAGCTTTTAATTTTGTCTTTTTATCATTTTTCCCTACTCTAACCCTATTTGCTGGTGCACTCTTATGTTTGTACGCTCTGTCCCTTCCTGTCACACTCTGGTTTTCATTGCCCATATCGCTACCCTGCACTATTGCCTTGTCCTTTCTCTTTAACTTTCTAAATTTCCCCTCGCTTGAACCCTCCCCCCACTATTTAGTTTAAAGCTCTATCTACAGCCCTAGTTATTCGATTCGCCAGGGCACTGGTCCCACCATGGTTCAAGTGAAGCCCGTCCCAACGGAACAGCTCCCTCTTTCCCCAGTACTGGTGCCAGTGCCCCATGAATCTAAACCCATTTCTCCCACACCAATCCTTGAGCCACGCATTCAACTCTCTGATCTTGTTGACCCTATGCCAATTTGCTCGTGGCTCAGGTAGTAATCCAGAGATTATTACCTTTGTGGTTCTGCTTTTTAATTTAGACCCTAGCTGCTCATACTCCCTCAGCAGAACCTCTTTCTTAGTCTTACCTATGTCGTTGGTTCCTACGTGGACCACGACAACTGGACCCTTCCCCTACCACTCCAAGTTCCTCTCCAACCTCGAGGAGATGTCCTTAACCCTGGCACCGGGCAGGCAACACAGCCTTTGGGATTCACGCTCTCGGCTTCAGAGAACAGTATCTATCCTCCTAACTATACTGTCTCCTACCACTACGACATTCCTTTTTACTCCCCCCACTTGAATGGCCCCCTGTACCACGATGCTGTGGTCAGTTTGCTCATCCTTCCTGCAGTCCCTGCTCTCGTCCACACAGGCTGCAAGAACCTCGTACCTGTTGGACAAGTGCAAGGGCTGAGGCTCCTCCAATGCTACCTCCTGGATCCCCATACCTGCCTCACTCGCAGTCACACCCTCCTGTCCCTGACCACGGACCAAATCTGAAGTATTTAACCTAAAGGGGTGTGACTACCTCCTGGAACAAAGTGTCCAGGTAACTCTCCCCCTCCCTGATGCATCGCAATGTCAGAGTGGCCACATGTCCTTCTCAGACTGCATAAACTAGGGCTTGTGTTCCCTGGAATATAGAAGGTCAAGGGGTAATTTGATTGAGGTTTTTAGGATTTTGAAAGGAATTGATAGGGTAGATAGAGAAACTTTTTCCGCTCATGGGGATTCTAGGACAAGGGGACATAACCTTAAAATCAGAGCCAGGCCATTCAGGAGAGAAGTTAGGGAACACTTCTTCACACAGAGGGTGGTAGAAGTGTGGAACTCTCTCCCACAAAAAGCAGCAGATGCTAGCTCAATTAATAATTTAAAATCTGAGAGCGATCAATTTTTGCTAGACCAGGGAATTGAGGGATATGGAGCCAAGGCGGGTGGATGGAGTTAGGATACAGATCATCCGTGATCTCACTGAATGACAGAACAGGCTGGAGGGGCTGAATGGCCTCCTCCTGTTCCTATGCTCTCGAAGTCTTCTTGTTGCACCACCCGTGCCCGTTCCAGATACCTATCACCCTTTTAGTTCCTCCGGTATTCCTTATTTTCTTTTTGTTGTCCTTAATTTGCAAATACCTCCTGACAGAAAACAAACAAAATGGCAGTTGGACCGGAGTCTGCATTAGGCGTCTGATAACGTTACTGACAGCCTGATAATAGCTCCCCTCCTTGTTTATTGTACAGGAGGACGAGTCCCAGGTGTCAGCCTGTCCAAACAGAATCGTTCAGCTGAGGCGACTGTGACTGGTGCGGAATATGAATCAGCATCTGGGATGCCTTGGCACGGCCAGATTATCCTGCCTGGGTGGCAAGTGAATGCTTCACCCCGGCACACGGACTCACACACCTATCTCCCCGTCGAGGCATCTCCGCAGGACGTCGTCCTACACTGCGAGGCGCTGGGAAAGGTTTAACTCCGGGGGGCAGGTCAGTGTGACCCTCTACGATTTTGAAGTGATTTTCCTGCCCGTTTAAAAAAATGAAGGGCTCGTTCTTCTGTTGATGCACTCAAGATTTTCAAAAAGAATTCTTTTTGTGGTGCAGTTGGAATTTAACTCCTTGCGTCTTGAGCTCCCGGGGGTTGCCATAGTAACAGGCCTGCCTTGTGCTCGATGGTTGTGGGAATCTCGCAGTCAGTTCACGGTCTCCTGGCATCATAAAATTCTGCTCTTGATTGGACAGGCATCGCTGTAACGACTTTTTATAATTAACGCGACAGGGCGCTGAGAGGGCTAAGTAAGATAACCCAGTGATTAGGAACCGAAGTTCGGCGGTGGTGACATACCCACCACTGTGAAAAGAGCAACTTCAAACAGAGCAGGCGCAAATAGCCGGAGGGACACCAGGAGGGAAAGCTTCACCCGTCGATAATTGTAGCAGGAAATGGCTGCCCGCGTACAAAAAAACGGGATTTCCTCTCCTACTTCCCTTAAAAAGGTGTCAATCGTAGAATGACACAGCACGGCAGGAGGCCATTCGGCCCATCGTGCCTGTGCCGGCTCTTTGAAAGAGCTCTCCAATTAGTCCCGTTCCTCCCCTGCTCTTTCCTCATAGCCCTGCAAATGTTTCCTTTTTAAGTATTTATCCGATTCCCTTTCTGAAAGTTGTTATTGAATCTGCTTCCACCGCCCTTTCAGGCAGCGCGTTCCAGATCACAAGAACTCACTGCAGAAAAAAAATTCTCTTCATCTCACTTCTGGCTCTTCTGTCAATTATCTTAAAAATATGTCAAGGATACCTTTTAAACATTTATGCGTGAATGGAGTTACTACTTTAGTTTAGTACTCTAAAAATACATTTACTACCAATGTTATGCGAGTTTGAAGTCGAACTGGTTGATATGCTCTTGAGCTGCCTCTGCGTGTTCCGAACTTTAGAGGGTTGACTGGGCCTTCAGAGATCCTTTCACAATAGAGGAGGCCAAGAATTATTCAACGAGGAATAAATGGGGTGAAATTCAACTTTCAACGAAAGACGGGCACCTCCGAAGCGCAGCGGCCCTCAGCACTGCGCTGGAGCGTCAGCCTGGATTACGTGCTCAAGGCCTCCGGAGTGGGACTTTGAACCCACGGCCCTTTGACTCCGAGGCCAGAGTGCTACCTACCACTTGTGTGGGAATCAGCAGCGGGATAGCAGTGTCCGTTACCAGACTTCCTGACTGTCGCTTTCTCCTGAATGTGACAGCTTCGCATAGAATTAGGCTCATGGAATCTACAGGCCATTCACCCGTCTGGTATCCGCTGGTGTTAATACTCCGCACGAGTGAGAGGAGGCTCCTGTGGAGGATAAACACCGGCCAGCGTAGACCAGTTGGACCAAAGGGCACAGATAAATTAATCTCTAGGTATGCAAGAATTGTAAGGAAGTTCAGATCTAAATATAATCAGTACGTTATTCAGCCTCAAGATCAAGCTGTTTGTGACCTCTGTGAAGATTGCCACTGTCAGCAAAGTTCTTCAGGCTTTTAGCTTGCAAGGGTTTAATACAAAATAGATTCCTTACTTATAAAATGGATTCTTTACTTAAAAAATGGATTCCCTACTAACAAAATGGCTTCCTTATTTACAAAATGGATTCCTTATTTACAAAATGGATTCTTTACGTACAAAATAGATTCTGTACTTACCAAATAGATTCTTTTAGCCACTCTCCATCCCTCAACACACTCAGCCAACACAGGAGGTTAGAAGGTTTAAACTTAACAATGCCAGCAGGATATTGAGGTAAGCAGCTACAGTCAGTGTGTTGAAAACTAGGCTCTAACGACAAATAGACTTGAAGGAAATGTGAGTAAATTGGGATACGTGAAAGAGGGGTTCCTTTTCATGGGACACTGGCACCAGTACTGGGACAGGAAGGCGCTGTACTGATGGGACGGGCGCCACCTGAACCGGAATGGGACCAGTGTCCTTGTGTAAACGGTAAATAGGGAGGTGGCAAACATTTTAAACTGGTAAAGCGGGGGGGAGGGATCTACAAGAAATGAACCAAACTTAAATATAAACAAAACAGGAAAGGAGAGCATAGGACAGACTAAACTAAGGGAGGGCATAAATGGCCAGGGAATAAATAAGTTATAGAGCAGGAGTATAAAAAGATGGTTAAAAATAAAGTGAGTGGAACTGCTATTAAAAATGAGTTAAATAATATGTTGCGAGGAACCAGATATAGTCGGAATTACTGAGACATGGCTACAGAAAAATCAGGAGTGGGAATTAAACATTGCAGGGTATAACATATTTAGAAAAATAGAGAGGGATAAAGGGAAGTGGAGTAGCTGTACTGATTAGGATTAACATAATGACTGTAGAAAATAAGTGACACAGCCATCAGTAAGACAGAGATAGAGTCCATATGGATAGAGATAAAAGATAATCAAGGGTCAATCACACTAAACAGGTGGTCTACAGAGCACCTAATAGTGGAAGGGAGGTGGAGGAAGAAATATGCAAACAAATTAGAGAAATTAGTAAAAAACATCGAATATTAATCATGGGGGATTTCAACTACCCCAAAATTAATTGGCCAGAAAAGGTAGGTAAAGGGGATAAGGGAATGGTGTTCCCACAATGTGTACAGGACTCCTTTCTAACCCAATATATAAGAAGCCCAACAAGGGAGGATTTGTTACTGGATCTGGTAATGGGGAATGAACCAGAGCAGATAAGAGAAGTAAAAGTAGGGGAACATCTAGGCAATAGTGACCATAATATAATACGCTTCAAGATAATAATTGAGAAGGACATACGCATGACAAAGACTAGGGTAATAGATTGGAGAAAAGTTGATTTTGAGGAGCTGAGAATAGAACTTGGGAAAATAAAATGGACACCAATATTGTCAAACAATGATGTAGAACAGCAATGGGAAACATTTAAAATGGTGTTCAACAGAGTCCAGGAAAAATATATTTTGCTAAAATAAAGAACAAACTAAACACTAATGAGACACCATGGATGATTAAAGACATAAGGGAAAAATTGAGGGTAAGGAAAGAGACATACACTAAGCACATGGACAGCAGGGGAGAGCATGACAAGGGAAAGTACAAAGAAATTAGGAGAGAAGTCAAAAAAAATTAGGAAGACAAAGAGGAACTATGAAATTAAATTATCAAGGAACATAAAACAAAATAGTATAATATTCTACAGACACATCAATAAAAAAAGGAAAGTCGGGATGGGAATAGGGCCACTAAAGGATGGACAGGATAATATCACAGGCAGCAATAGTGAAATGGCAGAACTATTAAATAATTACTTTGCTTCAGCATTTACCAGGGAGACAGATCAGGTGGACATGACATCGGAAGATGAGATTAGAAATAATAAAACCATATTTAAAATAAAAAGAGGAGAAATATTAAATAAACTAATCAAACTCAAAGAGGATAAGACCCCTGGTCCGGATGGATTGCATCCACGCATTTTAAAAGAATCTAGAGAAGAGATAGCAGAGGCATTATTACACATATTTAATAATTCGTTAGAAAAAGGTGTAGTGCCAGAGGACTGGCGGATAGCTAATGTTATACCTATATTTTAGAAGGGAGATAGAACATGTCCAGGGAACTATAGACCAGTCAGCTTAACATCGGTGGTAGGAAAAATAATGGAATCCCTACTAAAGGAGAGAATAGAAGAACATCTAGAAACCAAAAATATAATAATGAATAGTCAGCATGGATTTCAAAAGGGAAAGTTTTGCTTGACCAACCTCATTGAATTTTTGAAGAGGTAACAGAAAGAGTAGACAAGGGTTATATAGTCGATGAAATTTATCTAGATTTTCAAAAGGCCTTTGATAAAGTGCCATACAGTAGATTAACAAATAAAGTCAGAGAATGCGGAGTCGGGGGACAAGTAGCCGAATGGATTGCTGGCTGGCTTCAAGACAGAAAGCAGAGAGTGGGAGTAAAGGGTGGCTATTCACAGTGGCAGAAGGTGGGTAGTGGTGTTCCACAAGGATCAGTGCTGGGACCACTGCTGTTCACAATTTACATTAACGATTTAGACTTTGGAATCAAAAACACAATTTCTAAATTTGCGGATGGCACCAAATTGGCGGTGATAGTCAATACTGAGGAGGACTGCAACAAATTACAAGAAGACATTAATAAACTTGCGGAATAGGCATATAATTGGCAAATGAATTTCAACACAGATAAATCTGATGTATTGCATTTTGGTAAGAAAATACACAAATCACTAAAAATAGCAACACAGGTTAATAAGGCCATTAAAAAAGCAAACCAAGCAGTAGGGTTTATTTCTAAAGGAATACATTTGAAAAGTAGTGAAGTTATGCTAAACCTGTATCAAACCTTGGTTAGACCACACTTGAAGTACTGTGTACAGTTCTGGTCGCCATATTATTAAAAGAATATAGAGGCACTGGAGAGGGTGCAGAGATTTACAAGGATGATACCAGAAATGCAAGGATATACATATCAGGAAAGGATGAACAGGCTGGGTCTCTTTTCTCTTGAAAAAAGAAGGCTGAGGGGTGACCTAATAGAGGTCTTTAAATTACGAAAGGTTTTGATAGAGTGGATACAGAGAGAACGTTTCCACTTGTGGGGAAGAGCAAAACTAGAGGCTATCAATATAAGATAAGCACCAAGAAATTCAATAGGGAATTCAGAAGAAACTTCTTTACCCAGAGAGTGGTGAGAATCACAGAATCCCCACAGTACAGATAGAGGCCATTTCGGCCCATCGAGCCTGCACCGACACATATCCCACCCTATCCCCACGTATTTAATCCCCCTAACACTAAGGGTCAATTTATCATAGCCAAATCAACCTAACCCGCACATCTTTGGACTGTGGGAGGAAACCGAAGCATCCGGAGGAAACCCACGCACACACGGGGAGAATGTACAAACTCCACACAGACAGTCACCCGTGGCCGGATTTGAACCTGGGTCCCTGGCGCTGTGAGGCAACAGTGCTAACCACTATGCCACCGTGTTGCCCTGAATGTGGAATGTGGAACTCGCTACCGCAGGGAGTGGTTGATGCGAATAGTATAGATGCATTTAAGGGGAGGCTAGACAAGCCTATGAGGGAGAAGGGAATAGAGGGTTACACTGATAGAGTTAGATGAGGAAAGACGGGAGGAGGCTCGAGTGGAGCATAAACGCCGGCATGGACTGGTTGGGCCGAATGGCCTGTTTCTGTGCCGTATATCCTGTGTAATCCTATGTAATGTCTGTTACAGACTTCCTTACTGTTGCTTTCTCATGAACGTGAAGGCTCCACATAGAATTAAAATACACAGAACCTGCAGCACAGAGACAAGCCCTATGGTCCAACTGCCCTATGCCGGTGTTCATGCTCCAAATGAGCTGCCTCCTACTCGCGTTGGCGCATCAACACCGGCAGAGACCAGTTGGGCCGAATGGCTTGTTGCTGCGCTGCAGATTCTATGGGACGTAATTCTACAGGGAGCCTTCATGTTCAGGAGAAAATCAGAGTCAGAAAGAGACGAATCCCACTGTCGATTTCCACGCAAGCGTCCTTTTGCCTTTTGAGTCTGCTCGTCATTAGCCAAAAGAAATGCTTCAAGAATCACACAATACAAATAATGAAACGAGGTTGACTCGGCTCAGTGTTGTTTGGTAAACTTGACCTGCAACAGCAGAACAATTTCCACAAGAGTCTTCAGCTGCGGCAAGCAGTGGGTTCCTGGTCGCAGTTCTGGAATTGTGCTGCGCTCCTGTAAACCTGCCACATTATCCATCTCCCATTCACTCAGATCATCGGCGACACTGAAGTGCAGCCACTTTTCCGTTAATAAAAAAAACCCATTGAGAATAAAAAATACTCCTAGCAAATCACCGAGGAGAAAAGTCCATTTTGATCTGTTGACGTTACTCCGAGTGAAGACTCTCCTGCCTGATGTGCCCCTTTCCTGATTGCGGCAAACTTGTGGTTTTTGTTTTGCTCGCCTTAGCAACCAGAGGTGAGGGGTTAGGGGGTGGGGGGCTGGGGGTGGATAGGAAATCCGCAGTCGTCTTTAGTGTGGAGGTGGAGAAGCTGGGGAAGATTTTATACATCGGGGTGACACGTAACCGTGTGAGACGCGCTGACCCATTCACTGATGTTCCCAACGCGTGCACTTGTCGAGTGAAACTCTGCACCTGACAACGAATCGTACACTCTAACCCCACTCTCCTCCGCCCCCCCCCCACCCCGCCACCCCACCATTATCTCACAGCTCAGTGGCACTTGTAAGAAACCCTTTTAGCTATTAGCGGCCCACCCTTTCCTTCATCTCTGGTCCTCACTGGGCCTGCTGTTCTGTGTAACTCCGGTCCTTCATTCACAGCCTCGCTGACTGTGGCTCTTGCCGGGTTGAGGTGTCAGCAGAGCTGGGATTCACGGAGCTTCACATCACAGAAGGTGGCCGGTCGGCCCATCTCACCGATGGTGGCTCGCCGAGAGACCTATCCAGCAGGTGCATGGGAACGCCATCACCTCCAAGTTCCCCTCCATCCAGACCTGGATATTTATCGCCGTTCCTTCGTCGTTGCTGGGTCAAAATCCTGGAACTCCCTCCCTAACAGCACTGTGGGAGTACCTTCACCACACGGACTGCAGCGGTTCAAGAAGGCGGCTCATCACCACCTTCTCGAGGGCAATTAGGGATGGGCAATAAATGCTGGGCTTGCCACCGACGCCCACATCCCGTGAATTCATTTAAAAAGGTGAACCACATAGTCCCCTCCCCCTGCCCTTTCCCCTTTTAAATCTCTTGCTTTTCAAACATTTTCCCTTTTAAAAGCTATCATGGATTCTGCCTCTACCACGGTTTCTGGCAGGACTTTCCACATCCTAAAGAATAATTCTCCTAACCGGCTATTTGCATCTGTTGATGATGATCTGAAGTTGATAACTTCTAGTCACCGATCTGCTGATCAAAGGATATTATTTTCCACTATTCAACTTATCAAAACCTCTCACAGCATCATCTGCAAATGTTGTCATTGTGCCTCCTGTACCTCAGTCCAGATCATTTATATATATATATATATTGAGAAGAGCAAGAGTCCCAACACTGGGGGACAGCACTGTTTATGTTACTCTACTCTGATAAAACATCCATTACAACAACGACAACCTGCATTTATATAGCGGCTTTAACACTTTACAGGAGCGTTATCAAAATGCGACACCGGGCCAAAGATGGAGACATTAGGACAGGTGACCAAAAGCTTGGTCAAAGAGGTAGGTTTTAAAGAGTGTCTGAAAGGAGGAGAGAGAGGTAGAGAGGCGGAGAGGTTTAGGGAGGGAATTCTCGAGCTTAGGGCCTCGGCAGCTGAAGGCACAGCCGCCAATGGTGGAGCGAAGAAAATCGGGGATGCGCAAGAAGACAGAATTGGAGAAATCCAGAGATCTCGGAGGGTATAGGGCTGGAGAAGGTTACAGAGATCTCGGAGGGTTGTAGGTTTGGAGGAGTTTACAGAGATCTCAGAAAGTTGTGGGGCTGGAGGAGGTTACAGAGATCTCGGAGGGTTGTAGGGCTGGAGGAGGTTACAGAGATCTCGGAGGGTTGTAGGGCTGGAGGAGGTTACAGAGATCTCGGAGGGTTGTAGGGCTGGAGGAGGTTACAGAGATCTCGGAGGGTTGTAGGGCTGGAGGAGGTTACAGAGATCTCGGAGGGTTGTAGGGCTGGAGGGGGTTACAGAGATCTCGGAGGGTTGTAGGGCTGGAGGAGGTTACAGAGATCTCGGAGGGTTGTAGGGCTGGAGGAGGTTACACAGATCTCAGAGGGTTGTAGGGCTGGAGGAGGTTACAGAGATCTCGGAGGGTTGTAGGGCTGGAGGAGGTTACAGAGATCTCGGAGGGTTGTAGGGTTGGAGGAGGTTACAGAGATCTCGGAGGGTTGTAGGGTTGGAGGAGGTTGCAGAGTTCTCGGAGGGTTGTAGGTTTGGAGGAGTTTACAGAGATCTCAGAAAGTTGTGGGGCTGGAGGAGGTTACAGAGATCTCGGAGGGTTGTAGGGCTGGAGGAGGTTACAGAGATCTCGGAGGGTTGTAGGGCTGGAGGAGGTTACAGAGATCTCAGAGGGTTGTAGGGCTGCAGGAGGTTACAGAGATCTCAGAGGGTTGTCGGGCTGGAGGAGGTTACAGAGATCTCAGAGGGTTGTAGGGCTGGAGGAGGTTACACAGATCTCAGAGGGTTGGAGGGCTGGAGGAGGTTACAGAGATCTCGGAGGGTTGTAGGGTTGGAGGAGGTTACAGAGATCTCGGAGGGTTGTAGGGTTGGAGGAGGTTACAGAGTTCTCGGAGGGTTGTAGGTTTGGAGGAGTTTACAGAGATCTCAGAAAGTTGTGGGGCTGGAGGAGGTTACAGAGATCTCGGAGGGTTGTAGGGCTGGAGGAGGTTACAGAGATCTCGGAGGGTTGTAGGGCTGGAGGAGGTTACAGAGATCTCAGAGGGTTGTAGGGCTGCAGGAGGTTACAGAGATCTCAGAGGGTTGTAGGGCTGCAGGAGGTTACAGAGATCTCAGAGGGTTGTCGGGCTGGAGGAGGTTACAGAGATCTCGGAGGGTTGTAGGGCTGGAGGAGGTTACACAGATCTCAGAGGGTTGTAGGGCTGGAGGAGGTTACAGAGATCTCGGAGGGTTGTAGGGCTGGAGGAGGTTACAGAGATCTCGAAGGGTTGTAGGGTTGGAGGAGGTTACAGAGATCTCGGAGGGTTGTAGGGTTGGAGGAGGTTACAGAGTTCTCGGAGGGTTGTAGGTTTGGAGGAGTTTACAGAGATCTCAGAAAGTTGTGGGGCTGGAGGAGGTTACAGAGATCTCGGAG
Organism: Squalus acanthias; assembly: GCA_030390025.1. Classification (NCBI taxonomy): domain Eukaryota; kingdom Metazoa; phylum Chordata; class Chondrichthyes; order Squaliformes; family Squalidae; genus Squalus; species Squalus acanthias. The sequence continues at coordinate 171,307,468 of CM059428.1, read as the reverse complement.
GGTTGTAGGGCTGGAGGAGGTTACAGAGATCTCGGAGGGTTGTAGGGCTGGAGGAGGTTACAGAGATCTCAGAGGGTTGTAGGGCTGCAGGAGGTTACAGAGATCTCAGAGGGTTGTCGGGCTGGAGGAGGTTACAGAGATCTCGGAGGGTTGTAGGGCTGGAGGAGGTTACAGAGATCTCGGAGGGTTGTAGGGTTGGAGGAGGTTACAGAGATCTCGGAGGGTTGTAGGGTTGGAGGAGGTTACAGAGTTCTCGGAGGGTTGTAGGTTTGGAGGAGTTTACAGAGATCTCAGAAAGTTGTGGGGCTGGAGGAGGTTACAGAGATCTCGGAGGGTTGTAGGGCTGGAGGAGGTTACAGAGATCTCGGAGGGTTGTAGGGCTGGAGGAGGTTACAGAGATCTCGGAGGGTTGTAGGGCTGGAGGAGGTTACAGAGATCTCAGAGGGTTGTAGGGCTGCAGGAGGTTACAGAGATCTCAGAGGGTTGTCGGGCTGGAGGAGGTTACAGAGATCTCGGAGGGTTGTAGGGCTGGAGGAGGTTACATAGATCTCAGAGGGTTGGAGGGCTGGAGGAGGTTACAGAGATCTCGGAGGGTTGTAGGGCTGGAGGAGGTTACAGAGATCTCGGAGGGATGTAGGGTTGGAGGAGGTTACAGAGATCTCGGAGGGTTGTAGGGCTGGAGGAGGTTACAGAGATCTCGGAGGGTTGTAGGGCTGGAGGAGGTTACACAGATCTCAGAGGGTTGTAGGGCTGGAGGAGGTTACAGAGATCTCGGAGGGTTGTAGGGCTGGAGGAGGTTACAGAGATCTCGGAAGGTTGTAGGGCTGGAGGAGGTTACAGAGATCTCAGAGGGTTGCAGGGCTGGAGGAGGTTACAGAGATGTCGGATGGTTGTAGGGTTGGAGGAGGTTACAGAGATCTCGGAGGGTTGTAGAGTTGGAGGAGGTTACAGAGATCTCGGAGGGTTGTAGGGCTGGAGGGAGTTACAGAGATCTCGGAGGGTTGTGGGGCTGGAGGAGGTTACAGAGATCTCGGAGGGTTGTAGGGCTGGAGGAGGTTACAGAGATCTCGGAGGGTTGTAAGGCTGGAGGAGGTTACAGAGATCTCGGAGGGTTGTAGTGCTGGAGGAGGTTACAGAGATCTCGGAGGGTTGTAGGGCTGGAGGAGGTTACAGAGATCTCGGAGGGTTGTAGGGCTGGAGGAGGTTACAGAGATCTCGGAGGGTTGTAGGGCTGGAGGAGGTTACAGAGATCGCAGAGGGTTGTCGGGCTGGAGGAGGTTACAGAGATCTCGGAGGGTTGTAGGGCTGGAGGAGGTTACAGAGATCTCGGAGGGTTGTAGGGTTGGAGGAGGTTACAGAGATCTCGGAAGGTTGTAGGGCTGGAGGAGGTTACAGAGATCTCAGAGGTTTGCAGGGCTGGAGGAGGTTACAGTGATCTCAGAGGGTTGTAGGGCTGGAGGAGGTTACAGAGATCTCGGAGGGTTGTAGGGCTGGAGGAGGTTACAGAGATCTTGGAGGGTTGTAGAGCTGGAGGAGGTTACAGAGATCTCGGAGGATTGTTGGGCTGGAGGAGGTTACAGAGATCTCGGAGGGTTGTGGGGCTGGAGGAGGTTACAGAGATCTCGGAGGGTTGTAAGGCTGGAGGAGGTTACAGAGATCTCGGAGGGTTGTAGGGCTGGAGGAGGTTACAGAGATCTCGGAGGGTTGTAGGGTTGGAGGAGGTTACAGAGATCTCGGAGGGTTGTAGGGTTGGAGGAGGTTACAGAGTTCTCGGAGGGTTGTAGGTTTGGAGGAGTTTACAGAGATCTCAGAAAGTTGTGGGGCTGGAGGAGGTTACAGAGATCTCGGAGGGTTGTAGGGCTGGACGAGGTTACAGAGATCTCGGAGGGTTGTAGGGCTGGAGGAGGTTACACAGATCTCAGAGGGTTGGAGGGCTGGAGGAGGTTACAGAGATCTCGGAGGGATGTAGGGTTGGAGGAGGTTACAGAGATCTCGGAGGGTTGTAGGGCTGGAGGAGGTTACAGAGATCTCGGAGGGTTGTAGGGCTGGAGGAGGTTACACAGATCTCAGAGGGTTGTAGGGCTGGAGGAGGTTACAGAGATCTCGGAGGGTTGTAGGGCTGGAGGAGGTTACAGAGATCTCGGAGGGTTGTAGGGCTGGAGGAGGTTACAGAGATCTCGGAGGGTTGCAGGGCTGGAGGAGGTTACAGAGATGTCGGATGGTTGTAGGGTTGGAGGAGGTTACAGAGATCTCGGAGGGTTGTAGAGCTGGAGGAGGTTACAGAGATCTCGGAGGGTTGTAGGGCTGGAGGGAGTTACAGAGATCTCGGAGGGTTGTGGGGCTGGAGGAGGTTACAGAGATCTCGGAGGGTTGTAGGGCTGGAGGAGGTTACAGAGATCTCGGAGGGTTGTAAGGCTGGAGGAGGTTACAGAGATCTCGGAGGGTTGTAGGGCTGGAGGAGGTTACAGAGATCTCGGAGGGTTGTAGGGCTGGAGGAGGTTACAGAGATCTCGGAGGGTTGTAGGGCTGGAGGAGGTTACAGAGATCTCGGAGGGTTGTAGGGCTGGAGGAGGTTACAGAGATCGCAGAGGGTTGTCGGGCTGGAGGAGGTTACAGAGATCTCGGAGGGTTGTAGGGCTGGAGGAGGTTACAGAGATCTCGGAGGGTTGTAGGGTTGGAGGAGGTTACAGAGATCTCGGAAGGTTGTAGGGCTGGAGGAGGTTACAGAGATCTCAGAGGTTTGCAGGGCTGGAGGAGGTTACAGTGATCTCAGAGGGTTGTAGGGCTGGAGGAGGTTACAGAGATCTCGGAGGGTTGTAGGGCTGGAGGAGGTTACAGAGATCTTGGAGGGTTGTAGAGCTGGAGGAGGTTACAGAGATCTCGGAGGGTTGTTGGGCTGGAGGAGGTTACAGAGATCTCGGAGGGTTGTAGGGCTGGAGGAGGTTACAGAGATCTCGGAGGGTTGTAAGGCTGGAGGAGGTTACAGAGATCTCGGAGGGTTGTAGGGCTGGAGGAGGTTACAGAGATCTCGGAGGGTTGTAGGGTTGGAGGAGGTTACAGAGATCTCGGAGGGTTGTAGGGTTGGAGGAGGTTACAGAGTTCTCGGAGGGTTGTAGGTTTGGAGGAGTTTACAGAGATCTCAGAAAGTTGTGGGGCTGGAGGAGGTTACAGAGATCTCGGAGGGTTGTAGGGCTGGACGAGGTTACAGAGATCTCGGAGGGTTGTAGGGCTGGAGGAGGTTACACAGATCTCAGAGGGTTGGAGGGCTGGAGGAGGTTACAGAGATCTCGGAGGGATGTAGGGTTGGAGGAGGTTACAGAGATCTCGGAGGGTTGTAGGGCTGGAGGAGGTTACAGAGATCTCGGAGGGTTGTAGGGCTGGAGGAGGTTACACAGATCTCAGAGGGTTGTAGGGCTGGAGGAGGTTACAGAGATCTCGGAGGGTTGTAGGGCTGGAGGAGGTTACAGAGATCTCGGAGGGTTGTAGGGCTGGAGGAGGTTACAGAGATCTCGGAGGGTTGCAGGGCTGGAGGAGGTTACAGAGATGTCGGATGGTTGTAGGGTTGGAGGAGGTTACAGAGATCTCAGAGGGTTGTAGAGCTGGAGGAGGTTACAGAGATCTCGGAGGGTTGTAGGGCTGGAGGGAGTTACAGAGATCTCGGAGGGTTGTGGGGCTGGAGGAGGTTACAGAGATCTCGGAGGGTTGTAGGGCTGGAGGAGGTTACAGAGATCTCGGAGGGTTGTAAGGCTGGAGGAGGTTACAGAGATCTCGGAGGGTTGTAGGGCTGGAGGAGGTTACAGAGATCTCGGAGGGTTGTAGGGCTGGAGGAGGTTACAGAGATCTCGGAGGGTTGTAGGGCTGGAGGAGGTTACAGAGATCTCGGAGGGTTGTAGGGCTGGAGGAGGTTACAGAGATCGCGGAAGTTTGTCGGGCTGGAGGAGGTTACAGAGATCTCGGAGGGTTGTAGGGCTGGAGGAGGTTACAGAGATCTCGGAGGGTTGTAGGGTTGGAGGAGGTTACAGAGATCTCGGAAGGTTGTAGGGCTGGAGGAGGTTACAGAGATCTCGGAGGGTTGTGGGGCTGGAGGAGGTTACAGAGATCTCGGAGGGTTGTAGGGCTGGAGGAGGTTACAGAGATCTCAGAATGTTGTGGGGCTGGAGGAGGTTACAGAGACAGGGAGGAGGTGAGGCCGTGGAGGGACTTGAACACAAGGATGAGAATTTTAAACTCGAGGTAAAAACAGAAAATTCTGACAATACTCAGCAGGTCAGGGCAGCATCAGGTCGATGATCTCTCGTCATTCGAGAAAATTCGAGGCATTGCCGAACCGGGAGCCAATGTCGGGCAGCTAGCACAGGGGTGATGGGTGAACGGGACTTGGTCTGCGTTAGGATACGGGCAGCCGAGCATTGGATGAGCTGAAGTTTATGGAGGGTACAAGAGGTGAGTCCGGCCAGGAAGCCGGCGAAGGAGACTCAGGCCTAAATTTTCATCCTCGGAGTGTAGAGCTTGACCAATTGTGAGCGCCTATTAGATAATCAGGCGCACAGTGTCGATGATTTTCACTTCAATGGTCAGAAGATCTGCTGGATCTCTTCACCCTCCCCCCCCTTTGTAACTTGCACAGGAGATTGTATGTGTTGGGCATGGCGGCCACTTATGATGCCTGCTCCCTCTAGATCCCGCGCAGACTGTAGGGGGGGTAAGTCCCAGCAGGTTCGAGTACCTCAGGCCTACTGCCCTGAGATGTTGCCTGCGGGGATCAGAGTCCCTTTCCTCACTTCAATCATCGTCCCAATAGGAACATAGGACAGGAGGGTGCCAGTCAACCCTCGAGCCTATTCAGCCCTTCAACCAGATCATGGCTGACCTGTATCTTAATTCCACCTTATTGAGGTGTATAAAATTATGAGGGGCATAGACAAAGTGGATAGAAAGGACCTATTTCCCTTAGCAGAGGGGTCAAAAACCAGGGGGCACAGATTTAAAGTAATTGGTGGAAGGTTTAGAGGGGATTTGAGGGGAAATTTCTTCACCCAGAGGGTTGTGGGGGTCTGGAACTCACTGCCTGAAAGGGTGGTCGAGGCAGGAACCCTAACCACATTTAAAAAGTACTTGGATGTGCACTTGGGATGCTCTAACCTGCAGGGCTACGGACCAAGAGCTGGGAAGTGGGATTAGGTTGGATAGCTCTTTGTTGGCCGGCGCGGACACAATGGGCCGAAATGGCCTCCTTCCGTGCTGTAACTTTCTATGATCCTATGATTCTCTGGCAACTTCCACATAGCCTTACTGGAACAAATTAAGTTCAGCAATAAGAGCAAACTGTTATGTTCAGAATCTAAACGGTAGCCCCACTCATAATACTTGAAGTAGAAAAAATTAGCAGGGTTATGGGAAAAGAGCAGAGGGGAGTGAGACTAACTGGATTACTCTTCGAAAGAGCCGGCGCAGACTCGATGGGCCGAATGGCCTCACTGTGTGCTGTACTATTCTACGATTCTATGGTTTTATAATGATGTGGAGATGCCGGTGTTGGACTGGGGTGGACAAATGTGAGAAGTCGCACAACACCAGGTTATAGTCCAACAGCTTTATTTGAAATCACAAGCTTTCGGAGCGCTGCGCCTTCGTCAGGTGAAGTGAAGAGATGCATATAGGCACAGCATATATAGTCAGAGAACACTGCCAGATGATTATAGTTAATCTTTTGGTTTTATAAGTGCAGCAAAGATTTACAAGGATGATACCAGAACTGAGAGGTTATGCCTATCAGGATAGACTGGACAGGCTGGGGCTCTTTTCTCTAGAAAAGAGAAGGCTGAGGGGTGACCTGATAGAGGCCTTTAAAATTATGAAGGGCTTTGATAGGCTAGATGTAGAGAAGATGTTTCCACATGCAGGCGAGACCAGAACTAGGGCCCCATAAATATAAGAAAGTCGCTAATAAATCCAATAGGGAATTCAAGAGAAACTTCTTTACTCTGGAATGTGGAACTCGTTACCACATGGAGCAGCTGAGGCGATTAGCAAATCCCACCACGGCAGCCGGGGAATTTAAATTCAGTTAATTAAAATAAATCTGGAATTTAAAAATAGCTAGTATCAGTAACGGTGACCATGAAACGACCGGATTGTTGTAAAAACCCAACTGGTTCATTCGTGTCCTTTAAGGAAGGAAATCTGCTGCCCTCACCCGGTCTGGCCGATATGTGACTCCAGACCCACAGCAATGTGGTTGACTCTTAACTGCCCTCTGAAATGGCCTAGCAAGACACTCGGTTGTAACAAACCACTACAAAGAAGCATAGACTGCAGCGGATCAAGAAGGCGGCTTTCTCAAGGACAATAAGGGATGGGCAATAAATGCTGGCCTTGCCAGCGACGCCCACATCCCGTGAACTAATATAAAAAAAAATACAAATTTAAGGGGAAGCTGGATAAGTACATGAAGGAGAAAGGAATAGTCGGCTATACTGAAATAAAAACAGAAAATGCTGGAAATACTCAGCAGGTCAGGCAGCATCTGTGGAGAGAGAAACAGAGTTAACGTTTCAGGGTCGATGACCTTTCGTCAGAAGGTCATCCCGATGGGGTGAGGTGAAGTAGGGCGGGAGGAGGCTGGCGTGGAGCATTAACTCCGGCATGGACCAGTGGGCCTGAATGGCCTGTTTCGGTGCTGTAATATCTATGTCATTCTTTCCTTCCTCCTTTAATCTTCATGCTTTTAGAACACAAACCTGCCCTTAACGAACCGCATCCATGACATACCTCAGCTTTTCTCCGACTCTTTTCAACCCCGTGACTGTCCTGGACAGTGGGCCTCCGCTTTGAGGTTTTTTTTTAAACTGGGGGAGACAAAACAAAACAGCCCCTTTAAGACTGAGTTTTCACTCCAATCATAAATATTTCAGCGCTTTGTTATGACTGTAATTTTGGTAGCTGAACTCAAGGCTTGGCCGTGTGGATCTAATATATTGGATTTAATTTGAACAACATCAATGAAATATTACAGCTGTTATCATCATGTTATTATCATCAGTGAGCAACTCCAGCTCCACACACAGGCACATCTATCACAGTAATGAGCCCGCCCAGGCCTCACTCGAATAGAAAGCAGGTTCAGCGCGTGGCGCATAGCAAGGGGAATTTTGGGTTCTCGGGCTTGGCTCTTTTGTGACCTTTTTCGTCGGAACTGTTCTGAGAATGAACTCGCACCGTAACTGCAGTATCTGTACGCAGCTAAACCGCCTCAGACCAACATTAAATTAATACCGGGGACGGGGTTCATCTGCTGTGCACTGGGACAGGCTGATTTACAAGGACAAAATAGAGGGGAAGGAGGTGGGGGACCCATGACCCGTGCAATCCGGGTAGGGTAGTGTCGTTAGCTATAGTTGGAAAAAAATAATTTGCTTTTCTATAGCGCCTTTCACGACCCCAGGATGTCCCAGATGGGCTTAACAGCTACTCAAGCATTTATGAAGCGCAGTCACTGTTGCGATGTAGGAAAGGCGGCGGCCAAATAGCGCACAGTAAGATCCCACAGTCGGCAGCGTGATAATAACCAGACAATCAGTCTCAGTGAGCAGGGCGAACAATGGCAGTTGAAAGCAGGGTCACCAGTGGTGGGGTGCAGGAAGAGAAAGGATCCTGTCTCTTATAAGTCCCTGAGTTGCAGCTCAAAGAGCAGCCACGAATGATCTGCCCTGACTGCTTTCCCACTGGCGGGAGGGGCGGTAACTAGTGGGCACAGATTTTAAGATAATCGGCAAAAAAAAAAACCCTGGGGGGAAATGAGGAGAAATATTTTTTTTACTCAGCGAGCTGTAGCGATCTGGAATGCGCTGCCTATAAAGGGCGGAGGACGCAGATTCAATATTAGTTCTCAAAAAGGAATTGGATAAATACTTGAAAAGGAGAAATTTGCAGGGCTACGGGGCGAGAGCGTGCGGGAGTGAGACTAATTGAAGAGCAGGCACAAGCAAAATGAGCCAAATGACTTCTGAATGTCAGCCAGTGACTCAGTAGGTAGCACACTCGCCTCTGAGTCAGAAGGTTGTGGGTTCAAGTACCCACTCCCTGAGACTTGAAGACAAAAATCTAGGCTGACACTCCAATGCAGAGCTGAGGGAGTGCTGCACTGTCGGAGGTGCCGTCTTTCGGATGAGACGTTAAACTGAGGCCCCGTCTGCCCTCTCAGGTGGATGTAAAAGATCCCATGGCACTATTTTGAAGAAGAGCAGGGGAGTTCTCCCCGGTAATAACAACAAAAAATGCTGGAAATGCTCAGCAGGTCAGGCAGCATCGAGGAGAGAGAAACAGAGTCAACGTTCACGGGTTGAGGACCCTTCGTCAGAACCTTGACCTGAAACGTTAACTCTGTTTCTCTCTCCTCGATGCTGCCTGACCTGCTGAGTGTTTCCTGCATTTTCTGTTGTTATTTCAGATTTCCAGCATCCGCTGTATTTTGCTATTATATTAGAGTTCTCCCCGGTATCCTGGCCAATATTTATCCCTCAATCAACATCACTAGAACAGATTATCTGGTCATTATCACATTGCTGTTTGTGGGAGCTTGCTGTGCGCAAATTGGCTGCCGCGTTTCCCACATCACAACAGTGGCTACACTTCAAAAAGTTTTGCTTGGCTGTAAAGCGCTTTGGGACGTCTGGGGGTGGTCTTTCTTTTTTTTCTTCTATGATTTCAGGAAAGTCCATCATAAAGGAGAGGGGACACCCCCAGGTAGAGACCTCTGACCTGCCCCTAACTATCACCCTTGACCGTGCTACTTTGTGCAATGCCAGAATGCCCTATAGAATGGTCTGAAGTGACAGCATTCCCTATTTTTAAAATTCATTTATGGGATGTGGGCGTCGCTGGCAAGGCCAGCATTTATTGGCCATCCCTAATTGCCCTCGAGAAGGTGGTGGTGAGCCGCCTTCTTGAACCGCTGCAGTCTGTGTGGTGAAGGTACTCCCACAGTGCTGTTAGGGAGGGAGTTCCAGGATTTTGACCCAGCGACGATGAAGGATCGGCGATATACTTCTAAGTCAGGATGGTGTGTGACTTGGAGGGGAACTTGGAGGTGGTGGTGTTCCCATGCGCCTGCTGCCCTTGTCCTTCTAGGTGGTGGAGGTCGCGGGTTTGGGAGGTGCTGCCGAAGAAGCCTTGGCGAGTTGCTGCAGTGCATCTTGTAGATGGTACACACTGCAGCCACGGTACGCCGGTGGTGGAGGGAGTGAATGTTTAGGGTGGTGGATGGGATGCCAATCAAGCGGGGCTGCTTTGTCCTGGATGGTGTCGAGCTTCTTGAGTGTTGTTGGAGCTGCACTCATCAGGCAAGTGGAGAGTATAACCCTGCACAATTCAAAAATCCCCTCAGGATACACAGCAGGGATCTGCCACTGGCAGGGGAAGGGTTAATCACAGCGCAGCTCATCTTAAGATTTGCAAATGCCACATTTTTGCATTTTGCCTTTCATCTGGAGCATTCAACTCCGCACAGATAATTAAAGTCTCTCTGCGGGAGACGAGCAACGAGATCAGCGCAATTATCAAAATGCCCGATCGACCTGAAACTGAGGACAAAATCCCCTGATCCGCTGTTTGTGAAGGTCGAGGGAAGTGGGTGGACGATACAGGGAAAAAAACCTCCATTAAGAACCATTAGAGATTGTTTTTAAAAGCTGCAAATGTTGGCAATCAGAAATAAAAATAGTAAATGCTGGAAGGACACATTTGGGTAGAATGTTGGCCGCTGGATTGACCTGAATGGAAATGGAAATCAGGAGCGATGTGAAAGGGGGGACGGTGACTCGCTATCACCCTGCTTTATAACATCGCGCATAGTCAAGATCTACCCCAAAAGCTAGCCGGATTTCTAGCCCTTTTGTAACCAATTAAGCACCTATTACTGCCTGAAACCAGCTCACAATTAAGGTGCCAAATAAACATGCGTAAACAGTATTGACCAGCTACAATGGTCAATCTAAATTAAAATACATTAAACCATGCAAGCGAACATTTTAGTTCTCAACTTGGTCGCGCTGAGGCTAAAGTCCACTCTCTCCTGACCACTCGTACTCCACTGACCCCTCGCAGTTCAAGAGGTCACCTGAGATGTTGACCTTTCCCCAATCGCGGACGGACTTGCTGGGGGCGGGGGGGGGGTGGGGCGGGGGTATTGTTGAGTTTGGGCGATGGACGGGCGATATCGGACCCGCCACCCGTTACACATCTCTCCCCCCGAGTTTCATTTCCATTGAAGTCAAACCGGGAGAGAGGTCTGAACGAGCGTCTGAATGGATATCGCCCCTTATACACCATTGGCCGAAGTCGGAATTACCCCGCCCCCCCGCACTCCCCCGCCTCAGCTGTGCGTTTCTGCCATTTTCTGAGGGTTTTTTTGACCACGGCAATCTGGGAAAAGAATCCTTAATTTCACACACGGAAAAAATAAAATTACACGTGTAACCCGTGATGTTCAAAGGGTTGTCCTTCATAAGCTTACAGCCGCTTTAAAGCGAATGATTTGAATTTCAAATCCTGAGGTCATACAGATTTGAAACTGAGACTAAACAGAAGAGTTCAAATCTGTAGCAGATATTTATCTGCGCACTGCGGTGAAATGGTCCGGTAAATCATTGGGCCATTGAATATATTTAAGGTGGAGATAGACAGATTTTTGAACTGTAGGGGAGTCAAGGGTTATGCAGTTGAGGCCAAGATCAGATCAGCCATGATCTCATTGAATGGCGGAGCAGGCTCGAGTGGCCGTGTGGCCGACTCCTGCTCCTGTTTCTTATGTTCTGATGTTATGTTCTTGTAAATCCTGCGACAGTTAAGGGAAACCGTGAAAGAGCTGCTTCTGATTGCGAAGTTTGGGAATGTTTGAAGGTGAGGTTGAAAGCACTAATGAATGCAACTTGTGTTTAAATGTCATTTTCTTAATTAAAAGTCACCTCTGACTGAGCCGTTGCCTGTTTTACATTTATTTCCCTTTATCAATATTAGATTAACTTAACTCTCTGCGAACCGTTGTAAGTGGAGCTGCAGCACAGGTTTTTAATCAACTTCGGTTGCTTGGCGACTGCCAGCCTCCTGCATCGAGCTCGACACTGCATTCGGGCAAAGGGCTAGGATTTAAGGCCTCGCGCCCAGCGGAAACGGAGGGAGACGCGGCAGCCGTTTTGTGCGCGCAGCAAGCTCCCACAAACAGCAGGGAGGTAACTGACCAGATAATCTGTTTCAGTGATCATAGAATGATACAGCACAGAAGGAGGCCATTGGGCCCATCGTGCCTGTGCCGGCTCTTTGAAAGAGCTGTCCAATTAGTCCCACTCCCCCCCTGCTCTTTTTCCATAGCCTTGAAAGCATTTCCCTTCAAAAGGGAGTGGGAGAAATACTTGAAGAAAAAAAAATGGTAAAGAGCTGGGAGTGGGACTAACTGGATTGCTCTTCGAAAGAGCCGGCGCAGACTCAATGGGCCGAATGGCCTCCTTCTGTGCTGTACTATTCAATGATTCAATGATAAGTATTTATCCAATTCCCCTTTTGAAAGATATTATTGAATCTGCTTCCACCGCCCATTCAGGCAGCGCATTCCAGATCACAACAACTTGCTGCATAAAGAAATTTCCCCTCCTCTCGCCTCCGGTTCTTTGTAAATTACCTTTAATCTGTGTCCTCGGGTTACCGACCCTTCTGTCACTAGATACAGTTTCTGCCTATTTACTCTATCAAAACGCTTCATAATTTTGAACATCTCTATTAAATCTCCACTTAACCTTCCAGGCATCAGTCTCTGAACTTCTTAGTTTCTACCTATGTCCCATTGCCCTCATCAGAAATAATGTCCACAACCAGAATAATAACAAAAACGTCCTGATATATACACCACCCAATCACATCTCTCAGAAACGTTCCTAAACCCTTCACATATAGAATAGAATCAGGCTGAACATAGAAAGGTCAGAGGAGAAGTGAAAAAGAAAATAAGTGGGGCAAAGAGAGGGTATGAGAATAGAATGGCAGCCAACATAAAAGGTAATCCAAAAGTCTTCTATAGGCATATAAATAGTAAAAGGGTAGTAAGAGGAGGGGTGGGCCAAATAGGGACCAAAAAGGAGACCTATGCATGGAGGCAGAGGGCATGGCTGAGGTACTAAATGAGTACTTTGCATCTGTCTTCACCAAGGAAGAGGATGCTGCCATAGACATAGTGAAGGAGGAGGTAGTGGAGATACTTGATAGGATAAAAATTGATAAAGAGGAGGTATTAGAAAGGCTGGCTGTACTTAAAGTACATAAATCTATGATAATCATAGAATGGTTACAGCACAGAAGGAGGTCATTTGGCCCGTCAAGCCCGTGCCGACTCTTTGCAAGAGCACTTCAGCTAATCCCACTCCCCGCCCTTTCCCTGTAGCCCTGCAAATTTCTTTCCTTCAGGTACTTATCTAATTCCCTTTTGAAAGCCACGATTGAGTCTGCCTCCACCACCCTTTCAGGCTGTGCATTCCAGATCATAACCACTCGCTGCGTAAAAAAGTTTTTCCTCATGTCGCCTTTGGTTCTTCTGCCAATCACCTTAAATCTGTGTCCTCTGGTTCTCGACCCTTCCGCCATTGGGAACAGTTTCTCTCTATCTACTCTGTCTAGACCCCTCATGATTTTGAACACCTCTATCAAATCTCCTCTCAATCTTCTCTGCTCCAAGGAGAACAACACCAGGTTCTCCAGTCTATCAATGTAACTGAAGTCCCTCATTCCTGGAATCATTCTCGTAAATCATTTCTGCACCTTCACATCCTTCCTAAAGTGCGGTGCCTAGAATTGGACATGATACTCCAGTTGTTTTATAAAAGTTCATCATAACTTCCTTGCTTTTGTACTCTATGCCTCTATTTATGAAGCCTATTTATGAATATTTATCTAAGGAGGATTGGAAGATTATGGCCAGTACCTCCGCGATTTCCTCCTTAACTTCTCTCAGCATCCTAGGATGCATCCCATCTGGTCCTGGTGACTTATCAACTTTAAGTAAAGACAGTCTTTCTAGTACCTCCTCTTTATCACTTTTTATCTCAATCGGTATCTCCACTACCTCCTCTTTCACTATGACTTTGACAGCATCTTCTTCCTTGGTGAAGACAGATGCAAAGTACTCATTTAGTACCTCAGCCATGCCCTCTGCCTCCATGTGTAGGTCTCCTTTTTGTTCCCTAATCGGCCCCAATCCTCCCCTTACTACCCATTTATTATTTATATGCCTATAGAAGACTTTGGGATTCTCTTTTATGTTAGCTGCCAATCTATTCTCATACTCTCTCTTTACCCCTCTTATTTTCTTTTTCACTTCCCCTCTGAACTTTCTATATTCAACCTGATATAGCCGAACAGTTGTTATTGTTATGTTCAGTAGTCATTTCACACACAGCAAGATCCCACATGCAACGATGACTAGTTAATCTGTTTTCATAAGTGTTAGTTCAAGGAGGAATGTTGGGTAGGATAATGCCCTGTTCTACAAATAATGTCATGCCTTCTTTAACATCCACAGTAACAGGTTTAACGTGTCCTCTGAAGGACGGCACCTCCGACAGTGCAGTGCTCCCTCAAGTGCCAGCCTAGATCATGCGCACAAGTCCACAGCCTCCCAGCTTAGAGACAACTTAGGCACTGCCTAAGCAATGACTAGTGGGCAAAGGGACATGGGTAGAAAATAGTCAAAGGGAAGTTCAGGGGCAGATGTCAGGAAGCATCTCTTCATACAAAGATTGATTAATATCTAGAATGGTCTTCTAGGTAGGGGAGTGAGGCAAAACACCCTGGAGTCTTTTAAGAACAGTTAGAATATTTGTTAGGGCAATTAAGAATTTCTATGGCCTAGAAATTCGGTGATGCTGCACCTGTTTTACAGGCGTAAATCGGTGCAAAAGAGTCCAATATGGCAGGCGGCGTGCACGCTGAGCTGGAAATGGGCCACCCATCATCTCGGTACAGATATCAAAAGAGGTGTCCAGGGCCTGTGCCTGAAACAAGCAGATACTAATAACAGGCCTAATGCCTGTCTGATGCCCCATTACCAAATTGTTTGCCCTGAACACAGCGGGCATCAGTCCGATTTGCAGCTTTCTTTGGTCTTCTAAAGAACCAACTGTACCTTACGGTGTCAGCCGTGACTCAGTGGGTTGCTCTCTCAACCTCTGAGTCAGAAGGTCATGGGTTCACAAGCCCCGCTCCAGAGACTTGACCACATCTGACACCCCAGAACATTACTGTGGGCGTGCTGCGCTGTCGGAGGTGAACATAAAGGATCCCATGCCTCTTCTTCAATAGAAGAGCAGCGAAGTTCTCCCTGGTCAATATTTATCCCTCAACCAACACCTAAAAACAGACTATCTGGTCATTTATCCCATTGCTGTTTGTGGGAGCTTGCTGTGCGCAAATTGACTGCTGCGTTTCCTACATTACAACAGCGACCACACTTCAAAAAGTAATTCGTTAGCTGTAAAGGGCTTTGGGACATCCTGGGGTCTTTCTTTCTATTTTGGTATCGTCTGCAAATTTCGACACCACTCCTCCTAGACCTTTACTCATCCTCAGCACATAACGTTAGAATAACTTTATTACTGTAATGTTAGGGTTTATTTCAACACCATTACTTTGTGTGAGGTGAAAATATAAACAATTGACCAGCCCAGGAAAACAATTATTTCCCAGGACTTGCTGGCAGTCCTGGGAAGTTTTTTCTTTCTCGTCCTTTTCTTCCTAATTTTCCATCCACTCCTCTTTTCTTCTCCCTCCCTCCCCTCCTGAAAATGCTGACTGTTGCTGAGGTATGGTTGCACAGACCGGTTCTCTGGAAAACCACGCTCTCATCCCCAGCACTGACGCTTAGGATGTACGAAAGTGTCTCCCTGATAGATAGTAACCGTGGCAACAGGTAATACCGGCGAATGGGCTGTCTTAGGACTGCAAGAACTAATGGATTCTTTGTTTTTTTATATGGTCGTTCAATAATTTGAATCATATCTTCAAACTCAGACAGAGCCTTGCTTCTATGCATTTCATAAATAGCAGCTACTTAAGTTAAGATCAATACTTAATAGTGAGCAATTAAACTTTCTATCTTGGCTATAAATCAGTTAAAGCTTCTAAGACTCAGGGTAAATGCCTGGTACCACAAATATTCCCCTGTGACTTTCATAGCTCAATAAGATTGTTACGAGCATATTGAAGGCGGAGGGAAGGTGGAGGGTGTCATTTTAAAAAATTTGTTCCTGGGTTGTGGGCGTCGCTGACAAGGCCAGCATTTATTGCCCATCCCTAATTGCCCTTGAGAAGGTGGTGGTGAGCCGCCGCCTTGAACCGCTGCAGTCCGTGTGGTGAAGGTACTCCCACAGTGCTGTTAGGTAGGGAGTTCCAGGATTTTGACCCAGCAACGATGCAGGATCGGCAATATATTTCCAAGTCAGGATGGTGTGTGACTTGGAGGGGAACTTGGAGGTGGTGGTGTTCCCATGCGCCTGCTGCCCTTGTCCTTCTAGGTGGAAGAGGTCGCGGGTTTGGGAGGTGCTGCCGAAGAAGCCTTGGCGAGTTGCTGCAGTGCATCTTGTAGATGGTACACATTGCAGCCACGGTACGCTGGTGGTGGAGGGAGTGAATGTTTAAGGTGGTGGATGGGATGCCAATCAAGCGGGCTGCTTTGTCCTGGATGGTGTCGAGCTTCTTGAGTGTTGTTGGAGCTGCACTCATCCAGGCAAGTGGAGAGTATTCCATCACACTCCTTACTTGTGGTAATGCCATTGAATGTCAAGGGGCGGTGGTTAGACACTCGCTTGTTGGAGAGTCATTGCCTGGCACTTGTGTGGCGCGAATTTTGGCTGCCACTTATCAGCCCAAGCCTGAACATTGTCCAGGTCTTGTTGCATGCAGGCATGGACTGCTTCATTATCTGAGGAGTTGTGAATGGCACTGAACACTGCAGTCATCAGCGAACATCTCCATTTCTGACCTTATGTTGGAGGGAAAGTCATTGATGAAGCAGCTGAAGATGGTTGGGCCTAGGACACTGACCTGTGGAACTCCTGCAGCAATGTCCTGGGGCTGTGATGATTGCCCTCCAACCACCACAACCATCTTCCTTTGTGCTAGGTATGATTCCAGCCAGTGGAGAGTTTTCCCCCCGATTCCCATTGATTTCAGTTTGACTAGGGCTCCTTGATTCCATACTCGGTCAAATGCTGCCTTGATGTCAAGGGCAGTCACTCTCACCTCACCTCTGGAATTCAGCTCCTTTGTCCATGTTTGGACCAAGGCTGTAATGAGGTCGGGAGCTGAGTGGTCTTGGCGGAACCCAAACTGGGCATCACTATTGGTGAGTAAGTGTCGCTTGATAGCACTGTCGATGACACCTTCCATCGCTTTGCTGATGATTGAGAGTAGACTGATGGGGCGGTAATTGGCCGGACTGGATTTGTCCTGCTTTTTGTGGACAGGACATACCTGGGCAGTTTGCCACATTGTCGGATAGATGCCAGTGTTGTAGCTGTACTGGAACAGCTTGGCTAGTGGCATTGCTAGTTCTGGAGCACAAGCCTTCAGCACGACAGCTGGGATGTTGTCGGGGACCATAGGCTTTGCTGTATCCAATGCGCTCAGCCATTTCTTGATATCACGTGGAGTGAATCGAATTGGCTGAAGACTGGCTTCTGTGATGGTGGGTACCTTAGGAGTAGGCCGATATGGATCATCCACTCGGCACTTCTAGCTGAAGATGGTTGCAAACGCTTCAGCCTTGTCTTTTGCACTCACGTGCTGGGCTCCACCATTATTGAGGATGGGGATATTCATGGAGCCTCCTCCTCCCGTTAGTTGTTTAATGGTCCACCACCATTCATGACTGGATGTGGCAGGACTGCAGAGCTTTGATCTGATCCGTTGATTGTGGGATCGCTTAGCCCTGTCTATAGCATGCTGCTTCCGTTTTTTAGCATGCATGTAGTCCGGTGTTGCAGCTTCCCCAGGTTGGCACCTCATTTTTAGGTAAACCTGGTGCTGCTCCTGGCATGATCTTCTACACTCCTTATTTTACCAGGGTTGGTTCCCCTGGCTTGATAGTAATGGTAGAGTGAGGGAAATGCCGGGCCATGAGGTTACAGATTGCGGTGGAATACAATTCTGCTGCTGCTGATGGCCCACAGCACCTCATGGATGCCCAGTTTTGAGCTGCTAGATCTGTTCTGAATCTATCCCATTGAGCACGGTGGTAGTGCCACACAACACGATGGAGGGTGTCCTCAGTGTGAAGACGGGACTTCGTCTCCGCAATGACTGTGCGGTGGTCACTGCTGCCAATGCTGTCATGGGCAGATGCATCTGCGACAGGTAGATTGGTGAGGACGAGGTCAAGTAGGTTTTTCCCTCGTGTTGGTTCTCTCAGCACTTGTCTTCCCCAAAGGGAGAGAAAGAAAATGACCAGGTGTGTCACAGTAGACCATTATTGGACATTGTCCCCTTTGCCAATGTGTTTTAAAGAATACCACTGACTAGAATTGGCAAGCTTCTTTAGCCTCCAAAAGATGCCTTACAGCAGACATTCTAGAGGTTCCAGGAGCTATTTAATGGGATGAAGAAACTCAAAACAATACTTTCATGGACAGAGACATGTACAGAGTTTCAGCCGTGGCTCAGTGGGTAGCAGTCTCTCTCGCCTCTGTGTCAGAAGGTTGTGGACTCAAGTCTTACTCCAGAGACTTGAGCACAAAATCTAGGCTGACACTCCAGTGCTGAGGGAGTGCTGCACTCTCGGAGGTGCCATCTTTCAGATGAGACGTTAAACGTCTGCTCTCTCAGGTGGATGTAAAAGATCCCACGGCACTATTTCGAAGAAGAGCAGGGGAGTCCTGGCCAATATCTATCCCGCAACCAACATCGTTAAAACAGATTATCTAGTCATTGCTGTTTGTGGGATCTTGCTGTTCGCAAATTCCATTTCACACTTCTAAAAGTACTTCATTGGCTGCAATACGCTTTGTGACATCCCGAGGTTGTGAAAGGTGCGATATAAATTCAAGTTCTTTCTTTCTTTTACAGGACCTGAAAGTACCATTCTGGGTCTATCTGGCTGATCCCAGTGTCTAGGTGATATCATATCCCACGATAACCCTCGTACCCCTCTATCAAGTCTTTCACCCTTTCACCAGGTACTTATTCAGCTTTTTTGAATTTTGCTGATTCATGGGCTACAGGGAAAGAGCAGGGGAGTGGGAACGGACAGCTCTTTCAGTGAGCCGTCACAGGAACGATGGGCTGGATGTCCTCTTTCTGTGCTGTACGATTCTATTATTCAGCTCCTCGTGCCTGCTCCGCCATTCATTCAGATCACGATGAATCGCCATTTTTCCTTTGCTCCATATCCCTTGATACCTGTACCTAATATAAATATATAAATATCAGGTGTTTAAAGATCGGGTAGATTTGGAGAAACTAATTCCTCTGGTGGGGGAAATCCAGAACAAGGGGTCATAATCTTAACGTTAGAGCCAGGAAATTCAGGAGCGAAATCAGGAAGCGTTTCCTCACACAAAGGGCAGTGGGAATCTGGAACTCTCTGTCGCCAGAAGAATGCTGGGTTAATTGGAGCTTTCAAGACTGAGAGCGATCGATTTTTCCGGTGATTTCAATAGATTTTTGTTGGGCAAAGGGTAACAAGGAATATGCAGCTAAGGCGGATAAATGGGGTTGAGGTATAGATCAGCCCTGATCTAATTGTATGGCAGAGCAGGCTCGAGGGGCTGAACGGCCTCCTCCTGTTCCTGAGTTCCACTGTCTGTGATTTTATGTACAGCTTTGAACCCATTAAAAGGAAATTTATGGACAAAGGAATTTCATATTCTGTTAATTTGCTTGCTACCTCAGCAACTTGCATTAAAATATTACTTTTTCCTGAGCAACTGTCCCAGAGGAACCATAGAAAAACATAGGCAGCAAACATTAATAATGGGCCAGAAATTTGGCTCGCCGGCTTCCCACGGGTGCAAGGATCGCGCGCGTACTTACCTACCGCGCCTGCCGTTGTGCTTCGGGCCCGCGTGGACTTCGGCTCCTGGGCCTCCTCCAGCTGCCGGCGCACAGTGCTTGCGTATCCCAGGGGCGCAGTTAGTTCGAAGCGTCCCCTGGGATCACGTGAGTCATGGAGAGCCAATCGGAGCAGGGAATCTCCATTCATAGATTTTGACAGGTAGACCTGTCAAATCTACGAATAGAGATCACCCCCAAAACCTCACTTAAACTTCAAATAAATTTAAAAAAAACATCACATTTTTAAAATAACTATAAATTACATAAATTAACTACTTTAAAAAAAATTACATTTTTGAAAAAATTAATTACACTTTTTAACGGTGCTAAAAATAAACTTACCTTTCTTTAAAGTATCTAAAAAAGATAAACCTGTTGAAAAAATGTTTAAATTGTATTTAATTCACCACTTACCTTGATAAAAGCAGGGCTTGCGCCTCCTTTTTAAAAGTGCAGCTTCTCCGTACTTACCCTCACAGAGAAACCTGAAAAAACCCCGAAGTTCGCTGCGTGCGCGCTGCCTCTCCGGCGCATGCGGTTGACCCTTGAACCCCTTCTTTCACGAGACCGGAAGTTCCGGTTTCCCGTGCATGCGCAGTGCATGCGCGAAACCGGCACTTCCGGTGGCCCTACGGGCGAGTCCACAGCGCGAACTCACCCGTGGAGACCCGAATTTCACAGAATCACAGAATCCCCACAGTGCAGATAGAGGCCATTTCGGGCCCATCGAGCCTGCACCGACACATATCCCACCCTATCCCCGTAACCCCACGTATTTAATCCCCCTAACACTAAGGGTCAATTTATCATAGCCAAATCAACCTAACCCGCACATCTTTGGACTGTGGGAGGAAACCGGAGCACCCGGAGGAAACCCATGCAGACACGGGGAGAACGTGCAAACTCCACACACAGTCACCCGGGGCCAGATTCGAACCCGGGTCCCTGGCACTGTGAGGCAACAGTGCTAACCACTATGCCACCGTGTTGCCCCATTGTCAGAGGGAAGCGTGTGTTGGAAGCGATGGGTTTCGAGGAATCTTCTGAGGGTGGGATAGAGAGGTAGGAAGATCCGAGGTAGATAGGGAGCGAGTCCCAGGGATGTTAGGCTGAGGAGGATGAGAGCTCTAGCCCTGAAGGGGGAGCCGAGGGAGGCGGAGAGGAGCAGAAATCCTGGGGGCGGTGAAGCAGAGGGCCCGGGCTGATTACAGGGGCTGGCGGAGTTTCCAGAGGGAGGGAGGGATTTGCAAATGAAGGGGGAGGGCTCGCGACGCAATGCGTTTGGGAACAAGGGTCGCCAACTCTGGTTGGACATAGTCCTGGAGGCGTCACCACATGACCTCCGCCTGCCTCCAACCGCCCCGGCCCCCCACTCTCTCCTGCCATTGGTCGCCCAACCAGTCCGTCGTCGCGGTGGACCGCCTTCCCACGGCCAATCGAAATGCGAAAAGACTCCTCGTGACCTGATGAAAAACACAATTCTCTCAATGCCCCTAAGATTAGTCTTTATTTCCCGGAGACTCCGGGGCAATCCTGGAGGGTGGGCAACCCTTACACGGGTCAATGCAGGTCAGCAAGGGTGGGGGTGGGGGGGCGGGTGGGGAATGATAGATGAGCGCAACTTAGTGGAAGATGGGATGCAGGCATTCGGAGCTTCGGAATGGACTGGAAATCATGATTGCAACTCAAAAAGCTGTCATTTCTGCCTCCTTGCTGTTAGAGAGGTGCATCATGGGGAAAGCTGTAACCGTGGCCAAGTGAAATCAATAGGTCGATCGTAGCAGACGCTACACAAGCAACATATGAGAAAATGCTTAATCCGGCGGTCTCAGGAGGGAGCAGTAATCACTTTTGCTGAAGTGATATTATTCCATCCGCTACAATTGAGCAGGGTGTGATGATTTTTCTGCTTGTTTTATAACGATGGTCTGGCGGCCTCGTCAAAGGGAAACAGCAGCTGCTTCAGTGCGATGTAATTGGAATCACTGGTCCCCAAAAAAGGCAAGACCCGAGAGAGAACGGATTCCCCCTTGACTTCTTCTAATGAAAGAGAGAAAAGGACTTGCATTCAGACACTGCCTTTCATGGCCGCAGGACGTCCCAAAGCACTTCGCAGCCAAGGAAGTACTTTGTCAAGTGCAGTCTCTGTTGCAATGTAGGAAACGCTGCAAGCAACTTGCGCACAGCAAGATCCCACAAACAGCCATGTGCTAATGATCAGATAATCTTTTTTTTTTAGTGATGTTGATTTGAGGGATCAATGTTGGCCCAGGACTCTCCCCTGCTCTTCTTCGAAATCGTGGCCATGGGATCTTTTACGTCCACCTGAGAGAGCAGACGGGGCCTCGGTTTAACGTCTCATCCCAAAGACGGCACCTCCGACAGCGCAGCGCTCCCTCAGTACCGCACTGGGGGGACAGATTTTGTGCTCGAGTCTCTGGGGTAAGATTGCTCCTGGCCATAGGTATCAGGAGCTCTCGTTTACCCTCTCCAAGTGACATTTCTTCATGTGTTACCCTAGGCAGCGAGTGTTGGCGGCTGATTAAAAGAAAAAAAAGAAAGACTTGCATTTATATAGCGCCTTTCATTACCTCAGGATATCCCAAAGCACTTCACAGCCAATGAAGTACTTTTGAAGTGGAGTCACTGTTGTAATGTCGAAAACGCGACAGTTAATTTGCACACAGCAAGATCCCACAAACAACAATGTGATGATGACCAGGTATTCTGTTTTAGTGATATTGACTGAGGGATAAATATTGGCCAGGACACCAGGGATAACTCCCCCTGCTCTTCTTCGAAATAGTGCCGTGGGATCTTTTACGTCCACCTGAGAGAGCAGACGTGGCCTCGGTTTAACGTCTCATCTGAAAGTCGGCAACTCTGACAGTGCAACATTCCCTCAGAGCCTAGATTTTTGTGCTCAAGTCCCTGGAGTGGGTCTTGAACCCACAACATTATGACTCAGAGATGATGGTGCTACCCACTGAGCCACGGCTGACACCATTGGGGACAGTGCAGGCTGGCCCCAGTCCTGCCCTTTACCAAACCTCCACACTTGTGCATGCTTTACGATTGGGAGGAGATGGGGGGGGGGGGGGCATGGGATAGCATGAACCCTGGGTAACTTTCCCCTCCCAATCGAGGGTCCTGAGGCCAATTTTAGCAAACCTGCGCTTCCACGGGTGAGATCAGCCAGCTTGTTGGCTTCCAGATGGAACAAGATAACTGGTTGCTCTCCCTCCCCTTGCAAAATCTCTTCGAGTCGATACGACTCACCCCTTACCCTAGCCCCAGGAGGGCAACAAGACATTTGGGATGCTCGCGCAGGTCTGCAAAAAGTCGTGCTAGCGCCTCCAGCTATTGAATCGTCTATCATTGGTAGTGTGCCTACTGAGAGGCTATTCCAGTTCAACAGTTTGGGGAGGACCAGGGGACAAGCATTTAAACAGTGTAAGAGTAGGAGTACGATAGCAAAATACTGCGGATGCTGGAAATCTGAAATAACAACAGAAAACGCTGGAAAAACTCAGCAGGCCAGGCAGCATCCGTGGAGAGAGAAAGAGAGTTAACGTTTCAGGTCGATGACCTTTCGTCAGAACTGTGAAGAGCCGGAAATCAAATAGATTTAAGGCCGGAGTAAAGCTGGGAAAAGGGGGAGGGGATAAAAGAACAAAGGGGGCGATGAAGAGACATTAAGAGACATTAAGAGATATGCAAGGCTAGAGGTGGTGTTAATGTGACAGATTAAGGCTGAAAGAAGTGTGAAATCCACTGGCAGAATGAAGGACAGCTGCCAGCTTCTAGGAGGAAAAAAAAGGTGGGGGGGGCAAATAAAAGGATGGAAAAAATAAAATATAAATGTGATTGGAGCTGAGGTTATGATCTAAAATTGTTGAACTCGATATTGAGTCCAGAGGGCTGTAGCGTGCCTAAACGAAAGATGAGGTGCTGTTCCTCGAGCTTACGCTGCGCTTCCGTGGAACAGTGTAATAGGCCGAGGACGGTGAGGTCAGAGTGGGAGTGAAGCGGTGAATTAAAGTGACAGGCCACCGGGAGCTCGGGGTCCCCCTTACGGACTGAACGGAGGTGTTCCGCAAAGCGGTCACCCAATCTGCGTTTGGTCTCCCCAATGTAGAGGAGACCACATCGTGAGCAGCGAATACAGTATACTAAATTGCAGGAAGTACAAGTAAATCGCTGTTTCACCTGGAAGGGGTGTTTGGGGCCCTGGACAGTGGGAAGAGGGGAGGTGTAAGGGCATGTGTTGCATCTCCTGCGCGTGCACGGGAAGGTGCCGGGCGAAGGGGAAGGGGTGCTGGGGGTGGTAGAGGAGTGGACTAGGGTGTCGCGGAGGGAGCGGTCCCTGCGGAATGCTGAAAGGGGAGGTGAGGGGAAGATGTGTTTGGTGGTGGGATCACGCTGGAGGTGGCGGAAATGGCGGAGGATGATCCGTTGAATGTGGAGGCTGGTGGGGTGAAAGGTGAGGACAAGGGGAACCCTATCATGGTTCCGGGAGGGAGGGGCAGGGGTGAGGGCAGAAATGCGGGAGATAGAACGGACACGGTCGAGGGCCGTGTCGACCACGGTAGAGGGGAATCCTCGGTTGAGGAAAAAGGAAGACTGGTATGGAAGGTGGCATCATCAGAGCAGATGCGGCGGAGACGGAGAAACTGGGAGAATGGAATAGAGTCCTTACAGGAGGCGGGGTGGGAGGAAGTGTAGTCCAGGTAGCTGTGGGAGTCGGTGGGCTTGTAGTGAATGTTAGTCAATAACCTATCCCCAGAGATGGAGATGGAGAAGTCGAGGAAGGGAAGGGAAGAGTCGGAGATGGACCATGTGAAGGTGAGGGAAGGGTGGAAATTGGAAGCATAGTGAATGAAATGTTCTAGTTCAGGGCGAGAGCAGGAGAGCAGGAATGCCTACCTTGAAGAAGTTCTGCTCTTCTCTTCGACGGGATTTCCGTTTGGCTCTTCAACCTTGTTCATCTTCATTGATTTCAGTTTCCCTTCTCGTGTTTGATCAGGTATCTTCCAAGACTCGGTTTCACAGCCACATTACTTTCCTCAGCAACTGTCTCCGGTTCCGACTTATCCCACGTGGATTCCAACTAAACTTCCACCCTTCGTGTTTCGGATCAACCCAGGATTACAAATATCTCCAAGATATTCATCGTTCCTCGAACTACTGCTCTCGCCGCATCTTGAGATCCACGCTCAACGCCATGCGGCGCCACATGAACACTCTCGACCTCTCTCTTCAGCAGCACCGACGCACTCTATCTCAAAGCTGTCCGGGTCCACAGTTCCATTTCATCCTTAGACTCATCCGACGCTTCAACAAAAATCTTTTCTTCTTCCTTTCCGATGTCAAGGATCGCAAGCTTCAACAACTCTCGGACACTAACGCCCCTCCGGAACCTTCTTCCCCTTCACTTTCCTCTGACCCCCCTTCTCCCAATCTCACCCCCTGCCGCGTTTTCACTATCCCCTCTGACCTTCCCCTCTCTGACTCCGAACGATCAGTCCTCAGCAAAGGCCTGACCTTCATCCCCTTACGCCCCCATCTCAATGAATTTCGAGCTCGGCACGATGCTGAGCTCTTTTTCCGCCGCCTCCGTCTCCGTGCCCACTTCTCTGGCCAGGAGTCTTCCCCCCGCACGGCTGACCCTTTCTCCCGCTTTCAGAATTCACGTTCCACCTGGACCCCTCCCTCTGGCCTCTTACCCTCTCTAGATCTTTTCATTGCTAACTGCCGCCGTGACATCGGCCAGCTCAATTTCTCTGCTCCCCTCACTCACTCCAACCTACCTCCCTCTGAACTTGCAGCACTCCATTCTCTCCGATCCAACCCTGACATTGTCATTAAACCTGCTGACAAGGGTGGCGCTGTTGTTGTTTGGCGAACCGACCTCTACCTAGCGGAAGTTGAACGCCAACTCTCTGACACCTCCTCCTACCTCCACCTGGACCATGACCCCACTACTGAACATCAAGCCACCGTGTCCAAGACCGTCACTGACCTCATCTCCTCTGGAGATCTTCCCCCCACGGCCGCCAACCTCATAGTTCCCCAACCGCGCACAGCCCGCTTCTACCTCCTTCCCAAGATCCACAAACAGGACTGCCCCGGTAGACCCATCGTTTCAGCCTGTTCTTGCCCCACGGAACTTATCTCTTCCTATCTCGACTCTATTTTTTCTCCCCTTGTCCAGTCTCTTCCCACCTACATCCGCGACTCTTCCGATGCCCTCCGCCATTTTAACAGTTTCCAGTTTCCCGGCCCCAACCGTCTCCTCTTCACTATGGATGTACAATCCCTCTACACCTCCATTCCCCACCAGGATGGCCTGAGGGCGCTCCGCTTCTTCCTTGAACAGAGGCCCAACCAGTCCCCATCCACCACCACCCTCCTCCGCCTGGCTGAACTTGTTCTCACATTGAACAACTTCTCCTTTGACTCTACCCATTTCCTCCAAATTAAAGGTGTTGCTATGGGTACCCGCATGGGTCCTAGCTATGCCTGCCTTTTCGTGGGATATGTGGAACACTCTTTGTTCCAGTCCTACTCGGGTCCCCTCCCTCACCTCTTTTTCCGGTACATTGATGACTGTATCGGTGCCGTCTCCTGCTCTCGCCCTGAACTAGAACATTTCATTCACTATGCTTCCAATTTCCACCCTTCCCTCACCTTCACATGGTCCATCTCCGACTCTTCCCTTCCCTTCCTCGACTTCTCCATCTCCATCTCTGGGGATAGGTTATTGACTAACATTCACTACAAGCCCACCGACTCCCACAGCTACCTGGACTACACTTCCTCCCACCCCGCCTCCTGTAAGGACTCTATTCCATTCTCCCAGTTTCTCCGTCTCCGCCGCATCTGCTCTGATGATGCCACCTTCCATACCAGTGCTTCCGACATGTCTTCCTTTTTCCTCAACCGAGGATTCCCCTCTACCGTGGTCGACACGGCCCTCGACCGTGTCCGTTCTATCTCCCGCATTTCTGCCCTCACCCCTGCCCCTCCCTCCCGGAACCATGATAGGGTTCCCCTTGTCCTCACCTTTCACCCCACCAGCCTCCACATTCAACGGATCATCCTCCGCCATTTCCGCCACCTCCAGCGTGATCCCACCACCAAACACATCTTCCCCTCACCTCCCCTTTCAGCATTCCGCAGGGACCGCTCCCTCCGCGACACCCTAGTCCACTCCTCTACCACCCCCAGCACCCCTTCCCCTTCGCCCGGCACCTTCCCGTGCACGCGCAGGAGATGCAACACATGCCCTTACACCTCCCCTCTTCCCACTGTCCAGGGCCCCAAACACCCCTTCCAGGTGAAACAGCGATTTACTTGTACTTCCTGCAATTTAGTATACTGTATTCGCTGCTCACGATGTGGTCTCCTCTACATTGGGGAGACCAAACGCAGATTGGGTGACCGCTTTGCGGAACACCTCCGTTCAGTCCGTAAGGGGGACCCCGAGCTCCCGGTGGCCTGTCACTTTAATTCACCGCTTCACTCCCACTCTGACCTCACCGTCCTCGGCCTATTACACTGTTCCACGGAAGCGCAGCGTAAGCTCGAGGAACAGCACCTCATCTTTCGTTTAGGCACGCTACAGCCCTCTGGACTCAATATCGAGTTCAACAATTTTAGATCATAACCTCAGCTCCAATCACATTTATATTTTATTTTTTCCATCCTTTTATTTGCCCCCCCCACCTTTTTTTTCCTCCTAGAAGCTGGCAGCTGTCCTTCATTCTGCCAGTGGATTTCACACTTCTTTCAGCCTTAATCTGTCACATTAACACCACCTCTAGCCTTGCATATCTCTTAATGTCTCTTAATGTCTCTTCATCGCCCCCTTTGTTCTTTTATCCCCTCCCCCTTTTCCCAGCTTTACTCCGGCCTTAAATCTATTTGATTTCCGGCTCTTCACAGTTCTGACGAAAGGTCATCGACCTGAAACGTTAACTCTCTTTCTCTCTCCACGGATGCTGCCTGGCCTGCTGAGTTTTTCCAGCGTTTTCTGTTGTTATTTAAGAGTAGGAGTAGACTGGATGTTGGGCAGTTCTTCTTCTCCCAGAGAGCAGTGAGTCTCTGGAATACAATGCCAGCTGGTGTGGTGGGTGCTGATTCTCTGCATTGTCTTCCAGAGGGAGCTGGACCGGTTCTTGACTGGGGCAGAGATGGCATCATATAGAAGGTAAGTGTCTTCATAGATAACACTGGGTCCGTGTGATCTCCTGGACTGGTTTCCATCGCCTGAGGGGGTCGGAGAGGAATTTTCCCGACTATTTTTTCCTTTATGGGCCCTGGGTTTTTTCTCTACTATTTTTGGCCTCTCCTAGGAGATTACGGCTGTGGGGAGGGTGGTGGGTGGGGAGCGCGGGAATGGGGAGTAGGAAGTGTCTAGTCATGATGCTCCGTCCGTCATGAGTGTGGGGCAGGCTTGGTGGGCCAGCTGGTCTTTACTGCGTATGTGCGTATACTGCATGTCTCGCTACCTCGAGTTACATAGATACATAGATACATAGAAGATAGGAGCAGGAGTAGGCCATCCGGCCCTTCGAGCCTGCTCCGCCATTTAATGAGATCATGGCTGATCCTCCAATTCAGTATCCCGTCCCCGCCTTCTCTCCGTAACCCTTAACCCCTTTTGCCTGTAGAAATATATCTAATTCCCTCTTAAATATATTTAATGAGCTGGCGTACACTGCCCTCTGTGGCAATGAGTTCCACAGGTTCACCACCCTCTGAGTGAAGAAATTCCCCCTCATTTCTCTCCTAAATGGTTTAGCCCTTATCCTTAAATTATGTCCTCTAGTTCTGTTCTCACCCACCAAGGGAAACATTCCTTCTGCATCTAGTCTGTCTAGACCTGTCAGAATTTTATACACTTCTATGAGGTCCCCTCTCAATCTTCTAAACTCCAGTGTGTACATCCCTAAAATACATAGTCTCTCCTCATAGGTCAATCCCGCCATTCCTGGTATCAGCCTGGTGAATCGCCGCTGCACCCCCTCCATGGCAAGAACATCTTTCCTCAGATGAGGCGACCAAAACTGTACACAGTACTCGAGGTGTGGTCTCACCAGTGCCCTGTACAGCTGCAGCAAGGTATCCCTGTTCCTGTATTCCAACCCTTTTGCTATGAAGGCCAGCATACCGTTTGCCTTCTTGACCGCCTGTTGCACCTGCATGCTCACCTTCAGTGACTGGTGTACAAGAACACCCAGGTCTCTCTGTACTTCCCCCTCTCCCAATTTATTGCCATTTAAATAATAATTTGCCCTCCCGTTCCTGCACCCAAGGTGGATAACTTCGCACTTGTCCACATTATAGTGCATCTGCCATTTATCCGCCCAATCACCCAGTCTGTCCAAATCGCTCTGGAGCTTCCTGGTCTCCTCCTCTGAGCCCACCCACCCTCCTAGTTTAGTGTCGTCTGCAAATTTGGAAATGCTGCATCCGACTCCCTGATCCAGGTCATTAATGTAAATTGTGAACAGCTGGGGACCCAGGACAGATCCCTGTGATACCCCACTTGTTACTGCCTGCCATTCAGAAAATGAGCCGTTTATTCCAACTCTCTGTTTTCTATCTGACAGCCAGTTCTCTATCCACGTCAATACTTTCCCCTTTATCCCATGAGCTTCAATTTTCCATGCTAATCTTTTATGTTACATCGAGTCTACAGCACAGAAACAGGCCATTCGGCCCAACTGCTCCATGCCGCCGTTTATGCTCCACACCAGCCTCCTCCCACCCCTCTTCATCTCACCCTATCAACATATCCTTCGATGTTATCCATTATTAGCCATGTTGCTAATCTCCCACATCCCATCTCTTGTTTGTTGGTGATGTTTATTTGATGGCCCCCTTGCCCAGAATCCTCCGTTTCCTCACATGGAGCCAGAGATTTAAATCCGTTTGAGACCATGGTGGGGGTTAATTTTAACATAACTCACTGGGCGGCAATCCCGCGGGATAGGGTGGAATATCACACCCTGCCCAATATTACTTTCCGTTGACTTCAACGGTGAATAAGAACATAAGAGCATAAGAATTAGGAGCAGGAGGAGGCCATTCGGCCCCTCGAGCCTGCTCCACCATTCAATAAGATCGTGGCTGATCTTCAACCTCAACTCCACTTTCCCGCCCGATCTCCATATCCCTTGAGTCCCCTAGAGTCCAGAAATCTATCGATCTCGGCCTTGAATATACTCAACGACTCAGCATCTACAGCCCTTTGGGGCAGAGAATTCCAAAGATTCACAACCCTCTGAGTGAAGAAATTCCTCCTCATTTCGGTCTTAAATGGCCGACCCCTTATCCTGAGACTATGCCCCCTAGTTCTAGACTCTCCAGCCAGGGGAAACAATCTCTCAGTAGCTATCCTGTCAATCCCCCTCAGAATCTTATATGTTTCAATGAGATCACCTCTCATTCTTCTAATCTCCAGAGAGCATAGGCCCAATCTACTCAATCTCTCCTCATAGGACAACCCTCTCATCCCCGGAATCAATCTAGTGAACCTTCATTGCACCGCCTCAAAGGCAAATATATGCTTCCTTAAATAAGGAGACCAAAACTGTGCACAGTACTCCAGGTGTGGTCTCACCAAGGCCCTGTACAATTGTAGCAAGACTTCCTTACTCTTGTACTCCAACTCCCTGGCACTAAAGGCCAACATGCCATTTGCCTTCCTCATTGCCTGCTGTACCTGCATGCTAGCTTTGTGTGTTTTTTGCACGAGGACACCCAAATCTCTCTGAACACCAACATTTGAAAGTTTCTCACCATTTAAAAAATATTCTGTTTTTCTATTCTTCCTACCAAAGTGAATAACCTCACATTTTCCCACATTATACTCCATCTGCCACCTTGTTGCCCACTCACTTAACCTGTCTATATCCCTTTGCAGGGTCTTTGTGTCCTCCTCACAGCTTACTGTCCCACCTAGCTTTGTATCATCAGCAAACCTGGATACATTGCACTCGGTAAAACCGGGCGGGGTGTCAATCCAGTGTCGCACCCGATCCCGTCGGTTTCCCGACGGCTGCGTTACATTAAAATTGACTCCGGCGTAAGTCGGTGTGGGCACTCCCGCTCTGACCTTTCCTTCCTGCCTTTTCCCAACTCGGACATTCACCTACACTTGATCCTGATTCCCCGGGGAAGAGGGGTAGGTAGGGTAAAATTTGACGTGGGCGACAGCGGCAAATCGGCTGCTTGTTATACTCCCCGCCACGTTGAAGGTAACGGAAAGGAAAATCAGGCGGGGTGCAAAACGGAGCGACCGATTCGCTCCCGCTAGTTTTGCGCGCTCGCTGAAGGTGAATGTCATCTGGCCCAGCCTCCCCGCTGTGCAACCCTACAGCCTGATCACCTGGCTTTGAATTCAATTCAACATCTACATTTGCTTTTGTCTGAAAGGTTATTTGGTGCCTGTCTTTCTTTCCAGTTGCTGTTCGCCCCTCGCAGCCCTATCCTCCAGTTCCTGGAAATTGCAGGAAATACCTGGAATGTGAGACCTTTGATTGTTGATTGTGATCCCGTACACAGTGCAAGGAGACCGTGAGCGACACAGTCAGAGAGAGACAGAAAGGCATTAAGAACATAATAAGAACGTAAGAAATAGGAGCAGGAGTCGGCCATTTGGCCCTTCGAACCTGCTCCGCCATTCAATAAGATCATGGCTGAACTTCGACCTCAACTCCACTTTCCTGCACTATCCCCATATCCCTTGATTCCCTTAATATTCAAAAATCTATCGATCTCTGTCTTGAATATACTCAACGACTGAGCCTCCACAGCCCTCTGGGGTAGAGAATTCCAAAGATTCACCACCCTCTGAGTGAAGAAATTTATCCTCATCTCAGTCCTAAATGGCCGACCCCTTGTTCTGAGACTGTGACCCCTGGTTCTAGACTCCCCAGCCAGGGGAAACATCCTCCCAGCCTCTACTTTTCCAAGCCCTGTAAGAATTTTGTTTGTTTCAATGAGGTCACCTCTCATTCTTCTAAACTCTAGAGAAGATAGGCCTAGTCTACTCAATCTCTCCTCATAGGACAATCCCCCCATCCCAGGAACCAGTCTGGTGAACCTTTGTTGCACTCCCTCTATGGCAAATATATCCTTCCTTGGGTAAGGAGACCAAAACTGTACACAATACTCCAGGTGTGGTCTCCCCAGGGCCCAGTATAACGGGAGTGCAGCATGCAGGAATAAAAGAACACGAGGTTCTATTCAGCAAGCTGCCTACTTCAGAAACTTCTTTTTCTTTAAAATTAGTTTTGAGTGAGTTTCGTATCAAGGATGACAGAGGCCAGTGAATGGAACACTTGCTCACCTTGTGAGTTCAATGCCAGCATCAAACACTCCCAGGTCAAGTGCAGAATATTTTCTATACAGGAGTGAAGCACTCCCTACTCAACCCCAACAATGGGGCATGCATTCCTCTTCCTGCAATCTGTAGTGACATCACTGAAGCTCTCAGGAAGATTTCCTCTACATAGGAACAAGGGCAGCCCTTTGAGCCTGTTCCGCAATCCAATCAGATCATGCCTGACCTGAATTCCATTTACCCGTCTTTGCTCCAGATCCTTTGATACCTTTACCTAACGCAAATCTTTCGTTCTCAGTCTTGTAAGCTTCAATTGATCACCACCCACCCCCACATCATCCACAGCCTTTTGGGGAGAGAGTTCCAGATTTCCACTACCCTTTCTGTGAAAAAGTGCTCCCTGATTTCACTCCTGAATGGTCTAGCTCTAATTTTAAGAACGTGTCCCCTTTGTTCTGGACTCCCCCACCCGAGGAAATAGTTTCTCTCTAGCGACCCTATCGAATCCTTTTATTATTTTAAAGATCTCAATTCGTTCATCCCTCAACCTTCTTAAGTCAAGGAAACACAAACCAAGTTTATGCAACCTGACCTCATAATTTAACCCTTTAAGCCCCAGTATCTGGTGAATCTGAGCTGTACTCCCTCCAAGGCCCATTATTATCTCTCCTGTGGCTCAGTGTCTAAACACTGAGTGCATTACTCCAGATGGGGGTCTGACTGCCACAAACTAATTTACAGTGTTGATGCGGCTGGTCCAGTTAAGCTGCTGTTGTTCGATGGTGCTGATGGAGTGAGAAAGAAAGACTTGGATTTCTACAGCACCTTTCACGACCACCGGACGTCTCAAAGCATTTTACAGCCAATGAAGTACTTTTGAAGTGTAGTCACTGTTGTAATGTAGGAAATGCGGCAGCTAATTTGCACACAGCAAACTCCCACAAACAGCAATGTGATAATGACCAGATAATCTGTTTTTAGTGAAGTTGATTGAGGGATAAATATTGGCCAGGGCACCGGGGAGAACTCCCCTGCTCTTCTTCGAAATAGTGCCATGGGATCTTTTACGTCCACCTGAGAGAGCAGACGGGGCCTCAGTTTAACATCTCATCCGAAAGACGGCACCTCCGACAGTGCAGCACTCCCTCAGTACCAAACGTGGAGTGTCAGCCTAGATTTATGTGTTCAAGTCCCTTGGAGTGGGACTTGAACCCACAATCTTCTGACTCAGAGGCAAGCATGCTACCCACTGAGCCACAGCTGACACTGGATTGGTAGCGCCGTTGAAGGTTAAGGTGAGGCGGACAAGCTTATTCATGTTGGAGATGGTCATTGCCTGATTCTTGTCCACCTCCACTTGTCTCTTGTTACCAGGATTGAATGTCAGACGAGCAATCTAACAGCACTATGGAAGTGTTGAGAGAGGCGGTGGAGAGGTAGAGGCGGGTGCTAGTCAGTGTGCAGAAAGCTTGGAACCAACGTGTGGATGCTGCTTGGTTGTACTCTGTGATCATCAGTGTGCAAACTAAAGATAGGAACACGGGCAAACCGTCAGAGACTAGCGATGGTCGATGGAGGTTAATCTCTACGCGTACTCCACGAGCAGAAGCAACAAAGTCGTCATGTCGGTTTTCTTTAAACGCGGAGATAGCACAGCAATCATTAATAAATCTGTGAAAAATAAATGACATGGGCAGTGATGCGAAGGAAGATTTTCTGAATAGGCCGTATAGACAGTGGGTACGAAAAGCTGACGTTCCTCAACAGTGTTACTGTATTACTTATAAACGGTGTCTGAATGCGCTTCAATAGTGTGACGTCACATCCGTGGTAATTATGCGCACATTTGTTTTGCATTTGTACTGTAAATGTGCAACCGTTAAAATATAGGCTGCTAAAAAATGTTGCCTCGCTACACTGCGCGATCTACATTTTCCGTCCTGGCTACTTTGCTGTGCTCCCCGGAATCAGTTTAGAAAATATGGTCACCCTGTGTTATTTGCCTCTTGCCAGCTCAAGTCTGCACGTTTCAATCAGATGTACCTGATTCTCATGCGGTTATGTCGTGGTTATCTTACTGGACTAGTAATCCCCAGGTCTGCACTAATGATCCGATAGAATGTGAGTTCACAATCCCACCAGGGCAGCTCGAGAATTGGAATTCAGTTTTTCTTTTAAAATCTGGAAATAAAAAGCTGGCATTTAACAAAAGTGACCATGAAGCTGTCGGATTGTCGTAAAAAACCCAAGCGGGTCATTAATGTCCTTCAGGGAAGGAAGCCTGCCGTCCTTTCCCGGTCTGGCCTACATGTGACTCCAGTCTGTCTTAAACTGCCCCCTGAAGTGACCTAGCGAGCCACTCCATTGGGCAACGAGGGATGGGCAATAAATGCCGGCCTTGGCAGCAGCGTCCACGTCCCGAGAATGGATTAAGTGTCCAGAAGCACTAAATGCTCAGCAGGTAACTCTTCAGGGCACAAATTTGATGCAGTTCTTTGAGGATGTATCGAGCAGGGTGGATAAAGGTGAACCAGTAGATGTGGTGTATTTGGAGTTCCAGAAGGCATTCGATAGGGTGCCACATAAAAGGTTACTGCATAAGATAAGAGCTCACGGAATTGGGGGTAATATATTAGCATGGATAGAGGATTGGCTAACTAACAGAAAGCAGAGAGTCGGGATAAATGGGTCATTTTCCAGTTGGCAAACGGTAACTAGTGGGGTGGCACAGGGAACGGTGCTGGGGCCTCAACTATTTACAATCTACATTAATAACTTGGATGAAGGGACCGAGTGTAATGTAGCCAAGTTTGCGGATGATACAAAGATGGGTGGGAAAGCAAGTTGTGAAGTCCTGCTACAACTGTACAGGGTATTGGTGAGACCACACCTTGAGTACTGCGTACAGTTTTGGTCTCCTTATTTAGGGAAGGATATACTTGCATTGGAGGCAGTTCAGAGACGATTCACTAGGTTAATTCCAGAGATGAGGGATTTGACTTATGAGGAAAGGTTGAGCAGGCTGAGCCGATACTCATTGGAATTTAGAAGAATGAGAGGTGATCTTATTGAAACATATAAGATACTGAGAGGGCTCGACAAGGTAGAGGCAGAGAGGATGTTTCCCCTCGTGGGGAAATCTAGAACTCGGGAGCACAGTTTTAGAATAAAGGGTCGCCCTTTTAGAACTGAGATGAGGAGGAATTTCTTCTCTCAGAGGGTCGTAAATCTGTGGAATTCTCTGCCCCAGAGAGCCGTGGAGGCTGGGTCATTAAATACCTTTAAGGTGGAGATAGACAGATTTTTGCAAGATAAGGGAGTGAAGGGTTATGGGGAGCGGGCAGGGAAGTGGCTTTGAGCCCAAGATCAGCCATGATCTTATTGAATGGCGGAGCAGGCTCGAGGGGCCAAGTGGCCTATTCCTGCTCCTATTTCTTATGTTCTTATGTTCTTAATTAACACAGAGGCAGCCCAATCCATCTTTCGGATGAGACGTTAAACCGAGGCCCCGTCTGCTCTCTCAGTTGGACGTAAAAGATCCCACGGCACTATTTTGAAGAATCATAGAATCATAGAAGATAGGAGCAGGAGTAGGCCATTCGGCCCCTCTAGCCTGCTCCGCCATTCAATGCGATCATGGCTGATCATCCAAATTCAGTACCCTGTCCCTGCTTTCTCCCCATATCCCTTGATCCCTTTAGCCTTAAGAAATATATCTATCTCCTTCTTGAATCTATTTAATGAATTGGCAGCAGAGGAGCAGGGGAGTTCTCCCCGGTGTCCTGGTCAATATTTATCCCTCAATCAGCATCACTAAAAAAAAACGGAATATCTGGTCATTATCACATTGCTGTTTGTGGGAGCTTGCTGTGCGCAATTGCTGCCGCGTTTCCTACATTACAACAGTGACTACATTCCAAAAAGTACCCCATTGGCTGTAAAGCGCTTTTGGACGTCCTGAGGTCATGAAAGGCGCTGTAGAAATGCAAGTCTTTCTTTTCCTTTTTACAATTTTAAGCAGTCGTTAGGCCCCCTATTTGTATATGTCAAGGGCCTGACACCTGTTTCAGGCACGAGTCCTGGACGCCTCTTTTTCTGCTTTCACCAATATGGTGGGTGGCGCACTTCCGACGCGCAATGAGCGCGCGCCATTTTGGATACTTAGGCGCCCGTTTGGTGCCTGAAAAATAGTTGCAACGCCATAGAGCTTCGAGGCCAGCCTTTCTTTTATTAATGAATGAAATACGATGTTATCACAAGTTGGAACAGAGGGCCTGATGATTTCTCCAACTCCTGAAGTTTTACTTTCTCAGTTTTAACAGGTTATGCTTGCACACGCAGCCTATTAACATGCTGCCCTTTCAGCTTTTGTTCACTGTGGAATCGTGAGCTTTAAGCAAAGAATGAGGAGGCTCTCCTTTTGAAATATAGCTGCCATTATCTATAAAAAGAGTAGCAATTACATCAGCGCACATCTCTGTATCTCATTCATTGTGAAAGGCAAGCCTTTGTTTTCATCTATTTCAACAGAATATGATTTTTTCTTTTACTGAGACCCTGTTATCGAGACCCTCAGTTATTGAGACTCTCAGTTATTGGGACCCTCAGTTATTGAGACCCTTAGTTATTGGGACCCCAGTTATTGGGACCCCAGTTATTGAGACTCTCAGTTATTGAGACTCTCAGTTATTGAGACCCCAGTTATTGGGACCCCCAGTTATTGAGACCCCCAGTTATTGGGACCCCAGTTATTGAGACTCTCAGTTATTGAGACCCCCAGTTATTGAGACCCTCAGTTATTGAGACCCCAGTTATTGGGACCCCAGTTATTGAGACCCCAGTTATTGAGACCCAGTTATTGGGACACCTCAGTTATTGAGACCCTCAGTTATTGAGACTCCCAGTTATTGAGACTCTCAGTTATTGAGACCCCCAGTTATTGAGACTCTCAGTTATTGAGACTCTCAGTTATTGAGACTCCCAGTTATTGAGACCCCCAGTTATTGAGACCCTCAGTTATTGAGACTCTCAGTTATTGAGACTCTCAGTTATTGAGACTCTCAGTTATTGAGACCCTCAGTTATTGAGACTCCCAGTTATTGAGACCCCCAGTTATTGAGACCCTCAGTTATTGAGACTCTCAGTTATTGAGACTCTCAGTTATTGAGACCCCCAGTTATTGAGACTCTCAGTTATTGAGACCCTCAGTTATTGAGACCCCCAGTTATTGAGACTCTCAGTTATTGAGACTCTCAGTTATTGAGACTCTCAGTTATTGAGACTCCCAGTTATTGAGACTCCCAGTTATGAGACTCTCAGTTATTGAGACTCTCAGTATTGAGACTCTCAGTTATTGGGACCCCCAGTTATTGAGACTCTACAGTATTGAGACTCTCAGTTATTGAGACCCTCAGTTATTGAGACTCTCAGTTATTGAGACCCTCAGTTATTGAGACTCTCAGTTATTGAGACCCTCAGTTATGAGACTCTCAGTTATTGAGACCCTCAGTTATTGGACCCTCAGTTATTGAGACCCCCAGTTATTGAGACTCTCAGTTATTGAGACTCTCAGTTATTGAGACCACCAGTTATTGAGACTCTCAGTTATTGAGACCTCCCAGTTATTGAGACCTCCCAGTTATTGAGACTCTCAGTTATTGAGACCCCCAGTTATTGAGACTCCTCAGTTATTGAGACCTCTCAGTTATTGAGACCTCTCAGTTATTGAGACCCCAGTTATTGAGACTCTCAGTTATTGAGACTCTCAGTTATTGAGACCCCTCAGTTATTGAGACTCCTTCAGTTATTGAGACTCTCAGTTATTTGAGACCCCAGTTATTGAGACTCCCAGTTATTGAGACCCTCAGTTATTTGAGACCCCCAGTTATTGAGACTCCCAGTTATTGAGACCTCTCAGTTATTGAGACTCTCAGTTATTGAGACTCCCAGTTATTGAGACTCCCAGTTATTGAGACTCCCAGTTATTGAGAACTCACAGTTATTGAGACCCTCAGTTATTGAGACTCTCAGTTATTGAGACTCTCAGTATTGAGACCCCCAGTTATTGAGACTCTCAGTTATTGAGACCCTCAGTTATTGAGACCCTCAGTTATTGAGACTCTCAGTTATTGAGACCTCTCAGTTATGAGACTCTCATATTGAGACCCTCTGTTATTGAGACCTCTCAGTTATTGAGACTCCTCAGTTATTGAGGACCCCAGTATTGAGACTCTCAGTTATTGGAGACCCTCAGTTATTGAGACTCCCTCAGTTATTGAGACCCTCAGTTATTGAGACTCCCAGTTATTGAGGACCCACAGTTATTGAGACTCCAGTTATTGAGACTCCCAGTTATTGAGACCCTCAGTATTGAGACTCTCAGTTATTGAGACTCTCAGTTATTGAGGACCCCAGTTATTGAGACTCTCAGTTATTGAGACTCTCAGTTATTGAGACTCTCCAGTTATTGAGACCCCCAGTATTGAGACTCTCAGTTATTGAGACTCTCAGTTATTGAGACTCTCAGTTATTGAGACTCTCAGTTATTGAGACTCTCAGTTATTGAGACTCTCAGTTATTGAGACCCCAGTTATTGAGACTCTCAGTTATTGAGACTCTCAGTTATTGAGACTCTCAGTTATTGAGACCCCAGTTATTGAGACCCCCAGTTATTGAGACCCCCAGTTATTGAGACCCCAGTTATTGAGACCCCCAGTTATTGAGACCCTCAGTTATTGAGACTCTCAGTTATTGAGACCCCCAGTTATTGAGACCCTCAGTTATTGAGACTCCTCAGTTATTGAGACCCAGTTATTGAGACCCCAGTTATTGAGACCCCAGTTATTGAGACCCTCAGTTATTGGGACCCCAGTTATTGAGACCCCAGTTATTGAGACCCCCAGTTATTGAGACTCCTCAGTTATTGAGACCCCCAGTTATTGAGACTCTCAGTTATTGAGACCCCCAGTTATTGAGACTCTCAGTTATTGAGACCCCAGTTATTGAGACCCTCAGTTATTGAGACCCCAGTTATTGAGACCCCCAGTTATTGAGACTCCTCAGTTATTGAGACCCCAGTTATTGAGACCCTCAGTTATTGAGACCCTCAGTTATTGAGACTCCTCAGTTATTGAGACTCTCAGTTATTGAGACCCAGTTATTGAGACTCTCAGTTATTGAGACCCTCAGTTATTGAGACCCCAGTTATTGAGACTCTCAGTTATTGAGACCTCCAGTTATTGAGACCTCTCAGTTATTGAGACTCTCAGTTATTGAGACCCCTCAGTTATTGAGACTCTCAGTTATTGAGACTCTCAGTTATTGAGACCCCCAGTTATTGAGACTCTCAGTTATTGAGACTCTCAGTTATTGAGACCCTCAGTTATTGAGACCTCAGTTATTGAGACCCTCAGTTATTGAGACTCTCCAGTTATTGAGACTCTCAGTTATTGAGACTCTCAGTTATTGAGACTCTCAGTTATTGAGACCCCCAGTTATTGAGGACCCACAGTTATGAGACACTCAGTTATTGAGACTCCCAGTTATTGAGACCTCAAGTTATTGAGACCCTCAGTTATGAGACCTCAGTTATTGAGACCCCAGTTATTGAGACCCCAGTTATTGAGACCCTCAGTTATTGAGACCCCAGTTATTGAGACTCTCAGTTATTGAGGCTCCCAGTTATTGAGACTCTCAGTTATTGAGACTCCCAGTTATTGAGACCCTCAGTTATTGAGACCCCAGTTATTGGGACCCCCAGTTATTGAGACTCCCAGTTATTGAGGACTCTCAGTTATTGAGACCCTCAGTTATTGAGGACCCTCAGTTATTGAGACTCTCAGTTATGAGACTCTCAGTTATTGAGACCCCCAGTTATTGAGACTCTCAGTTATTGACCCAGTACTGACCCTCAGTTATTGAGACTCTCAGTTATTGAGACTCTCAGTTATTGAGCTCTCAGTTATTGAGACTCTCAGTTATTGAGACTCTCAGTTATTGAGACTCTCAGTTATTGAGACCCTCAGTTATGACCTCAGTTATTGAGACTCCTCAGTTATTGAGACTCTCAGTTATTGAGACTCAGTTATTGAGACTCTCAGTTATTGAGACTCCCAGTTATTGAGACCTCAGTTATTGAGACTCCAGTTATTGAGACCCCAGTTATTGAGACCCCCAGTTATTGAGACCCCCAGTTATTGAGACTCTCAGTTATTGAGACTCTCAGTTATTGAGACCCTCAGTTATTGAGACTCTCAGTTATTGAGACTCTCAGTTATTGAGACCCTCAGTTATTGAGACCTCTCAGTTATTGAGACTCTCAGTTATTGAGACTCTCAGTTATTGAGACTCTCAGTTATTGAGACCCTCAGTTATTGAGGACCCTCAGTTATTGAGACTCTCAGTTATTGAGACCCTCAGTTATTGAGACTCTCAGTTATTGAGACCTCTCAGTTATTGAGACTCTCAGTTATTGAGACTCTCAGTTATTGAGACTCTCAGTTATTGAGACCCTCAGTTATTGAGACTCTCAGTTATTGAGACCCCAGTTATTGAGACTCTCAGTTATTGAGACTCTCAGTTATTGAGACCCTCAGTTATTGAGGACTCTCAGTTATTGAGACTCTCAGTTATTGAGACCTCTCAGTTATTGAGACTCTCAGTTATTGAGACTCCTCAGTTATTGAGACTCTCAGTTATTGAGACTCTCAGTTATTGAGACTCTCAGTTATTGAGACCCTCAGTTATTGAGACCTCAGTTATTGAGACACCTAGTTATTGAGACCTCTCAGTTATTGAGACCCCCAGTTATTTGAGATCCCTTCAGTTATTGAGACTCCAGTTATTGGACTCTCAGAATTATTGAGCCCCTCAGTTATTGAGGACTCTCAGTTATTGAGACCTGTCAGTTATTGGCCTTCCCAGTTATTGAGACTCAGTATTGACCTCAGTTATTGAGACTCTCAGTTATTGGAGACTCCAAGTTATTGAGACTCTCAGTAATTGAGAACCCCCAAGTTATTGAGGACTCTCAGTTATTGAGACTCTCAGTTATTGAGACCCCCAGTTATGGGACCCCCAGCTTATTGAGACCCCCCAGTTATTGAGACTCTCAGTTATTGAGACCCTCAAGTTATTGGGACCCCCAGTTATTGATGACTCTCAGTTATTGAGACTCTCAGTTATTGGGACTCTCAGTTATTGAGACTCTCAGTTATTGAGACTCGCAGTTATTGGAGACTCCCAAGTTATTGAGGAGACTCTCAGTAATTTGAGACTCTCAGTTTATTGAGACCCTCAGTTATTGGAGACACCTCAGTTATTGAGACCCCTCAGTTAGTGAGACCTCCCCTGTTTATTGAGACCTCTCAGTTATTGAGACCTTCCGCTATGCGTAAAGTTATTGAGACTCCTCAGTTATTGGACCCTCTCAGTTATTGAGACCTCTCAGTTATTGGACCCTCAGTATTGAGCTCTCAGTTATTGAGACTCTCAGTTATTGAGACCTCCTCAGTTATTGAGGACTCTCAGTTATTGGACCCCTCAGTTATTGAGACCCCCTCAGTTATTGAGACTCTCAGTTATTGAGACCTCAGTTATTGGGACCTCTCGTTATTGGACTCTCAGTTATTAGACTATCAGTTATGAGACCTCCTCAGTTATTGAGACCTCAGTTATTGAGACTCTCAGTTATTGAGACCCTCAGTTATTGAGACCCCAGTTATTGAGACTCTCAGTTATTGAGACTCTCAGTTATTGAGACCCCAGTTATTGACCCTCAGTTATTGAGACTCTCAGTTATTGAGACCCTCAGTTATTGAGACCCTCAGTTATTGAGACCTCTCAGTTATTGAGACTCTCAGTTATTGAGACCCTCAGTTATTGAGACCCTCAGTTATTGAGACTCTCAGTTATTGAGACCCCAGTTATTGAGACTCTCAGTTATTGAGACTCTCAGTTATTGAGACCCTCAGTTATTGAGACTCCTCAGTTATTGAGACTCTCAGTTATTGAGACTCCCAGTTATTGAGACCCTCAGTTATTGAGACTCTCAGTTATTGAGACTCTCAGTTATTGAGGACTCTCAGTTATTGAGACCTCAGTTATTGAGACTCTCAGTTATTGAGACTCTCAGTTATTGAGACCCTCAGTTATTGAGACTCTCAGTTATTGAGACTCTCAGTTATTGAGACCTCCAGTTATTGAGACCCCAGTTATTGAGACCCTCAGTTATTGAGACTCCCAGTTATTGAGACTCCCAGTTATTGAGACCCTCAGTTATTGAGACCCTCAGTTATTGAGACTCTCAGTTATTGAGACCCCCAGTTATTGAGACTCCTCAGTTATTGAGACTCTCAGTTATTGGGACCCCAGTTATTGAGACCTCAGTTATTGAGACCCCAGTTATTGAGACTCTCAGTTATTGAGACCTCTCAGTTATTGAGACCTCAGTTATTGAGACTCTCAGTTATTGAGACCCCAGTTATTGAGACCCTCAGTTATTGTGACTCTCAGTTATTGAGACTCTCAGTTATTGAGACTCCCCAGTTATTG
The DNA here is from genome assembly GCA_030390025.1 of Squalus acanthias. Classification (NCBI taxonomy): domain Eukaryota; kingdom Metazoa; phylum Chordata; class Chondrichthyes; order Squaliformes; family Squalidae; genus Squalus; species Squalus acanthias. The sequence goes on along the minus strand of CM059428.1, from coordinate 171,265,473 downwards.
AGACCCTCAGTTATTGAGACTCTCAGTTATTGAGACTCCAGTTATTGAGACTCTCAGTTATTGAGACCCCCAGTTATTGAGACCCTCAGTTATTGAGACTCTCAGTTATTGAGACCCCCAGTTATTGAGACCCTCAGTTATTGAGACCCTCAGTTATTGAGACCCTCAGTTATTGAGACTCTCAGTTATTGAGACTCTCAGTTATTGAGACCCCCAGTTATTGAGACTCTCAGTTATTGAGACTCTCAGTTATTGAGACCCCCAGTTATTGAGACCCCCAGTTATTGAGACTCTCAGTTATTGAGACTCTCAGTTATTGAGACCCTCAGTTATTGAGACTCTCAGTTATTGAGACCCTCAGTTATTGAGACTCTCAGTTATTGAGACCCTCAGTTATTGAGACTCTCAGTTATTGAGACCCTCAGTTATTGAGACTCTCAGTTATTGAGACCCCCAGTTATTGAGACCCCCAGTTATTGGGACCCCAGTTATTGAGACTCTCAGTTATTGAGACTCTCAGTTATCGAGACTCTCAGTTATCGAGACCCTCAGTTATCGAGACCCTCAGTTATTGAGACTCTCAGTTATTGAGACTCTCAGTTATTGAGACCCTCAGTTATCGAGACCCTCAGTTATTGAGACTCTCAGTTATTGAGACTCTCAGTTATTGAGACCCTCAGTTATTGGGACCCCCAGTTATTGAGACTCTCAGTTATTGAGACCCTCAGTTATTGGGACCCCCAGTTATTGAGACTCTCAGTTATTGAGACCCTCAGTTATTGGGACCCCCAGTTATTGAGACCCCAGTTATTGAGACCCCAGTTATTGAGACCCCAGTTATTGAGACCTCAGTTATTGAGACCCTCAGTTATTGGGACCCCCAGTTATTGAGACTCAGTTATGAGACCTCAGTTATTGGGACCCCCAGTTATTGAGACTCTCAGTTATTGAGACTCTCAGTTATTGAGACTCTCAGTTATGAGACCCCAGTTATTGAGACCCCAGTTATTGAGACCTCAGTTATTGAGACTCTCAGTTATTGAGACTCTCAGTTATTGAGACCACCAGTTATTGAGACTCTCAGTTATTGAGACTCTCAGTTATTGAGACCCCCAGTTATTGAGACCCCCAGTTATTGAGACCCCCAGTTATTGAGACTCTCAGTTATTGAGACTCTCAGTTATTGAGACCCTCAGTTATTTGAGACCCCAGTTATTGAGACTCTCAGTTATTGAGACTCCCAGTTATTGAGACCTCAGTTATTGAGACTCTCAGTTATTGAGACCCCCAGTTATTGAGACCCTCTCAGTTATGAGACCCTCAGTTATTGAGACTCTCAGTTATTGAGACCCTCAGTTATTGAGACTCTCAGTTATTGGGACCCCAGTTATTGGGACCCCCAGTTATTGAGACTCTCAGTTATTGAGACTCTCAGTTATTGGGACCCCCAGTTATTGAGACCTCTCAGTTATTGAGACTCTCAGTTATTGAGACTCTCAGTTATTGAGACTCTCAGTTATTGAGACCCCCAGTTATTGAGACCCCCAGTTATTGAGACTCTCAGTTATTGAGACTCTCAGTTATTGGGACCCCAGTTATTGAGACTCCCAGTTATTGAGACTCTCAGTTATTGAGACCCTCAGTTATTGGGACCCCAGTTATTGAGACTCTCAGTTATTGAGACTCTCAGTTATTGGGACCCCAGTTATTGAGACTCTCAGTTATTGAGACTCTCAGTTATTGAGACTCCTCAGTTATTGAGACTCTCAGTTATTGAGACCCTCAGTTATTGAGACCCTCAGTTATTGAGACCCCCAGTTATTGAGACTCCCAGTATTGAGACCCCAGTTATTGAGACCTCTCAGTTATTGAGACCCTCAGTTATTGAGACCCTCAGTTATTGAGACCCCTCAGTTATTGAGACTCTCAGTTATTGGGACCCACAGTTATTGAGACTCTCAGTTATTGAGACTCTCAGTTATTGAGACCCAGTTATTGAGACTCTCAGTTATTGGACCCTCAGTTATTGAGACCCCCAGTTATTGAGACCCTCAGTTATTGAGACCTCCAGTTATTGGACTCCCAGTTATTGAGACCCTCAGTTATTGAGACCCCCAGTTATTGAGACCCCCAGTTATTGAGACCCTCAGTTATTGAGACTCCCAGTTATTGAGACCCTCAGTTATTGGGACCCTCAGTTATTGAGACCCTCAGTTATTGAGACTCCCAGTTATTGAGACCCTCAGTTATTGGGACCCTCAGTTATTGAGACCCTCAGTTATTGGGACCCCAGTTATTGGGACCCCCAGTTATTGGGACTCTCAGTTATTGAGACCCTCAGTTATTGAGACCCTCAGTTATTGAGACCCCCAGTTATTGAGACCCTCAGTTATTGAGACCCTCAGTTATTGAGACTCTCAGTTATTGAGACTCCCAGTTATTGAGACCCTCAGTTATTGAGACTCTCAGTTATTGGGACCCCAGTTATTGAGACCCCCAGTTATTGGGACCCCCAGTTATTGAGACCCCCAGTTATTGAGACCCTCAGTTATTGGGACCCCCAGTTATTGAGACCCCCAGTTATTGAGACCCCCAGTTATTGGGACCCCCAGTTATTGAGACCCTCAGTTATTCAGACTCTCAGTTATTGAGACCCCCAGTTATTGGGACCCCCAGTTATTGAGACCCCCAGTTATTGAGACCCTCAGTTATTGGGACCCCAGTTATTGGGACCCCCAGTTATTGGGACTCTCAGTTATTGGGACCCCAGTTATTGAGACCCTCAGTTATTGAGACTCTCAGTTATTGAGACTCTCAGTTATTGAGACTCTCAGTTATTGAGACTCTCAGTTATTGAGACCCCCAGTTATTGAGACTCTCAGTTATTGAGACTCTCAGTTATTGAGACCCCCAGTTATTGAGACTCTCAGTTATTGAGACTCTCAGTTATTGAGACCCTCAGTTATTGAGACTCTCAGTTATTGAGATTCTCAGTTATTGAGACTCTCAGTTATTGAGATTCTCAGTTATTGAGACTCTCAGTTATTGAGACTCTCAGTTATTGAGACTCTCAGTTATTGAGATCCTCAGTTATTGAGACTCTCAGTTATTGAGACTCTCAGTTATTGGGACCCCAGTTATTGAGACTCTCAGTTATTGAGACCCTCAGTTATTGAGACCCTCAGTTATTGAGACTCTCAGTTATTGGGACCCCAGTTATTGAGACTCTCAGTTATTGGGACCCTCAGTTATTGAGACCCTCAGTTATTGGGACCCCAGTTATTGAGACTCTCAGTTATTGAGACTCTCAGTTATTGAGACTCTCAGTTATTGAGACCCTCAGTTATTGAGACTCTCAGTTATTGAGACTCTCAGTTATTGAGACTCTCAGTTATTGAGACCCCCAGTTATTGGGACCCCCAGTTATTGAGACTCTCAGTTATTGAGACTCTCAGTTATTGAGACTCTCAGTTATTGAGACCCTCAGTTATTGAGACTCTCAGTTATTGAGACCCCCAGTTATTGAGACTCTCAGTTATTGAGACCCTCAGTTATTGGGACCCCAGTTATTGAGACTCTCAGTTATTGAGACTCTCAGTTATTGGGACCCCAGTTATTGAGACTCTCAGTTATTGGGACCCCCAGTTATTGAGACTCTCAGTTATTGAGACTCTCAGTTATTGAGACCCCCAGTTATTGAGACTCTCAGTTATTGGGACCCCAGTTATTGAGACTCTCAGTTATTGAGACTCTCAGTTATTGAGACTCTCAGTTATTGAGACTCTCAGTTATTGAGACCCTCAGTTATTGAGACCCCCAGTTATTGAGACTCCCAGTTATTGAGACCCCCAGTTATTGAGACTCTCAGTTATTGAGACGCCCAGTTATTGAGACTCTCAGTTATTGAGACTCTCAGTTATTGAGACCCTCAGTTATTGGGACCCCCAGTTATTGAGACTCCCAGTTATTGAGACCCTCAGTTATTGAGACCCTCAGTTATTGAGACCCTCAGTTATTGAGACCCCCAGTTATTGAGACTCTCAGTTATTGGGACCCCAGTTATTGAGACTCTCAGTTATTGGGACCCCAGTTATTGAGACTCCCAGTTATTGAGACTCTCAGTTATTGAGACCCCAGTTATTGAGACTCTCAGTTATTGGGACCCCCAGTTATTGGGACCCCCAGTTATTGAGACTCCCAGTTATTGAGACCCTCAGTTATTGGGACCCTCAGTTATTGAGACTCTCAGTTATTGAGACTCTCAGTTATTGAGACCCTCAGTTATTGAGACTCTCAGTTATTGAGACTCTCAGTTATTGAGACTCTCAGTTATTGAGACCCTCAGTTATTGAGACCCTCAGTTATTGAGACTCTCAGTTATTGAGACTCTCAGTTATTGAGACCCCCAGTTATTGAGACTCTCAGTTATTGGGACCCCCAGTTATTGAGACCCCCAGTTATTGAGACCCTCAGTTATTGAGACCCTCAGTTATTGGGACCCTCAGTTATTGGGACCCCCAGTTATTGAGACCCCCAGTTATTGAGACCCCCAGTTATTGAGACCCTCAGTTATTGAGACTCCCAGTTATTGAGACCCTCAGTTATTGGGACCCTCAGTTATTGAGACTCTCAGTTATTGAGACTCCCAGTTATTGAGACCCTCAGTTATTGAGACTCCCAGTTATTGAGACCCTCAGTTATTGGGACCCCCAGTTATTGAGACCCCCAGTTATTGAGACTCTCAGTTATTGGGACCCTCAGTTATTGAGACCCTCAGTTATTGGGACCCCCAGATATTGAGACCCTCAGTTATTGAGACTCTCAGTTATTGAGACCCCCAGTTATTGGGACCCCAGTTATTGAGACCCCCAGTTATTGGGACCCCCAGTTATTGAGACCCTCAGTTATTGAGACTCTCAGTTATTGAGACCCCCAGTTATTGGGACCCCCAGTTATTGAGACCCCCATTTATTGAGACCCTCAGTTATTGAGACTCTCAGTTATTGAGACCCCCAGTTATTGAGACCCCCAGTTATTGAGACCCTCAGTTATTGGGACCCCAGTTATTGAGACCCTCAGTTATTGAGACTCTCAGTTATTGAGACCCTCAGTTATTGAGACTCTCAGTTATTGAGACTCTCAGTTATTGAGACCCTCAGTTATTGAGACCCCCAGTTATTGAGACTCTCAGTTATTGAGACCCTCAGTTATTGAGACTCTCAGTTATTGAGACTCTCAGTTATTGAGACTCTCAGTTATTGAGACTCTCAGTTATTGAGACCCTCAGTTATTGAGACCCTCAGTTATTGGGACCCCAGTTATTGAGACTCTCAGTTATGAGACTCTCAGTTATTGAGACTCTCAGTTATTGAGACCCTCAGTTATTGAGACCCTCAGTTATTGGGACCCCAGTTATTGAGACTCTCAGTTATGAGACTCTCAGTTATTGAGACTCTCAGTTATTGAGACCCTCAGTTATTGAGACTCTCAGTTATTGAGACTCTCAGTTATTGAGACCCTCAGTTATTGAGACTCTCAGTTATTGAGACTCTCAGTTATTGAGACCCTCAGTTATTGAGACTCTCAGTTATTGGGACCCTCAGTTATTGAGACCCTCAGTTATTGAGATCCTCAGTTATTGAGACTCTCAGTTATTGGGACCCCAGTTATTGAGACTCTCAGTTATTGAGACTCTCAGTTATTGGGACCCCAGTTATTGAGACTCTCAGTTATTGAGACCCTCAGTTATTGAGACCCTCAGTTATTGAGACCCTCAGTTATTGAGACTCTCAGTTATTGGGACCCCAGTTATTGAGACTCTCAGTTATTGGGACCCTCAGTTATTGAGACCCCCAGTTATTGGGACCCCCAGTTATTGAGACTCTCAGTTATTGAGACTCTCAGTTATTGAGACTCTCAGTTATTGAGACTCTCAGTTATTGAGACCCTCAGTTATTGAGACCCCCAGTTATTGGGACCCCCAGTTATTGAGACTCTCAGTTATTGAGACTCTCAGTTATTGAGACTCTCAGTTATTGAGACTCTCAGTTATTGAGACTCTCAGTTATTGGGACCCCCAGTTATTGGGACCCCCAGTTATTGAGACCCTCAGTTATTGGGACCCCCAGTTATTGAGGACTCTCAGTTATTGAGACTCTCAGTTATTGGGACCCCCCAGTTATTGAGACCTCAGTTATTGAGACTCTCAGTTATTGAGACCCTCAGTTATTGAGACCCTCAGTTATTGGACCCAGTTATTGAGACCCCCAGTTATTGAGACCCCCAGTTATTGAGACTCTCAGTTATTGAGATCTCAGTTATTGAGACTCTCAGTTTATTGAGACCCTCAGTTATTGAGACCCTCAGTTATTGGACCCCAGTTATTGAGACCCCAGTTATTGAGACACTCAGTTATTGAGACCCTCAGTTATTGAGACCCTCAGTTATTGAGACCCCCAGTTATTGAGACACCAGTTATTGAGACCCTCAGTTATTGAGACTCTCAGTTATTGAGACCCCCAGTTATTGAGACACCCAGTTATTGAGACCCCACAGTTATTGAGACTCTCAGTTATTGAGACCCTCAGTTATTGAGACTTCTCAGTTATGAGACTCTCAGTTATTGAGACCCTCAGTTATTGAGACTCTCAGTTATTGAGACTCTCAGTTATTGAGACCCTCAGTTATTGAGATCCTCAGTTATTGAGACCCCCAGTTATTGAGACTCTCAGTTATTGAGACTCTCAGTTATTGAGACCCTCAGTTATTGAGATCCTCAGTTATTGAGACCCCCAGTTATTGAGACTCTCAGTTATTGGGACCCCCAGTTACTGAGACTCTCAGTTATTGATACCCCAGTTATTGAGACTCTCAGTTATTGGGACCCCCAGTTATTGGGACCTCAGTTATTGAGACCCCCAGTTATTGAGACTCTCAGTTATTGGGACCCCCAGTTATTGGGACCTCAGTTATTGAGACCCCCAGTTATTGAGACTCTCAGTTATTGAGACCCCAGTTATTGAGACTCTCAGTTATTGGGACCCCCAGTTATTGGGACCCCCAGTTATTGAGACCCTCAGTTATTGGGACCCCCAGTTATTGAGACTCTCAGTTATTGAGACTCTCAGTTATTGAGACCCCAGTTATTGAGACCCCCCAGTTATTGAGACTCCAGTTATTGAGACCCTCAGTTATTGGAACCCAGTTATTGAGACTCTCAGTTATTGAGACCCCAGTTATTGGGACTCCAGTTATTGAGACCCCAGTTATTGAGGACTCTCAGTTATTGAGACTCTCAGTTATTGAGACTCTCAGTTATTGAGACCCTCAGTTATTGAGACTCTCAGTAATTGAGACCCCCAGTTATTGAGACTCTCATTATTGAGACCTCAGTTATTGTGACCCCAGTTATTGAGACCTCCAGTTATTGAGACTCTCAGTTATTGAGACTCTCAGTTATTGGGACCCCCAGTTATTGGGACCCCCCAGTTATTGAGACTCTCAGTTATTGAGACTCTCAGTTATTGAGACCCCAGTTATTGAGACTCTCAGTTATTGGGACCCCCAGTTATTGAGACTCTCAGTTATTGAGACTCTCAGTTATTGAGACTCTCATCTCTATTGAGACCTCAGTTATTGAGGACCCTCAGTTATTGAGACCCCCAGTTATTGAGACTCTCAGTTATTGAGACGCCCAGTTATGAGACTCTCAGTTATTGAGACTCTCAGTTATTGAGTCCCTCAGTTATTGGGACCCCAGTTATTGAGACTCCCAGTTATTGAGACCCTCAGTTATTGAGACCCTCAGTTATTGAGACCCTCAGTTATTGAGACACCCAGTTATTGAGACTCTCAGTTATTGGGACCACAGTTATTGAGACTCTCAGTTATTGGGACCCCAGTTATTGAACCTCCCAGTTATTGAGACTTCAGTTATGGAACCACAGTTATTGAGACTCTCAGTTATTGGACCCCCAGTTATTGGACCCCCAGTATTGATACTACCAGTATTGAGACCCTCAGTTATTGGGACCCTCAGTTATTGAGACTCTCAGTTATTGAGACTCCCAGTTATGTGAGACCCCCAGTTTATTGAGACCCTCAGTTATTGAGACCCTCAGTTATTGAGACTCTCAGTTATTGAGACTCTCAGTTATTGGGACCCTCAGTTATTGAGACTCTCAGTTATTGAGACTCTCAGTTATTGAGACTCTCAGTTATTGAGACCCTCAGTTATTGAGACCCTCAGTTATTGAGACTCTCAGTTATTGAGACTCTCAGTTATTGAGACCCCCAGTTATTGAGACTCTCAGTTATTGGGACCCCCAGTTATTGAGACCCCCAGTTATTGAGACCCTCAGTTATTGAGACCCTCAGTTATTGGGACCCTCAGTTATTGGGACCCCCAGTTATTGAGACCCCCAGTTATTGAGACCCCCAGTTATTGAGACCCTCAGTTATTGAGACTCCCAGTTATTGAGACCCTCAGTTATTGGGACCCTCAGTTATTGAGACTCTCAGTTATTGAGACTCCCAGTTATTGAGACCCCCAGTTATTGAGACCCCCAGTTATTGAGACTCCCAGTTATTGAGACCCCCAGTTATTGAGACCCTCAGTTATTGAGACTCCCAGTTATTGAGACCCTCAGTTATTGGGACCCCCAGTTATTGAGACCCCCAGTTATTGAGACTCTCAGTTATTGGGACCCTCAGTTATTGAGACCCTCAGTTATTGGGACCCCCAGATATTGAGACCCTCAGTTATTGAGACTCTCAGTTATTGAGACCCCCAGTTATTGGGACCCCAGTTATTGAGACCCCCAGTTATTGGGACCCCCAGTTATTGAGACCCTCAGTTATTGAGACTCTCAGTTATTGAGACCCCCAGTTATTGGGACCCCCAGTTATTGAGACCCCCATTTATTGAGACCCTCAGTTATTGAGACTCTCAGTTATTGAGACCCCCAGTTATTGAGACCCCCAGTTATTGAGACCCTCAGTTATTGAGACTCTCAGTTATTGAGACCCCCAGTTATTGAGACCCCCATTTATTGAGACCCTCAGTTATTGAGACTCTCAGTTATTGAGACCCCCAGTTATTGAGACCCCCAGTTATTGAGACCCTCAGTTATTGAGACTCTCAGTTATTGAGACCCCAGTTATTGAGACTCTCAGTTATTGAGACCCTCAGTTATTGGGACCCCAGTTATTGAGACCCTCAGTTATTGAGACTCTCAGTTATTGAGACCCTCAGTTATTGAGACTCTCAGTTATTGAGACTCTCAGTTATTGAGACTCTCAGTTATTGAGACCCTCAGTTATTGAGACTCTCAGTTATTGAGACTCTCAGTTATTGAGACTCTCAGTTATTGAGACTCTCAGTTATTGAGACCCTCAGTTATTGAGACCCTCAGTTATTGGGACCCCAGTTATTGAGACTCTCAGTTATTGAGACTCTCAGTTATTGAGACCCTCAGTTATTGAGACCCTCAGTTATTGGGACCCCAGTTATTGAGACTCTCAGTTATGAGACTCTCAGTTATTGAGACTCTCAGTTATTGAGACCCTCAGTTATTGAGACTCTCAGTTATTGAGACCCTCAGTTATTGAGACCCTCAGTTATTGAGACTCTCAGTTATTGAGACTCTCAGTTATTGAGACCCCAGTTATTGAGACCCCCAGTTATTGAGACCCTCAGTTATTGAGACTCTCAGTTATTGAGACTCTCAGTTATTGAGACCCTCAGTTATTGAGACTCTCAGTTATTGAGACCCTCAGTTATTGAGACTCTCAGTTATTGGGACCCTCAGTTATTGAGACCCTCAGTTATTGAGATCCTCAGTTATTGAGACTGTCAGTTATTGAGACTCTCAGTTATTGGGACCCCAGTTATTGAGACTCTCAGTTATTGAGACCCTCAGTTATTGAGACCCTCAGTTATTGAGACCCTCAGTTATTGAGACTCTCAGTTATTGGGACCCCAGTTATTGAGACTCTCAGTTATTGGGACCCTCAGTTATTGAGACCCCCAGTTATTGGGACCCCCAGTTATTGACACTCTCAGTTATTGAGACTCTCAGTTATTGAGACTCTCAGTTATTGAGACTCTCAGTTATTGAGACCCTCAGTTATTGAGACCCCCAGTTATTGGGACCCCCAGTTATTGAGACTCTCAGTTATTGAGACTCTCAGTTATTGAGACTCTCAGTTATTGAGACTCTCAGTTATTGAGACTCTCAGTTATTGGGACCCCCAGTTATTGGGACCCCCAGTTATTGAGACCCTCAGTTATTGGGACCCCCAGTTATTGAGACTCTCAGTTATTGAGACTCTCAGTTATTGGGACCCCCAGTTATTGAGACCCCCAGTTATTGAGACTCTCAGTTATTGAGACTCTCAGTTATTGAGACTCTCAGTTATTGAGACCCTCAGTTATTGAGACCCTCAGTTATTGGGACCCCAGTTATTGAGACCCCCAGTTATTGAGACCCTCAGTTATTGGGACCCCAGTTATTGAGACCCCCAGTTATTGAGACTCTCAGTTATTGAGACTCCCAGTTATTGAGACTCTCAGTTATTGAGACCCTCAGTTATTGAGACCCTCAGTTATTGAGACCCCCAGTTATTGAGACCCCCAGTTATTGAGACCCTCAGTTATTGAGACTCTCAGTTATTGAGACTCTCAGTTATTGAGACTCTCAGTTATTGAGACCCTCAGTTATTGAGACTCTCAGTTATTGAGACTCTCAGTTATTGAGACCCTCAGTTATTGAGACTCTCAGTTATTGAGACTCTCAGTTATTGAGACCCTCAGTTATTGAGATCCTCAGTTATTGAGACCCCCAGTTATTGAGACTCTCAGTTATTGGGACCCCAGTTATTGAGACTCCCAGTTATTGAGACCCTCAGTTATTGAGACCCCCAGTTACTGAGACTCTCAGTTATTGAGACCCCAGTTATTGAGACTCTCAGTTATTGGGACCCCCAGTTATTGGGACCTCAGTTATTGAGACCCCCAGTTATTGAGACTCTCAGTTATTGGACCCCCAGTTATTGGGACCTCAGTTATTGAGACCCCCAGTTATTGAGACTCTCAGTTATTGAGACCCCAGTTATTGAGACTCTCAGTTATTGGGACCCCCAGTTATTGGGACTCCCCAGTTATTGAGACCCTCAGTTATTGAGGACCCCCAGGTTATTGTGACTCTCAGTTATTGAGACTCTCCAGTTATTGAGACCCCAGTTATTGAGACCCCCAGTTATTGAGACTCCAGTTATTGGACCCCAGTTATTGGACCTCCAGTTATTGAGACTCCTCAGTTATTGAGACCCCCAGTTATTGAGACTCTCAGTTATAGGGACCCCCCAGTTATGAGACCCCCAGTTATTGAGACCCCCAGTTATTGAGACCCCAGTTATTGGACCCTCAGTTATTGAGACTCTCAGTTATTGAGACTCCCAGTTATCGAGACCCCTCAGTTATTGAGACTCGCAGTTATCGAGACCCTCAGTTATTGAGACCCTCAGTATTGAGACCCTCAGTTATTGAGACCCTCAGTTATTGAGACACTCAGTTATCGAGACCCTCAGTTATTGAGACCCCCAGTTATTGAGACTCTCAGTTATTGAGTCCCCCAGTTATTGAGACTCTCAGTTATTGAGACCCCCAGTTATTGAGACTCTCAGTTATTGAGACCTCCCAGTTATTGGGACCCCAGTTATTGAGACCCTCAGTTATTGAGACCCTCAGTTATTGAGACCCTCAGTTATTTGAGACCCCCAGTTATTGAGACTCTCAGTTATTGAGACTCCTCCCAGTTATTGAGACTCTCAGATTCTTGAGACCCAGTTATTGAGACCCCAGTTATTGAGACTCTCAGTTATTGAGACCCCCAGTTATTGAGACCTCAGTTATTGAGACCCTCAGTTATTGGACTCTCCAGTTATTGAGACTCCCAGTTTATTGAGACCCTCAGTTATTGAGACCCTCAGTTATTGAGACCCTCAGTTATGAGACTCTCAGTTATTTGAGACCTCTCAGTTAATGAGACCCTCAGTTATTGAGACTCCTCAGTTTATTGAGACTCTCTCAGTTATTGAGACTCTCAGTTATTGAGACCCTCAGTTATTGAGACTCTCAGTTATTGAGACTCCCAGTTATTGAGACTCTCAGTTATTGAGACTCTCAGTTATTGAGACTCTCAGTTATTGAGACCCTCAGTTATTGAGACTCTCAGTTATTGAGACTCCCAGTTATTGAGACTCTCAGTTATTGAGACTCGCAGTTATTGGGACCCCAGTTATTGAGACTCTCAGTTATTGAGACCCTCAGTTATTGAGACTCTCAGTTATTGAGACTCTCAGTTATTGAGACCCTCAGTTATTGAGACCCCCAGTTATTGAGACTCTCAGTTATTGAGACCCCCAGTTATTGAGACTCTCAGTTATTGAGACCCTCAGTTATTGAGACTCTCAGTTATTGAGACTCTCAGTTATTGAGACCCTCAGTTATTGAGACCCCCAGTTATTGAGACTCTCAGTTATTGAGACCCCCAGTTATTGAGACTCTCAGTTATTGAGACCCCCAGTTATTGAGACTCTCAGTTATTGAGACCCTCAGTTATTGAGACCCCCAGTTATTGAGACTCTCAGTTATTGAGACTCTCAGTTATTGAGACCCTCAGTTATTGAGACCCCCAGTTATTGAGACTCATCAGTTATTGAGACCCTCAGTTATTGAGACTCCAGTTATTGGGACCCAGTTATTGAGACTCTCAGTTATTGAGACCTCAGTTATGAGACTCTCAGTTATTGGGACCCCCAGTTATTGAGGACTCTCAGTTATTGAGACCCCAGTTATGAGGACTCTCAGTTATTGAGACCCTCAGTTATTGAGACTCTCAGTTATTGAGACTCTCAGTTATTGAGACTCTCAGTTATTGAGACTCTCAGTTATTGAGACTCTCAGTTATTGAGACCCTCAGCTTATTGAGACTCTCAGTTATTGGGACTCTCAGTTATTGAGACTCTCAGTTATTGAGACTCTCATTATTGAGACCCCAGTTATTGAGACTCTCAGTTATTGAGACCCCAGTTATTGAGACTCTCAGTTATTGAGACTCTCAGTATTGAGACTCTCAGTTATTGAGACCCTCAGTTATTGAGACTCTCAGTTATTGAGACTCTCAGTTATTGAGACTCTCAGTTATTGAGACTCTCAGTTATTGGGACCCCAGTTATTGAGACTCTCAGTTATTGGGACCCCAGTTATTGAGACTCTCAGTTATTGAGACTCTCAGTTATTGAGACTCTCAGTTATTGAGACTCTCAGTTATTGAGACCCCCAGTTATTGAGACTCTCAGTTATTGAGACCCCAGTTATTGAGACTCTCAGTTATTGGGACCCCCAGTTATTGGGACCTCAGTTATTGAGACCCCCAGTTATTGAGACTCTCAGTTATTGGGACCCCCAGTTATTGGGACCTCAGTTATTGAGACCCCCAGTTATTGAGACTCTCAGTTATTGAGACCCCAGTTATTGAGACTCTCAGTTATTGGGACCCCCAGTTATTGGGACCCCCAGTTATTGAGACCCTCAGTTATTGGGACCCCCAGTTATTGAGACTCTCAGTTATTGAGACTCTCAGTTATTGAGACCCCCAGTTATTGAGACCCCCAGTTATTGAGACTCTCAGTTATTGAGACTCTCAGTTATTGGGACCCCAGTTATTGAGACTCTCAGTTATTGAGACTCTCAGTTATTGAGACCCTCAGTTATTGAGACCTCTCAGTTATTGGGACCCTCATTATTGAGACTCTCAGTTATTGAGACCCTCAGTTATTGAGACCCTCAGTTATTGAGACCCTCAGTTATTGGAACCCCCAGTTATTGAGACTCCAGTTATTGGACCCCAGTTATTGAGACCCCAGTTATTGAGACCCTCAGTTATTGAGACCACCAGTTATGAGACTCTCAGTTATTGAGGACCCTCAGTTATTGAGACTCTCAGTTATTGGGACCCCAGTTATTGGGACCCCAGTTATTGAGACCCTCAGTTATTGAGACTCTCAGTTATTGAGACTCCCAGTTATCTGAGACCCTCAGTTATTGAGACCTGCCCAGTTATCGAGGACCCTCAGTTATTGAGACCCTCAGTTATTGAGGACCCCCAGTTATTGAGACCCCCAGTTATTGAGACCCTCAGTTATCGAGACCCTCAGTTATTGAGACCCTCAGTTATTGAGACCCTCAGTTATTGAGACCCTCAGTTATTGAGACCCTCAGTTATCGAGACCCTCAGTTATTGAGACCCCCAGTTATTGAGACTCTCAGTTATTGAGACCCCCAGTTATTGAGACCCTCAGTTATTGAGTCCCCCAGTTATTGAGACTCTCAGTTATTGAGACCCCCAGTTATTGAGACCCCCAGTTATTGAGACTCTCAGTTATTGGGACCCTCAGTTATCGAGACCCTCAGTTATCGAGACCCTCAGTTATTGAGACCCTCAGTTATTGAGACCCTCAGTTATTGAGACCCTCAGTTATTGAGACTCTCAGTTATTGAGACCCCCAGTTATTGAGACTCTCAGTTATTGAGACTCTCATTTATTGAGACCCCCAGTTATTGAGACTCTCAGTTATTGAGACCCTCAGTTATTGAGACTCTCAGTTATTGAGACTCTCAGTTATTGAGACCCCCAGTTATTGAGACCCTCAGTTATTGAGACTCTCAGTTATTGAGACTCTCAGTTATTGGGACCTCAGTTATTGAGCTCTCAGTTATTGGGACCCTCAGTTATTGAGACCCTCAGTTATTGAGACTCTCAGTTATTGCGACTCATCATTTATTGAGACTCTCAGTTATTGAGACTCCTCAGTTATTGAGACTCTCAGTTATTGAGACCCTCAGTTATTGGAGACTCTCAGATATTGAGACTCTCAGTTATTGAGACCTCAGTTATTGAGACCTCATTTATTGAGACTCTCAGTTATTGAGACCCTCAGTTATTGAGACTCTCAGTTATTGGGACCCCAGTTATTGAGACTCTCAGTTATTGAGACCCCCAGTTATTGAGACTCTCAGTTATTGAGACTCTCAGTTATTGAGACCCCCAGTTATTGAGACCCTCAGTTATTGAGACTCTCAGTTATTGAGACTCTCAGTTATTGAGACTCTCAGTTATTGGGACCCCAGTTATTGAGACTCTCAGTTATTGGGACCCCAGTTATTGAGACTCTCAGTTATTGGGACCCCAGTTATTGAGACTCTCAGTTATTGGGACCCCAGTTATTGAGACTCTCAGTTATTGAGACCCCCAGTTATTGAGACCCTCAGTTATTGAGACTCTCAGTTATTGAGACTCTCAGTTATTGGGACCCTCAGTTATTGAGACTCTCAGTTATTGAGACTCTCAGTTATTGAGACTCTCAGTTATTGAGACTCTCAGTTATTGGGACCCCAGTTATTGAGACTCTCAGTTATTGGGACCCCAGTTATTGAGACTCTCAGTTATTGAGACTCTCAGTTATTGAGACTCTCAGTTATTGGGACCCCAGTTATTGAGACTCTCAGTTATTGAGACTCTCAGTTATTGAGACCCCCAGTTATCGAGACCCTCAGTTATTGAGACTCTCAGTTATTGAGACTCTCAGTTATTGAGACTCTCAGTTATTGGGACCCCAGTTATTGAGACTCTCAGTTATTGAGACTCTCAGTTATTGAGACTCCCAGTTATTGAGACTCTCAGTTATTGAGACTCTCAGTTATTGGGACCCCCAGTTATTGAGACTCTCAGTTATTGAGACTCTCAGTTATTGGGACCCCCAGTTATTGAGACTCTCAGTTATTGAGACTCTCAGTTATTGAGACTCTCAGTTATTGAGACCCTCAGTTATTGAGACCCTCAGTTATTGAGACTCCCAGTTATTGGGACCCCCAGTTATTGAGACTCTCAGTTATTGAGACTCTCAGTTATTGAGACCCTCAGTTATTGAGACTCCCAGTTATTGGGACCCCCAGTTATTGAGACTCTCAGTTATTGAGACCCTCAGTTATTGAGACTCTCAGTTATTGAGACTCTCAGTTATTGAGACCCTCAGTTATTGAGACTCCCAGTTATTGAGACTCTCAGTTATTGAGACCCCCAGTTATTGAGACCCTCAGTTATTGAGACCCCCAGTTATCGAGACCCTCAGTTATTGAGACCCTCAGTTATTGAGACCCCCAGTTATTGAGACCCTCAGTTATTGAGACCCCCAGTTATTGAGACCCTCAGTTATTGAGACTCCCAGTTATTGAGACTCTCAGTTATTGAGACCCCAGTTATTGAGACCCCCAGTTATTGAGACTCTCAGTTATTGAGACTCTCAGTTATTGAGACTCTCAGTTATTGAGACCCCCAGTTATTGGGACCCCAGTTATTGAGACCCTCAGTTATTGAGACTCTCAGTTATTGAGACTCTCAGTTATTGAGACTCTCAGTTATTGAGACCCCCAGTTATTGGGACCCCAGTTATTGAGACCCTCAGTTATTGAGACTCTCAGTTATTGAGACTCTCAGTTATTGGAGACCCCAGTTATTGGGACCCCAGTTATTGAGACCCTCAGTTATTGAGACTATCAGTTATTGAGACTCTCAGTTATTGAGACTCTCAGTTATTGAGACCCCCAGTTATTGGGACCCCAGTTATTGAGACCCTCAGTTATTGAGACTATCAGTTATTGAGACCCTCAGTTATTGAGACTCCCAGTTATTGAGACCCTCAGTTATTGAGACTCTCAGTTATTGAGACTCCCAGTTATTGAGACTCTCAGTTATTGAGACCCTCAGTTATTGAGACCCCCAGTTATCGAGACCCCCAGTTATTGAGACCCTCAGTTATTGAGACTCTCAGTTATTGAGACCCCCAGTTATCGAGACCCTCAGTTATTGAGACTCTCAGTTATTGAGACCCTCAGTTATTGGGACCTCAGTTATTGAGACCCTCAGTTATTGAGACCCTCAGTTATTGAGACTCTCAGTTATTGAGACTCTCAGTTATTGAGACTCCCAGTTATTGGGACCCCCAGTTATTGAGACCCTCAGTTATTGAGACTCCCAGTTATTGAGACTCTCAGTTATTGAGACTCCCAGTTATTGGGACCCCCAGTTATTGAGACTCTCAGTTATTGAGACCCCCAGTTATTGGGACCCCCAGTTATTGAGACCCTCAGTTATTGAGACTCCCAGTTATTGAGACTCTCAATTATTGAGACCCCCAGTTATTGAGACCCTCAGTTATTGAGACCCTCAGTTATTGAGACCCCCAGTTATTGAGACCCCCAGTTATTGAGACTCTCAGTTATTGAGACTCTCAGTTATTGAGACTCTCAGTTATTGAGACTCTCAGTTATTGAGACCCCCAGTTATTGAGACTCTCAGTTATTGAGACCCTCAGTTATTGAGACCCCCAGTTATTGAGACCCTCAGTTATTGAGACCCTCAGTTATTGAGACTCTCAGTTATTGAGACTCTCAGTTATTGAGACCCTCAGTTATTGAGACTCTCAGTTATTGAGACTCTCAGTTATTGAGACTCTCAGTTATTGAGACCCCCAGTTATTGAGACTCTCAGTTATTGAGACTCTCAGTTATTGAGACTCTCAGTTATTGGGACCCCAGTTATTGAGACTCTCAGTTATTGGGACCCCAGTTATTGAGACTCTCAGTTATTGGGACCCCAGTTATTGAGACTCTCAGTTATTGAGACCCCCAGTTATTGAGACCCTCAGTTATTGAGACTCTCTGTTATTGAGACTCTCAGTTATTGGGACCCTCAGTTATTGAGACTCTCAGTTATTGAGACTCTCAGTTATTGAGACTCTCAGTTATTGAGACTCTCAGTTATTGGGACCCCAGTTATTGAGACTCTCAGTTATTGGGACCCCAGTTATTGAGAGTCTCAGTTATTGAGACTCTCAGTTATTGAGACTCTCAGTTATTGAGACTCTCAGTTATTGAGACCCCCAGTTATTGAGACTCTCAGTTATTGAGACCCCAGTTATTGAGACTCTCAGTTATTGGGACCTCAGTTATTGAGACTCTCAGTTATTGAGACCCCAGTTATTGAGACTCTCAGTTATTGGGACCTCAGTTATTGAGACCCCCAGTTATTGAGACTCTCAGTTATTGGGACCCCCAGTTATTGGGACCTCAGTTATTGAGACCCCCAGTTATTGAGACTCTCAGTTATTGAGACCCCAGTTATTGAGACTCTCAGTTATTGGGACCCCCAGTTATTGGGACCCCCAGTTATTGAGACCCTCAGTTATTGGGACCCCCAGTTATTGAGACTCTCAGTTATTGAGACTCTCAGTTATTGAGACCCCCAGTTATTGAGACCCCCAGTTATTGAGACTCTCAGTTATTGAGACTCTCAGTTATTGAGACCCCCAGTTATTGAGACCCCCAGTTATTGAGACTCTCAGTTATTGAGACCCTCAGTTATTGAGACCCCCAGTTATTGAGACCCCCAGTTATTGAGACTCCAGTTATTGAGACTCTCAGTTATTGAGACTCCAGTTATTGAGACCCCCAGTTATTGAGACCCCCAGTTATTGAGACTCCAGTTATTGAGACTCTCAGTTATTGAGACTCCAGTTATTGAGACCCTCAGTTATTGAGACCCCCAGTTATTGAGACCCCCAGTTATTGAGACTCTCAGTTATTGAGACCCTCAGTTATTGAGACCCTCAGTTATTGAGACCCTCAGTTATTGGGACCCCCAGTTATTGAGACTCTCAGTTATTGAGACCCTCAGTTATTGAGACCCTCAGTTATTGGGACCCCCAGTTATTGGGACCCCCAGTTATTGAGACTCTCAGTTATTGAGACCCTCAGTTATTGAGACTCTCAGTTATTGAGACCCTCAGTTATTGGGACCCCAGTTATTGGGACCCCAGTTATTGAGACCCTCAGTTATTGAGACTCTCAGTTATTGAGACTCCCAGTTATCGAGACCCTCAGTTATTGAGACTCCCAGTTATCGAGACCCTCAGTTATTGAGACTCTCAGTTATTGAGACCCTCAGTTATCGAGACCCTCAGTTATTGAGACCCTCAGTTATTGAGACCCCCAGTTATTGAGACCCCCAGTTATTGAGACCCTCAGTTATCGAGACCCTCAGTTATTGAGACCCTCAGTTATTGAGACCCTCAGTTATTGAGACCCTCAGTTATTGAGACCCTCAGTTATCGAGACCCTCAGTTATTGAGACCCCCAGTTATTGAGACTCTCAGTTATTGAGACCCCCAGTTATTGAGACCCTCAGTTATTGAGTCCCCCAGTTATTGAGACTCTCAGTTATTGAGACCCCCAGTTATTGAGACCCCCAGTTATTGAGACTCTCAGTTATTGAGACTCTCAGTTATTGAGACTCTCAGTTATTGAGACTCTCAGTTATTGAGACCCTCAGTTATTGAGACCCTCAGTTATTGAGACTCTCAGTTATTGAGACCCCCAGTTATTGAGACTCTCAGTTATTGAGACCCTCAGTTATTGAGACCCTCAGTTATTGAGACTCTCAGTTATTGAGACTCTCAGTTATTGAGACCCCCAGTTATTGAGACTCTCAGTTATTGAGACTCTCAGTTATTGAGACCCTCAGTTATTGAGACCCTCAGTTATTGAGACTCTCAGTTATTGAGACCCTCAGTTATTGAGACCCCCAGTTATTGAGACTCTCAGTTATTGAGACCCCCAGTTATTGAGACTCTCAGTTATTGAGACCCCCAGTTATTGAGACTCTCAGTTATTGAGACCCCCAGTTATTGAGACCCCAGTTATTGAGACTCTCAGTTATTGGGACCCCAGTTATTGAGACTCTCAGTTATTGGGACCCCAGTTATTGAGACTCTCAGTTATTGAGACCCCCAGTTATTGAGACTCTCAGTTATTGGGACCCCAGTTATTGAGACTCTCAGTTATTGAGACTCTCAGTTATTGAGACTCTCAGTTATTGAGACTCTCAGTTATTGAGACTCTCAGTTATTGAGACTCTCAGTTATTGGGACCCCAGTTATTGAGACTCTCAGTTATTGGGACCACAGTTATTGAGACTCTCAGTTATTGGGACCCCAGTTATTGAGACTCTCAGTTATTGAGACCCCCAGTTATTGAGACCCTCAGTTATTGAGACTCTCAGTTATTGAGACTCTCAGTTATTGGGACCCTCAGTTATTGAGACTCTCAGTTATTGAGACTCTCAGTTATTGAGACTCTCAGTTATTGAGACTCTCAGTTATTGGGACCCCAGTTATTGAGACTCTCAGTTATTGGGACCCCAGTTATTGAGACTCTCAGTTATTGAGACTCTCAGTTATTGAGACTCTCAGTTATTGAGACTCTCAGTTATTGGGACCCCAGTTATTGAGACTCTCAGTTATTGGGACTCCCAGTTATTGAGACTCTCAGTTATTGAGACCCTCAGTTATTGGGACCCCAGTTATTGAGACTCTCAGTTATTGAGACTCTCAGTTATTGAGACCCTCAGTTATTGAGACTCTCAGTTATTGAGACCCTCAGTTATTGGGACCCCAGTTATTGAGACTCTCAGTTATTGAGACCCTCAGTTATTGAGACTCTCAGTTATTGAGACTCTCAGTTATTGAGACTCTCAGTTATTGAGACTCTCAGTTATTGAGACCCTCAGTTATTGAGACCCCCAGTTATCGAGACCCTCAGTTATTGAGACCCTCAGTTATTGAGACCCCCAGTTATTGAGACCCTCAGTTATTGAGACCCCCAGTTATTGAGACCCCCAGTTATTGAGACCCCAGTTATTGAGACCCCCAGTTATTGAGACTCTCAGTTATTGAGACCCTCAGTTATTGAGACCCCCAGTTATTGAGACCCTCAGTTATTGAGACCCTCAGTTATTGAGACTCTCAGTTATTGAGACTCCCAGTTATTGAGACTCTCAGTTATTGAGACCCCAGTTATTGAGACCCCCAGTTATTGAGACTCTCAGTTATTGAGACTCTCAGTTATTGAGACCCCCAGTTATTGGGACCCCAGTTATTGAGACCCTCAGTTATTGAGACTCTCAGTTATTGAGACCCCCAGTTATTGGGACCCCAGTTATTGAGACTCCAGTTATTGAGACCCTCAGTTATTGAGACCCCCAGTTATTGGGACCCCAGTTATTGAGACCCCCAGTTATTGAGACTCTCAGTTATTGGGACCCCAGTTATTGAGACCCTCAGTTATTGAGACTATCAGTTATTGAGACCCCCAGTTATTGGGACCCCAGTTATTGAGACTCCAGTTATTGAGACCCTCAGTTATTGAGACCCCCAGTTATTGGGACCCCAGTTATTGAGACCCTCAGTTATTGGGACCCTCAGTTATTGAGACCCCCAGTTATTGGGACCCTCAGTTATTGAGACCCTCAGTTATTGAGACCCCCAGTTATTGGGACCCCAGTTATTGAGACCCTCAGTTATTGGGACCCTCAGTTATTGAGACTCTCAGTTATTGAGACTCTCAGTTATTGAGACCCCCAGTTATTGGGACCCCAGTTATTGAGACCCTCAGTTATTGAGACTCTCAGTTATTGAGACTCCCAGTTATTGAGACTCTCAGTTATTGAGACCCTCAGTTATTGAGACCCCCAGTTATTGAGACTCTCAGTTATCGAGACCCCCAGTTATTGAGACCCTCAGTTATTGAGACTCTCAGTTATTGAGACCCCCAGTTATCGAGACCCTCAGTTATTGAGACTCTCAGTTATTGAGACCCTCAGTTATTGAGACCCTCAGTTATTGAGACTCTCAGTTATTGAGACTCCCAGTTATTGAGACCCTCAGTTATTGAGACTCTCAGTTATTGAGACTCTCAGTTATTGGGACCCCCAGTTATTGAGACTCTCAGTTATTGAGACCCCCAGTTATTGAGACCCTCAGTTATTGAGACTCCCAGTTATTGAGACCCTCAGTTATTGAGACCCTCAGTTATTGAGACCCTCAGTTATTGAGACCCTCAGTTATTGAGACTCCCAGTTATTGAGACTCTCAGTTATTGAGACCCCCAGTTATTGAGACCCTCAGTTATTGAGACTCTCAGTTATTGAGACTCTCAGTTATTGAGACCCCCAGTTATTGAGACCCTCAGTTATTGAGACTCTCAGTTATTGAGACTCTCAGTTATTGAGACTCTCAGTTATTGAGACTCCCAGTTATTGAGACCCCAGTTATTGAGACCCTCAGTTATTGAGACCCTCAGTTATTGAGACCCTCAGTTATTGAGACTCTCAGTTATTGAGACTCTCAGTTATTGAGACTCTCAGTTATTGAGACTCTCAGTTATTGAGACCCTCAGTTATTGAGACTCTCAGTTATTGAGACCCTCAGTTATTGAGACCCTCAGTTATTGAGACTCTCAGTTATTGAGACTCTCAGTTATTGAGACTCTCAGTTATTGAGACTCTCAGTTATTGAGACCCTCAGTTATTGAGACTCTCAGTTATTGAGACCCTCAGTTATTGAGACCCTCAGTTATTGAGACTCTCAGTTATTGAGACTCTCAGTTATTGAGACTCTCAGTTATTGAGACTCTCAGTTATTGAGACTCCCAGTTATTGAGACCCTCAGTTATTGAGACTCTCAGTTATTGAGACCCTCAGTTATTGAGACTCTCAGTTATTGAGACTCGCAGTTATTGAGACTCTCAGTTATTGAGACCCTCAGTTATTGAGACTCTCAGTTATTGAGACTCCCAGTTATTGGGACCCCCAGTTATTGAGACTCTCAGTTATTGAGACTCTCAGTTATTGAGACCCTCAGTTATTGAGACCCTCAGTTATTGAGACTCCCAGTTATTGAGACTCTCAGTTATTGAGACCCCCAGTTATTGAGACCCCCAGTTATTGAGACCCTCAGTTATTGAGACTCTCAGTTATTGAGACTCCCAGTTATTGGGACCCCCAGTTATTGAGACTCTCAGTTATTGAGACTCTCAGTTATTGAGACCCTCAGTTATTGAGACCCTCAGTTATTGAGACTCCCAGTTATTGAGACTCTCAGTTATTGAGACCCCCAGTTATTGAGACCCCCAGTTATTGAGACCCCCAGTTATTGAGACCCCCAGTTATTGAGACCCCCAGTTATTGAGACCCCCAGTTATTGAGACCCCAGTTATTGAGACCCTCAGTTATTGAGACTCCCAGTTATTGAGACTCTCAGTTATTGAGACCCCCAGTTATTGAGACCCTCAGTTATTGAGACTCCCAGTTATTGAGACTCTCAGTTATTGAGACTCTCAGTTATTGGGACCCCCAGTTATTGAGACCCTCAGTTATTGAGACTCTCAGTTATTGAGACCCCCAGTTATTGAGACTCTCAGTTATTGAGACTCTCAGTTATTGAGACTCCCAGTTATTGAGACTCTCAGTTATTGAGACCCTCAGTTATTGAGACCCTCAGTTATTGAGACTCTCAGTTATTGAGACTCTCAGTTATTGAGACCCTCAGTTATTGGGACCCTCAGTTATTGAGACCCTCAGTTATTGAGACCCTCAGTTATTGAGACTCTCAGTTATTGAGACTCTCAGTTATTGAGACTCTCAGTTATTGAGACCCTGAGTTATCGAGACCCCCAGTTATTGAGACCCCCAGTTATTGAGACCTCAGTTATCGAGACCCTCAGTTATTGAGACCCTCAGTTATTGAGACCTCAGTTATCGAGACCCTCAGTTATTGAGACCCTCAGTTATTGAGACTCTCAGTTATTGAGACTCTCAGTTATTGAGACTCCCAGTTATTGAGACTCCCAGTTATTGAGACCCTCAGTTATTGGGACCTCAGTTATTGAGACCCCCAGTTATTGAGACTCTCAGTTATTGAGACCTCAGTTATCGAGACCCTCAGTTATTGGGACCCCCAGTTATTGGGACCTCAGTTGTTGAGACTCTCAGTTATTGAGACCCTCAGTTATTGAGACCTCAGTTATCGAGACCCTCAGTTATTGAGACTCCCAGTTATTGCGACCTCAGTTATTGAGACCCTCAGTTATTGAGACTCCCAGTTATTGGGACCTCAGTTATTGAGACTCCCAGTTATTGGGACCCTCAGTTATTGGGACCCTCAGTTATTGGGACCCTCAGTTATTGAGACTCCCAGTTATTGGGACCCTCAGTTATTGGGACCCTCAGTTATTGAGACCCCCAGTTATTGAGACTCTCAGTTATTGAGACCTCAGTTATTGAGACCCTCAGTTATTGGGACCTCAGTTATCGAGACCCTCAGTTATTGTGACCCCCAGTTATTGCGACCCCCAGTTATTGAGACTCCCAGTTATTGAGACCCCCAGTTATCGAGACCCTCAGTTATTGAGACCCTCAGTTATTGAGACCCTCAGTTATTGAGACCCCCAGTTATTGAGACCCCCAGTTATTGAGACTCTCAGTTATTGTGACCCCCAGTTATTGCGACCCCCAGTTATTGAGACTCCCAGTTATTGAGACCCCCAGTTATTGAGACCCCCAGTTATCGAGACCCTCAGTTATTGAGACCCTCAGTTATTGAGACCCTCAGTTATTGAGACTCTCAGTTATTGAGACTCTCAGTTATTGAGACTCCCAGTTATTGAGACTCTCAGTTATTGAGACCCCCAGTTATTGAGACCCCCAGTTATTGAGACCCCCAGTTATTGAGACCCCCAGTTATTGAGACCCTCAGTTATTGAGACTCTCAGTTATTGAGACTCTCAGTTATTGAGACTCCCAGTTATTGAGACCCCCAGTTATTGGGACCCCCAGTTATTGAGACCCTCAGTTATTGAGACTCTCAGTTATTGAGACCCCCAGTTATTGAGACCCCCAGTTATTGGGACCCCCAGTTATTGAGACCCTCAGTTATTGAGACTCTCAGTTATTGAGACTCCCAGTTATTGAGACCCTCAGTTATTGAGACTCTCAGTTATTGAGACTCTCAGTTATTGAGACTCTCAGTTATTGAGACTCTCAGTTATTGAGACTCCCAGTTATTGAGACCCTCAGTTATTGAGACTCTCAGTTATTGAGACCCCCAGTTATTGAGACTCCCAGTTATTGCGACCCCCAGTTATTGGGACCCCCAGTTATTGAGACCCTCAGTTATTGAGACTCTCAGTTATTGAGACTCTCAGTTATTGAGACTCCCAGTTATTGAGACCCTCAGTTATTGAGACTCTCAGTTATTGAGACTCCCAGTTATTGGGACCCCCAGTTATTGAGACTCTCAGTTATTGAGACTCTCAGTTATTGAGACCCTCAGTTATTGAGACCCTCAGTTATTGAGACTCCCAGTTATTGAGACTCTCAGTTATTGAGACCCCCAGTTATTGAGACCCCCAGTTATTGAGACCCTCAGTTATTGAGACTCTCAGTTATTGAGACTCCCAGTTATTGGGACCCCCAGTTATTGAGACTCTCAGTTATTGAGACTCTCAGTTATTGAGACCCTCAGTTATTGAGACCCTCAGTTATTGAGACTCCCAGTTATTGAGACTCTCAGTTATTGAGACCCCCAGTTATTGAGACCCCCAGTTATTGAGACCCCCAGTTATTGAGACCCCCAGTTATTGAGACCCCCAGTTATTGAGACCCCCAGTTATTGAGACCCCAGTTATTGAGACCCTCAGTTATTGAGACTCCCAGTTATTGAGACTCTCAGTTATTGAGACTCTCAGTTATTGGGACCCCCAGTTATTGAGACCCTCAGTTATTGAGACTCTCAGTTATTGAGACCCCCAGTTATTGAGACTCTCAGTTATTGAGACTCTCAGTTATTGAGACTCCCAGTTATTGAGACTCTCAGTTATTGAGACCCTCAGTTATTGAGACCCTCAGTTATTGAGACCCTCAGTTATTGAGACTCTCAGTTATTGAGACTCTCAGTTATTGAGACTCTCAGTTATTGAGACCCTGAGTTATCGAGACCCCCAGTTATTGAGACCCCCAGTTATTGAGACCTCAGTTATCGAGACCCTCAGTTATTGAGACCCTCAGTTATTGAGACCTCAGTTATCGAGACCCTCAGTTATTGAGACCCTCAGTTATTGAGACTCTCAGTTATTGAGACTCTCAGTTATTGAGACTCCCAGTTATTGAGACTCCCAGTTATTGAGACCCTCAGTTATTGGGACCTCAGTTATTGAGACCCTCAGTTATTGAGACTCTCAGTTATTGAGACCCCCAGTTATTGAGACTCTCAGTTATTGAGACCTCAGTTATCGAGACCCTCAGTTATTGGGACCCCCAGTTATTGGGACCTCAGTTGTTGAGACTCTCAGTTATTGAGACCCTCAGTTATTGAGACCTCAGTTATCGAGACCCTCAGTTATTGAGACTCCCAGTTATTGCGACCTCAGTTATTGAGACCCTCAGTTATTGAGACTCCCAGTTATTGGGACCTCAGTTATTGAGACTCCCAGTTATTGGGACCCTCAGTTATTGGGACCCTCAGTTATTGGGACCCTCAGTTATTGAGACTCCCAGTTATTGGGACCCTCAGTTATTGGGACCCTCAGTTATTGAGACCCCCAGTTATTGAGACTCTCAGTTATTGAGACCTCAGTTATTGAGACCCTCAGTTATTGGGACCTCAGTTATCGAGACCCTCAGTTATTGTGACCCCCAGTTATTGCGACCCCCAGTTATTGAGACTCCCAGTTATTGAGACCCCCAGTTATCGAGACCCTCAGTTATTGAGACCCTCAGTTATTGAGACCCTCAGTTATTGAGACCCCCAGTTATTGAGACTCTCAGTTATTGTGACCCCCAGTTATTGCGACCCCCAGTTATTGAGACTCCCAGTTATTGAGACCCCCAGTTATTGAGACCCCCAGTTATCGAGACCCTCAGTTATTGAGACCCTCAGTTATTGAGACCCTCAGTTATTGAGACTCTCAGTTATTGAGACTCTCAGTTATTGAGACCCCCAGTTATCGAGACCCCCAGTTATTGAGACTCTCAGTTATTGAGACCCCCAGTTATCGAGACCCTCAGTTATTGAGACTCTCAGTTATCGAGACCCCCAGTTATCGAGACCCACAGTTATTGAGACCCCCAGTTATCGAGACCCTCAGTTATTGAGACTCTCAGTTATCGAGACCCCCAGTTATCGAGACCCTCAGTTATTGAGACCCCCAGTTATCGAGACCCTCAGTTATTGAGACTCTCAGTTATCGAGACCCTCAGTTATTGAGACCCCCAGTTATCGAGACCCCCAGTTATCGAGACCCCCAGTTATCGAGACCCTCAGTTATTGAGACCCTCAGTTATCGAGACCCCCAGTTATCGAGACCCCCAGTTATCGAGACCCTCAGTTATTGAGACTCTCAGTTATCGAGACCCTCAGTTATTGAGACCCTCAGTTATTGAGACCCTCAGTTATTGAGACCCCCAGTTATCGAGACCCCCAGTTATTGAGACTCTCAGTTATTGAGACTCTCAGTTATTGAGACCCTCAGTTATCGAGACCCTCAGTTATTGAGACTCTCAGTTATTGGGACCCCAGTTATCGAGACCCTCAGTTATTGAGACTCCCAGTTATCGAGACCCTCAGTTATTGGGACCCTCAGTTATTGAGACCCTCAGTTATTGAGACTCCCAGTTATTGGGACCCCAGTTATCGAGACCCTCAGTTATTGAGACTCCCAGTTATCGAGACCCTCAGTTATTGAGACTCCCAGTTATCGAGACCCTCAGTTATCGAGACCCTCAGTTATTGAGACTCCCAGTTATTGGGACCCTAGTTATCGAGACCCTCAGTTATTGAGACTCCCAGTTATCAAGACCCTCAGTTATTGAGACTCCCAGTTATTGAGACCCCCAGTTATTGAGACCCTCAGTTATTGAGACCCTCAGTTATTGAGACTCCCAGTTATTGGGACCCCAGTTATCGAGACCCTCAGTTATTGAGACCCTCAGTTATCGAGACCCTCAGTTATTGAGACTCTCAGTTATTGAGACTCCCAGTTATTGGGACCCCAGTTATCGAGACCCTCAGTTATTGAGACCCTCAGTTATCGAGACCCTCAGTTATTGAGACTCTCAGTTATTGGGACCCCAGTTATTGAGACCCCCAGTTATTGCGACCCCCAGTTATTGAGACCCTCAGTTATTGAGACTCTCAGTTATTGAGACTCTCAGTTATTGGGACCCCAGTTATTGAGACCCCCAGTTATTGCGACCCCCAGTTATTGAGACCCCTCGATTTTGAAACTCTGGTAGATCTCTACCTTTGATGACGTTGGTGTGACATTAATGGCGTCGCTGTGTGACATTTGCTTCATTACGTCAGTGAGAATGTTATCTCATGGGAGGAGAGGAAATCGATTTGCTCAGAAAATCGAGTTTGCAGAATTGAACATCAAAAACCTTATGAAGCAGATCAATGGGGCAAAGTTCAAAGAAACAGTTGTTAGCTTCTGTCCTGGATTTTTGACAGTCAGGTTTCTACGTGAAACACCTTTTGATAAAACCATATCCTCCTTTAACTCACTTTCCCCCAGGAATTCTAACTGTGGAATCATAGGAACAGGAGTCGGCCATTCAGCCCCTCGAGCCTGTTCCGCCATTCAATTAGATCATGGCTGATCTTAACTCCATCTACCGTCTCTGGTTCCGTAACCCTTAATGTTAAGGTTATGCCACCTTGTACTGAACTCCCCACCAGAGGAAATAGAATCCTTTACCTTCCTCAGTCTTTTCTCCTTCTACAATCTGCAGGATCAGCATCACCTTACCATTAATTTGAGGTTTGTCTCATCTTAAGAACATTTAAAAAAAAATCAAGTATGAGACAAGGTCATTCGGCTCACTGACATTCATTGTTCCGATGCCCTAATTTTCCTATCACAAGGCCACAGGTGCAGCTAAGGAAGACCTTTGGCCCATCTTAGCTCTTCCACCCAGAAAGAACCTCTAGCATCCCACTGAAAGTCCCTAATATTTTTATCAATTCCGGCAGGAAATCCCGAAAGTGACGGGAGTCGATGGAACATCTCCCCAGCCAACATTCCTCCTCACCTGATGGAGATACACGGAAAGCCAGTATAACTTCAGAGGACTAAATGCCCCAATATGAGACTCCCAGATATTAAGATTCCCAGACATTGAGATTCCCAGATATTGAGATTCCCAGACATTGAGATTCCCAGATATTGAGACTCCCAGATATTGAGATTCCCAGACATTGAGATTCCCAGATATTGAGATTCCCAGATATTGAGATTCCCAGATATTGAGACTCCCAGATATTGAGATTCCCAGACATTGAGATTCCCAGATATTGAGATTCCCAGATATTGAGACTCCCAGATATTGAGATTCCCAGACATTGAGATTCCCAGATATTGAGATTCCCAGATATTGAGACTCCCAGATATTGAGATTCCCAGATATTGAGACTCCCAGACATTGAGATTCCCAGATATTGAGATTCCCAGATATTGAGACTCCCAGATATTGAGATTCCCAGATATTGAGACCCTTTCTAAGAATCCTCTTTATCAATCGAATTCCATTCATTGTGTACTCGTGTGACCCATTTTATTGCACCACTTTTCATTGCTCAATGTTAACCTCCTCTCCTACATTAGCTGCATTACAACAGTGACTACACTTCAAAAGTACTTCATTGGCTGTCAAGCACTTTGGGACGTCCTGAAGTTGTTAAAGGCGCTATATAAATGTAAGTCTTTCTTTCCTTTTTTCTTTCCTTCTTTCCTTTTTTCTTTCTCCTATTCTTTTCATCCTTGGTGATGCTCTGTGCTATGCACCATGTTCCCAGCTGCTCAGCTTCTCAGTATATAAACCAAAAAAATCAACAACTTCTATCATTTCAGTAAATTTAACTGTGAACATCAGCGGTTATTTGAAAATAACACACTTGCAGACGTCTTAATATTTCAACAAGGCACAGTATTGATCAGAGAAAGTAAAGGATGCAAGGTAAAGGTAGGTCAATAGAGAGAGGGAGAGAGGGAAAGGGAGATAGAGAGAGAAAGAATAAAAAACAAGAGAACTGAAATACTGAAATGCAATGAAGTGAGGAGAGACAGAATGGAGAGAGACAGAAGAGAGAAAGAAAGACGACTGAGGCAGAATGAATAGAGCGTGACAGACAGAACAGAGAGAAATAGAGAAAGAGCAGAGAGCGAGAGATAGAACAGAGTGAGACAGACAAAGAGGCTGAGACAGGACAGAGAGAGAGGCTGAGACAGACGGAGAGAGATAAAATTAAAAAAGCGAGGAGCAGAGAAAAGCAAAGAACTAAAAATCAAAGCAAAACCTCTCAGCCATATCATCATTCTGTTGGGAGTAAAGATGTGCGTTGT
Organism: Squalus acanthias; assembly: GCA_030390025.1. Lineage (NCBI taxonomy): Eukaryota > Metazoa > Chordata > Chondrichthyes > Squaliformes > Squalidae > Squalus > Squalus acanthias. The sequence continues at coordinate 171,235,118 of CM059428.1, read as the reverse complement.
TGCACTGGGTACATAATTCAGATATATGGGAGCATTTTCCAGTGATTTACAGGGCTTCTTCAGAATGCTTTGCAGTGGCATTAGTGAGTCCATATTGCATGCATTGTGTAAGCAGCTGAGCTGTATTTATCAAGCGGCTGGTATTAAAATACTGCTCCCTACAGACACACTGGTTTATTGACTAACCTGTATATGTCACTCAACAACAACAACTTGCATTTATATCATGCCTTTAACATAGTAAAACGTCCCAAGGTGCTTCACAGGAGCGATTATAAGACAAAATTTGACACCGAGCCACATAAGGAGACATTAGGGCAGATGACCAAAAGCTTGGTCAAAGAGGTAGGTTTTAAGGAGCGTCTTAAAGGAGGAAAGAGAGGTAGCGAGGCGGAGAGGTTTAGGGAGGAAATTCCAGAGCTGAGGGTCTAGGCAGCTGAAAGCACGGCCGCCAATGGTGGAGCGCGTAAAATCCAGGATGCGCAAGAGACCGGAATTGGAGGAACACAAAGATATCTGAGGGTTGTAGGACTGGAGGAGATTACAGAGATAGGGAGGGGGGCGAGGCCATGGAGGGATTTGAAAACAAGGATGAGAATTTTAAAATTGAGCCGTTGCTGGACCAGGAGCCAATGTAGGTCAGCGAGCACAGGGGTGATGGGCGGACGGGACTTGGAGCGAGTCAGGGTGCTCAGCACAGTTGTTTAATTGATAAACCAAGGGCTAAGACCTGTGCACTCTTGCCCTGATGCCCTGATGCATCTCAGGTATTATTCGAGATTAACCCTCCGTAAGGAGCCCACTTGAGTGCTAAACATTCCCACATCTGGAACCTCATCAGGTTAATTATGTCAGCATTTGAGAAAAGAAGGCCAGGAATCTTAATGGGATTCAACTCGAGCAGACAATGTGGCACAGGCAGACTTTTTAATCTCTTATACAGAAGGGCTGGTATTTTAAAATTCATTCTCGGGATGTGGGCGTCACTGGCAAGGCTGGCATTTATTGCCCATCCCTAGTTGCCCTTGTGGTAGACTTCTTCTTCTTGAACCGTTGCAGTCGGTGTGGTGAAGGTGCTCCCACATGCTGTTGGGTAGGGGGTTCCTGGCTCGTTTCCCTTTGCCTCTAACTTGATAGCTCGCTGCTTCGCTCGTCCGTGGAAAGGAACGTTCAGAATCGGTCAAGCTAAGCGCACGGTTTCATTCCCTCCCTCCCCCTCGCACAAGCAAGGGGAGGCAAAACAAAATTCAACCGGACCGTGAAACAATGCCCTTTTGCCAGTCGGCGGAGGGTGGCAACTGCAAATAAGCATTTTGTAAAGAAAGCAACTCACAATTATATCGCGCCTTTCACGACCTCAGGACGTCCCAAGGTGCTTTACAGCCAAAAGAAGTACTTTTGAAGTGTGGTCACTGTTGTAATGTAGAAGCGAGTCAGCCAATTTGTGCACAGCAAGCTCCCACAAACAGCAATGGGATAAATGACCAGATCATCTGTTTTTTTTTTAGTGATGTTGGTTGAGGGATAAATATTGGCCCAGGGAAGGGAGGAGAACTCCCCCTGCCCTTCTTTCAATTAGGGCCGTCGGATCTTTTACACCCACAGCAGGCAAAGAGGGCCTCGGCCTAATGTCTCAGTTCAGAGGGATCTGGGGGTCCTTGTGCATGAAACACAAAAAGTTAGCATGCAGGTACAGCAAGTAATCAAAAAGGCAAATGGAATGTTGGCCTTTATTTCAAGGGAGTTGGAGTATAAAAGCAGGGAAGTCCTGCTACAACTGTACAGGGGATTGGTGAGACCACACCTTGAGTACTGCGTACAGTTTTGGTCTCCTTATTTAAGAAGGATATACTTGCATTGGAGGCAGTTCAGAGACGATTCACTAGGTTAATTCCAGAGATGAGGGGGTTGACTTATGAGGAAAGGTTGAGCAGGCTGAGCCTACACTCATTGGAATTTAGAAGAATGAGAGGTGATCTTATCGAAACATATAAGATACTAGGGGGCTCGACAAGGTAGATGCAGAGAGGATGTTTCCCCTCGTGGGGAAATCTAGAACTCGGGAGCACAGTTTTAGAATAAAGGGTCGCCCTTTTAGAACTGAGAGGAGGAGGAACTTCTTCTCTCAGAGGGTCATAAATCTGTGGAATTCTCTGCCGCAGAGAGCCGTGAAGGCTGGGTCATTAAATACATTTAAAGTAGAGATAGACAGATTTTTGCCAGATAAGGGAGTGAAGGGTTATGGGGAGCGGGCGGGGAAGTGGCTTTGAGCCCAAGATCAGCCACGATCTTATTGAATGGCGGAGCAGGCTCGAGGGGCCAAGTGGCCTATTCCTGCTCCTATTTCTTATGTTCTTATGTTCTCATCAGTACCGCGCTGGAGTGTCAGCCTGGATTTTGGTGCTCCAGTCTCTGGAGTGGGAATTGAACCCAGCACCATTCTGACTCCAGAGGCCAGAGTTTGCTGCCCACTGTGCCGCGGCTGACACGATAGCTGGGGTTTTAAAGCAGCCTTCCGGAGGATTCCTCGGAGGGAAATGTACACCGTCAGCGTCAGTCACTTTTACACCCACCACGGAACCTAATTCATTCCGCAATCACTGCGCATCGAATATGTTGTTCCTAACAGGGTTGTGGATTATTGCCTGCGAGGAATTAGCACTAATTGCAATTAGTACTTACTGCTCACAGCTCTCCTGGAAGGACACGCCTGACTGCTTGGAGGTTCAAAATTTACAGAGACGCATATCTTATATTTTCGTTGTGGCTGCTACAAGAGGATGTCAAGGCGCCTTTCACAACCTCAGGATGTCCCAAGGCGCTTTACAGCCAATGAAGTACTTTTTGAAGTGGAGTCACTGTCGTAATGTAGGAAACGCGGAAGCCAATTTGCGCACAGCAAGCTCCCACAAACAGCAATGTGATAATGACCAGATAATCTGCTTTTAGTGATGTTGGTTTGTAATTCAACAACGTGATAAGGCGCTACATAAATGCAAGCCTTTCTTACTATGAGTGAGCTCCAGTGGGAATACTAGTAAGCACCGCACAGACCCCACAGTTGGCTGATTCCTCCCAATCGCTGCGCCCTTCGAGCAGTGAAAGGCCGAGTGGACCTCAGTCAGGCTTGGCCCCAAGAGGTGGGGCGGTGGGGGAGGGCGGTGAAATTAAATTCTGGCGGGGGGCGCAGAAAGGTCGGTAGCGGATCGACCGCCCGCCGGACGTCCCCGCCTGATTCTCCTTTCTACTGAAGATAACGGACCTGAATAACGGGCGGGTGTATAACAGGCGGCCCGATCTCACCACTGCCCATTTTGCATCTCCGACGGAGTTAAACTTTACTCCAAGGAGTCAACCGACCAAACTCCTCAACCGTACAAAACTGCAACAGCAGTTCGCCTTTAGATAGGAACATAGGAGCAGGAGGAGGCCATTTAGCCCCTCGCGCTTGTTCTGCCATTCAATTAGCTCATGGTTGATCTGTATCTTAACTCCATTAACCCTCCATTGCCTAACAAAAATCTCTCAATCTGTGTTTTGAAATTTTCAATTGACCCCCAGCCTCAACAGCTTTTTGGGGGAGAGAGTTCCAGATTTCCACCACCCTTTGTGTGAAGAAGTGCTTCCTGACATCACCCCTGAACGGCCTAGCTCTAATTTTAAGGTTATGCCCCCTTGTGCTGGTCTCTCCCACCAGAGGAAATAGTTTCTCTCTATTTACCCTATCAACTCATCGCTAAGGTAGGTTGGGGTTTTCTGGAGATCATCTACAAGATGCACTGCAGCAACTCGCCAAGGCTTCTTCGGCAGCACCTCCCAAACCCACGACCTCTTCCACCTAGAAGGGCAAGGGCAGCAGGCGCATGAGAACACCACCACCTCCAAGTTCCCCTCCAAGTCACGCTGACTTGGAAATATATCGGCCGTTCCTTCATCGTCGCTGGGTCAAAATCCTGGAACTCCCTCCCTCACAGCACTGCGGGAGTACCTTCACCACACGGACTGCAGCGGTTCAAGAAGGCGGCTCACCACCACCTTCTCAAGGGCAGTTAAGGATGGGCAATAAATGCTGGCCTTGCCAGCGATGCCCACATCCTGTGAATGAATAAATAAAAATAAATAAAAAAGATTTGAAAAAAAATGACGTGACCACAAGAGTACAAAAGCAAGGAAGTTCTGCTAAACCTTTATAAAACACTGGTTAGGCCTCAGCTGGAGTATTGAGTTCAATTTTGGCCACCACACTTCAGGAAGGATGTGAATACAGTGAAGATTTACGAGAATGGTACCAGGGATGAGGGACTTCAGTGATGTGGAGAGACTGGAGAAGCTGGGATTGTTCTCCTGAGAGCAGAGAGGTTAAGGGGAGATTTAATAGAGGTGTTCAAAATTATGAAGGGTTTTGACAGAGTAAATAAGGAGAAACTGTTTCCAGTGGCAGGAGGGTCGGTAACCAGAGGACACGGATTTAAGATAATTGGTAAAAGAACCAGAGGGGACATGAGGAGAAATTCTTTTACGCAGCGAGTTGCTGTGATCTGGAATGCGCTGCCTGAAAGGGCGGTGGAAGCAGATTCAACAGTAACTTTCAAAAGGGAATTGGATAAATACTTGAAGGGGATAATATTGCAGGGCTATGGGGAATGGGCAGGGGGGAGTGAGACAAATTAGACAGCTCTTTCAAAGAGCCGGCAGAGGCACGATGGGCCGAATGGCCTCCCCCTGTGCTGTATGATTCCACGAGACCGGTGCAGCTTGGAGAGGACATGGCGATGGGAAACATTGGACTGGGTTCGGGCGAGGACTCGGTTGCAATGTTTTGAACAAGTACACACGGTTTAGCCGGCAGAATGAGCGGGTTACTGTGCAGTGTTGCTGAGGTGGAAGAAAGGACTTTCGAGAGCTAGAGGAGGGAGGGAGATCAATCAGCTTTGATAATGAGCCGGAAGGCCGAGTAAATGCTCTACCCCCCAGTCCATGCCAAAGTTCCTGCGATTTTGTACATTACAACAGTGACTGCACGCCAAAAAGTACTTCATTAGCTGTGAAGCGCTTTGGGACGTCCGGTGGTCGTGAAAGGCGCTATATAAATGCAAGTCTTTCCATCTTCTTTTTTTCTTTCAAGTTGGTCCAACGTTGCATTGGGGCAGCCTGTTAGTCATAGAGTCATAGAGTTATACAGCACGGATAGAGGCCCTTCGGCCCATCGTGTCCGCGCCGGCCATCAAGCCCTGTCTAATCTAATCCCATATTCCAGCACTTGGTCCGTAGCCTTGTATGCTATGGCATTTCAAGTGCTCATCCAAATGCTTCTTGAATGTTCAAAAATGAGAAGTCGCACAACACCAGGTTATAGTCCAACAGATTTATTTAAAATTACAAGCTTTCGGAGCTGTCGCTCCTTCTTCAGGTAGGGTAGCTGTGAGAGAATCTCCCAGAATTCACAATATAAACACAGAAAAAATGTATTCAAATCTTTCCCTACATCAAAGACACACTAAGAGCACAGCCAAGACAATGAGATGTGTCCCAGGGGGTCCAACGTGTCAAAACACCTGCTGGCTGCATATCCTCTCCATTTGTGTTAGGTTCTTGTGTTAGTTTTTTTTTAAAAGAACCTGGAAAGACCGGCCATGATGTCAAGTCACGTTCTGTATTGTGACATGAACCCGATATTGCGATTGAGGCCATCCTCATGAGTGCGGAACTTGGCTATCAGTTTCTGCTCTATGATTTTGCGCTGTTGTGTATCCCGAAGGCCGCCTTGAATGTTGTGAGGGTTCCTGCCTCCACAACCCTTTCAGGCAGTGAGTTCCAGACTCCAACCACCCTCTGGGTGAAAAAGTTCTTTCTCAAATCCCTTCTAAACCTCCCGCCCTTTACCTTGAATCTATGCCCCCTTGTTATAGACCCCTCTACTAAGGGAAAAAGCTCCTTAGTATCCATCCTATCTATGCCCCTCATAATTTTGTACACCTCAATCATGTCCCCCCTCAGCCTCCTCTGCTCCAAGGAAAACAAACCCAATCTGCTCAGTCTCCTGCACTCAATGATCTTCAGTTTGTTCGTTCCCATTACTTCTTTTATCCGATGATATGAAGTAAAATGTGACCAGCTAAATAATAAAACAGCCATTACCAAACTGTATCTCACTTCTGTCAGTGGAAATAATGGTGTACATGTAAAGAACAGAAACGGCGGCTATCTTGCCGATTCAATATTTTTTAAAAATCAATGCTGGTAAGAGATTGGCTGCTGCTGTGAGGCTCAGCTTGGAACGTCTATTCCTGCTCGATTGAGAAACCTTTTTAATTGGTTGGTGGTCTTAATTGAATCTTCAGGAACATAGGAACAGGAGGAGACCATTCAGCCCCTCGAGCCTGTTCCGCCATTCATTTAGATCGCGGCTGATCTGTATCTTAACTCCATTTACCTGCCTTGGCTCCATAACCCTTGATACCCTAACCGAACAAAAACCTATCAATCGCAGTCTTTGAAATTTTCAATTGACCCACCCCCAGCCTCAACAGCTTTTTTTTGGCGGGGGGCGGGGGGAGTGTTCCAGATTTTCACTAGCCTTTGTGTGAAGTGCTTCCTGACATCACCCCTGAATGGCCTGGCTCTAATTTTAAGGTGATGCCCCCTTGTTCTGGACTCCCCCAACAGGAGAAGCTCTGTGAAAGAATAGGGAGCAAAAAGGATAATTCGCTGGAGGCGTCAGTAATCGGCAGGCCTGTTGAACAAGGTTTACAAAGTATTACAAAATATTACAAAGTATTTACAGCACAGAAACAGGCCATTCGGCCCAACTGATCCATGCCGGTGTGTATGCTCCACACCAACCTCCTCCCACCCTACTTCATCTAACCCCGTCAACACATCCTTTCATTGATTTCTCCTTCATGTGCTTATCTATCTTCCCCTTGATTGAATCTGTGCTATTCACCTCAACTATTCCTTGTGGTAGCGAGTTCCACATTCTACCCACTCTCTGGGTAAAGAAGTTTCTCCTGAATTACCTATTGGATTTATTGGTGACGATCTTATATTTATGGCCCCTAGTTCTGGTCTCGCCTGCAAGTAGAAGCATCTTCTCTCTGTTCACCCTATCAAACCCTTTCACAATCTTGAAGACCTCTATCAGGTCACCCCTCAGTCTTCTCTTTTCTAGAAAAAAGATCCCGAGCCTGTTCAATCTTTCCTGATAGATTTAACCTCTCAGTTCTGGTATCGTTCTAGTAAATCTTTTTTGCACCTTCTCCAGTGCCTCTATATCCTTTTTATAATATGGAGTCCAGAACTGTGCACAGTGCTCCAAGTGTGGTCTAACCAAGGTTCAATACAAGTTTAACATAACTTCTCTGCTTTGCAATTCAATCCCTCTAGAAATGAACCCAAGTGCTTTGTTATGGCCTTATTAACCGGCATCGCTACTTTTAGTGATCTGAGTATCAGTACCCTCAGATCCCTCTGTTCCTCTACCCCATTTAGACACTTAGGGCTGGATTTTGCCATTGGGGGCGGGCTGGGGGCGTGTCAGGTGGTCGGCGTGTCAGGATCCCGACTCCGATGTGAAGTGGGACAAAAGTGCGATTTTGCCCTAATTGGGCACTTGATTTAGAGCGCGTGGAAACCCCTGGCCCAATGAGTCTTTTCATACAGAAACTCGCCTCCGATGACGTCATCAATGCTGCTGGATTTAAGGCCTGCAAGCAGCCTTGCTTCTTTTTCTGCCTTTTAACTTTATGCCCATTGTTCTGAGCGCTTCCTTCAGCAATTATGTCCACCAGTAGACCAAAGTGTGCTCCAAGATTCGATGAGGCCTCCCTCCAAGCTCTGGTGGAGGGAGCAAGAGCAAATAAGCAGGTGCTCTTCCCTTCCTCAGGAGGAAAAAGCCTCCCCAGCAGACTAAAGCTGTGTGGCTGACGGTGGCCCAAGAGGTAAACTCAATCTCTATGAGCCGCAGAACCCGGCTGCAGTGCAGGAAGAGGTTTCATGACCTTCTCCGCACAGGAAATGTGAGTATGACTTTCCCATCATCCTCAATCTGATCCCCATCGCCTCTCCTCACCAGCACTCTGCTTTGTCAACCTCTTCCTCCACATCCCACTTGACCCTTACATCTCTGCACCCTTACCCATTCCCTCTCTCTCTATGGTCACATTCACTTAACTATTCGATCATGCAGCCCTCACACTCCCTATCACTGTGACGCAATGACAACAACTTACAACACACAGAGAGGGTCCTTTGCCTCTTTCTAAGCATCTATGCTATGGATTCTCTACACTCACTCCTTCATTCTCACTCAAACCCCACTTGTGTCCCTCATTGCAGGAAAAGAGAGCCCACAATAAGAGGGAAAGAGCGAGGACAGGAGGAGGGCCACCCTCAGTAGCCCAGCTCACCGCCTGGGAGGAGGCGGCCTTGGAGATCGCCGGAGTGGAGGACGATTCGCAAGTGGGGGACGGACAGACGGACGCATCACAGCAAGCTGGTGACAGAATAGTTTTGCATCTCTCTCATTGACATTGCATGAGTGACTGATATTGATTCTGATGCTCTAACAGATTGACTTATGATGATCTGCACAATTCAATGTACATGCAACCTTTACCTCACATCTCTAACTCTTTCCTTTACTCCCCCACAGGACCATCGAGAGCCCCCGTCCCCACTGTCCAGGAGGAACAGCCTGAGCACCCAGACTCCTCAGAGGAAGCTGCAACCTCTGAGGGCGCAGCGTCAGCAGAATTCAGCGCACCCAGCACCAGTGCAGACACTCACATCTTGGTGGGACCTTTGCGAGATAGAGTAGTGTTGTCACCTGGTTTATCACAGATCACAAGTGAGCATCAGCAGATGGTGGAGACAGGGACAGCAGTGGAGAGTCCTCGTCGGAGGGCGCAGGACTCTGCCAGCTCGGCTCAGCTGCATGTCGAACCTGTGCCTCCGGGTCCATCCAGAAGGAGAGTGGTGCTGGAACTCCAGGAACAGTTTCAGGAGTCTCTGGCAGGTTTTGTCTCCAGGGTCGCTGCAAGTGTGGAGCGAATGGAGGAGTCCATCGTGAACATGAGCAGAGCCTTTGTGGAGGCATTGGCGCATGAACGCATCACCGTGGAAAGGATGCCAACCTCCATGAAAAGGATGGCTACCTCCGTGGTAAGGCTGGCTACCGTAGAGGAGAGGCTGGCTACGGTAGAGGAGAGGATGGCTACGGCCATGGAGGAGCTTAGTCGCCAGGGTATTGAAAACATGGTCATTGTTCAGAATAGACTGACATCTCTTGAGGAGCGATGGTCAGCTATTGAGCAGAGAAACCAGACCTTCATGGAAGTCCTCTGGAGTAGGACTTCCAGTGCAGAAGCGGGTCCTCATGGCCCCCCTGAAGTGCAGCAAGGTGCTGTCAAGCCACTTGCCAACTCTGAAGTGGGGCTGACCCATGAGAGGGATGTTGGTGGCAGACAACAAGGAAGTGGGGGCTCCTCTCCAAGTGCTCACATGACCATGCCACTGCAGAGCCCTCGGTCAGAGCCCCACCAGAGTCCTCACCCAACTGAGATCGGCGTCTCAGTCCCTGCACAGCCGCAGGAGCAGTAGACTGTTGCCGAGCCCTCACAGGTTCGCAACCCCAGAGGACGGCCGCCAAAGGCGTCGAGACAGGAGCAGCAAGAAAGTGAGCAAGGGGCCTCCACATCTGCTGAAGCCACAGGGGAAGCACCACGTAGGAGCACGCATAAGAGGAAGATAATGCACAAGTAGTCACAAGGGTAGTCACATGGGTGTTCTGTTGTATTGATTTTTGACAAGCCATCCTTGAATTGTTATGATAAACAGATTTGATGGCAAACTGTTGAAGTTGTGGCCTGTGTCATTTCGCAAATGGGACTTCCACATTGAGGGCTTAGGGCGACTTGCAATTGTCAGTATGGTGGTCAGAGTGATAGGAATCCGTAGGTTCTTGTCCATTGTCGATGCTCTGGTAAGAAGGTGTGAGGCAAAAGTGTTTGATTGTGTAGGCTAAGCAAATCTGGCCAAGATGAGTGCGTCCCTTGCATCCCGGGCAGCAATGTGGTCGCGTGCTGGCACCTTCTGGCCTGTGCAGCTTCAGGTGGGTGAGCTGCAGCTTGGCGCTCCTGTTGTTGCTCCTGCTGTTGGTGCTGCTGTTGTCCATGGTTCTGCTGCTGCCGCGGCTGGTCTTCATCCGAATCTGATGTCCAGGAGGAAAGGAAATAAATGGATCCCATGCTTGCACCTCAGTTGAGGGGTTTCCCAGGAGGTCACACTGGAGATGGGTGTCAGGCTCCAAACTTCCACAACAATGGGTATGCCTGCTAAAAGTTCCCCCAGACCTGAGACAACAAAGTTCTGCCACCTGCAAATGTTCATTGGTGAAAACTCCTTTTTAATGGTGGAGCTGCAGCTGTTGGTAAGCAATCCACTTGTGAGGCCGCCAGGATTAACTGGCATGTTCCAGAGGAGATGTGCAGGACGGGGGAAATGTGTTAAAATCAGATAGGCCTCTCAAAATGGGATTATTGAGGCAATTAATTGGTTGTTAAGGGCCTCTTGGAGGCGGGATGGAAACAGGGTCTGAAACCATGAATGTGGGAATATTGCTCAGAGGCGGGATGGAGGCGGGATCGGATCCACCCGCCATTTTTTGCGATTTTGACAACTCACACGCCTCCAAACCCCCCTCCTCAGGCCTGGTAAAATTGAGCCCTTATTTTCAAAGGAGTATGTGACCTCATTCTTCCTACCAAAATGCACCACCTCACACTTATCTATATTGAAGTTCATTTGCCAATTACACGCCCATTCTGCAAGTTTATTAATGTCATCCTTTATTTTGTCGCAGTCCTCCTCTGCATTAACTATACTCCCCAATTGGGTGTCATGCGCTAATTTTGAAATTGTACTTCCAATTCCCGAGTCCAAATCATTGATTTAAATGGTGAACAACAGTGGCATCAGTAGTAGGGAAAATGCTAGAATCTATTATTAAGGACATGGTAATAGGGCACTTAGAAAATAATAATAGGATTGGGCAGAGTCAACATGGATTTCTGAAAGGGAAATTGTGTTTGACAAATCTGTTAGAGTTTTTTGAGGTTGTAACTAGCAGAATAGATAAGGGGAAACCAGTGGATGTGGTGTATTTGGATTTTCAGAAAGCATTCGATAAGGTGCCACACAAGAGGGTATTAAACAAAATTAGGGCTCATGGGATTGGGGGTAATATACGAGCATGGATTGAGGATTGGTTAACGGACAGAAAACAGAGAGCAGGAATAAACGGGTCATTTTCGGGTTGGCAGGCTGTAACTAGTGGGGTACCACAAGGATCAGTGCTTGGGCCTCAGCTATTCACAATCTACATCAATGATTTGGATGAGGGAACCAAATGTTATATATCAAGTTTGCTGCTGATACATAGCTGGGTGGGGATGTAAGTTGTGAAAAGGATGCAAAGAGGTTTCAAGGGGATATAGACAAGCTAAGTGAGTGGGCAAGAACATGGCAAATGGAATATAATGTGGAGAAATGTGAAGTTATTCACTTTGGTAGGAAAAATAGCAAAGCAGAGTATTTTTTAAATGGTGAGAGATTGGGAAATGTTGGTGTTCAGAGGGACCTGGGTGTCCTTGTACACGAATCACTGAAAGTTAACATGCAGGTACAGCAAGCAATTAGGAAAGCAAATGGTATGTTGGCCTTTATTACAAGAGGATTTGAGTATAAGAGTAAAGACGTCTTACTGCAATTATATAGGGCCCTGGTGAGACCACACCTGGAGTATTGTGTCCAGTTTTGGTCTCCTTACCTAAGGAAGGATATACTTGCCATAGAGGGAGTGCAACAAAGATTCACCAGACTGATTCCTGGGATGGGGGGTATTGTCCTATGAGGAGAGATTGAGTAGACTAGGCCTATATTCTCTGGAGTTTAGAAGAATGAGAGGTGATCTCATTGAAACATACAAAATTCTTACAGGGCTTGACAGGGTAGATGCAGGGAGGATGTTCCCCCTGGCTGGGGATAGAGCGGGAAAGTGGAGTTGAGGTAGATTGGCCATGATCTTATTGAATGGTGGAGCAGGCTCGAGGGGCCAAATTGCCTATTCCTGCTCCTATTTCCTATGTTCTTATGTTCCCGGCATCGATCCTTGTGGAACACCACTTCCCACCATTTTCCAGTTTGAGCAATCATCTTTAACTCCTACTCTCTGTTTTCTGTTTTGTAGCCAGCTTGCTATCCATTCTGCTACTTGTCCCCTGACCCCACATGTTCTGACCTCAGTGAAAGCTTGAAAGGTGAAAGTCTTGAACACACAAACAGAAATGAAGAGCCCAGGAACAATCACCACTGCTGGCAACACCCATCTCTACCACACCCTTTGAATATGATGCGGAGATGCCGGTGTTGGACTGGGGTGGACAAATGTGAGAAGTCGCACAACACCAGGTTATAGTCCAACAGCTTTATTTGAAATCACAAGCTTTCGGAGCGCTGCTCCTTCGTCAGGAGCAGCGCTCCGAAAGCTCGTGATTTCAAATAAAGCTGTTGGACTATAACCTGGCGTTGTGCGACTTCTCACATTTGTCCACCCTTTGAATACAGAGAGACCACTCAAAGAATTTTACATACAGAACAAAAGTTGTTGAGCATGGGGAGCTAGGGGGGAGGAGTATACAGAAGAGATTGAGAGGGTAGGGTGCAATGGAGGGTACTCTAGGGCTTGCTAAGTATACTCACCCTTTATTTTTGATGATACATTGCCCACTAGTTGTCCTAGTGCCTTCTTCTTGAACCGCTGCAGTCCGTGTGGTGAAGGTACTCCCACAGTGCTGTTAGGGAGTGAGTTCCAGGATTTTGACCCAACGACGATGAAGGAACGGTGATATATTTCTAAGTCAGGATGGTGTGTGACTTGGAGGGGAACTTGGAGGTGGTGGTGTTCCCATGGACCTGCTGCCCTTGTCCTTCTAGGTGGAAGAGGTCACGGGTTTTGGAGGTGCTGCTGAAGAAGCCTTGGCGAGTTGCTGCAGTGCATCTTGTAGATGGTACACACTGCAGCCACGGTACGCCGGTGGTGGAGGGAGTGAATGTTTGAGGTGGTGGATGGGCTGCCAATCAAGCGCAATGGTTACTTTGATTTAATTCAGGGTGTTAGCTGCTAATAAAGCACAACTCCTCAGAGAAATGGGATTGTAGGCGAAGCCAATTATGAACCCACTTACTCACCCCTCTACATATACCTACTGTTGTCACTCCGATTAAGGACAGTAACCACATGCTTATTAACTGGTCAGAAGCCAAACACAGCCAGAGGTGGCTGGTTAGAGACGGCTCAGCTCCAATTAGCGATACAGTAGTTATGAAGCAAATAGATCTTTACATGCTAATTACATCACCCAAAATCTGTGTTGCCCTGGACCCCACTTGAATACGATTATCAAACACACAAAGTAACATTTGTTCAAGGCGTGTGGCTGTGACTGGTGTGCTGTGCTAGGAATAATAAACAGGTTTCTCTGAAATTCCTGCCTCTGTTCTTTATTTAATCACCACCATTGGCGGCCGTGCCTTCAGCTACCCAGGCCCTAAGCTCTGGAATTCCCTCCTGAAACCTCTCCGCCTCTCTACCTCTCTCTTCCTTTAAGACGCTCCTTAAAACCGACCTCTTTGATCAAGCTTCGGGTCATCTGCCCTCCTTATGTGGCTTGGCGTCAAATTTTGTCAATAATCGCTCACATGAAGCGCCTTGGGACGTTTCACTGCGTTAGAGGCGCTATGTGAATACAAGCTGCTGCTGTTGTTGTTGTTGTTGTGGATAGGTGGGCCAGATTGAACGAAGGGTCTTCTCCCGCCATCACTCCCTCGGTACCGCCAATTCGAATATGCCCGCCCACGTTGGGCAGAAGATGTTCTGTTCATTCCCAGGTGAGGGGACGAACAGAACATCAAGAGAAAAGCCATCTTACTCTGGCCGTTCATCCTTTTGCTGGACCCACTGCATGGGGAGGAACAATAGGCTACCAGTGGAGATGCGAAAAACCCCGCCTTGCACAGAGGGAGCTGCTCCATGTCCGCCCAGCATTTGGTCCGAGAACGTTTCAATCACCCAAATATAACACACGCTCTTATTTGAGGGAGTGAGGTCCTATCTGCTCTGTTGGCAAGGCTGTCCAATCGCCTCACTGATGGACGGGTTTCGGTGAAACCAATTACAGCAGACTGCAACTCGAATTCCTGAGGGCGAAATGGCGTCTTTGGATTATACGCATGTCTTCGTCTTTCCTGGGCAAAAAGTTAATTTCAATGGCTCGATCCAGCATTTTCACTACGGAGCAGAACCTGTCAGTTAATCAAATATCGCTAAGCTGCCGGATCTCCAACATGCTGCATTCAAAGCAGTGTGGTGCTGAAAATCGATGTAGTTATCCGACCATCCTATCCCCTTACCTCCCCCCCCCCAATAGTGGCCTTCAGGTGTCAGCCGTGGCACCTCTGAATCAGCAGGTCATGGGTTCTCACCCCACTCCAGAGACTTGAGCTCATAATCTACACTGACACTTTACTGCGGTACTGAGGGAGCGCTCTTGTGATGTCAGAAACACAGCTGCCAATTCTGTGCACAACAAGGTCGCACAAACATCAATGTGATAACAACCAAATAATCTGTTTTTATTGATATCGGTTGAGGGATAGATATTGGCCAGGACACCGGGGAGAATTACCCCTGCTCTTCTTCGAAATAGTGCCTGGGGATCTTTCATATCCACCCGAGAGTACGGATGGGACATCGGTTTAATATCACATCTGAAAGACAGCACCTCTGACAATGCCGTGCTCCCTCAGTACAGTACTCAGTACTGTCAGCCAAGATTATGTGAAGTCTCTGGAGTGGGACTTGAACCCACAACCTTCTGACCCAGAGGCGAGAGATACTACCGGCTGAGCCACGGCTGACACACGCATTGAAGGCGCTGACTCTCGATGGGGGTACAGTTCCAGTGGCCTTGGCCCCCCCGCCCTCGGCACCAGGTGGCCCTCTCATCAGTGCAAATCTGGATGGTGAGCCTCAGTAGGCTGTTCGACCACACGACAACGCCCCCCCACCCCCCACCCCCCATCATCCTATTCTCGCACCATCGTCCATTCACACATCATTTCTGGTAGGAATCACTGAATAGCCATTAGTTCCAGCTGACGCTCCCCTTCCCTAGCCAAGGTGCGGTGGGAGGGGCGGGGGGTGGGGATGGGTACAGTGGTGGGGAGGGAGGGGTACAGTGGTGGGGAGGGAGGGGTACAGTGGTGGGGAGGGAGGGGTGGTGCAGGTTAAGTGTACAGCCTTAAACCAACACCTTGACTGAGGTGAGTGAGCCCAGCCCAGACTAGGATCATGCCTGGGACCTTTCCCGTTCTATATGGCCATCAGGTCATGACACACGAGTCATCAGGGGAATTGAAGATGGATTCTTGTTGGCTTCCACTGCGGATAATGTAATTGGATGAACTAGTCTGAGGGGTTATTTATTCGATTTTCTATTTTGACGGACGTGCCCGCCAAGCTCTAACGGCATCATCAATCACAATTTCTAATTCCACAGTAATCTACAGATGGATTGTCAAAATGAACTGTAGATTGGATCTGTCACTTGGGAGCACAAGAGAACCTTTTCGGCTTTCAAATCACAGCGCTCCTTTCATACAGCACGCTGTTTTACAGCACTGTTTCAGGCACTGTTTTCCATTTGACTGGCCAATTTACAGTGTATTTTCCCCCGGTTTTCCACTTGTAAAATGGATGGAAAGTTATAGTCAATGCACCCCATACTGTCCCCCCATATCGCTGCATGTGATTGCACCTCTGGCCTGCAGTGAAGTAGGGTGAATTTGCCGATTTCAAGCAATGAATATCATAGTGCTTGCATTTATATTGCACCTTGCCATATTTTTGAGAAATGTTCCAATGCCTTTTATAAGAACATAAGAACATAAGAACATAAGAAATAGGAGCAGGAGTAGGCCAATCGGCCCCTCGAGCCTGCTCCGCCATTCAATAAGATCATGGCTGATCTGATCCTAACCGCCAATCTACTATCTATCACAGAACCATCTCCTGCATCTAACAGAATTGCACACACGAAATAGGAGCAGAATCAGGCTACACAGTCCCTGGGCCCGCTCCACTACCCACAGGGCCATGACCGATCCGAACCTAGACTCATGTCCAAATTCCTGCCCGCTCCCCGTAACCCTTAATGCCCTTTACTTCTAGGAAACTGTCTATTTCTGTTTTAAATTTAATTAATGTTGTAGCTTCTACAGCTTTTTGTGGCAGCATATTCCATGGACCTACCACCCTCTGAGTGAAGTAGTTCCTCCTCATCTCAGTTTTGAAAGAGCAGCCCCTTATTCTAAGACTATGTCCCCTAGTTCTCGTCTCACCCGTCATCGGGAACAACCTCCCCGCATCCACCCGATCCAACCCCTTCACAATCTTATATGTTTCAATAAGATCGCCTCTCATTCTTCTGAACTCCAATGAGTAGAGTCCCAATCTACCCAACCTCTCCTCATATGACCACCCCCTCATCCCCGGGATTAACCGAATGAACCTTTTTTGCACTGCCTCGAGAGCAAGGATGTCTTTCCTTAAGTAAGGACACCAAAACTGTATGCAGTATTCCAGGTGCGGTCTCACCAATACCTTGTACAACTGAAGCAATACCTCCCTATTTTTATATTCTATCCCCCTAGCAATGAAAGCCAACATTCCATTTGCCTTCTTAATCACTTGCTGCACCTGCATACTAACCTTTTGAGTTTCGTGCACCAGGACCCCCAGATCCCTTTGCACTTCAGTACTCTCCAGTTTCTTGCCATCATACACATAAGCAACTTTGAAAGCGCTGTTACTGTTAGAAGTGTCTGGGGCAGATTAAAAGGTTGGTGCTGAGCGCAAGTGTGAACAGTCAACATGCATCATTATCGCACGATTGCACGCGGCCGATGTTTACTGTCTGGCCGTGATTTCGATTGCACGCGGCCGATGTTTACTGTCTGGCCGTGATTTCGATTGCACGCGGCCGATGTTTACTGTCTGGCCGTGATTTCGATTGCACGCGGCCGATGTTTACTGTCTGGCCGTGATTTCGATTGCACGCGGCCGATGTTTACTGTCTGGCCGTGATTTCGATTGCACGGTTCTCTCGTTCTCCACTGCTGAGAGGAAAAGCTTCATGAAGCACAGTGATGACATATATTGGCCCAGAAATTCGGGTCGGAGGCTTCCCGCGGGTGCAAGCATAGCGGGTGCACTTACCTAGCGCGCCTGCCGTTGTGCTGTGGGCCCTGCGTGGGATTCCGATCCTGGGCCTCCTCCAGGTGCCAGTGTGCAGTGCTCGCGTATCCCAGCGGCGCAACTAGTTCGCAGCGTCCCCTGGGATCACGTGGGCCATGGGGAGCCCAATTGGAGCAGGGAATCTCCATTCATAGATTTGACAGGAAGACCTGTCAAATCTATGAATAGAGATCGGCCCCAAAACATAAGTAAAACTTCAAATAATTTTTTTTAAAAACATCACATTTTTAAAATAACTATAAATTACATAAATTAACTACTTCAAACAAAAATTTAAATTTTTGAAAAAATTTATTAATGTTTTTAACGGGGCTAAAAATAAACTTACCTTTCTTTAAAGTATTTAAAAATTATAAACCTGTGGAAAAAATGTTTCAATTTTACTTAATTCACCTCTTACCTTGTTAAAAGCAGGCCTTGCGCCTGCTTTTTCCACGCGCAGCTGCGAGGGACTGACCCGCACGGAGAAACCTGTAAAAAAAGCCGAAGTTCGCTGCGTACGCGCTGCCTCTCCGGTGCACGCATTTGACCCACGAACCCCTTCCTTCACAAGACCGGAAGTTCCGGTTTCCAGCGCATGTGCAGTGCATGCACGAAACTGGCACTTCTGGTGGCCCTACGGGTGAGTCCACAGCGCGTACTCACCCGTGGAGACCCGAATTTCTGGGCCAATGAAGAAGACTTGCATTCACACAGCGCCTTTCCCGACCTCAGGACGTCCCAAAGGGCTTTACGGCCAATGAAGTATTTTGAAGTGTTGTAATGTGGGAATCGCCAATTTTCGCGCAGCAAGATCCCACAAGCAGCAATAATATAAATGACTTGATTTTTTTCCCGAAAAGTGTTGGCATTGTTTCGGTAATAAAGGGTGATGCTTTGAAGTGTGACGTGTGAAGTGCGACAGACTCAAAACTTTCATATAAATAACGTTGATTTACAATTTTTAAGAGTTGCACCATCTGCCTGCACCATATTCCATCCAGATAATCTGCTTTCTTAGTGATGTTGGTTGAGGGATGATTATTGGCCCGGGCACCGGGGAGAACTCAGTCTTGATTAGCTGCGCTGAGCGCGAGAAGGCATTGGGAGATAATGTTGTCTTCTCCCTCTAACTGGAAGCTGACAGCTCCATGGAGAAGACATCATGTTAAAGCTGTGACTGTGGTTTTTATCATCGAGACCCAGGTGAAGTGCAAAGACCCAGAGTGCAGAGCCTCATCAAGGCTGTAAAGCGCAGAGCAGACAAGGTGAACTGGAAAGTCATGATTTCCATCTCCTGCGGGAAAATTGGATAAATACTTGAAGCCGAGGAAGATACAGGGCTGTGAGGAGAGAGCGCGGGACAGTGGGATTAGCTTTCGATTGCTCTAGCAAAGAGCCGGCATAGACAGGATGGGCTGAATGGCCTCTTCCTGTGCCCTAAACTTCTGTGGTTTGATAGGTCTTACCAAGTTTAGGTATGAGAAAGAAAATAAGACTCTGATTTACAAAGCACCTTAAACACCCTCAGGACGTCCCAAAGCGCTTTACAGCCAATGAAGTACTTTTGAAGTGTAGTCGCTGTTGTAATGTGGGAAACGCGGCAACCAATTTGTGCACAGCAAGGTCCCACAAACAGCAATGTGATAATGACCAGATAATCTGTTACTAGTGATGTTGGTTGAGGGATAAATATTGCCCAGGACACCGGGGAGAACTGCCCTGCTCTTCTTCGAAATAGTGCCGCGGGATCTTTAACGTTCACCTGAGAGAGCAGACGGGGCCTCGGTTTAACGTCTCATCCGAAGGACGGGAAAGGAAGGGAGGCAGTATTTCTTTGATTTTGTTGAGCAGCCGGTTTGGAAGCGGGCTTTATCCGGCTACATCTATGACTTCCTCTTCCGATCACATTGTCACTGTGACTTTGGGCTAATCTAATAGACTTGTGTGTCGCTGATGTATTCACCCTGACGTTTGTGGAATGTGCTAATAAATGTAGCGAGCTTCCTCAGCACTTTTACTGCAATAACATTTGCTTCCACAGCATATTCAGACTGATGCACAAGCAGAATGTTACCAGAGCTCCAAGGGTTAGATTATGAGGAGAGATTACATAAACTAGGCTTGTGTTCCCTGGAATACAGAAGGTCAAGGGGTGATTTCATTGACGTTTTTAGGATTTTGAAAGGAATCGATTGGGTAGATGGAGAGAAACATTTTCCGCTGGTACAAGAGTCTAGGACAAGGGGACATAACCTTAAAATCAGAGCCAGGCCATTCAGGAGAGAAGTTAGGAGACACCTCTTCACACAAAGGGTGTTAGAAATGTGGAATTCTCTCCCACAAGAAGCAGTAGATGCTAGCTTAATTAATACTTTTAAAAATGAGATTGATAGATTTCTGCTAGCCATGGGTAATTTTTTTTTATTTGTTTCTGGGATGTGGGCGTCGCTGGCAAGGCCGGCATTTATTGCCCATCCCTAATTGCCCTTGAGAAGGTGGTGGTGAGCAACCTTCTTGAACCGCTGCAGTCCTTGTGGTGAAGGTACTCCCACAGTGCTGTTAGGGAGGGAGTTCCAGGATTTTGACCCAGCGACGATGAAGGATCAGGATGGTGTGTGACTTGGAGGGGAACTTGGAGGTGGTGGTCTTCCCATGCACCTGCTGCCCTTGTCCTTCTAGGTGGAAGAGGTCGCGGGTTTGGGAGGTCCTGCCGAAGAAGCCTTGGCGAGTTGCTGCAGTGCATCTTGTAGATGGTACACACTGCAGCCACGGTGCGCCGGTGGTGGAGGGAGTGAATGTTTAAGGTGGTGGATGGGGTTAGGATACAGATCAGCCATGATCTCATTGAATGGCGAAACAGGCTCGAGAGGCTGAATGGCCCACTCCTCTTCCGATGTTCTTCTGTTCCTATTGCTCCATATTCCGCAGTTCACTACGATATTCACAAATAAAATACAAGAGGCTGTGAAGATGATACGTTATTTCCTGTCTTGAGATACTGGCTCGCACTGGGGTGCAGTTCAACCGGTGCTGGCAGTCCTCCAGAGCCCTTGTTTGAACGGGTGCTCACGCTTCACGTTGGAGCGTGCTCAATGAGTGTCGGGCAGGCTAGTCCACAATGCGAAAGGCAGGGGTGTCTAATCGTTTGGAATGCGTCCCATCTTACACCCTCCATAGACTTGAGCTCATCCAAAACTCGTATCTAGCTGCCCGAATCCTAACTCGCACAAGGTCCCGTTCACCCATCATTGGCGGCCGTGCCTTCAGCCGTCTAGGCCTTACGCTCTGGAATTTCCTCCCCAAACCGCTTCATCTCTACAACTCTCTCCTCCTTTAAGACTCTGTTTACTTTGACCAAGCATTTTGTCACCTGTCACCTCAATCTATATTAATGACTTGGATGAAGGGACCGAGTGTACTGTAGCCAAATTTGCTGATGATACAAAGATAGGTGGGAAAGCAAGTTGTGAGGAGGACACAAAGGGCAGAATTTTCATTGACCCATGGAGGCAGGTTTGGAGGCGTGTGGGGGGTTAAAATTGCGAAAACTGGCGGGCGGGCACAAGCCCGCCTCCATCCCGCCTCCACGCAATTTTCATTAAATCGTGTCTGCTGGTCCCGACTCCGTCCCGCCTCCAAGAGGAGGGATAGGGCGTTAAGGCCCTTAACAAGCACTAAATTGCCTCTATAATGCCATTTTGAAAGGCCTTTGTGATTTTAACCCTTTTTCCACGTGAAGCACGCCTGTCCTGAACCACGAATGTGAAACCTGGCGGTAGCACATTTGGATTGCTGACTATCAGCTGCAGCTCAACCATGAAATAGGAGATGTGATCAGCCATCATTTGCAGTTGGCAGGACTTTGTTGTCTGAGGTCTGGGGGAACTTTTATATGGCATAACCACAGCTGTGGAAGTTTGAAGCCTGACACCCATCTCCAGTGTGACCTCCTGGGAAACCCCTCTCGCCATCTTGACTGAGCGCTTCCTCAACTGAGGCATATACCAGAAGCATGGGAACCATTTATTTCCTTTCCTCCTGGACATCAGATATCAGATTCGGATGAAGACCAGCCGTGGCAGCAGCAGAACCATGAATAACAGCACCACCAGCAGCAGCAGCATCAACAGGAGTGCCAAGCTGCTTCTCACCCACCTGAAGCTGCACAGGCCAGAAGGTGCCAGCACGCGATCACATTGCTGCCCGAGATGCAAGGGCCGCACTTGACCAGATTTGCTTAGTCTGCACAATTAAACACTTTTGCCTCACACCTTCTTATCAGACCATCAACAATGGCCAGGAACCTGCGGATTCCTATCACTCTGACCACCATACTGACAATTGCAAGTCATCCTAAGCCCTCAATGTGGAAGTCCCATTTGCGAAATGACGGACGCCACAACTTCAGCAGTTTGCCAGCAGAATTTTTAATCACACCAAGCAAGTGCTGGCATTTCAAGATTAAACACAACATTACACCCAAGTGACTACCCTTGTGACTACTTGTGCATTATTTTTCTTTTACGTGTGCTCCTACGTGGTGCTTCCCCTGTGGTTTCAGCAGATGTGGAGGCCCCTTGCTCACTTTCTTGCTGCTCCTGCCTCGACACCTTTGGCGGGCGTCCTCTGGGGTTGCGAGCCTGTGAGGGCTCAGCAACAGTCTGCTGCTCCTGCGGCTGTGCAGGGGTTGAGACACCGATCTCAGTTGGGTGGGGACTCTGGTGGGGCTCTGACCGAGGGCTTTGCAGTGGCTTGGTCGTGTGAGCGCTTGGAGAGGAGCCCCCACTTCCTTGTTGTCTGCCACCAACATCCCTCTCATGGGTCAGCCCCACTCAGCACTCAGCACTTGCAAGTGGATTGAGAGCACTTGCTGCACATCAGGGGGGCCATGGGGACCCGTATCTGCACTGGAAGTCCTACTCAGAAGGACTTCCATGAAGGTCTGGTTTCTGTTTTCAACAGATGACCATTGCTCCTCAAGAGATGCCAGTCTATTCTGAACAATGACCATGTTTTCTACACTCTGGCGACTTATCTCCTCCATAGCCGTAGCCATCCTTTCTACGGAGGTTGCCATCCTTTCCGTGGTGATGCGTTCATGCGCCAATGACTCCACAAAGGCTCTGCTCATGTTCGCTATGGACTCTCCATTCGCTCCACACTCGCAGCGACCCTGGAGACAAAACCTGCCAGAGACTCCTGCATCTGTTCCTGGAGTTCCAGCACTGCTGATCTTATGGATGGACCCAGAGGCAGAGTGTCGACATGCAGCTGAGCCGAGCTGGGAGAGTCCTGCGCCCTCCACTATCTGCTGATGCTCACTTGTGAGCTGTGATACACCAGGTGACAACACTACTCTATCTCGCGATGTTCCCTCCGAGGTGTGAGTGTCTGCGCTGGTGCTGGGTGCGCTGAATTCTGCTGACGCGGCGCCCTCAGAGGTTGCAGCTTCCTCTGAGGAGTGGTGAGGCTCATGCTCTTCCTCCTGGACGGTGGGGACGGGTGCTCGCGATGGTCCTGGGGGGAAGTAAAGGAAAGAGTCAGAGATGTGAGTCCAAGGTTACATGCACATTGCATATTGCAGATGATCATAAGTCAGTCTGCTGGAGCATCAGAATCATTATCAGTGACTCATGCAATGTCAATGAGAGAGATGATAAACTATTCTGTCACCAGCTTGCTCTGATGCGCCCATCTGTCCGTCCCCCACTTGTGCATCGTCCTCCACTCCCACGATCTCCAGGGCCGCCTCCTCCCAGGTGGTGAGCTGGGCTACTGAGGGTGGCCCTCCTCCTGTCCTCGCTCTTTCCCTCTTATTGTGAGCTCTCTTTTCCTGCAATGAGGGAGACAAGTGGAGTTTGAGTGAGAATGAAGGAGTGAGTGTAGAGAATCTATATCATTGATGGTTAGAAGGAGACAAATTCAGAGTGAGGTGGCAAGACCATGGGCCCTCCCTGTGTGTTGTAAGTTGTTTTCATAGCATCACAGCGATAGGGAGTGTGAGGGCTGCATAGTCGAATAGTTAGGTGAATGTGACCATACAGAGAGAGGGAATGGGTAAGGGTGCAGGGATGTCAGTGTCAAGTGGGATGTGGAGGAAGAGGTTGTCAAAGCTGAGTGCTGGTGAGAGGCAATGGGGATCAGAATGAGGGTGATGGGAAATTCATATTCACTTTTCCAGTGCACAGCAGGTCATGAAACCTCTTCCTGCACTGAAGCCAGGTTCTGCGGGTTATGGACAACGAGTTGACCTCCTCTGCCACCTGGATCCACACAGCCTTGGTTTGATGGCAAGGCTTCTTCCTCCCTGAAGAAGGGAAGAGCACCTCCTTATTAGCTCTGGCTCCCTCAATTAAAGCTTGCAGGGCGACGTCATCAAATCGAGGTGCAGACCTAGGTCTCTGGCTGGCCACTCTTCCTGCAGGTGCCTCTAACATGCAAAGGCAGAAGCTTGGCAGTCTGCAGAGGAAGCAAGGCTTGTTGCAGACCTTAAATGCTGCAGCAATGATGACGTCATCGGAAGCGACTTTCAGACTGGAAAAACTCACTGGCCATGGGTTCCCACACGTTGGAACTCAATTGGCCAATTATGTTAAAATCGCATCAATCTCCCACATCGATTTAGATTCGAGTGGCTAACATGAAATGCAGATTACACGACCCCAGCCCACCCCTGAATCAAAATCCAGCCCAAAGAGTCTGCAAGGGGATATAGATAGGTTAAGTGAGTGGGCAAAAATTTTTGTGGGATCTTGCTGTTTGCAAATTGGCTGCTGCATTTCCTACATTACAACACTGACTACACTTCAAAAGTACGTCACTGGCTGTAAAATCGCTTTGGGATGTCCGGTGGTCGTGAACGGCGCTACAGAAATGCGAGTCTTTCTTTCTCCCTTCTGGCTCCTTTGCCAATTATGTTAAATCTGTGTCCTCTGGTTACCGAGCCTCCCGCCAGTGGAAACAGTTACTTACTCTGTCAAAACCCTTTATCATTTTGAACACTTCTCTTAAATCTTCCCTTAACTTGCCCACTCCAAAAGTACTTCATTGGCTGTAAAGCGCTTTGAGACGTCCGGTGGTCACGAAAGGCGCTATATAAATGCAGGTCTTTCTTTCTTTCTCTGCTCCCAGGAGAACAACCCCAGTTTCCCTACTCTCCCCACATAACTGAAGTCCCTCATCCCTGGTATCATTTGAGTAAATCTCTTCTCCACCCTCTCCAAGGCCTTGGCATCCTAAAGTGTGGTGTCCAGAATTGGACACAATACTCCAGCTGAGTTTAATAAATCTGGAAATAAGTAAACAAGTGGTGTTGAAGCTGACGGATCATTGCAAAAACCCAACTGGTACATTAACCCTTCTTTAGGGAAGGGAACCTGCTCGTCGGGCCTATATGGGACTCCATGGTTGATTCAGAACTACCATCTGAAGTGGCAATCTGTTGCATCAAAACCGCTGCAAAGAATAACAAAACTAAAGCCACACGGATGAATTAAAATAATGAGCTTGCCAGCCTGAGGTTGCTGTGGCCTGAATCTTGGACAACAGAGTCCAACCCAACCTGTCCTCTCGCAATGACAACACTGCCTCCCTCCCTCCAGCAAAGGCCACCGGAGAGCAATTGGGAGTCTGAAGCTTGGCTGATTTCTGTCCTCCCTCCCGTGCCGGGGTATTGAGGATGAGAGAGAGCGAAGAACTTGCATTTCTACAGCACCCTTCATGACTTCAGGACGTCCCAAAGCACTTTACAGCCAATGCAGTACTTTTTGAAGTGTAGTCACTTGTTGTAATGTAGGAAACGCGGCAGCCAATTTGCGCACAGCAAGATCCCACAAACAGCAATGCGATAAATGACCAAGTAATCTGTTTTTGTGATGTTGGCTGAGGGATAAATATTTGTCAGGACACCGGAGCGAACTCCCCTGCCCTTCTTTAAAATAGTGCTGGTCGGATCTTTTTACGCCTACCTGAAAGAGCAGACAGGGGCCTCGGTTTAACGTCTCATCACAAAGACTTTATTGAAGATGTAGTTAACTCGTTGGCGGACAGGGGCTCGGTGAGCCTGAAGATAGCTGACAATGGCAGCACGGGGCCGGTTGTATTATCGGCCCTGTTGGTGTCTGAGGTGGAAAGTGTATCTCATTCCCCAGCCTTACTGCCCCTCACACACAAGAGGTAGAATGGTGCCCGATAAATGTATATCCCTTTCACAGATATCATGCGATAAAGCACTCAGAGACAGAAGCCTGCTACATAGGAACCGGAGGAACAGGAGGAGGCCATTCAGCCCCTCAAGCCTGTTCTGCCATTCAATTAGATCATAGCTGATCTGTACCTTAACTGTCTAACCACCTTGCTTCTGTGACCCTTAATACCCTTGCCTAACATAAATCTATCAATCTTAGTTTTAAAAATTTCAATTGACCCCCCCCGCCCCCCAGACTCAACCGCTTTTTGGGGGGAGAGAGTTCCAGGTTTCCACTACCCTTTGTGTAAAGAAGTGCTTCCTGACATCACCCCTGAACGGCCTGGCACTCGCAAGACAGTCCAGAATGTCACCCGAGCACAACGCAACGCCATCCACGCTCTCAAGACCAACCGCAACATTGTCATCAAACCAGCGGACAAAGGAGGAGCCATCGTCATACAGAACAGAACGGACTATTGTAAAGAAGCATACCGACAACTGGACAACCAGGAACACTACAGACAGCTACCCGCAGATCCGACCAAAGAACACACCCGCCAACTCAATAGACTGATCAAGACCTTCGATCCAGACCTTCAAAACATCCTACGCGCTCTCATCCCACGTACTCCCCGCGTGGGAGACTTCTACTGCCTCCCAAAGATACACAAAGCCAACACTCCCGGACGTCCTATCGTATCAGGCAATGGAACCCTGTGTGAGAACCTCTCTGGATACGTCGAGGGCATTCTGAAACCCATCGTACAGGGAACCCCCAGCTTCTGTCGCGACACTACAGACTTCTTACAGAAACTCAGCACCCACGGACCAGTTGAACCAGGAACACTCCTTGCCACGATGGACGTATCGGCACTCTACACCAGTATCCCCCACGATGACGGCATCGCTGCAACAGCCTCAGTACTCAACATCAACAACAGCCAATCTCCAGACGCCATCCTACAACTCATCCGCTTCATCCTTGACCACAATGTCTTCACCTTCGACAACCATTTTTTTACCCAAACACACGGAACAGCCATGGGGACCAAATTCGCACCCCAATACGCCAACATCTTCATGCACAAGTTCAAGCAAGACTTCTTCGCTGCACAGGACCTCCAGCCAACGCTGTACACCAGATACATCGACGACATTTTCTTCCTTTGGACCCATGGCGAAGGATCACTGAAAAGACTACACGATAACATAAACAAGTTCCATCCCACCATCAAACTCACCATGGACTACTCCTCAGAATCGGTCTCATTCCTGGACACACGAATCTCCATCAAAGACGGACACCTCAGCACTTCACTCTACCGCAAGCCCACGGACAACCTCACGATGCTCCACTTCTCCAGCTTCCACCCTAACCATGTTAAAGAAGCCATCCCCTATGGACAAGCCCTGCGAATACACAGGATCTGCTCAGACGAGGAGGAACGCGATGGACACCTACGGACGCTGAAAAACGCCCTCGTAAGAACGGGATATGACGCTCGACTCATCGATCGACAGTTCCGACGGGCCACAGCGAAAAATCGCATAGACCTCCTCAGAAGGCAAACACGGGACACAACCAACAGGGTACCCTACGTCGTCCAGTACTTCCCCGGAGCGGAGAAACTACGCCATGTTCTTCGCAGCCTTCAACATGTCATCGATGACGACAAACACCTCGCTAAGGCCATCCCCACGCCTCCACTACTTGCCTTCAAACAGCCGCCTAACCTCAGAAGTACCATCGTTCGCAGCAAATTACCCAGCTTTCAGGATAACAGCGACCACGACACCACACAACCCTGCCATGGCAAAGTCTGCAAGACATGCCAGATCATCAACACAGATACCACCATCACACGTGAGGACACTACCCACCAGGTACATGGTACATACTCATGTGACTCGGCCAACGTTGTCTACCTCATACGTTGCAGGAAAGAATGCACCGCGGCATGGTACATCGGCGAGACCATGCAGACACTGAGACAACGTATGAACGAGCACCGCGCAACAATCGCCAGGCAGGATTGTTACCTCCCAGTCGGGGAACACTTCAGCAGTCAAGGACATTCAGCCTCGGATCTGCGGGTAAGCGTTCTCCAAAGCAACCTTAGAAACACACGACAACGCAAAATCATCGAGCAGAAACTGATAGCCAAGTTCCGCACTCATGAAGACGGTCTCAATCGGGATCTTGGGTTTATGTCACGATACATGACGTGATCCGGACTCGAGTCGTTGTTAGCTTGTTCACAGATGTGATTCCCAGTAAAAAAGTAAAAATTTTCCCAGTAAAAAAGTAAAAATTTTAAAGCTTTTCGTTTTACATACAGACGGCAGCTTTTGACACGTTAGAACCCCTGCGACTACACCTCATTGTCTCAGTTGTATCTTGCTATGTCTTTGATGTGGTACCTTCCTGGCTGACTTAATTAACTTTATCACACCTCGGCAGATAGTCAGGATGATTTAATTTAGTGGTCTGCAATTGTAAGGTACACATGCTTTGTTTTCTATCTATATATGCTTTGGCGATTCTGTATCTAATTTACTTCACCTGAGGAAGGAGCAATCGATAGCTCCGAAAGCTTGTGATTTCAAATAAAACTGTTGGACTATAACCTGGTGTTGTGCGACCTCTCTAATTTTAAGACCATTGTTCTGGACTCCCCCATCAGTGGAAAAATTTCTCTTTATCTACCCTATCAAATGCTTTATATGTAATAGCCTTTCTGATGCTGTTGTCTTATATTCTTGCCTTTCTAAATGCTCTGTGGACTCACACTGAGACAAAGTGAGCAGAAACTGTTGGTGACATAATGACATTTCGAAAGGTGCAGGCGAAAATCAGACAAGTACACTTATTGAATAGTCGTTCTTGGCAAGGCTAATGCAAATGGCTACTGATTAAACACCAGTAATTAACTCCCCATAGAGTCTGAAATTACAGCTTTTATTTGCTGCGGCTGATTTTAATAGCCGTTGAGCTTTTATCTTCCTCTAATGTTTGTCCATGTGGGTTGATGCAAATTGCGAAATACTTTAACTCGCATGTAGATCTCTTTGTCACTGGCGTTTTATGGTGCTGTCAGCAGCAGATTGATTTAAACACCTTTTATTTGATATTAACCAGCTTCTTCAGCAGAGCACTATAACCTGGCTTCAATTACAGCCTCGCCATTAATGGGGCAGCGCTGTCTGTTAAAGTCGGCCCTTCACCATGTCTGGTATCGATGACGTCAACAGTGACCACTGCCCCAGAATTTGTTTTTCCAATGGGGACTTTCGCGCAGAAACACAAACGCCGGCAGCTCATTTAACCCCTGCCATTAGAGCAAGGAACATGTCAGGGAGATCCATTAAGAAGATGGTAGCATCTGGGCTCAGAGGGGTGGGTTGTACACCTGGGTAGGCGCACTTTCATTTTGTTTTCAAAGGGACAGTGCAAGCCAACTCAAAAGATGTTTGCATCGAGAAGTAACTGAGTATTGGTGCTTGAGCTCATCCAAAACTCTGCTGCCCATATCGTACTCGCACCAAGTCCTGTTCACCCATCACCCCCTGTGCTCGTTGACCTACATTGGTTTCCAGTCCGGCAACGCCTCGATTTCACAATTCTCATCCTTGCTTTCCAATCCCTCCATGGTCTCGCCCCCTCCCTATCTCTGTAACCTCCTCCAGCCCTACAACCCTCCGAGATCTCTGTAACCTCCTCCAGCCCTACAACCCTCCGAGATCTCTGTAACCTCCTCCAGCCCTACAACTCTCCGAGATCTCTGTAACCTCCTCCAGCCCTACAACCCTCCGAGATCTCTGCGCTCCTCCAATTCGGCCCTCTTGCACATCCACGATTTTCATCACCACCATTGGTGGCCGTGCCTTCTGTTGCCTCGGCCCTAAGCTCTGGAATTCTCTCCCTAAACCTCTCCGCCTCCCTACCCCGCTCTCCTCCTTTAAGATGCTCCTTAAAACCTACCTCTTTCACCAAGCATTTGGTCACCTGTCCTAATATCTCCTTATGTGGCTCGGTATCAAGTGTTTTCTAATAACACTCCTGTGAAGCGCCTTGGGACTTTTTATTATGTTAAAGGCGCTATATAAATGCAAGTTGTTGTTGTTGTTGGTGAAGAAACACTAAATTGTCTTGTTTTGATAGAGCTTCACTTCTATGGCAGTAATCATAGCAACGGCTTAGAACAGAGAAAAGCCGAACAACAGATAGATATTGCACGGTGAGGTCGATGCTGTCTGTGGAATACCAGGACTTGTTTGAAGAAAATACTACAATAACAACAACAACTTGCATTCATATGACGCCTTTAACATAGTAAAACGGTCCAAGGCGCTTCACTGGAGCGGAATCAGACAAAAATTGACACTGAGCCAATGAAGGAGACATTAGGACAATTGACCAAACGCTTTGACAAAGAGGTAGGTTTTAAGCAGCGTTTTAAAGGAGGTTAGAGAGACGAAGATGTTTTGTGAGGGAATTCCAGAGCTCAGGGCCTAGACGGCTGAAGGCACGGCCACCAATGGTAGTGTGAAGGAAATGGGGGATGCATGAGGCCAGAACTGGAGGAACACAGAGTTCTCAGAGGGTTGTAGGGCTGGAGGAGGTACAGAGATAAATACCCTCCATTTAAATGTTTTTGCTTCATTTCTTCATGGGATAGAGGTGCAGAAGTACTTTAGTTATTAATGGCGACAGTTAAAGTAGATGGAGCCATAAATGTCCTTTAGGTAAGGAAACATAAGGCCATAAAAAAATCAAACCAAGCACTGGGGTTCATTTCGAGAGGGATAGAATTGAAAAGCAGGGAAGTTATGTTAAACTTGTATAGAACCTTGGTTAGACCACACTTGGAGTACTTGATCTCAGTCCTGGTCTCCATATTATAAAAAGACATTGACAAAAGGTGCAAAATATATTCACAAAGATGACACCAGAACTGAGAGGTTATGACTATCAGGAAAGATTGAACAAGCTGGGGTTCTTTTTTCTAGAAAAGAGAAGACTGAGGGTGACCTGATTGAGGGCTTTAAGATAAATAAAGGGTTTGATAGGGTAGACGTAGAGAAAATGTTCCCACTTCTGGAGAGTTCAAAACTAGAGGCCATAAATATAAGAGAGCCCTTAATAAATCCAGGAGGGAATTCAGGAGAAACTTCTTTACCCAGAGAGTGGTGAGAATGTGGAACTCGCTACCACAGGGAGTAGTTGAGGCAAATAGCATAGATACATTTAAGGGGAAGCCAGATAAGCACATGAGAGAGAAAGGAATAGAAGGAAATGCTGATAGGTTTAGATGAAGAGGGGTGGGAGGAGGCTCGTGTGGAGCATAAACGGCAGCATAGACCTGTTGGGCCAAGTGGTCTGTTTATGTGCTGCAGACTCGATGTAACTCGATGAAACCTGCTGGCCTTGCCCGGGCTGGCCTATATGTGTCTCCAGTTCCCACACCAACATGGTGGCTCTTAACTGCCCTCTGATGTGGCCTAGCAAGCCACTCAGTTGCATCAACTAAGGATGAGCAATAAATGCCGCACCTGTCAGTGACGTCCACATCCCAAGAATGAATAATAAAAATGGAATAATAAAAAATAATATGGAATTCTAAGCTTTGCACTGGAGGCCTTTAATGGTATAGATTACAAAATCAATGGCAGACGATTGGGGCAGCCTCCATGGAAATTCAACCTCCTTCTGTCCTAATAAGTAATGTACATATGAATGATTCATTAATGGATGCTAGATTTCATGAGGCGATTTATGTACTATGCACATCATCCCTTAAAGTTATTGACACCTTTGTCTTTGTCTCCAGATTTCCTACTATTTAATTCCCAGTTTACCACTGGGGAACCAGTAAAATTCTCATCCTCCTGTCGAACTCCCACCCTGGCCTCACTCCCCGCTATCTCTGTAACCTCCTCCAGCCCAACAACCCTCCGAGAACTTTGTGTTCCTCCAACTCTGGCCTCTTGTCCACCCCCCCACTTCCTTCACACCACCATTAGCGGCCGTGCCTTCAGGCCCCAAGCTCTGGAATTCCCTCTCTAAACCTCTCCGCCTCTCCACTGCTCTCTCCTCCTTTAAGACGCTCCTTAAAACCTACCCCTTTGACCAAGCTTTAGGTCACCTGTCCTAGTATCTCCTTATGTGGCTCGGTGTCAATTTTTGTCTGATAATGCTCAAGCGATGCACCTTGGGACGTTTTACTATGTTAAAGATGCTATATAAATGCAAGTTGTTGCTGTTGTTGAGAGTGGATGGTGGTTCGTGACTGTTGGAGTGAAAGGTTCGGTTCTGGTAACACGTTCTATCACTTGTTCAATGTATGTCACAAGCCATGTGGAGGGATAGAATCTAGAGGGATAGAATCCCATGCAGGTTGTTAATGTCTTGGCAAATATTCTTCATTCAATCAACAACAGACTATCTGGTCGTTCACCTCTTCTTTTGCTGTTTGTGGGACCTTACGGTGTGTAGATGGGCTCCTATGTTTGCCTGCATAGCAGCAATGAGTGCACTTCAAAATTAATCCACTGCTTCTGAAAGGGCTTTGGGATGTCTTGAGGAGCCGATGAGCTGCTATATAAATGCAAGTCTGTCCTTTCCTAGTATAGGACTGTGCTCTAGTCAGCTAATTGGTATGCTAGTTAGTAAGTCACTCTGTCATTGTTACAGTTTGATTAGATTTTCGAATGCGATTGCCAGTGGCTAATCAATTATGTCCTGCTTCTGCATTCTGTGGGGCTTGGGCGCGTTGAGAAAAATAAACTTGAATCTGAGTCAATTTGTAATGACGGAATTAAAACATGGCAGGTTTTACTGTTTAAAGGGGCGCTGCTTTAAATGATCACAGATGCACGTTTACAATGACTGCACCGGCTGAATAGTTGAGGCACATGAGTCGAGCAGAGTGAAGGGAGCCTATCTCAGCACATCTATTGGATCTGATGCTGAATCAAGACCCTAAGCTGCCTATCTGGTGATTCAGGTGGACGTTAATAATCCCATGACACTATTCGCAAAAGAGCAGGGAGTGTCCATAGGAACAGGAGGAGATCATTCAGCCCCGTGAGCCTGTTCTCCCATTCAATTAGATCATGGCTGATCTGTACCTCAACTCCATTTACCCACCTTTGCTCTACATCCCTTGAAACCCATTCCTACCTTTATCTCAGTCTTGGAAATTTCCATTGTCCCTCAGCATCCACAGCCTTTTGAGGGAGAGTTCCAGATTTCCGCTACCCTGTGTGTGAAAAGTTGCTTCCTGACTTCACCCCTGAACGGCCTGGCTCTAATTTTAAGGTTGTGCCCCCTTGTTCTGGACTCCCCCCACCAGAGGAAATAGTTTCTCTACATCCAGCCTATTGAATCCATTTTAACATTTTAAACACCTTGATTAGATCACACCTCAACCTTCTAAACTGAAGGGAATACAGCCAAGTTTATGCAACCTCATCATTTAACTCTTTAAGCCCTGGTAGTATTCTGGTGAATTTGTCATCCAAACCAGCATTCGTCCCTCAAAGAAAATCACCAAAAAAAACCACAGATTAACAGGCCATCCATTTCATTGCTATTTGTGGGATCTTGCTGTGGGCAAGATGACATTTGCCTTGAGAACAAAAGTCAATTCAAATGGTAACTCAATGGGCCAGAAATTCGGCTTTCCGGCTTCCTGCGGGTGCAAGCATTGCGCGCGTACTTGCCTACCGCGCCTGCTGTTGTGCTTTGGGCCCACGAGGACTTCGGGTCCTGGGCCTCCTGCAGCTGCCGGCGCGCAGTGCTTGCGTATCCCAGGGGCGCAGTTAGTTCGAAGCGTCCCCTGGGATCACGTGGGCCATGGAGAGCCAATCCTAGCAGGGCATTTTCATTCATAGATTTGACAGGAAGACTTGTCAAATCTATGAATAGAGATCGGCCCCAAAACTACACTTAAACTTCAAATAAATTTTATAAAAAACATCACATTTTTAAAATAACTATAAGTTACATAAATTAACTACTTTAAACAAAAATTAAAATTTTTGAAAAAATTAATTATACTTTTTAACGGTGCTAAAAATAAACTTACCTTTCTTTAAAGTATCTAAAAAAGATAAACCTGTTGAAAAAATGTTTAAATTGTAATTAATTAACCACTTACCTTGTTAAAAACAAGGCCTTGTGCCTCCTTTTTAAAATGTGAGAAGTCGCACAACACCAGGTTATAGTCCAACAGCTTTATTTGAAATCACAAGCTTTCGGAGCGCTGCTCCTTCATCAGGTGAAGTGAAGAGATGCTTTTTTGCTGGAAATCACAGCAGGTCCAGTCGCATCTGTGTAGATCTACACGGCCGGACCTGCTGTGATTTCCAGCAAAAACAGTTTTTTGTTTTCCATCCAGACCCCAGCATCTGCCACATTTGACCCCTTGTGACCCCACCTCATTGTCTTTGATGTAATGTTTTCCTGACTGACCTGTTTGGACACCATCCACACCTTTGATTGCTGTGATTATCTCTCTGCCGAGGTGTGATAAAGGGCAGTTGGAAAGATTAACTGTAATCATCTGGCAGTGTTCTCGGACTATATATGCTGTGCCTTTCTGCATCTCTTCACTTCACCTGACGAAGGAGCAGCGCTCCGAAAGCTTGTGATTTCAAATAAAGCTGTTGGACTATAACCTGGTGTTGTGCGACTTCTCACATTTGTCCACCCCAGTCCAACACCGGCATCTCCACATCATGGCTCCTTTTTAAAAGTGCAGCTTTTCCATACTTACCCTCCCGGAGAAACCTGAAAAAAAAAACGAAGTTCGCTGCGTGCGCGCTGCCTCTCCCGCGCACGCGTTCGACTTCTGAACCCCTCCCTTCAGGGGAACGGAAGTTCCGGTTTCCCGCGCATGTGCAGTGCATGCAGGAAACCGGCACTTCAGGAGGCCTTACGGGTGAGTACACAGCGCGTACTCACCTGACAAGAGCCGAATTTCTGGCCCATATGTGAAGCAGTTTGGGACATTTGTGGGAGACGTGATAAGCCAGTCTATAAATTGAAGTCCCTCTTTCTCTATGTACATCTGCCCATGCTGCCCTGATGCACAAGTGCTTGATTCTAAGTGGAAAAGTCACTCATTCGCTAATGTTTTCTTTAAATTAAAAGCATTCAGCTTTATTTTTTTTTTTTTGGGGGGGGATCATTTTTATGGCCATCAAGGTGAAAAATATTGATGCTGTAAAATGGAGAATGTTAGGCTTCCATTGTTAGCTTCAAGTCGTCAGGGACAGTATGGGTTAGAGCCAAGTAAAGTTCCTCTGCTATGCCATTCAAGGCTGAGATCGATAGGTTTTTCGACACTAAGGGAATCAAGGAATATGGGGATCGGGCGGGAAAGAGGAGTTGAGGTCGATGATCAGCCGTGATCTTATTGAATGGCGGAGCAGGCTCGAGGAGCCACATGGCCTACTCCTGCTCCTAATTCATATGTTCTTATGCTCCAAGTTTTCCATATTGATTCCCAGCTGTCTTTATGGTGTCTCCGATTGGAATTGTCAATCTAGAACTGAATTATGGGCGTTTATAATGTGGGCCCAGATCCTCTACCCAAAGGCCATTTTATACTAGATTCTTAAACCCATCCCATCAGCCCTGGTTACATTTAAGTCGAGGTTCCAGAGATTAAACACCTCCCTTGCCTCCATCAAAATTTCAATTCCCTTTTTAAAAAATTATTATTTTGAAGGTTTGAAACTTTTAAGCCTGAAAATGATTCCATAAAGCTACTCCATGGAAGACCAGTGTTGGTTCTAAAATGAAGATAGCTGGACAATAAGCCAAGTATAATTGATGAGGCAAATGAATGCTTTGGTGGCTTAACTGGTAAAGATGCTTGTTTGGAACTGAGCTACACAGACCAGAAAGATCCCAGGCTTGACCCATAATCTGTGCTGAATAAGTTGATCAGAGCTGTAAGCCTCGCTGTCCTATTCTCAGGCTTGTAGTTTGTTTTGACCCGCGAATTAAAAGGGACATAATTAATGAATCACCCAGAAGCTCGTAAGTTAAATAAGGTCATTTATTAAAGGAAAAGAAGAGAGAAAAGAAAACAAAAACGCTTATAGATTTAAATGGCAATACAATGCCCTTCTTAGCCTACCTGGCAATACAATGCCCTTCTTAGCCTACCTGGCAATACAATGTCCTTCTTCATCTACCTGACAATACAATGTCCTTCTTCATCTACCTGACAATACAATGCCCTTCTTCATCTACCTGACAATACAATGTCCTTCTTAGTCTACCTGACAATACAATGCCCTTCTTCATCTACCTGACAATACAATGCCCTTCTTCATCTACCTGGCAATACAATGCCCTTCTTCATCTACCTGGCAATACAATGCCCTTCTTCATCTACCTGGCAATACAATGCCCTTCTTCATCTACCTGGCAATACAATGCCCTTCTTAGTCTACCTGGCAATACAATGTCCTTCTTCGTCTACCTGGCAATACAATGCCCTTCTTAGCCTACCTGGCAATACAATGTCCTTCTTAGCCTACCTGGCAAT
Organism: Squalus acanthias; assembly: GCA_030390025.1. NCBI lineage: Eukaryota > Metazoa > Chordata > Chondrichthyes > Squaliformes > Squalidae > Squalus > Squalus acanthias. The sequence continues at coordinate 171,199,009 of CM059428.1, read as the reverse complement.
ACAATGCCCTTCTTCATCTACCTGACAATACAATGTCCTTCTTAGTCTACCTGGCAATACGATGACCTTCTTAGCCTACCTGACAATACAATGTCCTTCTTCATCTACCTGGCAATACAATGCCCTTCTGAGTCTACCTGGCAGTACAATGCCCTTTTACTCTACTCTTAGCAATAAAGATGCTCTAGCAATACAATGCCCAAATATGTTCTCAGTCAATGGTCATACAATCACCCCGAAGTGGCCAGCTCCTGTTTGATTGCAGCTCTCTCCTTCCGACGATCGGTCGGGTTCGTTTCTTGTTGACTGCAGCTCTCCTTCCGACCCCTTGACTGCTGTAATGAAGTTACCTTAACAGTTTCTTTTATATCTTTTCCTTTCAATGGTGGACATCGCCAAGGCCTCATTGACCGATTGATGATAGCCTTAGATCATGATAACCAATATTATATTGCAGTTTTTGTTTAAAACTTAAAGTTAAAGCCTGCATGATCTTAAACCTCCTTTTCAGTAAATTTCCATCCTGTGAAGACCACAGTAACAGTTGATTGGCTGGATAGCTCACGCAAATCTCAACCGTCTTGCTGGCAAACTTTCTGATGAGGATTGTTTATTGAAGAGGCCCATTGAGTTCTGTGTTCTGTGCCAAGGCCTAATTCCTCATTGTTTACACAGATCTCTCCTTTTGCTTCACAATGTCTTTGTTCCTTCTTGATAGCACCATCTGGTTTCGCTGCTTTGCCACAGTTCAGCAGGTTTTAATTTTAAAACAAGCTTTTCCCAGATCAGCACTGTTCCCAGCTTCCCAAAGCATGCTGGTTGAATGTCCAGCTTGAAAATTGTATCAAAAAGGACATCTCTTCCTTACAGAGCCAAGGCAGTGGTCGGGATGCCACCCTTGGCCTCAGTGCCTTAGGCTTGGGAAAGGGGGGTGCGGGTATGATGCTGTGGTGGTTGTGGTACTGGAATAGCAACTCTGAGTTCAAATCCCACCAGGTAATAATGACCACAACAGATGCCGGACTGTTGTTAAAAATCGAACTAGTTGACTAATGTCCTAAAGGAAAGGACTCCTGCCACCCCTTACCTGGTCTGGCCAACACGGGACTCCAGTCCTCACTCTGTGGCTGATGATTAATGCCCTCTGAAGGGGTCTAGCAAGCCCTATCAATTGTTAATGGAAAAAAGGGGGCTTGACAGGATAGATGCTGAGAGGCTGTTTCCCCTGGCTGGAGAGTCTAGAACTATGGGGGTCACAGTCTCAGGATAAAGGATCAACCATTTAGGACTGAGATGAGGAGAAATTTCTTCACTCAGAGGGTGGTGAATCTTTGGAATTCTCTACCCCAGAGAGCTGTGGAGGCTCAGTCGTTGAGTATATTCAAGACAGAGATCGATAGATTTTTGGGCACTAAAGTAATCAAGGGACATGGGGATCGTGCAGGCAGGTGGAGTTGATCTTATTGAATGGAGGAGCAGACTCGAGGGACCCTGTAGTCTACTCCGGCTCCTATTTCTTATGTTTTTAAAAATCACACAGGACGTAGGACTGCCCAATCTGGTTGGACGTATTCCTGGGGGTTTCATCCGGAATCTGTTAAGGAGGGAGTTCCAGGATCTTGAATCAGCGACGATGACGAACTTGGTCAAGAGATGAGGTGAGAAGAGGGGAGAAAACAAGACAAGTCTTTTTTACTCCAGTTCATTCTGCTGAAACTGTGCTCACTTCCCCCCTCACCCACGTACTGAAGTGATTCAGAAGCACTGTTTTGATTGCACTGCAGTGTTGTCCTGATGTGATTCACTCTCCCCTGTGACTAATGTAGATAAGAGTTTGAGAACTTGCTAAACTGTTGCAAATAACCACCCCGGCTCCCCAGTTTGCTCACATCTCAGCTATTAGTGCTCATTTTGCAGGCAAGTCACTCATCAATATCATACGACTACTTACAACAAATATCCTGACAAGCAGGAAAATTGGATTGGAAATGTGTTGTTACAATCTGAGACTATAGGCATATAAGTGTACTTTTCCTGTTTTTATTTCATTTGCATGCTTGCATGAAGATATGGTGAAGAAAGAAAATAAGGAAGGAAGGGAAGAGTTGCCTTTATATAAGAACATAAGAACATGAGATTAGGAACAGGAGTAGGCCATACGGCCCCTCGAGCCTGCTCCGCCATTCAATAAGATCATGGCTGATCATCGACCTCAACACCACTCTGCCCGATCTCCATATCCCTTGATTCCCCTAGAGTCCAAAAATCTATCTCTCTCAGCCTTGAATATTCTCAATGACTCAGCATCTACAGCCCTCTGGGGTAGAGAATTCCAAAGATTCACAACCCTCTGAGTGAAGAATTTCCTCCTCATCTCAGTCTTAAATGGCCGACCCCTTATCCTGAGACTATGCCCCCTAGTTCTAGACTCCCCAGCGAAGGGAAACAACCTCTCAACATCTACCCTGTCAATCCCTTACCGCCTTTTACAACCTCAGGACGTCCCAAAACGCTTTACAGCCAGCGAAGTAATGCAGCAATCAATCTGCGCACGGTAATTCCCGCAAACAGCAATGTGATACTGACCAGATAATCTGTTTCGGTGATGTTGGCTGAGGGATAAATATTGGCCAGGACACCGGGGAGAACTCCCCGGTGATAGGATTCAGATTTATCACAAAGGGGATGATATTATTGGACCGAATGCTTTCTGAGTTTCTCTGAACCATTTTTTTTCAACGGCAGGCGTTAAAAAAAACAATTCACAGAGAAATTTATTGTGAGTCCATTAAGCATTCACACAGGAACGGTGCCAATCTGAAAATTATACCCCATTGGGACTATCATTATGCTACTGCCAACATGTAGCAACAGGCTGCTATGTAAGAAGTATTAGACTAGAAACTGCACTGTGCCATAACAGCCCACAAATGCTCTCCATCAGATTTGATCTTCCGCTAATTCGGAGGCTGCGTTAACCCATTTCAAATCAATGACCTGATCATTCAGTGTCAACTCGCCACAGCAAAACAGAAGTGAAAGTATCAGGGGGTCCACGCATATCCCACCTTGGCCATCGTGAGAGATGTGTCCGAATATAAAACAATTTGAAATCCAATCACTAGAGAATAAGCTAATCACTATCAGCTATTGCAGTTTTTACATGGAATTTACAGCTCAGAAACAGGCCATTCGGTCCAACTGGTTTCATGCCGGTGTCTATTTTTAAAATTCGTTTATGGGATGTGGGCGTCGCCAGCAAGGCTAGCATTTATTGCCCATCCCTAATTGCCCTCGAGAAGGTGGTGGTGAGCCGCCTACTTGAACCGCTGCAGTCCGTGTGGTGATGGTACTCCCACAGTGCTGTTAGGGAGGGAGTTCCAGGATTTTGACCCAGCGACGATGAAAGATCGGCGATATACTTCTAAGTCAGGATGGTGTGTGACTTGGAGGGGAACTTGGAGGTGGTGGTGTTCCCATGCGCCTGATGCCCTTGTCCTTCTAGGTGGTAGATGTTGCAGGTTTGGGAGGTGCTGCCGAAGAAGCCTTGGCGAGTTACTGCAGTGCATCTTGTAGATGGTACACACTGCAGCCACGGTGCGCCTGTGGTGGAGGGAGTGAATGTTTAAGGTGGTGGAAGGGGTGCCCATCAAGCGGGCTGCTTTGTCCTGGATGGTGTCGAGCTTCTTGAGTGTTGTTGGAGCTGCACTCATCCAGGCAAGTGAGAGTATTCCATCACACTCCTTACTTGTGCCTTGTAGATGGTGGAAAGGCTTTGGGGAGTCAGGAGGTGAGACACTCGCCGCCAAATACCCAGATTCTGACCTGCTCTTGTTGCCACAGTATTTATGCTCCACACCAGCCTCCTCCCACCCTACTTGATCTCACCTTCTCAAGGGCAAGCAGGGATGGACAATAAATGCTGGCCTTGCCAGCGACGCCCACATCCCATGAATGCTTTTTTTTAATTCAATCAGCATATCCTTCTATTCCTTTCTCCCTCTGTGCTTATCTAGCTTTCCCTTAAATGTATCTATGCTATTCGCCACAAGTACTCCCTGTGGGAGCGAGTTCCACATTCTCACCACGCTCTGGGTAAAGAAGTTTCTCCTCAATTCCCTATTGGATTTATTAGTGACAACCTTAACCTTATATTTATGGCGCCTAATTTTGGGCTCCCCCGCGAGTGGAAACATCTTCTCTCCGTCGACCCTACCCAGCAATTTCATCATTTTAAAGACCACTATCAGCTCACCCCTCAGCCTTCCCTTTTCGAAAGAAAAGAGCCCCAGCCTGTTCATCCTTTGCTGACAGTTATACAGCTTTCTGTGGAACCAGAATCTGTTGCTCATTGAGAGTGGGTGATGATTAACCACATCCAACTGACCTAATGGGGCGGCAGTAGAAATTGCCAGGAATGTTTATTGAAAAAATGATGAAAGCAGTCAGCAGCTGGAAACAATTAAAAATGACCCCCTCTGTCTATTAGGGGAAACAATTAGAAGATTTAAAGAAGTAACATGAAGTGGCAGTGCCAGCAATGGCAATCAGTGGGACCCACTGTATTAATATACCACAGTGCTTTAAAGGAGAATTTACCTGGCATTGACTAATAGGAACATAGGAACAGGAGGAGGCCATTCAGCCCTTGGGGCCTTCTACACCATTCAATTAGATCATGGCTGATCTCTACCTCAACTCCTATTGCCCACCTTAGCGCCATACCCTTACCGAGTAAAAAATAACTTTTAAGAACAGAAAAATACCATTAAGTCTAATCTCCTTTTAATAAATCTGAATACTATCTAGCTGCTTTCTCAAAATATTCCTCAATCCTCTGCTCTCCAGAGACATCTTTAGATGCCTCTTGATTCCATTTATTCTATTTGCTTCAATAGCCTCTCCTGGTCATTTATTCAAAGCAGGGATTGAGTGAATCCCTACTGACCCATTGCTCCCAGTCCACACTGACTGAGTGAATCCCTACTGACCCATTGCTCCCAATCCACACTGACTGAGTGAATCCCTACTGACCCATTGCTCCCAATCCACACTGATTGAGTGAATCCCTACTGACCCATTGCTCCCAATCCACACTGATTGAGTGAATCCCTACTGACCCATTGCTCCCAATCCACACTGATTGAGTGAATCCCTACTGACCCATTGCTCCCAATCCACACTGATTGAGTGAATCCCTACTGACCCATTGCTCCCAATCCACACTGATTGAGTGAATCCCTACTGACCCATTGCTCCCAATCCATACTGACTGAGTGAATCCCTACTGACCCATTGCTCCCAACCCATACTGATTGAGTGAATCCCTACTGACCCATTGCTCCCAACCCACACTGACTGAGTGAATCCCTACTGACCCATTGCTCCCAACCCACACTGACTGAGTGAATCCCTACTGACCCATTGCTCCCAACCCACACTGACTGAGTGAATCCCTACTGACCCATTGCTCCCAACCCATACTGACTGAGTGAATCCCTACTGACCCATTGCTCCCAATCCACACTGACTGAGTGAATCCCTACTGACCCATTGCTCCCAATCCACACTGATTGAGTGAATCCCTACTGACCCATTGCTTCCAGCCACACTGACTGAGTGAATCCCTACTGACCCATTGCTCCCAACCCATACTGATTGAGTGAATCCCTACTGACCCATTGCTCCCAACCCACACTGATTGAGTGAATCCCTACTGACCCATTGCTCCCAACCCACACTGACTGAGTGAATCCCTACTGACCCATTGCTCCCAACCCACACTGATTGAGTGAATCCCTACTGACCCATTGCTCCCAACCCACACTGACTGAGTGAATCCCTACTGACCCATTGCTCCCAACCCACACTGACTGAGTGAATCCCTACTGACCCATTGCTCCCAACCCACACTGACTGAGTGAATCCCTACTGACCCATTGCTCCCAACCCACACTGATTGAGTGAATCCCTACTGACCCATTGCTCCCAACCCATACTGACTGAGTGAATCCCTACTGACCCAGTGCTCCCAAACCATACTGATTGAGTGAATCCCTACTGACCCATTGCTCCCAACCCACTCTGACTGAGTGAATCCCTACTGACCCATTGCTCCCAACCCACACTGATTGAGTGAATCCCTACTGACCCATTGCTCCCAACCCATACTGATTGAGTGAATCCCTACTGACCCATTGCTCCCAGCCACACTGATTGAGTGAATCCCTACTGACCCATTGCTCCCAATCCACACTGACTGAGTGAATCCCTACTGACCCATTGCTCCCAACCCATACTGATTGAGTGAATCCCTACTGACCCATTGCTCCCAACCCACACTGACTGAGTGAATCCCTACTGACCCATTGCTCCCAACCCACACTGACTGAGTGAATCCCTACTGACCCATTGCTCCCAACCCACACTGACTGAGTGAATCCCTACTGACCCATTGCTCCCAACCCACACTCACTGAGTGAATCCCTACTGACCCATTGCTCCCAACCCATACTGACTGAGTGAATCCCTACTGACCCAGTGCTCCCAACCCATACTAACTGAGTGAATCCCTACTGACCCATTGCTCCCAACCCACTCTGACTGAGTGAATCCCTACTGACCCATTGCTCCCAACCCACACTGACTGAGTGAATCCCTACTGACCCATTGCTCCCAGCCACACTGATTGAGTGAATTTATTGGATGTAGTGTACATGGGCTGTCAGGAAACCTCGGACCAGGTACCACACCGGAGATTATTGGAGAAGATTAAGGGATATAGATTTATAGTGAGGGTAGCAAGTTGGATTCAGAACTGATTCGAAGGGAGAAAACAGAGAGTCGGAATTAAGAGCCTTTTCTCGGAGTGGTTGGAAGTGGGTAGCAGCAACAACAACTTGCATTTGTATAGCACCTTTAACGTAGGAAAACGCCCCACGGCGCTTCGCAGAAACTTTATCAAACAAAAACGGTCACAGAACCAATGGAGGCATTAGGACAGCTTGGTCAGAGAGTTCGGTTTTTGGGAGGGTCTTAAAGGACACAAGTGAGGTAGAGCAGCAGAGAGGGTATAGGGAGGGAATTCCAGCTCTTAGGGCCGAGACAACGGAAGGCATGGCCGCCAATCGTGGGGCGTAAGGAGTGGAAGTCTGTGTAAGAGACCAGGATCGGAGGAGCGCAGCCATCTCGAAAGGCTGTCGGGCTGGATGAGGTTATAGAGGGAGGGAGGGGTGAGGCCATGGAGGGATTGGAACACGAGAATGAGAATTGTAAACTCCTCATCCTCCCTGTATCTGCACTGTCAGCATCAAGGTGTTGCTGCACAGTCTCCTACTCATTCTTTCCTAGGATCTCAAAAACTATGGAGCTCCTGAAACCCCCTGCACCCCCCCCCCCCCCCCCAGTAAGTCTTCCCTTCCTTGCACAATGCCAGCTTTTAAAATCCAAGCTCAGCTTTGCTGAAAATAACTGCTAATTATGGCTCCTCTTTTGTCCTATTCTTGGTGGTAACGTGCTATGTGCACCTTGGCCCTCCGTCTAATTCCTCAATTAAAAAAAGATTGTGATAGGAAGCAAATTATGCTTACAGTGTTAGTCTGGACAGTTCTCTCTCAGGCTGATGGGATTGTTTTAATTCTATACAACGCATTGCATCACCTGCACAGACTACAGTCTTAAAATGGACTACAACAAAAAGCTGATAGTATCAGTCGTGGCTCAGTGGGTAGCACTCTCGCCTCTGAGTCAGAAGGTTGTGGGTTCAGGTCCCACTCCAGAGATTTATGCACAAGATCTAGGCTGACACGCCAATGCAGTTCTGCCCTGTCGGAGGTGCCGTCTTTTGGATGAGACGTTAAACCGAGGCCCCGTCTGCCCTCGCAGGTGGACGTAAATGATCCCACAGCATTATTTTGAAGAAGAGCAGGGCAGTTCTCCCCGGTGTCCTGGGGCCATTATTTATCCCTCAATCAACATCACTAAAGCAGATTATCTGGTCATTATCACATTGCTGTTTGTGGGAGCTTGCTGTGCGTAAATTGGCTACCACGTTTCCCACATCACAACAGTGACTACACTTGAGAAGTACTTCATTGGCTGTAAAGTGTATTGGGACATCCTGAGATGCACGATATAAATGCAAGTCTTTCTTTCTTAAAGATTCTGCATTACAATCCTAACATTAATGACTTACCCCTAAAGAAGAGAAGCGGGAAAGGAATAATTTATTATTGTTTTGTAACATTGTTATTACGGTGCAGGATGGAGAGTGGATTTTATCGGAGGGTTCTGTTTTACAGCCTAGCCTCGTGAGAATCAGAACAGGCACAAAACTAGTTTCACTCTAGTTCCTAATCGCAGGCTGCTTGATAAGAAAACCCTATTTCATTAGATAACATGTGACACTTTTACAGCTGGTCCCTGCCATTCACGTGGTTCGCTTCCTGCTATTTGCTGAAAGCTCGGATGAGCAACCATCACTTGACAAGGAGGAAACATAGAGAGAAACAGCTGGGCTGACAGCTGCCTCGTATGGGGATTGTGCTACATCCTCGTCTCCGCTGTTCTAATGGAGAGCAGATGACCTCAGATACTCAACTGAAAGAAAGCAATGCGGGATCATCTTGTCTGTACTTGACGGAACGCATTTCGATTCTGAGACCATGACATAAACTCTATCGGGTTTCAGTGTCTGGGTCAGATTAAAAGGTGGGTGTGGAGCACAAGTATGAATACTCAACGTGCATGATTATCGCACTATTATACGTGGCCCATGTTTAACGCACGGGCATCTGACAGTGATGTAAAAAGAAAAAAAAGAAAGACTTGCATTTCTATAGCGCCTTTCACGACCACCGAACGCCCCAAAGTGCTTTACAGCCAGTGAAGTACTTTTTTTGAAGTGTAGTCACTGTTGTAATGTGGGAAACGCGGCAGCCAATTTGCGCACAGCAAGCTCCCACAAACAGCAATGTGATAAATGACCAGGTAATCTGTTTTTTAGTGATGTTGATTGAGGGATAAATATTGGCCAGGACACCGGGGAGAACTCCCCTGCTCTTCTTCGAAATAGTGCCATGGGCTCTTTTACTTCCACCTGAGAGAGCAGACGGGGGCCTCAGTTTAACGTTTCATCTGAAAGACGGCACCTCCGACAGTGCAGCACTCCCTCAGCACTGCACTGGAGTGTCAGCCTAAATTTTGTGCTCAAGTCTGTGAAGTGGGACTATGAACCCACAACCTTCTGACTCAGAGACAAGAGTGCTTCCCACTGAGCCACAGCTGACACTCTGTAGATTACAAGGTTCTCTTATTATCAGCTATTGAGAGGAAAAGCTTCAGGAAGCACAGTGATAATATAAAAAAGAAAGAGCTTGGATTTCTGCAGCGCCTTTCGTGACCCCAGGATGACCCAAAGTCCTTTACAGCCAATGAGGTACTTTCTGAAGCGTAGTCACTGTTGCAACGTAGGAAACGCGGCAGCCAATTTGCGCACAGCAAGCTCCCACACAAACAGCGATGTGATAAATGACCAGATCATCCGTTGGTGGAGGCATTGGATTTCAGGGCCGCTGTGTCACTGGCAGTGGCCCACCGCCAGGTCCTGGGACGGGGGAGAGGAGCTCTGGGGAGGGGAGGAAATGATTGGGAGGGAGAGCGGGAGGGTGCAAAATGATCGGGAGAGGGGGAAACGATTGGGATGGAGGGAGGGAGAAAAGTGATCAGGAGGGGGGGAAGCGATTGGCAGAGAGGGAGGGAGGAGGTGATCGGGAGAGGGGGTAAGTAATTGGGCGGGAGAGAGGGGCAGGCCGTAATGGGGCCGAGCGGGAGTCTTCGGCACTGCAGATAAGTATTTTTTTAACAAACTTATATTTTTGGTGCTGTCTCCGACAGTGCTCAGGGCAACCCAGTTTTCCAAAGTGGGCCTCAAATAGGTGTTGGGTCCCTTATTTGCATATGCAAAGGACCAATGTCTGTTTCAGGCACTGGCTGTGGAAGCCTCTTTCTCAGCCTTTACCAATATGGCGGGCGGCGCATTCCAAGATGGAATTTGAGTGCAAGCCACTCGCCATATTGGACGCTTACGCGCCTGTTTTGTGTCTGCAAAAACAGGTGCACGCCAATGAATTTCAAGGCCATCATCTTTTGGAGAAGGTGTTGAATAGTTGTTCAGATGGACATCAAAAAAACCCCATGCCATTTTTTGAAGAAAAACGGAGAGTTCTCCCAATGGCCTGGTCAACATTCTACCCTCAACCAACACCACCAAAAACAGACCAACTGGTCATTGGACTGTTTGCGGGATCTTGCTGCGCGCCAATTGGCTGCTGCATTAAGACAGTAACTGCACTTCAGAAAAAAAAGTGACCCATTGGTTGTAAAGCACCATGGGACATCCTGAAGCTGTGATAAGGTAAAAGTTCTCTCCTTCCTTTGGCTGTAAACTTCCCAACACAGCAACATCAACCATGAAACAGACATCTGAGGAAGCAACTGTGCTGAGCTGGCGAATAAGAACACAAGAACATAAGAATTAGGAGCAGGGGTAGGCCATTCGGCCCCTCGAGCCTGCTCCGCCATTCAATAAGATCATGGCTGATCTTCGTCCTCAACTCCACTTTCCTGCACTTTCCCCATATCCCTTGATACCCCAAGAGTCCACAAATCTATCGATCTCAGCCTTGAATATACTCAACGACTGAGCCTCCATAGCCCTCTGGGGTAGAGAATTCCAAAGATTCACCACCCTCTGAGTGAAGAAATTCCTCCTCATCTCCGTCCTAAATGGCCGAACCCTTGAGACTGTGCCCCCTAGTTCTTGACTCTCTTGACTCTCCAGCCAGGGGAAACATCCTCCCTGCATCTACCCTGTCAATCCCCGACAGAATCTTGTATGTTTCAATGAGATCACCTCGCATTCTTCTAAACTATGGAGAGTATAGGCCCAATCTACTCAAACTTAGACCAAAGGTTAATGGAAAAGGCACAGCCAGTTAAGGAAAGGTCCCGGTGGTATTCCCTGTAACAGGAGATTTCAACCAATGCTACATTCACAGATGAGTTTCTAGATTTTTCTCTCTGTAAAATGACTCCTAAAATCCTTTGAGACCAAATTCAGAACATTGCAGATTGATAGACCTTTCTGTTAGCGTCATTGAAACCTCACGATTGAAAGGCATGGTTGCATTACTCATGAAACCACAATAGTTTTGGGTGCTCTAGATCAAATCTACGTCGGGTTGCCAACTTTGGTTGGACATATCCCTGGAGCTTTCATCACATGACCTCTTGCCCCCAACTGCCCCGCCCGGTCAAACAGTTTTTCTTCGCCACCTCTAATATTTTTAGAACTAAAAAAATAAAAGTCATAGAGTCATAACGGCACAGAAGGAGGCCATTCAGCCCATCGAGTCCGTGCCGGCTCTCTGTAGAGCAATCCAGTCAGTCCCATTCCCCCGCTCTATCCCCGTAGCCCTGCAAGTTTATTTCCCTCAAGTGCCTATCCAGTCTCCCCTTGAAAACATTGAGTGTCTCCGCTTGCACCACTTCCGTCGGCAGCGAGTTCCAGGTCATCACCACTCGCTGTTTAAAAAAGTTTTTCCTCACATCCCCCCTGTATCTCTTGCCCAAAACCTTAGATCTGTGTCCCCTAGTCCTTGTACCATCAACTAGTGGAAACAGCCTTTCTCCGTCTAGCCTATCCAAACCCGTCATAATCTTGTACACCTCTATCAAATCACCCCGCAACCTCCTTTGCCCTAATGAAAACAAATCCAGCTTCTCCAACCTGTCCTTGTAGCTAAGATCCCCCATCCCCGGGACCATTCTGGTAAATCTCCTCTGCACCCTCTCAAGTGCCTTCACATCCTTCCTAAAGTGTGGTGGCCAGAACTGGACGCAATACTCCAGTTGTGGCCTAACCAGCGCTTTATAAAGGTTCAGCATAACTTCTCTACTTTTGTACTCAATACCTCTATTTATGAAGCCCAAGATCCCATATGCTTTGCTAACCACTCTCTCAATATGTCCCGCCACCTTCAGGGACCTATGCACATTAACTCCCAGGTCCCTCTGTCCCTGCACACTCTTTAAAACTGTGCCATTAAGTGTATATTGCCTCTCCCTGTTCCTTCTGCCAAAATGCATCACCTCACACTTCACTGTATTAAATTCCATCTGCCACTTGTCTGCCCATTCTGCTATGTCCTGTTGCAGTCGATTGGTATCATCATCACTGTTTGCCATACCCCCAAGTTTGGTGTCATTGGCAAATTTAGAAATTCTACTCTGTATTCCAATATCCAGGTCATTTATATATATCAAAAAAAGCAGTGGCCCCAGCACTGACCCTTGGGGAACACCACTGTCTACCATCCTCCAGTCTGAAAAACAGCCATTTACCACAACTTGCTGTTTTCTGTCTTTAAGCCAATTCCTTATCCAAGCTGCCACTGACCCACCTATTCCATGAGCCTCAATTTTGTTAACCAGCCTTCTATGTGGTACTTTGTCAAACGCCTTCCGAAAATCCATGTAGACAACATCCATTGCATTCCCTTCATCAATCCTCTCTGTTACTTCATCAAAAAATTCAATTAGATTAGTCAAACACGATCTGCCTTTTACAAATCCGTGTCAGCTCTCCTTAATTAGCTTAAACCTCTCCAAGTGCCCGTTAATTTTTTCCTTGATTATTGTTTCTAAAACTTTACCTACCACTGATGTTAAACTGAACGGCCTGTAGTTACTAGGATTGTCCTTACACCCTTTCTCGAACAATGGGGGGTGTCACATTTACCACTTTCCAATCCTCAGGCACCTCCCCCGCATCTAGGGAAGATTGGAATATTATGGCAAGCCCTTCTGCTATCTCCTCCCCCAATTCCCTTAGAAACCTGGGATGCAAGCCATCTGGACCAGGCGACTTATCCACTCTAAGCATACCCAACCTTTCTAGTACATCCTGTCTATCAATTTTCACCCTTTCCATTGCTTCTACCTTTTCCACTTCTACTGATATTTTGTCAGCATCCACCTCCTTAGTAAACACCGATACAAAGTACTCATTGAGTATTGCCCTGCGCCTCTAAGCATATATCACCTTCTTTGTCCCTAATAGGCCCCACCCCACCTCTTACTACCCGCTTACTGTTTACATGCTGGTAGAAGATTTTTGGGTTCCCTTTTATGTTAACCACCATTCTACTCTCATATTCTCTCTTTGCCAATCTTATTTTCATCTTCACTTCCCCTCTCAGCTTATTGTATTTGGTCTGGTTCTCCCTTGAAATATTCACCTGACATTCATACACCCTCTTTTTTTGTTTCATCATCTTCGTTATCTCCCTCGTCATTCCAAGGAGCCCTTGCTTTGGTTCCCTTACCCTTCCCTCTTGTTGGAATGAAAAGTGTTCAAAGAAGATGAAAGTATCACTCGGTATTTTTAACGCCCCTGTGATTTTTCTCCCAGAGATGCTCGCCCCAGTGTCCGTGGAGATGAATCTTCAATTCCTGGAGACTCCAGGGCAGTCCTGGAGGGTTGGCAAACCTAAATCTACACAATATGAAGATGTAACGTCGCAGACAAAACCCAGTTCATCAAACGAATTGCCTATTATTTTTAGCCCATTAAAGACTCCAAATCAGTGGAACGATGTAGTCTTCATGCAGCATGAATGGCTGCATTTAATTAGATTCTCCTGAAACTCTTGCCGATTTAAATATTATTTCTTTCTCAAGAGATGTCAAGGCCTTGGAGAGGGTGCAGAGGAGATTTTTTTTTTAATTCATTTATGGGATGTGGGCGTCTCTGGCAAGGCCAGCATTTATTGCCCATCCGTAGTTGCCCTTGAGAAGGTGGTGGTGAGCCGCCTTCTTGAAACGCTGCAGTCTGTGCGGTGAAGGTGCTCCCACAGTGCTGTTAGGGAGGGAGTTCCAGGATTTTGACCCAGCGACGATGAAGGATCGGTGATATACTTCTAAGTCAGGATGCTGTGTGACTTGGAGGGGAACTTGGAGGTGGTGGTGTTCTCATGCACCTGCTGCACCTTGTCCTTCTCAGTGGAAGAGGTCGCGTGTTTGGGAGGTGCTGCCGAAGAAGCCTTGGCGAGTTGCTGCAGTGCATCTTGTAGATGGTACACACTGCAGCCATGGTACGCCGGTGGTGGAGGGAGTGAATGTTTAAGGTGGTGGATGGGGTGCCAATCAAGCGGGCTGCTTTGTCCTGGATGGTGTCGAGCTTCTTGAGTGTTGTTGGGGCTGCACTCATCCAGACAAGTGGAGAGTATTCCATCACACTCCTTACTTGTGCCTTGTAAATGGTGGAAAGGATTTGGGGAGTCAGGAGGTGAGACACTCGCCGCAGAAAACCTAGCCTCTGACCTGCTCTTGTTGCCACAGTATTTATGTGGGTGGTCCAGCTAAGTTTTTGGTCAATGGTGACCCCCAGGATGTTGATGGTGGGGGATTCGGCAATGGTAATGCTGTTGAATGTCATGGGGAGGTGGTTAGACTCTCCCTTGTTGGAGATTGTCATTGCCTGGCACTTCTGTGGCGCGAATGTTACCTGCCACTTATCAGCCCAAGCCTGAACGTTGTCCAGGTCTTGTTGCATGCGGGCATGGACTGCTTCATTATCTGTGGAGTTGTGAATGGCGCTGAACACTGTGCAGTCATCAGCGAACATCCCCATTTCTGACCTTATGTTGGAGGGAAGGTCATTGATGAAGCAGCTGGAGGTGGTTAGGCCTAGGACACTGCCCTGAGGAACTCCTGCAGCGATGTCCTGGGGCTGTGACGATTGACCTTCAACCACCACAACCATCTTTCTTTGTGCTAGGTATGACTCCAGCCAGTGGAGTGTTTTCCTCCTGATTCCCATTGACTTCAGTTTTACTAGGGCTCCTTGATGCCACACTCGGACAAATGCTACCTTGATGTCAAGGGCAGTCACTCTCACCTCACCTCTGGAATTCAGCTCCTTTGTCCATGTTTGAACCAAGGCTGTAATGAGGTCAGGAGCTGAGTGGTCTTGGCGGAACCCAAACTGGGCATCAGTGAACAAGCTATTGGTGAATAAGTGCCGCTTGATAGCACTGTTGATGACACCTTCCATCACTTTGCTGATGATTGAGAGTAGACTGATGGAGCGGTAATTGGCCAGGTTGGATTTGTCCTGCTTTTTGTGGACAGGACATACCTGGGCAGTTTTCCACATTGTTGGATAGATGCCAGTGTTGTCTTCTTCTTAGGCAGTCCCTCGGAACCGAGGCTGACTTGTTTCCACATTAAAAATGAGTTCGCAGGTGACTGATGAGTCCAATGCGGGACCTACAGTCTCTGTCACAGGTGGGGCAGACGGTGGTTGAAGGGGCGGGTGGGCGGGGTGCTTCGGTTGACGTGCGCTCCTTGCGCTGTCTGCGCTTGGCTTCCGCTTGCCCCCGGCGAAGAGACTCGAGATATTCAGCGCCTTCCTGAATGCTTCTCCTCCACTTTGTGCGGTCTTGGGCCAGGGATTCCCAGGTGTCGGTGCGGATGTTACACTTTTTCAAGGAGGCTTTGAGGGTGTCCTTGAAGCGTTTCCTCTGCACACCTGGGGCTCTCTTGCCGTGTCGGAGCTCCGAGTAGTGCGCTTGTTTTGGGAGTCTCGTATCGGACATGCGGACAATGTGACCCGTCCTTCGGAGCTGATCGAGCGTGGTCAAAGCTTCGATGCTGGGGATGTTGGCCTGAGCGAGAACACTGACGTTGGTGCGCCTATCCTGCCAATGGATTTGCAGGATCTTGCGGAGGCAGCATTGGTGGTACCTCTCCAGTGCTTTGAGGTGCCTGCTGTACATAGTCCGTGTCTCTGAGGCATACAGCAGGGCGGGTATCACTGCTGCTCTGTAGACCATGAGCTTAGTGCCGGGTTTGAGGTCCTGGTCTTCAAACACTCTCTTCCTCAGGCGACCGAAGGCTGCACTGGCACACTGAAGGCGATGTTGGACTTCGTCATCGACGTCTGCCCTTGTTGACAGTAGGCTCCCAAGGTATGGAAAGTGGTCCACTTTGTTCAAGGCCTTGTCGTGGATTTTGATAATCGGGGGGCAGTACTGTGTGGCGGGGGCAGGTTGGTAGAGGACCTTTGTCTTACGGATGTTTAGTGTAAGGCCCATGCTCTCGTACGCTTCGGTGAAGGTGTTGACGATGGTTTGGAGTTCGACCTCCGAGTGAGTGCAGACGCAAGCGTCGTCTACATACTGTAATTCGCTGACAGAGGATGGAATGACCTTGGATCTAAACTGCAGGCTGAACAGTTTCCCGTTTGTTCTGTAAATTAGCTCCACTCCAGTGGGGAGCTTAGAACATAGAACATAGAACAGTACAGCACAGTACAGGCCCTTCGGCCCTCGATGTTGTGCCGAGCATTGTCCGAGACCAAGATCAAGCTATCACACTCCCTATCACTCTGGTGTGCTCCATGTGCTTATCCAATAACCGCTTGAAAGTTCCTAAAGTGTCCGACTCCACTATCACAGCAGGCAGTCCATTCCACACCCCAACCACTCTCTGAGTAAAGAATCTACCTCGGACATCCCTTCTATATCTCCCCCCATGCACCTTATAGTTATGCCCCCTTGTAACAGCTGCCTCTACCCGAGGAAATAGTCTCTGAACATCCACTCTATCTATCCCCCTCATCATCTTATAAACCTCTATTAAGTCGCCTCTCATCCTCCTCCGCTCTAAAGAGAAAAGCCCCAACTCCCTCAATCTTTCCTCATAAGACCTCCCCCCCAAACTAGGCAGCATCCTGGTAAATCTCCTTTGCACTCTTTCCAATGCTTCAACGTCCTTCCTATAGTGAGGTGACCAGAACTGCACACAATATTCCAAATGTGGTCTCACCAAGGTCCTGTACAGTTGCAGCATAACCTCACGGTTCTTAAACTCAAACCCTCTGTTAATAAACGCCAACACACCATAAGCCTTCTTTACTGCTCTATCCACTTGAGTGGCAACCTTCAGAGATCTGTGGATATGAACCCCCAGATCCCTCTGCTCCTCCACGTTCCTCAGAACCCTGCCGTTGACCCTGTAATCCTTATTCAAATTTGCCCTACCAAAATGAATTACCTTGCACTTATCAGGGTTAAATTCCATCTGCCATTTTTCGGCCCAGCTCTGCATCCTATCAATGTCTCTTTGCAGCCTACAACTGCCCTCCACCTCATCCACTACTCCACCAATCTTGGTGTCATCAGCAAATTTACTGATCCACCCTTCAGTCCCCTCCTCCAAGTCATTGATAAAAATCACAAACAGCAGAGGACCCATCACCGACCCCTGTGGCACACCGCTGGTAACTGGTCTCCAGTCCGAAAATGTTCCATCCACCACCACCCTCTGCCTTCTATGAGTTAGCCAGTTACTTATCTAATCGGCCAAATTTCCCTCTATCCCACAACTCCTTACTTTCTTCATGAGACGACCATGGGGAACCTTATCAAACGCCTTACTGAAATCCATGTATACGACATCAACTGCTCTACCTTCATCTACACACTTAGTTACCTCCTCAAAGAATTCAATCAAATTTGTTAGGCAAGACTTACCCTTCACGAATCCGTGTTGACTATCCCTGATTAAGTTGCCCCTTTCCAAATGGTCATAAATCCTATCCCTCAGGACCTTTTCCATTATCTTACCAACCACCGAAGTAAGACTAACCGGCCTATAATTACCAGGGTCATTCCTATTTCCTTTCTTGAAGAGAGGAACAACATTCGCCACTCTCCAGTCCTCTGGCACCATCCCCGTGGACAGTGAGGGTGAGATGGAGCATTGCAGCAAGGAAGATCGAGAAGAGCGTTGGTGCGATGACACAGCCTTGCTTGACCCCGGTCCGTATGTGAATTGGGTCTGTGGTGGAACCGTTGGTCAGGATCACGGCTTGCATATCGTTGTGAAGCAGGCGGAGGATGGTGACAAACTTTTGAGGGCAGCCGAATTTGAGGAGGACACTCCATAATCCCTCCCTGTTGACAGTGTCGAAGGCCTTTGTGAGATCAAAGAAGGCCATGTACAGCGGTTGGTGCTGTTCCCTGCATTTCTCTTGTAATTGATGTGCGGTGAAGATCATGTCCATTGTGCCCCTTAGTGGGCGGAATCCGCATTGCGACTCTGGGAGGAGCTCTTCGGCCACTGGGAGAAGGCGATTGAGGAGGATTCTTGCGATGACTTTCCCTGTGGCAGACAGCAGGGAAACTCCTCTGTAATTACCGCAATCGGACTTGTCACCTTTCTTGTAGCTGTACTGGAACAGCTTGGCTAGAGGCGCGGCTAGTTCTGAAGCACAAGTCTTCAGCATGACAGCTGCGATGTTGTCGGGGCCCATAGCCTTTGCTGTATCCAGTGCGCTCAGCCGTTTCTTGATATCACGTGGAGTGAATCGAATTGGCTGAAGACTGGCTTCTGTGATGGTGGGGACATTAGGAGTAGGCCGATATGGATCATCCACTCGGCACTTCTGGCTGAAGATGGTTGCAAACGCTTCAGCCTTGTCTTTTGCACTCACGTGCTGGGCTCCACCATCATTGAGCCTCCTCCTCCCGTTAGTTGGTTAATGGTCCACCACCATTCACAACTGCAGAGCTTTGATCTGATCCGTTGATTGTGGGATCGCTTAGCTCTGTCTATACCTTGCTGCTTCCACTTTTTAGCATGCATGTAGTCCTGTGTTGCAGCTTCCCCAGGTTGGCACCTCATTTTTAGGTACGCCTGGTGCTGCTCCTGGCATGCTCTTCTACACTCCTTATTGAACCAGGGTTGGTCCCCTGGCTTGATGGTAATGGTAGAGTGAGGGATATGCCGGGTCATGAGGTTACAGACTGTGGTGGAACACAATTCTGCTGCTGCTGATGGCCCACAGCACCTCATGGCTGTCCAGTTTTGAGCTGCTAGATCTGTTCTGAATCTATCCCACTTAGCACAGTGATAGTGCCACGCAACACGATGGAGGGTGTCCTCAGTGTGAAGACGGGACTTCGTCTCCACAATGACTGTGCGGTGGTCACTGCTACCAATACTGTCATGGAGAGATGCATCTGTGACAGGTAAATTGGTGAGAACAAGGTCAAGTAGGTTTTTCCCTCGTGTTGGTTCTCTCACCACCTGCCGCAGGCTTAGACTGGCAGTTATGTCCTTCAGTACTCGGCCAGTAATGGTGCTACCGAGCCACTCTTGGCGATGGACATTGAAGTCCCCCACCTAGAGTACATTCTGTGCCTTTGCTACTCTCAGTGCTTCTTCCAAGTGGTGTTCAACATGGAGGAGTACTGATTCATCAGCTGAGGGAGTGCAGTAGGTGGTTTCCTTGCCCATGCTTGAGACTTCATGGGGTCCGGAGTCAAAGTTGATGACTCCCGGGGCCACTTCCTCCCAACTGTATACCACTCTGCCACCAGCCCTGGTGGGTCTGTCCTGCCGGTGGGAAAGGACATATCCAGGGATGGTGATGGAGGAGTTTGGGACAGTGGCTGAAAGGTATGATTCTGTGAGTATGACGATGTCAGGCCGTTGCTTGACTAGTCTGTGGGACAGCTCTCCCAATTTTGGCATAAGTCCCCAAATGTTGGTGAGGAGGACTTTGCAGGGTCAACTGGGCTGGGTGTGCTGTTGCCGTGTCCATAGCCGGTGCCGAGGTCAATGCCGGGTGGTCTATCCGGTTTCATTCTTATTATTGTGTTTCGTAGCGGTTTGTTACAACTGAGTGACTTGCTGGACCATTTCAGAGGGCAGTTAAGAGTCAACCACATTGCTGTGGGTCTGGGGTCACATATAGTCCAGACCAGGTAAGGACGGCAGATTTCCTTCCCTGAAGGACATTAGTGAACTAGATGGATTTTTACGACAATCTGGTAGTTTCATGGTTACCATTACTGACACTAGCTTTTTATTCCAGATTTATTTAATTAACTGAATTTAAATTCCCCAGTTGCCATGGTGGAGATTTGAATTCACGCCTCGGGATTACTAGCCCAGTGACATTACCACTACGCTACCGTACCAGAGATGAGGGCATTCGGTTACGTGGGTAGACTAGAGAAGCTGGGATTGTTCTCTTTAGAGCAGAGAAGGTTAATGGGAGGTCTAATATAAGCGTTCAAAATTATAAAGAGTTTTGACAGAGTTCACACTGTTTCCACTGGCAGGAGAGTTGGTAACTAGAAGAAACAGATTTAAGGTAATTGGCAAAAGAACCAGAGAGGGAGATTTTTACTGCAGCGAGTTCTTGTGATCTGGAATGCGCTGCCTGAAAGGTCGGTGGAAGCAGATTCAGTAATAACTTTCGAAGGAGAATTGAATAAATACTTGTGAAGGAGAAATTTACAGGGCTACGGGGAAAGGGCAAGGGAGCGGGACTAATTGGATAGCTCTTTCAAAGAGCCGGCACAGGCACGATGGGCCGAATGACCTCCTCCTGTGCTGTGTCGCTCTACGATTGTATGAAGTGAAGGGTGTTTTTGGGTGATAAGACGCCGCGTTATTAATGTTCAACCGCGGCCAATTTCCAGCTCGGTAAAGTGACATTTAATCTGCGCCGTTAGTGCTCCTGATCCTGAGCCGCTGATGGCTGGGTGGGTTTGAGATAAACACAGCCTCGACCTTTGATAGCACAGCAGCTGGCTGAAAGCCATCGCAGGACAAATTGCAAACGAGCAGCCCATCAGGCTGCGTCGAAAGCTTATCGGAAGCTAAAAAAAAATCCCGCTGGCAAAGCACCGTTTTATGTATCTGCGTAACGCTGATAATTAAGCTGAGCAGCAAAATAATGTCAAAAAACCTGAAAGAACAAAAAAAGGTGCAGTTTGTCTGGTCCACAGCCAGCCTGGTTCAATGGCCAAGGTCGCCACCTCCCCTTCTTATCTGCGGCAAGCTCTAATGACGGCTGTTTTTAGCACCGTCGGGGCGTGAAATGAATGCGAGATGAGGTCAAATTAGATGTTAAATTGAAATTTGTTTGGGCGAATGCCACAGGGGAATGGGGACTGATTAGAAATGTGTCCTTTCTGAAGCTGTCCTTGATTTTTTTTCCTCTGTGCCGATGAGGGGCCAGAGATATGGGGCTGTGAAAAATCAAATACACGTGGGTATTGAGTGAAGATGCAACTTGGCCAGGGTTTGCACATTAACTCACATTTATATATCGCACCGTTAACGTGGTAAAAGATCCCAAGGCGCTTCACTGGAGTGTTAGCAAACAGAATTTGACACCGAGCCACATAAGGAGATATTAGGGCAGGTGACCAAAGGCTTGGTCAAAGAGGTAGGTTTTAAGTAGGAATAGAGGAAAAGAGAGAGAGAGGTAGAGAGAGTTGGAGAGGACTGGGGGGGGGGAATTTTCCTGAGCTTGGGGCCTAGGCAGTTGAAGGTACGGCCGCCAATGGTGAGCGAAGAAAATCGGGGGTGCTCAAGAGGTCAGAATTGGAGGTGCGCTGAGACCTCGGAGGGCTGTGGGGCTGGAGGAGGTTCCAGCGATAGGGAAAGGGAGAAGCCACGGAGGGATTCGAAAACAAGGATGAGAATTTTAAAATCGAGGCGTTGCAGCAAGCACAGGGGCGATGGGTGAGCGGGATTTGGTGCGAGTTAGGGTACGGGCAGCAGAGTCTTGGACGAGCTCAGGTTTACGGAGGTTCACGACCATCGGATGTCTGAAAGTGCTTCACAGACAATGAAGTGCTTCTTCTGAAGTGCAGTCACTGTTGTAATGTAGGAAACCCATCTCCTTGTCCAGTGATATTTTGGGTTTCTTCAGCTCTACAGTGTGGGTTTAATGGACAAGCCCAAATCCAGTGTCTCATCAAGATATAAAGGGCAGAATTTCCTGATCCTTCTGGGAATAGCTAGTTCCCTGAACGCAATGGTCAGGAAAAAGGGGCGAAGGTTCTGATCGGCAGTCTCCTTCCATTTAACGTTGACCTCGGATTTCCGGGGCTTTCCCAGGGAGGGAGCGTTCCTGGCCTTGCCCTTCATTCTCCGATTCACTCCCGAGGGCACGGGCACCCGAAGAGCATGGCACCGGGTCCTGCCCTGAAGCCCCTACCCTCCCATTCCGTCCAACTGGAGGGTTTGCAGGAGTCCCAGGGCAGACCCAAAACATCCAGGTGAAAATGTATGAATTCCCCTGCAGGCCCAGGCTGGACCTTCTGGTCGCCCGCCTCCAAGGCAGTCAAAAGACTCCGCTCTCCGAGACCCCCAAGGTGCAGCCACGCCTCATCTTCCTGTCCCTTCCACCGGTGCTAGACCTTGCCAGGGGGGTTGGGCCTGTGACCCTGGGCCCTTTAATTGGGGTTACAGTGCGGCACTGGAGTCACGTGTAGACCAGACTGGGTAGGGGCGACAGGTTCCCTGCCCTGAAGGACTTAGTGACCCAGTTGGATTTTTACTGTCATTCCTTTCTGGTGCCTGTCCACAAATGATCAAGAAATCCTTTGGCAGGAGAAACTGTGAAGCTCTTGGTTAGGTAAGGATATCAAGGGATATGGAGAATAGGCAGGTGGATGAAGTTGAGGCACAGGTCGAGTTGAATGGGCAGAACAGGCTCGAGCTGCTGAGTGGCCATATCCTGTCCCTATGAGGCCTTTCTAGGGGCCTCAGCAAGTCTCACACCAGCTCTCAGCTGGCGGGAGCCCCTTTGAGGCCTCAAAATGGTGCACTGGATGGAATTCATAGGGTAGCCTGGGAGCTCCCCCAGGCACATGCCCTTAATGTAGTGAGTAGCGGATGGGGAAGATTCACCCACTGTCCCGACACCCATCAGAATATGTGCCGGCAATGTAAACTCTGCCGAATTTTTAACCCCCTGTCTGGCGAGTTTCACCAGGGCCTGATTAGAATTTTCAGCGCTATGATTCTACCTGAATTCTTCAGTTAGACTCCTCCCTTGTCCTCAATCCCAGACATCCGTTCCTAAGTGTAAAGTGCTTGTTGTTAGGCCCTCACTATGTGAGAACAGGAGGGTTGTTTTAATGGGAGAATTCAATCAACCTAATATAGCCTGGGAAAACCCAAGCGGTTTAGAGCCTGAGGTGGTAAATGTAACGGATGACTCGGTGCACAAGGGAAGCCACGAGAGGTAGTGCGGTAACCTTCTCCAGTCCTACAACCCTCCGACAACTCTGTGTACCTTCAATTCTGGCCTATTGTACATCCCCACTTCCTTCACTCCACCATTGGTGGACGTGCCTTCAGCTGCCTGGAGTTTAGAAGAATGAGAGGTGATCTCATTGAAACATACTGAGTGGGATTGACAGGGTAAATGCTGAGAGGTTGTTTCCCCTGGCTGAGGAGTCGAGAACCAGGGGGCACAGTCTCAGGATAAGGGGTCGGCCATTTAAGACTGAGATGAGGAGGAATTTCTTCACTCAGAGGGTTGCGAATCTTTAGAATTCTCTGCCCCAGAGGGCTGTGGATGCTGAGTCTTTGAGTATATTCAAGGCTGAGATAGATAGATTTTTGGACTCTAGGGGAATCAAGAGATATGGAGATCGGGCGGGAAAGTGGAGATGAGGTAGAAGATCAGCCATGATCTTATTGAATGGTGGAACAGGCTCAAAGGGCCAAATGGCTTCCTCCTGCTCCTATTTCTTATGTTCTTATGCCTAGGCCCTAAGCTCTGGAATTCCCTCCTTAAACCTCTCTACCTCTCCCTCTCTCCTCCTTTAAGATTGCTCCTTAAAACCTACCCCATCGACCAAGCTGTCTTAATGTCTCCTTCACTGACTCGGTGTTTGATTTCACTCCTGTGAAGAACCTTCGGATGTTTTACTACGTTAAAGGTTGTTACATAAATGCAAGTTGTTGTTGCATGGATAAGGCTCTGTGATAAGCATCGTCCTGACCCATCATTTCACATGGTTTTTGCCAGATTTCCACATCTGTTTAAAAGACAAACGATGTTCCTCTAACCGCCTGGTCAGTCAAGGCGTAATAATAATTACAGGCATGATACCAGAACTGAGAGGTTATAATTATCAGTAAAGGCAGAACAGCTGGGGCTCTTTTATCTGAAAAAAAGAGAAGGCTGAGGGGTGATCTAATAGAGATCTTTCATTTTATGAAGGGGTTTGATATGATAGACGTAGAGAAGATGTTTCCACTTGTTTAAAGCACATTCAGCCCAACTGGTCCGTGCCGGTGTTTATGCTCCACACGAGCCTTCTCCCACCCTATTTCATCTCACCCCATCAGCATACCCTTCTATTCCTTTCTCCCTCATGTGTTTATTTAGCTTTCCCTTAAAGGAATCTGTGCTATTCGCCTCAACCACTCCCTGTGGTAGCGAGCTCCACATGCTAACCACACTCTGGGTAAAGAAGTCTCTCCTGAATTCCTTGTTCTTCATGTTTGCTCTCACGAGATGGGCGTCCCCGGCAAGGCCAACATTTCTTGTCCGTCCCCAGTTACTCTGAGAAGGTGGTGATGGGCCTTCCTTCTCAGAGATCCTTGTGATGATAGTGCTCCCACAATGGTGATAAGTATGCAATCATTCTTACTGTGCTTAAACAGCAATGTTTTCACAACTGAGAGACTTTCTAGGCGACTTCAGAGGGCATTAAGAGTCGGCCAAGTAGCGTAGGA
Source organism: Squalus acanthias (assembly GCA_030390025.1). Taxonomy (NCBI): domain Eukaryota; kingdom Metazoa; phylum Chordata; class Chondrichthyes; order Squaliformes; family Squalidae; genus Squalus; species Squalus acanthias. The sequence goes on along the minus strand of CM059428.1, from coordinate 171,174,385 downwards.
CTGGAGTCACGTGTAGGCCTCCCAGCTATGGGTGTGGAGCTTCCTTTCTCTGAAGGACACTCTTCAACCAGTCGGAGCTTTTTTTTTTAATGACAGTCCAGCAGCTTTCTTGGGCTGCTAGCCCAGTACCCAGGACAACACTGCTGCCAATTGTGGTAGAGCCCAGCAACGTCCCCCGTAAGCCGCTCTGCCTCCTGCGCGGCCTGCCTCCCCCAGTGCGCCGCCCATTCAAATTCTGCGCCCGCGCGGTATCTACAATGGAAAAGGCGGTGGGCGGCCTGCGCGGGACCTTGCGCAGCCACGCTGCTTCGTGGGAACATTGGCGCCCAGATAGTGAGTGTCGGGCGAGAATTTGACCACAACGGGCTTTGCGACTAAGCCCGATACCGTCTGCTCAGGAAAGCCGCGCAACACTTTTCCCTATTGCTAATAGGCGGAGGGGTCGAGTTAACGTTCAAGGTCAATTCCAGATTCGAGAAATGGGCGTTTGCAGTGAGGAACTCCCCTGATGTTTCAGTGGAAAAGTACACGCTCTGCTAAGGTACAGTCGAGGAGGAGACCCTGTCCGAGTGGAGTTAGTGGGTGGCATTCGCCTCAATCCCTCCCCTCCAGACTAGGGAGGGGGTAAAATCAGCCAGGGTTCCTGCATTTAGGAACATAGCAAGGCCATTTCAGTCTGTCTAGCCCCAGAGTTTGAAATCAGAGTTTGCAGTTCACTACCCATATCCCTCAATTGATCATCTCACCAAATACCTGCCCGACTGCCTCTTAAGATCACAGGAACTATCAGCCCCTATACCCTCCCGAGACAGTCCATAGAATAGTAGGCAGGAACATAGAATCCTGGAAACATACAGCACAGAAGGAGGCCATTCGGCCCGTCCTGCCTGTGCCGGCTCTTTGAAAGAGCCGTCGTGCTCAGTCCCACATCTCCGCTGTTTGTCCGTGACCTTGTAAGTTCCTCATCCTCAAATACCCGTCCAACTCCCAAATCAACATTGGGCAGATTTCTTGGGCCCCGCCTCCTCGCTCTCGTTTACACGTGGCGATCCCACGGCACTATTCGAAGAAGGGCAGGGGAAGTTGAACCGAGGCCTCGTCTTCTCTCTCAGCTGGATGTAAAAGATCCCTTGGCACTATTTCGAAAAAAGAGCAGAACAGTCCTCCCTAAAAAAAATCAGATTATCTGGTCATTATCTCATTGCTGTTTGCGGGATCTTGCTGTGCAGACATTGGCTGCTGCATTTCCCATATTACACCAAATTGCCATGGTAGCCTCGTTTTCAGCTTCAGCGTTGCCGCTAAAGGGGCAGAGGTTCCAGCTCATGGCGTCCGCGATCGGTGGCTTCTCTGGAGACCCTTGCTGGTCTGCGCGGAGCTCCCTCATCATTAAAACATTATCTGGTCATTATCGCATTGATGTTTGTGGGACCTTGCTGTGCGCAAATTGGCTGCTGCATATCCCTGCATTACAACAGTGACTACATTTCAAAAAGTACTTCATTGGCTGAAAAGCGCTTTGCGACGTCTGAGGTCTTGAAAGGTGCTATGCAAATGCAACTCTTTCTTTCTAACCGTTAAATTAGACAGAGGCAGAGAGGTTTAGGGAGGGAATTCCAGAGCTTAGGACGTCCACAGCTGAAGGCACGACCGCTAATGGTTGATCGATTAAAATCGGGGATGAGCAAGAGGCCAGAATTAGAGGAGCGCAGAGTTCTTGGAGGATTGTAGGGCTGGAGGAGGTTACAGAGATAGGGAGGGGCGAGGCCATGGAGGGATTTGAACACAAGGATGAGAATTTTGAAATCAAGGCGTTGCCGGACCGGGAGCCAATGCAGGTCAGCGAGCACAGGTGTGATGGGTGAATGGGACTTGGTGCGAGTTAGGATACGGACAGCAGAGTTTTGGATGACCTCAAGTTTATGAAGGGTGGAAGATGGGAGGCCGGCCAGGAGAGCGTTGGAATAGTCCAGTCTGGAGACAACAAAGACATGGATGAGGGTTTCAGCAGCAGATGGGCTGAGGCAAGAGGCAGAGATGGGTGATGTTACGGAGGTGGAAGTAGGTGGTCTTGGTGATGGTGTGGATATGTAGTCATCCATTCCGAGCAACCCTACACTCCAACCAACCCCCACCCCCATCCCCGATTACTGTGCCTAATTATTCCATAAATGATTCTAAGACTTTTACCAAAACCCCACCCACACTCTGCTTCACGTTTCAGTTTCTGATTGAAATGGTCCATAATTCATCTTCTCTGAATCTAAATCCTGCATTGACTATGATGAGAATTGAAAGAAGCCCTGTGATGAGGCTGTGTACATTTTGCATATCTTATGTATCTGAAGATAAGAAATAAGGGGAATAGTCATGTGTTCAGTAACGTTCAGGATGGCTCCAATCCATCTGCTTTTTTTAAATTTGTTTATGGGATGTGGGCGTTGCTGGCAAGGCCAGCATTTATTGCCCATCCCTAGTTGCCATTGAGAAGGTGGTGGTGAGCCGCCTTCTTGAACCGCTGCAGTCCGTGTGGTGAAGGTACTCCCGCAGTCCTGTTAGGGAGGGAGTTCCAGGATTTTGACCCAGCGACGATGAAGGATCGGCGATATACTTCTAAGTCAGGATGGTGTGTGACTTGGAGGGGAACTTGGAGGTGGTGGTGTTCTCATGCGCCTGATGCCCTTGTCCTTCTAGGTGGAAGAGGTCGCGGGTTTGGGAGGTGCTGCCGAAGAAGCCTTGGCGAGTTGCTGCAGTGCATCTTGTAGATGGTGCACACTGCAGCCACGGTACGCCAGTGGTGGAGGGAGTGAATGTTTAAGGTGGTGGATGGGGTGCCGATCAAGCGGGCTGCTTTGTCCTGGATGGTGTCGAGCTTCTTGAGTGTTGTTGGAGCTGCACTCATCCAGGCAAGTGGAGAGTATTCCATCAAACTCCTGACTTGTGCCTTGTAGATGGTGGAAAGGCTTTGGGGAGTCAGGAGGTGAGACACTGGCCGCAGAATACCCAGCCTCTAACCTAAATGAAGCAACAACAGCTTGTATTTATATAGCGCCTTTAACGTAGTAAGAAACGACTCAGTAATGAAGGAGTGCGCCAGAGAGAAGGGAAAGAGCCTTTTTCCCTTTGGTGTTTAGTCTGTGAACTTTGAGTTTGGAAAGAAGACGAGTGCAGCTTGGGTTAATCGTGAGACTCGGGACACATATCTCTGCACATTTAGGTTTAAGATCTGCTCTGAGAGACTGTTGATCGAGAAAATGGTACTTTAAAGCTTGCATTGTAAACTTGACGGACGGGAACAGATTGGAGAAGAAACAAGATAAACCCAAAGCAGCAGTTTGGCTGCAGTCATTTTGAACAGCTGAGATGGTTTTGCTTTGCTGATCACAGTGTGATACAGCACAGAAGGAGGCCATTCGGCCCATCGTGCCTGTGCCGGCTCTTTGAAAGAGCTGTCCAATTAGTCCCACTTCCCCCTGCTCTTTCCCCATAGCCCTGCAAAAATGTTCCCCTTCAAGTATTTATCTAATTCCCTTTTGAAAGTTATTATTGAATCTGCTTCCACCGCCCTTTCAGGGAGTGCATTCCAGATCACAACAACTCGCTGCGTAAAAATAAAATTCTCCTCGTCTCCCCTCTGGTTCTTTTGCCAATTATATTAAATCTGTGTCCTCTGGTTACCGACCCTTTGGCCACTGGAAACAGTTTTTCCTTATTTACTCTATCAAAACCCCTCATGATTTTAAACACCTCGATTAAATTGCCCCTTAACCTTCTCTGCCCCAAGGAGAACAATCCCAGCTTCTCTGATTGTTGTGACATTTCCCAGACAATGATAGAGGTCCATGGATCTCTGCAAATTTCAAATTCATCTGCTGATGTGATTTGAATTGGGTCTGACTGCTGCAGAAGCCACTTTACTATGTAAACAGGACGTGTAATGAGAGCCCCGGCCAATATCCTGCTATCTCAGCCCAGCTGAGTTCTGCCATGTAATTACAGCACAAAATGCTGATCAGACTCAAAGTGAAAGAAGACTGTAGGGACCTCTCAACTCTAAAGTTTCCCTTCTCAGTATTAATCTCCCCTCCCCTGATCGCAATTCTACAGATCCATGCAACACAGAGCAATCAGCGCAGGGCTGCTCCTGATGTAACTCATTGGGGTTGGACAGCAGCCCGTGCATCCATTTGGGAATTGAAGTGAAATGATTAGCGAGAGAGAGCGCGAGAGCCAAGTGGAGACAGAGAAATAGAGATATGGAAAGAAAGAGAGACAGAAAGTGAGAAAGCAATAGAGATATATTGGATATTTCATTGAAAAGGAAAAAAATTGGCAGGGCTATGGGGAAAGAGCTGGGGGAGTGTGGGACTAATTGGAATCGCTCTTCAAAGAGCCGGCACAGGCACGATGGGCCGAATGGCCTCCCTCTGTGCTGTATGCTTGTATAGAAAGTATGAAAAAGAGAAAGAAAGGAAGCAATAGAAAGGGAGAACGGCAAAGAGAGAAGGAGATAGAGAAAACAAGCAAGAGACAGAGAGAGGCAAACAGAGAGCGAGAAAGAGATAGATAGAAAGAAGGAGAAAACGAAAGAAAATCAGATAGGAAATAAGTGAGAAAGAGAGAAACATTTACTGCAATGAAAACAAGACTATAATGGAATCAGGCTGATAGACAATTCTACAAACTGATACTCAGACTGTTCAAATGATCAGCTGGAAGCTCTTTACATCAGCAGGTAGAACAAGCCATCAGAACCCAAGCACAGATGGGGAACCTCTAAGTTGACAGATGGACAGGAACACACTGGTTGCATTTACAAGAAGGGACCAGTCAGCAGCTACTCTGACAGCGCCTCATGGGTTGCCTTAACTCCTCGGGCTTATCTCCAGGACTGCAGCCTATGATCGATGGATTTTTGGATATTAAGGGAATCAAGGGAATATGGGGATAGAGCAGGAAAGTGGAGATGAGGTAGAACAGAGGAGGCTGAGGGGAGACCTAATTGAGGTGTGTAATATTATGAGGGGCCTAGATAGAGTGGATAGGAAGGACCTATTTCCCTTAGCAGAGGGGTCGATAACCAGGGGGGGCATAGATTTAAAGTAATTGGTGGAAGGTTTAGAGGGGATTTGAGGAGAAATGTTTTCACCCAGAGGGTGGTGGGGGTCTGGAACTCACTGCCTGAAAGGGTGGTAGAGGCAGAGACCCTCATCACATTTAAAAAGTACTTGGATATGCATTTGAGGTGCTGTAATCTACAGGGCTACGGACCAAGTGCTGGTAAGTGGGATTAGGGTGGATAGTTCCTTGTCGGCCGGCACAGACTAGATGGGACGAATGGCCTCCTTCTGTGCTGTAAATTTCTATGATTCTATGATTCCGCAACCAGTTCAAAACAGGTGTTACTATATACAGTAAACTCTTTCATATCCGGCACCGACGGGACCAGGATGGTGCCGCTTGATGAAAAATTCCGGATAACATAGAGGTAGGCAATTTTTAACACGAAAAAAATAAAAACCACGGACTAACTCGGCCACCGCGGGAAACTCGGACTCGGAAAAACGAAAAATGGATGGATTCGGCAAGATTACCGGTTATCTATTTTGCCGGTTATTAAAGAATTCCGGATGATTAAGTGCCGTTTAAACAAGAGTTTACTGTACATGGATCAGTCTACTGATCGGATCGACTTAAAGTGAGAAGTCTGGGTGAGGTGTCTTATTTTGTTCAGACCAATGATTGGAGACGGAGATGACCACAAATGCCCCCACCCCAAGAGGAGGGTCCCGATCAGAAAGAGTAATCTGTCCAAACTAAATATCGATATCAGCAACTTCGGATCACAACTGTTCGATTCTTCTCGACGAAACTGTGAATGCCGCCATATCAATGCAAGATCTTTCACCCGCCCTGCGGCATGGGTTGAACCCAGCCGGGAATAACGGATGAGAATCCACTCCCGCTCTAAAATGAACCCGAGGGCCCAGAGCACAAAAGCGGGAAGATACCCTAAGTTAGCACCAGACTGCATTTCCGCTTAAAGTGAACATAAGGACTAGTATGTTTGGGTTTAGTATGAGTGGGTCTTCTGAATTTGGAGTTAAGGGTTATTATCGGGACAAAGCACATGGGGGTAGATTTCGACTATTGACCGGCCACCCATTCTGGCGGTGAAGAGGCCCTCCGGCAATTTCGAGACTTCGGCCTCATTTAACTTTGGCAGGCGTCACAGTCAGCTTGCCAGATTGAGGCCTCAGGATCGGGCCGGGATGGCCACCAGCAAGATAGGTTTTGGGAGGGGAGGTTATCACGATTGCAGAGGTGGGGTGGGGGTGGGAGAGGTGGGGGGGGAGGGCGCGGTCCCAGGGCTGCAGCGGCCCAGATTATTTTTGTGGGACCCGGAGGTGCATTCTAAAATAATTTGCGACTTTGTCCGGGCCTCTTTCGTTCCATCGCCCGTTGAACTGGTGCACGCCGCAGGCTCCAACCATTTCCGACCAACAATAGCAAGCGGGGACTTATTTACGTTATAAGTCCTTAAATACCATATTAAAAGAGACCTATCACCTGAAACAGGCGGTCACTTTGTGCACCCTCTCCGGTGCCTCTATATCCTTGTTATAATATGGCGACCAGAACTGTACGCAGTACTCCAAGTGTGGTCTGACCGAGGTTTGATACAGGTTTAGCATAACTTCCCTACTTTTCAATTCTATCCCTCTAGAAATAAACCCGAGTGCTTGGTTTGCTTTTTTATGGCCTTATTAACCTGCGTCGCTATTTTTAGTGATTTGTGTATTTGTACTCTCAGATCCCTTTGTTCCTGAACATTTTTCCAAGTAATATGTGACCTCCCTATTTTTCTTACCAAAATCTAATACCTCACACAGATCTGTTTTTGATTCCAAAGTCTAAATCATTAATATAGATTGTGAACAACGGGTGCTAGGAGATCTTTTACTTTCACCCGAAAGGGCAGACAAGGCCTCGGTTTAACGTCTCGTTCGAAGGACGGAACCTCCGACAGTGCAGCGCTCCCTCAGTACTGCGCTGGAGTGACAGCCCAGATTATGTGCTCAAATCTCTGTATTGGAGCTTAAGCCTACAACTTTCTGATTTACAGGCAAGAGTGCAGCCCACTGAGCCCGGACTAGCACCTCAACTCAGTGGGAGAACTGAAAGTGTATAATGCTACCCCAACTGAGTCAGACAAAGTTCCTGAATAGTGAGGCTTATTCACTTGCACTCTGCATTCACAAAAGATTTTTTTTTAATTCGTTTATGGGATGTGGGCGTCGCTGGCAAGGCCAGCATTTATTGCCCATCCCTAATTGCCCTTGAGAAGGTGGCGGTGAGCCGCCTTCTTGAACCGCTGCAGTCCGTGAGGTGAAGGTACTCCCAAGGTGCTGTTTTACCAGACTGATACCTGGGATGGCAGGAATGACGTATGAAGAGAGATTGGGTCGATTGGGCTTATATTCGCTAGAGTTTAGAAGAATGAGAGGGGATCTCATTGAAACTTATAAAATTCTAACAGGACTAGACAGACTAGATGCAGGAAGGCTGTTCCCGATGGCGGGGGAGTCTAGAACCAGAGGTCACAGTCTAAGAATAAGGGGTAAGCCATTTAGGACTGAGATGAGGAGGAATTTCTTCACCCAGAGAGTGGTGAACCTGTGGAATTCTCTACCACAGAAGGCAGTTGAGGCCAATTCATTAAATATATTCAAGAAGGAGATAGATATATTTCTTAAGGCTAAAGGGATCAAGGGATATGGGGAGAAAGCAGGGACAGGGTACTGAATTTGGATGGTCAGCCATGATCTCATTAAATGGCGGAGCAGGCTTGAGGGGCCGAATGGCCTACTCCTGCTCCTATCTTCTATGTTAGGTAGGGAGTTCCAGGATTTTGACCCAGCGACGATGAAGGATCGGCGATATACTTCCAAGTCAGGATGGTGTGTGACTTGGAGGGGAACTTGGAGGTAGTGGTGTTCCCATGCATCTGCTGCCCTTGTCCTTCTAGGTGGGAGAGGTCGCGGGTTTGGGAGGTGCTGCCGAAGAAGCCTTGGCGAGTTGCTGCAGTGCATCTCATAGATGGTGCACACTGCAGCCACGGTGCGCCGGTGGTGGAGGGAGTGAATGTTTAGATAATGGGGCTATTTTGGCCAAAGGGTGAAAACAGGTGCTAAATGGTTGCAGTGTTACTAAGAGTAGCCTGTTTGAAAGTCTAGATTTAGCACACAATTTTGGTCCTAATTACTGATGACCATAATTTGTATTTGCCTGGAGGGTGCTAGCCTGAAACCTGCAGTTTTATCACAAGTACTGATGAGACGCAATTTCCGTGGAGCAGTATATGTGGGCTCCTCGCACCCACTGCCACTGAAGGTGTGGAGTGTTCTGGCTGGTACACAGCGGCACGCTGCAGGATGGCTCAGGGACCGAGGGAGAGGGCGCACAGATTATCGGATGCGACACTGGAGGTCCTGGTGGAGGAGGTCCTGAGGAGGAGGGAAGGAGGGAAGGAGGGATGTCCTGTACCCGCAGGGGGGAAGGACGCCACCTCGCCCTCCTGTCCTTCTCCCGTTCCTCGTCCAGACCAAGGGGGACCCCGAGCAAGATGCCCATGACCAAGCACTCCCGTTCTCTTGGTGACTCCTAGAAGGTGTCCAATAAGGTGGAGTAGCACAGCATGCACTCTTTTTAGGTGAAGTCCTCAGAGAATTTCTGGAATAAATGTTGCTCGAGTGTTGGTGAAGTCTTGACAAAGAGTGCCAGAAAGTCTCCCGATGTGTTTCAGAGGTCCTCTTCACAGCTCCAGCAGCAATGAACATGAAATGGTGAGTATCCCTTTAAGTGGTGAGTATCCCTTCAAGAATCGCTTGAAATCGACATCAATGTCGTGTTTACTCCCAAACAGCTGGTCACTGTTAGGAGAGGGCGTTAGTTGAAGCGCTAGCCACCAAAATGCCCTGCAGCCTCTTTAATAAGCGCCAGCAGGCATTTTCAGTAGCAATCAGCTGTTGAATGAGCCTGCGGGCGGCCGTTCCTCGCGCTGGCTTCAACTCCTTTACCAAGATGGCATTTTTCGCTAAACGCGGGCTAAATCGGCGTTTCAGCTTCAGACCCCATCTCGGCCACCTCTTTACTTCTTTAGCGCCTCGGTGAATATCTCCCCCAATAAGTATAGAGTATATACCGGTAGCATAATCACATTCATTTCCCTCTCGGCTGTAGCACAATCTCTCTCCCTTCCCATTTCGAGCTTTGAAGGCATCATTACTCAACCCAGACACAACTGTCCAGGGATGATGCTTAGACTGGCTCAGAGCCCACAATCCTTGGCCTTCAGGGTGCAATCACAGGAAGAAAATGAAGGGCGGAGGGTAGAAAGACTAATGAAGATGGGCAGAGCCTTGGCATGTCTGCAGACTGACATTGAAACGGCAAGAGTCACAACCTTTCGTCACTACTTTCTGTGAGCTGGATTTCTAAACAAAATATAGCAAGGAACGTTACTGACTGCGATGCCTGTCCATTATCACATTTTATCCAATTTTTATTTTGACATACACATTTTCTTTATTCCCTGGGCTATGATGTTGGCAGTGTTGTCCAATTTAATGGTTCGAAAGAAAGAATTGCAATTATACAACACCTATCATGACCTCAGGATGTCCTAAAGTGCTTTACAGCCAATGAAGTAATTTTTGAAATGCAGTCACTGTTGGAATGTAGGAAACGCAGCTGCCAATTTGCGCACAGCAAGCTCCCACAAGCAGCAATGTGATAATGACCAGATAATCTAGGTTTTTTTTTTAGTGATGTTGGTTGAGGGATAAATATTGACTAGAGAACTTCCCTGCTCTTCTTTGAAATAGTGCCACGGGATCTTTTACGTCCATCTGTGAGGGTAGACGGGGGCCTCGGTTTAACGTCTCATCCAAAAGACGGCACCTCCGACAGTGCAACGCTCCCTCAGTACCGTATTGGAGTGTCAGCCTGGATTTTGTGTTCCAGTCTCTGAAGTGGGACTTGAACCCACAACCTTCTGATTCAGAGGCAAGAGTGCTACTAACTGAGCCAAGGCTAACACCCAAGACTGTTTCTAATGACCCATCCGCCTCACCTCAGCACCAAAACCGCAAAGGCTATGGGAGCCTGGTCCAACTAATATATGCCAGGAGCAGTTAATTCCCTCTCGCCCAGGTCCTACGGGAACCACCCCGGTGAAGTTGAAAGTTGCCAAGGAATGGCCTTGCCTCTGCAATACAGCTCAAGTGTACAGTACAATCCCTTCAAAGAAAGAACACTGCCATTACTTGAACAATTTCCTTCATCGTCACTGGGTCAAAATCCTGGAACTCCCTACCTAACAGCACAGTGGGAGTACCTTCATGGGAACACCGCCACCTCCAAGTCACACACCATCCTGACTTGGATGTATATCGCCGATCCTTCATCGTCGCTGGGTCAAAATCCTGGAACTCCCTCCCTAACAGCACTGTGGGAGTACCCTCACCACATGGACTGCAGCCGGTTCAAGAAGGCAGCTCACCACCACTTTCTCACGGGTAACTCGGGATGGGCAATAAATGCTGGCCATGCCAGCGATGCCCTGATCCCATAAACGAACAAAAAAAAAATTGTCCAGGGAAACGAAGTGAACATAAGAACATAAGAAATAGGAGCAGGAGTCGGCCAATTGGCCCCTCGAGCCTGCTCCGCCATTCAATAAGATCATGGCTGATCCAATCTTGTCCTCAACACCACTTTCCCACTCTCTCCCCATACCCCTTGACTCCCTTGTAGTTCAAATATCTGTCTATCTCCGCCTTGAATATATTCAGTGACTCCGTCTCCACAGCTCTCTGGGGTAGAGAATTCCAAAGATTCACGACCCTCTGAGAGAAGAAATTGCTTCTCATCTCCGTCTTAAATGGGCGACCCCTTATTCTGAAACTATGCCCCCGAGTTCTAGATACCCCCACTAGGGGAAACATCCTCTCAGCATCTACCCTGTCAATCCCCCTCAGAATCTTATATGTTTTAATAAGATCACCTCTCATTCTTCTAAACTCCAATGAGTGTAGGCCCAACCTGCTCAACCTTTCTTCATAAGACAACCCCTTCATCCCAGGAATCAACCTAGTGAACCTTCTCTGCACTGCCTCCAATGCAAGTATATCCTTCCTTAAATATGGAGACCAAAACTGTACGCAGTACTCCAGGTGCGGTCTCACCAGCGCCCTGTAAAGTTGCATCAAAACTTCCCTACTTTTATACTCCATACCCCTTGCAATAAGGGCCAACATTCCATTAGCCTTCCTAATTACTTGCTGTACCTGCATGCTAACTTTTTGTGTTTCATGTACTAGGACCCCCAGATCCCTTTGTACCGCAGCATTTTATAGTCTCACTCCATTTAAATAATAATTTGCTTTTTCATTCTTCCTTCCAAAGTGGATAACCTCACATTTTCCCACATTGTACTCCATCTGCCAAATTTTTGCCCACTCACTTAACCTATCTATATCCCTTTGCAGACTCTTTGTGTCCTCCTCACAACTTGCTAACCCACCTATCTTTGTATCATCAGCAAATTCGGCTACAGTACACTCGGTCCCTTCATCCAAGTCATTAATATAGATTGTAAATAGTTGAGGCCCCAGCACTGATCCCTGTGGCACCCCACTAGTTACAGTTTGCCAACCTGAAAATGACCCATTTATTCTGACTCTCTGTTTTCTGTTACTTAGCCATTATTGGCTAACTAACAGAAAACAGAGAGTTGGATAATTTCTAGTCACAAGCAGGATAGTACTTTCTGGAACTTTCTATCAATTAGAGCGATCTTCTTGGCTCACCAGTGTCAGAGCTCCCTCTATTGCAATATCTAGAGAACTACAGATGAGTGACTGGTTTTCACGGAATAGCCTTGACCTCCATCATACTGCTGCAAATGAACCTTGGACTGAGCAAAATGGTAGTGCATTGAATCACCAAAATACGACTGAGATGGTTTGGACTTGCAAGCAGATTGAGTGATGACAGGCTAGTGGAGACTGTAATGAACTCCTAATCTAGGCTGACACTCCCAGTGCAGTACTGAGGGAGTGCTGCACTGTCGGAGGTGCCGTCTTTCGGATGAGGCGTCTGCCCTCACAGGTGAATGTAAAATATCCCATGGCACTATTCAAACAAAAGCAGGGAAGTTCTCCCCGGTGTCCTGGCCAATATTTATCTCTCAACCAATATCACTAAAACAGATTATCTGGTCATTAGCACGTTTGCTGTGTGCAAATTGGCTGCAACGTTTCCCACATCACAACAGCGAATACACTTCAAAAGCACTTCAATGGGTGTAAAGTACTTTGGATTGTCCTGAGGACGTAAAAGGCGCTGTATAAATCCAAGGGGGGAAAGATTTGGTACCTTAGCGCCTCCCGTTAGCGGCAGCAAATGGCAGTAATGGGACACTGATGCAGTAGTGCCAGGGCGAGGCGAATCCAGCACCGCACGGCAAATCCGGTCCCTCCGTTGCGCCGCCGGTACGAGGTACCGCTGGGGACTTCAACGCCAGGCAGATCGTGACGTCAGTGAGCGTGCAACATTCACTGGGCGCCCGATCTGGAAAATTCATCGTTGCCACTTACCTTAGCGCCTCGACCAGACAGCGACAGGGAGAGCTGGCGTGCAGCTCCAGGAAGCTGGCTCCAGCGACGCTATTTAAAGGCATCAGTATTAATCACTCACAGCTGTCAGGGCAGGTTAGTTTCGGTGGTTTCTTGTCAGTTTCACCCAGTGGAACAGTTTCTATGAGTAATTTCAAGCTTCTTTTATATCAGCAGTCTTCTGGCAAGTGAAATGTAGTTACCTTTATTGTTCAAAGATTCAAACTGCTACACTTAGCAACATTAATGGGGGCTGCACTGGCATGCCACCTCGCCCCCCAGGATCTATGGCGGAGGGAGCGGAGGCAGCGACAAATACGGGAACATGTGCACAGAGGGATGAGGAGTGACATCAGGGCTCTCACCAGGAGGCCTTATCCTCTGAGGGTATTCTGACAGCACTTCTCCTACCTAAGCGAGGAGCAGTGTATTAGATGGCTCCGCATCACCAAGGTGCTGGTCACAGAACTCTGCCACCTCCTCCAAACAGACCTCCAGCCTCACACCAGGATGACTTAAACCCCATATCCCTTTTGCTCAACACATGCCCATCATACCATCCCTGTGTCATGCCATATCACAGCATCCTCCTGGGCACAAAGGTGAAATGAGCAAGACCACAAAATATTGCAAACTCCATTAATAAATTTATCTATAAACATATCACACATATCACATTCCTTCTAACTAATGACCCTTGTGCTTGCCACAGTTGAATAGCTGTCATTGTGTGCAAGGCGTGAGATGTGGGTGTGAGTGTTAGTAGGCTAGAGATTGTTGGTGTGTGAGTGCTGGGGCTGTGGTGCTTTGGGCAGTGTGTGAAGCTTGTGGTACAGATGGTGATATGCAGCATTTGTTGAAGCATTCAATCACCCTGACCACCCGACTGAGGTGGATCTGCCATGAGTACACCTGCTTCAGTCCTCCAGCTCCTCTCCTTGTTGAGGCAGCTGCACACCCAGCAATGCTGAGAATGAAGTGCTGCAGTATCAATGAACCTCCCCTTTAAGTACTGGAAAAAGCCTATGGCAATGATGAGTTGAGATTAGACTGCACCAGATATTGGTCCACCCTTTGAGTAATGCCACTGAGCTCAGCCTTTGAGACTTGAATTAGAGCTCCAATCATTTCTTTCAGCAGTGAGAATGAGTTTTGCGTGCGTTAATTCTCAACATTTTCTAAAGATACCGCCCATTCCTGGGCTATAATGAATTTCTAGCCCAAGTTCTTTCTTTTTTTATGTAGTGAAAAGGCTTCTGTCTACTCTTAGAGAAACAAGCTATGAGGACTTGAGCACATAAATCTAGGCTGACACTCCAGTGCGGTGCTGAGGGAGCGCTGCACTGTCCGAGGTGCTGTCTTTCGGATGAGACGTTAAACTAAGGCCCCGTCTGCTCTCTCAGGTGGATGTAAAAGATCCTAAGGCACTATTTCGGAGAAGAGCAGGGGGAGTTCTCCCTGGTGTCCTGGTCAATGTTTATCCCTCAAGCAACATCACTGCAAAGCACATTATCTGGTCATTACCACATTGCTGTATGTGGGAGCTTGCTGTGCACAAATTGGCTGCCGCGTTTCCTACATTACAACAGGCACTCCACTTCAAGAAGTACTTCATTGGTTGTAAAGCGTTTTTGAGACGTCCGATGGTCGTGAAAGGCGCTATATAAACGCAAGTCTTTCTTTTCTAATCTACAGCCTTGAAAAGAGACATCTTAGCGCACACTTACTAAAGGTGTATAAGTTACTAAACAGGTTAGAGGCAGTAAATCTGGAACAACGGCCAAAAAAATTGGTTTGCGCTGGGGAACAATCCCCTGCCCCAGAAGGGATAGGCCCGTGCGGCACCTGGTATTGGGCTCCGGGCCTCATTTACATCAGAGCGGTGAGCTACAGGCGTCTGCTGGATGTGAGTTCTTCCGTTACATCCTCAGCTTCATCACTGAAAGGCAATAGAAGAGGTTAGATGTGGAAAAAACGCTCCTTCTACTCTGAACCAATCATGGCCAAGACATGCACTGTTGCCTAGCTGGAGCAAAATCATAACTCGGTTCTATATTCGTTGACAATTACAGTTTTACCTCTGAATAAAATTAAAATGAAAGGAAGAAAGAACTTGCATTCATGCAACGCCTTTCCTGCCCTCCGGACTCGGAGGCGAGAGTGTTATCACTGAGCCCAGGGCAACACGCTAAGAAGGATCCCACAGAGAGAAGCAGAGAAAGACTTGCATTTCTATAGCGCCTTTCGCGACCTCAGGACATATCAAAGCGCTTCACAGCCAATGAAGTATTTCCCAAGTGTACTCTGGTGTAAGGTAGGAAACGAGGCAGCCAATTTGCGCACAGCAAGCTCCCACAAACAGCGATGAGATAATGACCGGATAATGGCCCAGAAATTGATCTTGCTCTGTTCCCGCGGGGGTAAGGAGCAGGCGCAATCTCTCACTCCGCGCTGGCTTTTTCAGATCCAGCTCGCACGAACTTGATGTTCTAGACATCAGCTGGGCAGTGCTTGCGTATCCCACCGGCGTAGTGAATTCGTGCGAGCTGTGGGATCACCTGACTCAGTTAGAGCCAATGGCAGCACACCATCTTCCATTCATAAGTTTCACATACGTGCTGTGAAAGCTATGAATCTTACACACCCCCAAAATAACAGCTAAACCTCAATTAAATTTTTAAAAAAAACATCACATTAATAAAATAAGTATAGTTAAATAAATTAACCATTTTAAATAAAAAATAAAATTTTTGAAAAAATTTAAAATCTTTTAAAAAGTTATAAAAATAAACTTACCTGTCTTTAAAGTCTCTAAAAAAGATATACCTGTTAAAAAAAATTCAAAATAATACTTAATTCACTACTTACCTTGTTAAAAGTGGGTCTTACTCCTCCTTTTTCCATTTCTAAAATCTTCCGTACTTACCTGCGCGTCCAAAGCATGAAGTGCACAGCGTGCGCGCAGCCTGTAGTGCGCACGCGATGCACCGAGGAACCGCCCCCTTTTCAAAAGACCAAGTGCCGGTTTTCAGCGCATGGGCAGGGCATGCAGAAAACCGGCAATTGGAGAGAGAATACGCGAGAGTACACAGTGCGTACTCTCGCGTCGCGGGATGAATTTTTGGCCCATTGTGTTTGGGCGATGTTTTGTTGAGGGATAAATATTGGCCCAGGGCACGGGGGAGAACTCCCTCTGCTCATAACACAAGACAGGTTGAGATGGAGAAGGCCTTTCAGCCCAATGTTGGTCTCTGCTTTCTTACTGCAGCATTCACCTGTTTCTCAGTGAGTCCAGTGCCCTGGCCTCCACCAGTTATTAAAAATAACAGAAAACGCTATCCCTAACTGTGCTTAAATGAACTTTAGCTGTAGAAGCAACTAAAACAATAATAAAACTGATCTAATCGTACTAAATATAATTTTGCTTCCGGCTCCTTTTGCCAGACTTGTGGGCCATGGTCTGTCAGTGAGAAAATACTTTGAGGGGGGCGGTTTCGTCTTGTCAGTGGCATCGCTCCAGGAGCCCAAGTAATGACTACACATTCAATGCTCTTCTGTGCACAGAGGCTAACTACAGATGGAGTGGAATGTTGCAGTCAGCTTGTCTCCAGATGCCGGCTGGCTTTGTTGAAAGTGTCAAGCTCAGACACTCAAACTGCGCTTTATTTGTATCTCGCACAATTTGAAAGCTGTTTCTTCTTTGATCTGCTGTCATCTGTGTGTGTTTTTCCACACACCTCCCATCCCATCCCTTTCCCCTTTTTCTACAGTTTACAGAAAACCGCTGGTTGCTGGCTCTCGTGGGGTGGTGAGGACTGTGGCGTGATCTACATCGGTCATTGTGGCTCTGATGACCATATTCTTCTCAATCACTGACCGCATTCTCCACTCCCCTTAACCTCTTTACCCAGAGAGTGGTGAGAATGTGGAACTCTCTACCACAGGGAGCGGTTGAGACAAATAGAATAGACGAGGTAGAAAGGAATAGAAGGATATGCTGATAGAGTTAAATGAAGTAGGGTGGGAGGAGGCTCGTGTGGAGCATAAACACCGGCATGGACTGGTTGGGCCGAATGGCCTGTTTCTGTGCCGTACATCCTATTGTAATCCTATGTAGAGCTAAAGAGGTTGATGTCCAAATTTGCAGATGATACTAAAATAGGGGGCATTGTGTATAATTCTGAGGACCAATGGAAGCAATAACAACAACTTGCATTTATATGGTACCTTTAACGTAGTAAAACATCACAGGAGCCATTATCCAACTAAATTTGACACCAAGTCACATACGGAGATATAAGGACAGCTTGGTCAAAGAGGTAGGTTTTAAGGAGCGTCTTAAAGGAGGAGAGAGAGGTAGCGTGGTGGAGAGGTTTAGGCAGGGAATTCCAGAGCTTGGGGCCCAGACAGCTGAAGGCACGGCCGACAATGGTGGAGCGATGAAATTGTGGATGCACAAGAGGCCACAATTGAAGGATATCGATAAGATGGTGAAATGCTCAAAAAAGTAGTAGATGGCATGCAATGTCAGTAGGTGTGAGGTGGTTTGAGAGTCCCTGTAGTGGGACTTGAACCCACAACCTTCTGACCCAGAGACAAGAGTGCTATCAACTGAGCCAAGGACATGACTCACACCGAGCTCCAGCCTCTGATCTCTAGTCTGGCTTGCTGCTTCTTTCTTTTCTGCTCCTCCCTCTCTTTTCTGTGTCCGCTAGTTAGATAACCATGCTTGGCTCAGTTGCTATGGCTACAACTTCCAGTTGCAGACGTTCATCGCCATAATTGAGGTAACGGCTTCAGCGGAACCCTTGAAAAGTACATTTACACAAACAACAGGTTTCAATTAAAACCCGCTACCCTCAAGGAGTGGTTGAGGCGAATAGCACAGAGGCATTTAAGGGGAAGCTAGATAAGTACATGAGGGAGAAAGGAATGGAAGGTTGTGCTGATGGGGTGAGATGAAGTAGGGTGGGAGGAGGCCGGTGTGGAGCAGAAACACCGGCACGGACCAGTTGGGCCGAATGGCCTGTTTCTGTGCTGTACATTCTATGTCATTCTAAGTAAAAAAAAAGTTTCTTAAAATTGTAATGGAGGTTAGCTTTACATCGATGTGGCGTGTACACAATAAACAACAAGCTTTGGCTCCCCTGACCTTTCAATACTGACAGAGTGTAGCACAATGTCACTGTAATTAGTGACTATCCACAGGTCATGTTTACTTCTAATTGTTACTTTATCCGTGTCACAGCTCACCACTGTTAGATATAAAGAGAGAAACCTTAACTGCTGGAAATCTGAACTGGGGACAGCAAAGGCAGCAAATGCAGGTTAATGTGTCAGGTGTTTTAACCCTTCATTGTCTTTCCCGATTAATGGAGGACCCTTGAGTTATGCTTCAGTTGTACCGAGCCTTGGTCAGCCCCATCTGGAGTATTGCACCTCAGGAAGGAGATATAGGTCTTGGAGGGGGGCAGCGCAGATTTTTTTTTAATTCATTTACAGGATGTGGCTGTCACTGTCAAGGCCATCCCTAATTGCCCTTGAGAAGGTGGTGGTGAGCCGCCTTCTTGAATCGCTGCAGTCCGTGTGGTGAAGGTACTCCCACAGTGCTATTAGGGAGGGTGTTCCAGGATTTTGACCCAGCGACGATGAAGGAACAGCAATATATTTCCAAGTCAGGATGGTGTGTGACTTGGAGGAGAACTTGGAGTTGGTGGTGTTCCCATATACCTGCTGCCCTTGTCCTTCTAGGTGGAAGAGGTCGCGGGTTTGGGAGGTGCTGCCGAAGAAGCCTTGGCGAGTTGCTGCAGTGCATCTTGTAGATGGTACACACTGCAGCCACGGCACGCCAGTGGTGGAGGGAGTGAATGTTTAAGGTGGTGGATGGGGTGCCAATCAAGCGGGCTGCTTTGTCGCAGATGATGTCGAGCTTCTTGAGTGTTGTTGGAGCTGCACTCATCCAGGCAAGTGGAGAGTATTCCATCACACTCCTGACTTGCGCCTTGTAGATGGTGGAAAGGCTTTGGGGAGTCAGGAGGTGAGACCCTCGCCGCAGAATACCCAGCCTCTGGTTCAACTGAATGATATTTGGGCTTAGAGGGTTAAATTATGAGGACTTGTTGCATTAACTTGGCTTGTACTCCCTTGAGTGTAGAATAAGCAGTTAGCTCCCAAGTCATGGGTTGTATTCCATTAAGTACAGGAGATTGAGGGTTGATTGGATCGAGGTGTTTAAAAAGTTTAACAGATTCGATCGGGTTGATACATATTTCCTCTGATGGGATAATCAAGAAAAAGTGGACATAATCTTAAAATCAGAACTAGGCCATTCCTGAGTGAAATCAGGAAGCACAAAGGGTAGTAGAAATCGAGAACTCCCTCCCCCAAATGACTGTGGTTGTTGAGGGGTAATTGGTGCTTTCAAGACTGAGATGGATAGATTTTTGTTGGGTAAGGGTATCGAGGGATATGGAGTTGAGGTACAGATCAGCCATGATCTAAGTGAATGATGGAGCAGGCTGAACGGGCTGAACGGCCTCCTCCTGTTCCTACATTCCTGTGAGATATTGAAAGAAAGAACTTGCATTTATACAGCACCGCTCGCTTCCTTGGGACATCTCAGTTGATTTGAAGCCAATCAGTTACGCTGTCACTGTTGTTATTTAGATGAGCGCAGCAACCAGATTGCACACAGCCAGGTCCCATAAGCAGCCAATGACCAGACAATCTGGTTTGGTAAGAACTGGTTAAATCAAAGGGGTAGATTTCCGTCCTCACTGGGATGAAAATCAGACGGGTTCTAGATCGGGTGAGCAATCCGCGTTGCCAGATTACCAGCCAGGTAATAGACGAAAATCTACCCCGTAGAATCATGGCATTTTACAGCACAGAAGGAGGCCATTCGGCCCATCGCACCTGTGCTGACTGTTGGAGAGAGCTGTCCACTTGTGCCACCAGCAGGGGCACAGGTGTGGCGCAGAGGGAGCGGAAAATATGGATTTTCACACCTATGCCAGGTTTTCTGCTGGGTCTGCACTGGAGTAATGGGGGGTAAAAGACTTGCACAGCTCCAAGGCCCAATCTCAATAAAATAGGTATCGGGGTGTACGAGGGAACAGTTCAGGTTTCTCCAGAAATTGCATGGTGTCATTGTGGTGTATCAATGGAACCTGGGGTGGATCTTAGATCTGCTGAAACAGTAAGCCTGGTCCTTATCTCAGCCAGAACTCTGCTGTCCATATCCTAACTCGCACCAAGTCCCGTTCACCCATTGCCCCACTGTGCTCGCTGACCTACATTGGCTCCCAATCCGGCAACGCCTCGATTTAAAAATTCACATCTTTATTTTCAAATCCCTCCATGGCCTCGCCCCTCCCTGTCTCTGTAACCTCCTCCAGCCCAGCAACCCTCCGAGATCTCTACATTCCTCCAATTCTGGCCTCTTGCGCGTCCCTGATTTTAATCGCCCCACCATTGGCGGCCGTGCCTTCAGCTGCCTAGGCCCTAAGCCCTGGAATTCCCTCCCTAAACCTCTCCTCCTCTCTACCTCTCTCTGCTCCTTTAAGACGCTCCTTAAAACCTACCTCTTTGACCAAGCTTTTGGTCACCTGCCCTGATATCTCCTTATGCGACTTAGTGGCAACGTTTTTTTGATAACGCTCCTGTGAAGGGCCTTGGGACGTTCTTACGATGACAAAGTCGCTCTATAAATACAAGCTGTTGTTGTTCATTAAAGGTGAACTCATCAGGGTAGATTTTCATCTTCACCGCCTGAAGTTAGTGGAATGAAGATCAGGCGGCTTCTATAACGATCCAACCTGCCAGATTACCGCGCAGGCAGCGAAGAAGAAAGTCCGGCCAATTGTCATTGTATCCAACTTTGACGAAATTGCTGCTAGTTCTTTGTTGTGCCAGTTTTTTTGGGCTTTTATTTGACCCGTGCAATTCTTGGAATTTCTGCAGAGTGGGGAAAGCTGATGTCCCCACCCCAGCAAAGGATCCAACAGCCATCATGCTTGACCTGGTCAAGGCAACTTGACTCCATGCCATGGGCATTCCTTTCGGGCTCTTGCCAGCTCTTCTGTAGGTGGGGGAAATGGACCAACAGAGGATGATCCCACAGATGAGGCGGAACAACAACTTGCCTTTGTAAGAGCACCTTTAGCCTAGCAAAGCGTTCCAAGTGGCCACATAAGGAGATATTAGGGCAGACGCATGGTCAAAGAGGTAGGTTCTAAGGAGCGTTTTAAAGGAGGAGAGAGAGGTGGAGAGAGGCGGAGAGGTTTAGGGAGGGAATTCCAGAGCTTAGGGCCTTGGCAGCTGAAGGCACGGCCACCAATGGTGGAACGATTAAAATCAGGGATGCCCAAGAGGGTGGGGACATCAGCTGTACCTTTATGGGTGGGGAGAGGGCAGGGGGACCTGACACACTCTCCCTGGCCCAGCAAGCTTTGACTGGCTGGTACAATTTGAATGGTGGAAGAGGCCTGAGGGGCTGAATGGTCCTATTCCCGTGTCTATGTTCTGATGATCCTCCTGCTAGCTTGCAGTGACCAGCTTTTCACCTCACCTTTTACCAACTGCCTACTCTGACTGGAAGCTACATTAAAACATTGAACCAAGCTCGACCCTTGATATTCTTATTCCATTTTAATTGTATGCATTAAAGACGTTAAGCCCTCACTTATAAATCTCCTTTTCATGAATTCATTGGCACGTTCAGGAGGGTTTAAAACTCACTTGTCGATCTTCTTCCCACCCCCTTCCCCACTCGAAAGCAGAATTAATTTGCCTGAACAAGTATTACAGTACTTATTGGAATCGTGATCCATTTTATTTTTAGAGAATAAAACTTCATGCCATGAATTTCAAAGCTGGTGATGCTTATTGTGAATTTGAATGTGAGGACTCGTACCAGAAAATGATCATTTATAAGAATATAAATCAGGAAAGGGGGTCCCAGTGGCACAGTGAGTTCACATAGAGTTATACCGAGCAGGAAAGAAACGATTTGCGTTTATATAGCGCCTTTCACGACCTCAGGATGTCCCAAAACGCTTTAAAGTACTTTTGAGGTGGTGTCATTGTTGAAGTGTAGGAAATGCAGCAGCCAATTTGCGCACAGCAAGCTCCCACAAACCCCAATGTGATAATGACCAGATAACCTGTTTTAGTGATGTTGATTGAGGGATAAATATTGGCCAGGCCACCGGGGAGAACTCCTCTGCTCTTCTTCGCTAGAGTGTAGTGGGATCTTTTACGTCCACCTGAGAGAGCAGAAAGGACCTCGGTGTAGAACATAAGAACATAAGAAATAAGAGCAGGAGTAGGCCATACGGCCCCTCGAGCCTGCTCCGCCATTCAATAAGATCATGGCTGATCATCAACCTCAACTCCACTTTCCCGCCCGATCCCCATATCCCTTGATTTCCATAGAATCCCCCTTTAATGTCTCATCGGAAAGACGGCACCTCCGACAGTGCAGCACTCCCTCAGTACAGCACTGGGGAAAGAGCAAGAGAGTGGGATTAATTGGACAGCTCTACCAAAGAGCCAGCACAGGCACGATGGGCCGAATGGCCTCTTTCTGTGCTGTATCATTCTATGATTCTACCCTTACTTGACAAAAATCTATCGATCTCAGTCTTGAAAGCTTCAATTGACCCCCCAGCCTCTACAGCCTTTTGGGGGAGAGAGTTCCCGATTTCTACTACACTTTGTGTGAAGAAGTGCTTCCTGATTTCCCTCCTAAATGGCCTGGCTCTCATTTTAGTATTATGTCCTCTCATTCTGGAATAACCCAGCGGAGGAAATAGTTTCTCCGTATCTACCCTGTCAAATTCTTTTAACGTTTCAAACACCTTGATCAGATCGCCCCTCAAACCTTCTAAACTCAGCGGATCTATGGAATTCTCTTCCACAGAAGGTTGTTGAGGCCAGTTCGCTAAATATATTCAAAAGGGAGTTAGATATAACACTCACAACTAAGGGGATCAAGGGGTATGGCGAGAAAGCAGGAATGGGGTACTGAGTTAGCATGTTCAGCCATGAACGCATTGAATGGCGGTGCAGGCTCGAAGGACCGAATGGTCTACTCCTGTACCTATTTTCTATGTTTCTATGTTTCTAACACAAGCCAAGTTTACGCAACCTGTCCTCAGAATTTAACCCTCTCAGCCCCGTTCTGCCTGTATGCTAATATATTTTAAAATGGCAGGGCCTACGTGCCTCGGGTTCCCCGCAAGCTCAGCCTTGCGGCCCCGTAGTGCACATACATAAAACTGGCCTCTCACGTTTTCAGATACCAGTCGCTGAAGGTAAGCATGCAGGTGCAGCAGGCGGTTAAGAAGGCAAATGGTATGTTGGCCTTCGTAGCGAGAGGGTTTGAGTACAGGAACAAGGATGTCTTGCTGCAGTTGTACAAGGCCTTGGTGAGACCACACCTTGAGTACTGTGTGCAGTTTTGGTCGCCTTATCTGAGGAAGGATGTTCTTGCCATGGAAGGAGTTCAGCAAAGATTCACAAGGCTGATACCTGGGATGGCAGGAATGACATATGAGGAGAGATTGGGTCGATTGGGCTTATACTCGCTGGAGTTTAGAAGAAGGAGAGGGGATCTCATTGAAACTTATAAAATTCTGACAGGACAGGACAAACTAGATGCAGGAAGGATGTTCCCGATGGCGGAGGAGTCCAGAACCAGGGGTCACAGTCTAAGGATAAGGGGTAAGCCATTTAGGACAGAAATGAGGAGGAATTTCTTCACCCAGAGAGTGGTGAACCTGTGGAATTCTCTGCCACAGAAGACAGTAGAGGCCAATTCATTAAATAGATTCAAGAAGGAGTTGGATATATTTCTTAAGGCTAAGGGGATCAAGGGATATGGGGAGAAAACAGGGACAGGGTACTGAATTTGGATGATCAGCCATGATCGCATTGAATGGCGGAGCAGGCTCGAGGGGCCGAATGGCCTACTCCTGCTCCTATCTTCTATGTTTCTATGTGTCCCCTTTAAACCATCTGGGTCCTTACACCCTTGAGTGGACAGGACCTTGTAAATGAGCTGAACATGGACATTTCAATGTTTGACTCAGTTTCCTGAGCAGAGTGATTGCTGCAGCCAGGCTTTTTATTATGTGTTGTCACCGCAGCACATTCTGATTAATGGCGTTCCATTCAAATCATTGCCAGACGTGTGCTCGCAGCTGCAAGAGCAAAGCAGCAAATAAGGCTTTTCTTATCGACTGGCCCTGCGTAAGGTGAATCTAGTTGCCTCCAAACTATATATAGCGCCGGTCTTTAATTCTAGTAAATTCATGTAGCTCTTTGTTTATTTGCTGTTTTGTGTCCTGTCTCTGTGATTACATTGAGGACAAACTGACAGCACCGTTCATTGGAGATGACTTATGGTTCCATTACAGAGATGAGTTGCTCCAAACAGGGTTCGAGGTGAACACACAGAGGCCACGTTTATGACCAGTTCAAGTCCTAGTCTATCAGAGTGATTTCTTTCAGAAAATAACATTGTGGGATACAGTATGTGAGTAATCTGAGACACGAAGCATGCTTAGGAGGCACAGGTGACTTTGGACCTGTGAGCCTAGAAATTCGGGAGTGGCCATTTTTTGGGCGTTTGGTGGCTGGGTGGGGTGGAGGGGCTAAAGGTATGTACCCCGCTCCAGAATGGTGAGGTCCGAGATTCCCGGGATATTGGGCCCCGGACCTCATTGTCATAGAGCCAGTGTAACAGCCTGCCGGCAAAGACCAGAGGAAGCGGGACAGAGAAATCGGGCGTCAGGTTAGTGGGTCCGATGGTCGAGTCAGGGCCGCGGGTCGGGTGGGGTGGGGTCGGGGATCAGCGGTCAGGGAACCTGAAGACTTCGATCAGTGGTCGGGGCCAGTGTGGTGAGGACGATCTAGTTTTAACTTTAACCCAAGCTGATGAGCTAGAAGTTCCCGCCGACTGACCAGCTCGGTCATTTACCTCACCGCTGTTTGTGGGATCTTGCTGTGCTCAAATTAGCTGCTGTGTTTCCTTACACGACAGTAGTGACTACATTTCAAAAGTAACTTGTTGGCTGTGACCGCTTTAGGACGCCCGAGGTCAAAATACAAGTTCTTTCTTTGTTGCTACCTTGAACAGTATCGTGTGAAGTGACTTTGAGCAGTCTTAGGGGTAAAAATTCAGTTGGTTGTGCCTCCCGTTAGCGCCTTAAGAGGGCGCTAATGGGGCGCAAAGCCGCTAACGCCCGGGCGCAGCGATGTTTGCGCCGCTCGGGAACTTAACTAGACATTGTGCGGCGGCACTAAACTTTACCGCTGCGACCACCTGAGCGCACAGATTGTGACGTCATTCCATGGTGCAACGCCCTTGTGGCGCCCCGGAGCGGAAATTGAGTGGCGCCCCCTGCCTTACCGCCTGGCGCATCCAACGACCGGAAGACTGGAACGCTATCAATCGCTGTGGGGCTGGGGGGGGCGCTATTTAAAGGGGGCCTCCTCCTGTCTTTTTCTGTGGTTGACATTTTTGCACCACTCGTTCTGAGAGAGAGAGAGAGATTCGGAGAGAGAGAAAGAGAGACTTCTGCATTGAGTCAACGCTTTGTGAGGTAGTTTTGCCTACTGATCCTAACAGTTGGCCCCCCCCTGCTTTAAGAACTGGCCGGCGCCAGTGTGTCTGTGTTCCCTCGCTAACTGGCAGCAGCTGCGCTGCGCTCGCGCGCTGAGTTAGCGCCTCACTGCTCGGCCTTTGCGCCTTAAGACAGGTGTGCAGCGCCTGATTTAGCGCTCCACTCACCTCCCGGGGCGGTAAAAGTGAAGTTTCCAGTCAGTGGCGATAATTAGCGCCAGGCGCTAATATTTGCGTCCAGACGATATTTGCGCCCCAAACGGGGCGCGACCTAATTTTTCCCCCGTAATCTCCAAACCGGACACACACACGATAATTTAGAACTGCATTGACAGTTTCACTCAGGATGACTTATTTGGGAAATAGAAAAATGTCACAGTAGTGGGTGATCTTCCGAGGTTGAGAATAGGTCACATTGTTGGGGCAGAGTAGATGGAGCTATATACCGACTGTAACTGTTCTGGGCGTACTTGGTGGGACAGTGTGCAGAGAGCTTTACTCTGCATCTAACCCTCACACACCTGCCCTGGGAGTGCTGGATGGGACAGTGTGCAGGGAGCTTTACTCTACATCTAACCCTACCACACCTGCCCTGGGAGTGCTGGATGGGACAGTGTGCAGGGAGCTTTACTCTACATCTAACCCTACCACATCTTCCCTGGGAGTGCTGGATAGGACAGTGTGCAGGGAGCTTTACTCTGCATCTAACCCTACCACACCTGCCCTGGGAGTGCTGGATGGGACAGTGTGCAGGGAGCTTTACTCTACATCTAACCCTACCACATCTTCCCTGGGAGTGCTGGATGGGACAGTGTGCAGGGAGCTTTACTCTGCATCTAACCCTACCACACCTGCCCTGGGAGTGCTGGATGGGACAACGTGCAGGGAGCTTTAGATGGAAGTAAGTGGTCTTTGTGATGGAGAGGATATGGGGTCAGAGGCTCAGCTTGGGGTCGAATAGGACACTGAGGTTGCGAACAGTCTGGTTCAGTCTGAGACAGTGGTGATGAGGGACCGAAGACAACGTCTTTGGCCTTTCTGACCTTCAACTGGAGGACATTGCGGCTTATCCAAGACTGTACGTTGGACAAGCAGTAGAAGGGCCGGTAAAGGTAAAGCTGGAGGTCATCAGTGTGCATGTGGAAGCTGATCCCATGTCTTCGGATGATGTTGCCAGGAGCAGCATGTAGATGAGGAAGAGGAGAGCATGGGCAGGAAGAGAAGCCTTGCTGGAGATGCCCTGGCTACAATTTCATAGGTAAGAGTGGAACCAGGCGAGGGCAGTGCCACTCAGCTGGACAACGGAGGAAAGGTGTTGGAGGAGGATGGCATGGTCAGGCAGAAAGGATGAGGAATGTAAAAGAAAGAAAGAACTTGCATTCATATAGTGCCTTTCACGACCTCAGGACATCGCAAGGCGCTTTACAGCCAATGAAATACTTTGGAAGTGTTGTCACTTTTGTAATGTGGGAAACACAGCAGCCAATTTGTGCACCACAAGACCCCACAAACCGCAATGGCCAGATAATCATTTTTTTTCCCTGATGTTGGTTGAAGGATAATATTGAGCCAGGACACCAGGGATAACTTCACTCCTAGACTTCAAATAGCGCGGTGGGATCTTTTACCTCCACCTGAGAGAGCAGACGGGGCCTCAGTTTAACGTCTTATCCAAAAGGCAGCACTGCCGGCAGTGCAGCACTCCCTCAGCACTGTACTGGGAGTGTCAGTCGGATGTCAGTCAGAACTTTGCTTTCCCGGAGTGTGGAACCTCTGTAATCTGATACAGAAGGATCTGCAGCCCACATACCAAGGTAGACACGGAGCTGACCGTGCCAGTCAAGTTAACAGCCATAAATTGTTTGGTTTCAGTACCTTTCCATGGGGCTACTGAAGACTTTGATAACATCTGTCAATCAGCATTCTATTGCTGCATTAAACAGGTGACTGATGCCTTGTATATAAGAGCTAACAATTATCAAAAGAAGACTTGCATTTATATAACGCGTTTTATCACCTCATGACTTTGCAAAACGCTTATGCAAACAAATTAGGGAAATGAGTAAAAGGCATAGAATAATAATCATGGGGATTTCAACTACCCCGATATTAATTGGACAGAAGAGGTAGGTAAAGGGGATAAGGGAATGGAGTTCCTACAATGTGTACAGGACTCCTTTCTAACCCAATATGGAAAAAGCCCAACAAGGGAGGATTCGCTATTGGATCTAATAATGGGGAATGAACCAGAGCAGATAAGAGAAATAAAGTAGGGGAACATCTAGGCAATAGTGACCATAATATAATACGCTTTAAGATGATAATTGAGAAGGACATAAGTATGACGAAAACCAGGGTAATAGATTGGAGAAAAGCTGATTTTGAGGGGCTGAGAATAGAACTTGGGAAAATAAAATGGGCAACAATATTGGCAAACATTGATGTAAAACAGCAATGGGAAACATTCAAAACTGTGTTCAACGGAGTGTAGGAAAAATATATTCCACTAAAAATCAAAAACAAGCTAAACACAAATGAGACTCTATGGATGAATAAAGCCATAAGGGAAAAATTGAGGGTAAGGAAAGAGGCATACATTAAGTACATGGGCAGCAGGGGAGTGCAAGACAAGAAAGAATACAAAGAGATTAGGAGAGAAGTCAAAGAGGAAGGCAAAGAGGAACTATGAAATTAAATTATCAAGGAACATAAAACAAAATAGTAAAATATTTTACAGGCACGTAACTAAAAAAAGGAAGGTCGGGATGGGAATAGGGCCACTAAGGGATGGATAGGATAATACCACAGGCAACGATAGAGAGATGGCAGAAATATTAAATAATTACTTTGCTTCAGTATTTACCAGGGAAATAGAACAGTTGGAGATCACATTGGATGATGAGATTAGTAATGAGATAACTGCATTTAAAATAAAACGAGGAGATATATTAAATAAACTAATCAAACTCAAAGAGGATAAAACCCCTGGTCCGGACGGATTACATCCACACATTTTAAAAGAATCTAGGGAAGAGATAGCAGAGGCATTACTAAACATATTTAATAATTCATTAGAAAAAGGTATAGTGCCAGAGGACTGGCGGATAGTTAATGTAATACCGATATTTAAGAAGGAAGATAAAACATGTCCAGGGAACTATAGACCAGTCAGCTTAACATCGGTGGTAGGAAAAATAATGGAATCCCTACTAAAGGAGAAAATAGAAGAACATCTAGAAACCAAAAATATAATAATGAATAGTCAGCATGGATTTCAAAAGGGAAAGTCTTGCTTAACCAACCTAATTGAATTTTTTGAAGTAGATGTAATTTATCTAGATTTTCAAAAGGCCTTCGATAAGGTACCACATAATAGACTAATGAATAAGGTCAGGGAATGCGCAGTCAGGGGACAAGTAGCAGAATGGGTAGCTAGCTGGCTTCAAGACAGAAAGCAGAGAGTAGGGGTAAAGGGTAGCATTCAGAGTGGCAGAACATGGGAGGTAGTGTTCTACAAGAATCAGTGCTGGGACCACTGCTGTTCACAATTTATATTAACGATTTAGACTTTGTAATCAAAAACACAATTTTTAAATTTGCGGATGACACCAAATTGGTGAGGGGTGGGGGGGGGGGATAGTCAATACTGAGGAGGACTGCAACAAATTACAGGGGGACATTAATAAACTTGCAGAATGGGCATATAATTGGCAAATGAAGTTCAACACAGATAAATGTGAGGTATTACATTTTGGTAGGAAGAATAGGCAGGTCACTTATTACTTGGAA
This sequence comes from Squalus acanthias, assembly GCA_030390025.1. Classification (NCBI taxonomy): domain Eukaryota; kingdom Metazoa; phylum Chordata; class Chondrichthyes; order Squaliformes; family Squalidae; genus Squalus; species Squalus acanthias. Next base: position 171,145,288 of record CM059428.1, on the reverse strand, counting down.
AATAAGAATCTAAATGGGGTAGAGGAGCAAAGGGATCTCGGAGTACAAATACACAAATCACTAAAAGTTGCGGCACAGGTTAACAAGGATATAAAAAAAGCAAACCAAACACTAGGGTTTATTTCTAGAGGGGTTGAATTGAAAAGTAGGGAAGTTATGCTAAACCTGTATCATGATGTGGAGATGCCGGTGTTAGACTGGGGTGGACAAATGTGAGAAGTCGCACAACACCAGGTTATAGTCCAACAGCTTTATTTGAAATCACAAGCTTTCGGAGCGCTGCTCCTTCACCTGACGAAGGGGCAGCGCTCCGAAAGCTTGTGATTTCAAATAAAACTGTTGGACTATAACCTGGTGTTGTGCGACTTCTCAAACCTGTATCGAACCTTGGTTAGACCACACTTGGAGTACTGCGTACAGTTCTGGTCACCATATTATAAAAAGGATATAGAGGCACTGGAGAGGGTGCAGAGATTTACAAGGATGATACCAGAAATGCGAGGGTATACATATCAGGAAAGGATGAACAGGCTGGGTCTCTTTTCTCTTGAAAAAAGAAGGCTGAGGGGTGAGCTAATAGAGATCTTTAAAATTATGAAAGGTTTTGATAGAGTGAATAGAGAGAGAATGTTTCTACTTGTGGGGAAGAGCATAACTAAAGGCCATCAATATAAGATAGTCACCAAGAAATCCAATAGGGAATTCAGAAGAAACTTCTTTACCGCAAGAGTGGTGAGAATGTGGAACTCGCTACCACAGGGAGTGGTTGAAGCGAATAGTATTGATGCATTTAAGGGGAGGCTGGACAAGCATATGAGGGAGAAGGGAATAGAGGGTTATGCTGATAGATTTAGATGAGGAAAGACGGGAGGAGGGTCGAGTGGAGCATAAACGCCGGCATGGACTGGTTGGGCCGAATGGCCTGTTTCTGTGCCGTATATCCTGTGTAATCTTATGCTTTACAGCCAATGAAATATAGTCATTGTTATAATGTAGGAAACGCAACAGCCAATTTGCGCACAGCAAGGTCCCACAAACAACAATGTGATAATAACCAGATAATTGTGTTTTGGTGATGTTGGTAGAGGGATAAATATTGGCCAGGACACCGGGGATAACTCCCCTGCTCTTCTTCGAAATAGTGCCATGGGATTTTTTTACGTCCACCTGAGAGAGCAGATGGGGCCTCGGTTTAACGTCTCATCCGAAAGACGGCACCTCCGACAGTGCAGCACTCCCTCAGCACTGCACTGGGACTGGGAGGTGTCAGCTTGGATTACGTGCTCAAGTCTCTGGAGCGGGACTGGAACCCACAACCTTCTGACTCAGAGGTGAGAGTGAGCCACGACTGACGGCCTACAAGGTACTACCAGCTCCAACCCCAACCCTCTACTCCAAAGACCTGCTTCTCATCCCTTCCCAAATTTACCTTCCCCACATTTCGAAAATCCCGTCGCTCCAGATTCAGAGCCTGGAGGACCTGGTTCCAGTGGGAATAAGGAAGTGACTGCGTTGAGCGCCATGCCAAGACAAGAAGGCACCAACAATGCAGGTAAACAAAGTGGAGCTTCCCACTCCCAGACTAATCCGAATATTTCTTTTGGTTATGAATTAGGCATGAACATTCTAAATGTTATTTTTCTAAATTTTTAAATCCTGCCTGGAAAGATCTTAAGCCAAGCATGCAGTATTCTGGCAGACTGCTTTTTTTTTCCCCTTCAGGATTCAGAGTGTAATTATAGGGACACAGATAACAAGAGAGACTGGGCTGTGTGCAGCGGTGAGGGGGCTGTGTTCTCGGTTGGTTCCTTCGAGGCCACGTGCGGTTTCAGATGTGTCAGCACTGCCTGTTTTTTTTAATGAATTTTCTTGAACTTGCTTCTGTTGTGCGTTCAGTGAGGAGCTCAATACTGAAAACCGGGCCTCAGCACTTGAACAGCCAGTTAGGAATTGCATGTACCGGGCCTTACAAAGAAGTGAGGCATGGCCCATGAAACTCATGAGTCACAGAGTTAGTCATTGTGATCGTGCAATACTATCTACATTCTGTGCTAGAGTCAAAGAGGGCTAAATTCAGTTGATTTGCGCCTCCCGTTAGCGCCCTAAGAGGGCGCTAATGGGGCGCAAATCAACAAGCGCCTGGGCATGGCGCCGCTAACGCCTCCTGCAAAATTCAGCGGTGGCGTTAACCATTAGCGCTGTGTGGCACTGCGCCACCGGTGATGACGTCATTGCCGTACTCAGCGCCCCGCTCGCACCCCAGCTGTAATATTGGGTGGCGCCCCCCCGACTTACTTCCGGGCGATATGTCCACCGGGGTCAGGGGGACCTACCTGCGGCCGGAGCGACGCTAGTTAAAGGGGAGGTGGCGGGCGGCCATTTTTGTTGCTGGCCGCCTCCCAGCACCTGCCTCCATTGCTGTCCCCGGCCCCCTGTGAAGCCCCCCCGCGGGGTGCCGGCTGCTCTCCGTGAGCCCGGCACTCCTCTTGAGTGCCGGGCTCGTTTGCCGGCACTCGTGATCCCTGGTGGCCCGGCTGGGCGTCGGTTCGCGCTGCGCCAGGCCCCTCCCCTTTAATAAGGGGAGGAAGGCTGCAGTACCGCGGCGCACGCGCTGCGGCACGTCGCGCTGCGATATTGGCTCGCAGCGCCCCAAGAGGGATGCGGGGAGCTTCCAGTAGCACCCCTCCTCCCTCTCGGGGAGCTACCTAGGGAAAATCGGCTGCGGGGGAGCTAATTTTTTCGGGGCGCTAAAATTAGTGCCCCGGCGAAGGTACCCCATAGAATCTTAGAAGGAGGCCATTGGGCCCATCGTGCCTGTGCCGGCTCTTTGAAAGAGCTGTCCAATTAGTCCCACTCCTCTGCTCTTTCCCCATAGACCTGCAAATTTTTCCCTTTCAAGCATTTATCCGATTCCCTTTTGAAAGTTACTATTGAATCTGCTTCCACCGCCCTTTCAGGCAGCGCATTCTAGATCACAACAACTCGCTGCATAAAAAAAATTCTCCTCATCTCCCCTCTGGTTCTTTTGCCAATTACCTTAAATCTGTGTCCCCTGGTTACTGACCCTCCTGCCAGTGGAAACAGTTTCTCTTTAATTACTCTGTCAAAATTCATAATTTTGAACACCTCTATTAAATCTCCCCTTAACCTTCTCTGCTGTAAGGAGAACAGTCCCAGCTTCTCCAGTCTCTCCACATAACTGAAGTCCTTCAGCCCTGGAGTGCCCTGATGATGGTTTGGTGCCCACCCAGCTGGTTTCTTCTGTGTAATGGTTCTCAGCGGTAGCTGGGCGGACCTCCAGTCCCTCATCCCAGCGGACATGCACGGCGGCTGTTCCACCGCGGTGAGCATCACGGCCTGGCCCCCCCTTCTCCTCACCTGATATGCAGATGCACGCAGCAGTTACTGGGTACTGACCAGGAACGAGAACCGTGAATGACTTCTTCCCCTACTGTTATCCAGGAGTGCTGAGATCAATTATGTCGCCACTTAAGTGCTGTACTGATTAGCATCAGTTAACTCAGCACAGACCTGGAGAGTGAAGCTGGGACCTCTCTGGTCCGTATGGTTTAGTATCACCTCAGGCAAAGGTGTTACCAATTGCGCCATTGAAAGGAGCAGGTCCTGCCTGCTTTTAAAATGTCAGCCATGGCTCAGTATGTAACACTCTTGCCTCTGAGTTAGGAGGTCAAGGGTTAAAGTCCCACTCCAGAGAATTGAGCACATATTCTAGATTGACGCTCCACTGCAGTACTGAGGGAGTGCTGCACTGTCCGAGGTGCCGTCTTTCGGATGAGACGTTAAACCGAGGCCCCGTCTGCCCTCTCAGGTGGCCGTAAAAGATCCCACCGCACTATTTCGAAGAAGAGCAGGGGAGTTCTCCCCGGTGCCCTGGCCAATATTTATTCCTCAACCAACACCACTAAAACAGATTATCTGGTCATTGTCACATTGCTGTTTGTGGGAGCTTTCTGTGCGCAATTTGGTTGCCGCATTTCCCACATAACCCCCGGCTTCTTTTCTCTACTACAAACCGTCTTCATAAACTCCTCTCCCCTGCCTCCTCCACCCTCACCTCCAACAACAAATGCGAGGAGCTCATGGACTTCTTTGTCACTAAGATTGAGACTATCCATTCAGCTGCCTCTGCTGCTTCCCTCCCTTCCCCTACCCCACCGGGCCAAACTTCCTATGAAGTTCCCCCGTGCCTTAGACCTGAACTTGCATCTTTCTCCAGTTTCTCTCCTATCTCCCCTCATGCCCTCTCCGAGCGTCGTGTCCATGAGACCCACCTCTTGCTCCCTCGACCCTATTCCCACTAAACTGCTGACCACCCAACTTCCCTTCCTGGCCCCCCTGTTAGCTGATATTGTTAACGATTCCCTCTCCTCAGGTACTGTCCCCCTCCCTTTCAAATCTGCCGTCATCACCCCCCCTCCTCAAAAAAACAACCCTTGACCCCTCTGTCCTTGCAAACTACCACTCCCTCTCCAACCTCCCTTTCCTCTCCAAAGTCCCCGAACGTGTTGTCGCCTCCCAAATCCGTGCCCATCTTTCCCGGAACACTATGTTTGAATCCCTCCATTCAGGTTTCCGCTCCTGCCACAGTACCGAAATGGCTCTTATCAAAGGCACAAAGACATATTATGTGACTGTGACAAACGTAAACTATCCCTCCTTGTCCTTCTCGGCCTGTCTGCAGCCTTTGACACGGTTGACCACTCCATCCTCCTCCAACGCCTCTCCTCCATCGTCCAGCTGGGTGGGACTGCACTCGCCTGGTTCCATTCTTATCTATCTAATCATAGCCAGAGAATCACCTGCAGTGGCTTGTCTTCCCGCTCCTGCACTGTTACCTCTAGAGTTCCCCAAGGATCAATCTCACTCCCTGGCAACTGTCTAAGGCTGAACCAGACTGTTCGCAACCTTGGTGTCGTATTTGACCCCAAGATGAGCTTCCGACCACATATCCGCGTCATCACTAAGACCGCCTACTTCTACCGTCGTAATAGCGCACAACTCCATCCCAGCCTCAGCTCATCTGCTGCTGAAACCCTCATCCATGCCTTTTTCATCTCTAGACTTGACTATTCCAATGTACTCCTGGCCGGCCTCCCACCTTCCACCTTCCATAAACTTAAGCTCATCCAAGACTCGGCTGCCCATGTCCTAACTCGCACCAAGTCCCGTTCAACCCTCACCCCTGTGCTCGCTGACCTACATTGGCTCCTGGTTGAGCAACGCCTCGATTTCAAAATTCTCATCCTTGTTTTCAAATCCCACTATGGCCTCGCCCCTCCCTATCTCTGTAACCTCCTCCAGTCCTACAATCCTCCGAGATCTCTGCATTTCTCCAACTCTGGCCTCTTGAGCAGCCCCGATTTTCATCGCTCCACCATTGGCGGCCGTGCCTTCAGCTGCCGAGGCCCTAAGCTCTGGAATTCCCTCCCTAAACGTCTCCAGCCTCTCTACCTCTGTCCTCCTTTAAGACGCTCCTTAAAACCTACCTCTTTGACCAAGCTTTTGGTCACCTGCCCTAATATCTCCTTATGTGGCTCGGTGTCAAATTTTTTTTGATAACGCTCCTGTGAAGCGCCGGGGGTCGTTTAATTATGCTATATAAATGCAAGTTGTTGTTATTACAACAGTGACTACACTTCAAAAAGTACGTACTTCATTGACTTAAAGGACTTTGGGCGTTCTGACGTTGTGAAAGGTGCTATATAACTGCAAATTCTTTCTTTTAAGCTCCCTGCTCTGTCGTGCCTCCCATATGTTTTGCGGGTGTTGCGTGACCTCAAGGTCGCAGGGTACAATCTGGCACATGCTGCTTTAACGTCGCTCTGCTCTTTCAGACTGGCCCACACACCATCGCATTCAACCAGTGTTACTGTACAGGAGCGCGCACACTTAATCCAATTTATCTCTATTCACAACAAATCAGGGAGCTCAGCGGGGGGGGGGGGGGGGGGAGGCGGGGGGGGGGGCGGGTAACGAAAATTGCAAAATGAAATGAGATCGCAGGATAGGTACAAATCAGGAAGCCATTCAGTCCGTCTCAGCTCATCCGCTCAGAACAGCAGAATGACAGCCCCTCTCCCCCGCAGCGCCGAACCGCCTCCCAATTGATTCCGGGATTTCCGCCACCCAGAAGTCCAGTTTGATTGTGCATACACTCATAGACTGATACAGCACGGAAGGAGGCCATTCGGCCCATCGTGCCTGTGCCGGCTCTCTGAAAGAGCTCTCCAATTAGTCCCACTCCTCCCCTGCCCTTTCCCCACAGCCCTGCAAATTTTTCCTTTTTAAATATTTATCCAATTGCCTTTTGAAAGTTATTGAGTCTGCTTCCACCGCGCTTTCAGGCAGTGCCTTCCAGATCCTAACCACTCGCTGACTGAAAAAAAACAATTCTCCTCATTTCCCCTCCCCCACCCCCCTGGATTTTTTTTGCCAATTATCTTAAATCTGTGTCTGGTTCCCAGCCCTCTTGAGCTCGTCCCAAACTTGCCCTGTCGTAGTTTGAACCTCTGCCTCCATCTCCTTACCTTCATGGTTTAGTTAGCAGTGGAGATCCGCAATTATTTTTTTTCGACACCATTTACTGTCTTACCTGTCCTGCGTCACAAGAGCGCCTACGCAAGTAGTTCATCGGCCAAGAAGCACTTTGCAACGTCCTAAGGGTCTGGAATGCGCCATCTAACTGAAAGTTCCGGCTTTTGTTCCTTAACTCTATGAGACTTCTTCTCATACCCTGCCAGTCGAGGCTGGATGGCAAGTTTCTCCAGTGTCTGCTCATTACTCAGTCCGCCGGTGCTCAGGTTCGGTCCCCGTGGCCCTTCTGCATCACCTCCCATGCATTGACTGACTCCCTGTGCCTCAGCGACTAAAGGAATTTTCTGCTGTGTGATTTCAATTGCTTTCCAATTAGCTTATTTCCAGAAGCATTAAGTCATTTCTCCTCAATAGATGGACATCCAGAATCATTTCTGACTGCGTTCAGTTCTGGGCACCGCACCTCAGGAAGGATATATTGGCCTTGGAGGGGGAGCAGCCCAGATTCACCAGAATGATACCGGGGCTAAAAGGGTTAATTTATGAGGGCAGGTTGCATGGACTAGGCTTGTATTCCCTCGAGTATAGAAGATTAAGGGGTGATCTAATTGAGGTGTTGAAGATGATCAAATGAGTTGACAGGGGTAGAGAGAGAGAAACTATTTCCTCTGGTGGGAGGGTCCAGAACAAGGGGGTATAACCTTAAAATTTGAGCTGGGTTGTTCAGGGGTGATGTCAGGAAGCACTTCTTCACACAAAGGGTAGTGGAAATCTGGAACTCTCCCCCCAAAAATGTTGTGGAGGCTGGATCGGGGTCAATTGACAATTTCAAAACTGAGATCGAAAGAGTTTTGTTAGGCAAGGATATTAAGGGTTCCAGAGCCAAGGCGGGCAGGTGGAGTTAAGATACAGATCAACCGCGATCTAATTGAATGGCGGAACAGGCTCGAGGGGCTGAATGGCCTCCTCCTGTTCCTATGTTTCCTATTCACAGAAACTTACATGTTCCTACAGCCCGCATATTGGGAGAGATTGAAGCCTGGAAGGAAAGAAATGATTACGCTGTCAGACAGGTTTTCTCAAAGCGTCATGTTCAGGGCAGTGGGAGAGGTGCCGGACGAGCTCCCCATTTATGGGAGGCAGCAGGATTATAGAAACCATTCTGCCGCTGCATTATTTGGGTGGGTTCCTAGATCGCCAGGATAATACAACACCGACACAATATAAAGGCTGGAGGCATCGCAGCTCTTTCAGTGATAGGAGCCTATGGAACCTAGAGACCAGATGGTCCCACTGTTGAAGGATACACACACACCAGTGCTGCTGTCATACCCCTCCGTGCCCCTTTCTATTCCAAGTATCTATCCAGTTCCTTCTTGAATTTGCCAACGCTGTCTAGTTCCAATGCCTGCCAGGGTTAGTCTGTTGCTCGTAGTCACCACCGCCTGTCTAAACTTGCCTCCTGAGTTTGAATCCATGTTCCTCCACCTCCCCTCCCCCTCACTGGCCAAAGTCCCACACCCTCCACTACCTTCTCCAGGGCTCCACTGTGCAACTGAATTTTGCAGCGAACTCGCCGAGAGCTCTCAATAGCTGCTGACGCCAAGCACCGAGCCATCGCAAATCACCATTTCCTGCCAACTCCCTCCCTCTGGGCTGTGGGATGTGACTGTATGGAACTTTTCCTGTCAGCACGCTAGACGGCCAAAAGAAAAATTAGGCAGTAGCGGGTGTCACGTTTGGTGGCCAACATGCGCTACAGTGAAATCCTTGGCTCAACTCGAGGCCTTGTCGAGCAGACCGTTGGAGTCCTCAAACAACAATTTCACTACCTGGGCAGGTCTGGTGGCTTCCTGAGAACCATGACCGTGTGTCAGCCGTGGCTTAGTTGATAGCACCCTCGCCTCTCCGTCAGAAGGTTCACCTTCCATTCCAGAGACTTGAGCACAAAATCTCGACTGATGCTCCCAGTGCAGTATTGAGGGAGTGCTGCACTGTCGGAGGTGCCGTCTTTTGGTTGAGATGTCAAACCCAGGCCTTGTCTGCCCTCACCGGGATCGGGGCTGTCTTCTGTCTCGGAGGCGGAAATGCTACCACTAAGCTGAAGGCTAGTTCCAGAATAATGACGATACTTGGATTTTTACAGCACTATTTCATGTGAAATGATCTCCAAGCACCTCAAACACATTGAGTCACAATCACTGATGTTGTGTAGGCAATCCCACCAATCACACCGCCCCACCAACAGCAATGAGATGAATGACCAGTTAGCCTGTTCTGGTTGGCCAGTACATTGAACATCTGTTCTTCCTTGAAATCTCACCATGGATCTCTTACATCCACCTGAACACACCAACCAGGCCTCTGTTCAAAATGTCATCCAAAGGGTGACACCAGCATTTGGATATATACTTGAAAAGGAAAGATTGGCAAGGCTATGGGGAAATAGTGGAGGGGGGAGGGAGTGGGATTAATTGGATGGCTCTCCCAAAGAGCCAGCAGAAGCACAATGAACCGACTGGCCTCCTTCTGTGCTGTACAATTCGATGAATAATGCAGCACTCTTTCATTATATATCAGATACTTGAGCACATAATCCAGGCTGACACTCCAATGCAGTGCTGAGGGAGTGCTGCGCTGTCGGAGGTGCCGTCTTTCAGATGAGATGTTAAACCGAGGCCCCGTCTGCCCCTCTCGGGTGGATATAAAAGATCCCATGGCTACTATTTCGAGAAGTCGCACAACACCAGGTTATAGTCCAACAGTTTTATTTGAAATTACGAGCTTTCGGAGCTCTGCTCCTTCGTCAGGTACAGACTATTTCGAAGAAGAGCAGGGGGAGTTCTGGCCAATAATTATCCCTCAACTAACATCACTAAAGAAACAGATGATCTGGTCACTATCACATTGCTGTTTGTGTGGGACCTTGCTGTGCCCCAATTGGCTGCCATGTTCCCTACATTGCAACAGTGACCACGCTTCAAAAACAGTACTTCATTGGGTGTAAAGCGCTTTGGGACGACCTGAGGTTGTGAAAGGTGCGATACAAATGCAAGATCTTTCTTTCTTTGCAGCACAGGATTGCCAGCTGAGATTGTGTCCGCTGGTCCTGGAACCCACAACCTTCTGACTCAGAGTGGACTGTACAACTAATTGAACCAAGGCTGACACATACATTCAACCATAAATCACACACCCAGGTTTGTCAGCAATTAAAACCAGCATGAAATGTGATTATGTCGGAGCTTTTACACTGCCCACTAGTGTACTGTCGTTCCATGACTAACAATCTAATTATACATCAATAACTTTGTAATTACATTGCTATTCAAGGAACGTAGAATAAGTCCTTACCATGATTCCTTTCTACAGGCAGTAACTGGGATAATATTCAAAGGGACTTTCCACCAAGGGGGCAGATTTTTCTCACAGAATCAGAGACTCTTGCAGCACAGAAAGAGGCCATTCAACCCCTCAAGTCCGTGCAAGTGTTTTTCTCCACACGAGCCGCCCAGTCCAATCCCGCTCTTGATGCGTTCGAGGGGAAGCTAGTTAAACACATGAGGGAGAAAGGAATAGAAGGATGTGCTGCTGAAGTAGAGGTGAGATGAAGTAGGGTGGGACCAGGCTCGTGTGGAGTATAAATACCGCCAGAAACTAGTTGGGGGCGAATGGCCTGTTTCTGTGCTGTAAATTCGATCTAATTTTTTCTGCTCACTGCCCATGCCCTGCAAAAGTCCACTTTTCAAGCGCGTATCTAAGACTCACCTTGACGGCCCAGGGGAAAAGCCACCGTCCCTGAGCCATCCAGACCGGGTTTGATTCCCAGAGCTCACTGATCTCAGGGGCCTTGGTTTAACGTCTCATTCAAAAGACGGCACCTGCGGCAGTGCAGCGCTCCCTCAGCGCTGCAGTCAGCCTTAATTATGTGCTCAAGTCTCTGGAACGGGACCTGAATCCCTGATCTTCTGACTCAAGGGGCAGGAATGCGACCACTGAGCCAAGTCTGATGAAGAGGATGTTTTGAAAACGAGTTGAATCTCACTGTGTTCTTTGAAGAATTTCAGTTTACACTTCCACGCCAAACCCATCTTTTCCCCTCAACAACTCTTAACTACTTGTAAAGCTTTGGTCCACCCAAGACTTGAACACTGCTCCCGCTTCTAGGGAGAGTTTCCTCTAACAACTCTCTGGACAGCAAACAAGAAGAAACATTCTGACAACGAGTCCATCCCCCCTTCAGCCTCCAACTTCTCTCATTCGTGCCTTTTGGAGTCAGTGAGGAAATAAATTGATGTGATTCTGTATCATTTGATGAACAGGGAGCGATGGATCCATTAGAAAGTAATATAATGGTAAACAGAAGCAATACATCATAGCATCTAATTAAAGTCATGCAAAGAGGAAATTAAATAGGTTACTGCTCTGCTCTCAAGTTGGTTACATACTGCTACTGCCCATTTTGATTTGCATTTTCAAGGATATAAATACTGATAAATTTGCAGATACCGTGAGCTGTTTCTCACTTGTACAATTATGCAACCTGAATTACACATGTAGTTTCACTTTAAAATATATATTAAGTGTTTTACAGTTGAGGAAGGGACTTCTATTGGATTACCATTTGATCTCGGGTTATGGGTGACCCGGGTGAGGCCGGCATTTATTGCCCGTCTCCAACTTCTTGTGAGAAGGTGGTGGTGGGCCTTCTTCTTTCCCCTTCATTTCCCCCTAGTGGGGAAATCTAGAACTGGGGGGCGCAGTGTCAGGATAGGGGGGTCACCCATTTAAGACGGCGATGGGGAGGGATTTCTTCACTCAGAGGGTCGTGAATCTTTGGAATTCTCTACCCCAGACAGCTGTTGAGGCTGGGTCATTGAATATATTCAAGGCAGAGATAGACAGATATTTGAGCTACAGGGGGGTCGGGGATTATGGGGATCGGGCGGGAAAGTGGAGATGAGGTAGAAGATCAGCCATGATCTTATTGAATGGCGGAGCAGGCTCGAGGGGCCGAATGGCCTACTCCTGCTCCTATTTCTTATGTTCTTGAACCGCTGCAGTCCGTGTGGTGAAGGTACTCTCACAGTGCTGTTAGGGAGGGAGTTCCAGGATTTTGACACAGCAACGACGAAGGAACGGCCGATATATGTCCAAGTCGGGATGGTGTGTGACTTGGAGGGGAACCTGAAATCCTAGAATGGTTACAACACAGAAGGAGACCATTCGGCCCACCGAGCCTGTGCCTGTTCCCATGCCAATGTTGCTCTTGTCCTCTTGGCGATAGAGGTCATATGAGAGGGAAACGATCTAACATTGGTGAGAATTTATTTTTAATAGTTTGACTTCAGTTATTGCCTCCTCCTCTCCCATCACAATGAACATAGGTACAAGAGTAGGCCATTCAGCCCCACAAGTCTGTTCAATTAGATCATGCCTGATTTGTACCTCAACCCCATTTACCTGCCTTTGCTCCATATCCCTTGATACCTTTACCTAATAAAAATCTATCGATTTAATTGACCAAGGATCCACAGTCTTTTGGGGAGAGAGTTCCAGATTTCTACTACCCATTGTGTGAAAAAGTGCTTCCTGATTTCACTCCTGAATTTAAGATTATGTCCCCATGTTCTTGATCCCCCCACCCGAGGTAATAGTTTCTCTTTATCTACCAAAACTAGTGGCCATCAATATAAGGCAGTCACTAATAAATCCAATTAAAAAATTCAGGAGAAACTTCTTTACCCAGAGAGTGGTGAGAATGTGGAACTCGCTACCACAGGGAGTAGTTGAGGCAAATAGAATTAGATGCATTTAAGGGGAAGCTGGATAAACACATGAGGGAGAAAGGAATAGAAGGATCTGTTGATAGACTGCGATGAAGTAGGAGGCTTGTGTGGAGCACAAACACTACCGTGGGCCTGTTGGGGCGACTGGCCTTTTTCTGTACTATGTATGTCGTCCTATGTAATACCCTATCGAATCATTTTATCACTTCATAGGAATATTGCTATTTATAGGGCCACTGTTTAGGCCACGGTTAGAGTACGGTGTGCAGTTATGGGCAGCCCATTATAGAAAGGACATGAAAGCCACAGAAAGTCTCCGGCGCACATTCACTCAGATGATGCCAGGAACAGGAAACTATAGTCATAAGGAGACATTTAAGATACTCAGACTATTTCCAATGGAGCAGAGAAGGCTAAGAGGAGTTCTTGTGGAGCTTTTTAAAATTACAAAGGGCTGGATTTTGAATGACCCGTGGAGTCGGGTTTGGAGTCGGGGGGGGGGGGGTGGTTAAAGTTGCAGATTCGGGGGTCCTGACCCCATCCCGACTCCATCCCGCCTCCATGCCAGTTTCTCTGGCGGCGGGTACCCGACCTGGTCTGAGACCCGACTCCCCGAGGCGGGAAGGGATTACTGACAATTAACTGCCTGTTAACAGGTAGTTAACAGGCAGTTTTTTGCCTAATCCCTATTTTTAAAACAAAAGTGTGGGCTTCCCAACAGGTGGCAAACACTCCAAGTTATCGGGTCGGGCCGTGGGTCTGCAGGGGTTGGAGGGGTCGATATGTCCAGTGGGCAGGTGAGTGATGGGTGCATGTGTGCAGAGGTAAGTGTGTAAGGTAAGTGTAAAGTGTGGAAAAAAGTTTTACTTACCTTAACTTCCTCCTGCAGGTGTCAGCCCTTCAGGTCTCGGGAGTTAGAAATCTCACCGGCACAGAAAGCAGGAAAGCCGTGGACCTGTCAAAAACAGCAGCCTTCTGGTTTCTGTGGTGGAATGATTTCTAACTCAGCCTGAGAGGAAGGACTGAAGTTAGAAATCATATTGTGAGTGTTTGACAGCTTCACAGAGCTGTCAAATGCTGATATTTCATCTGTCAAAAGCTCTTGACAAATGAAATGTCAGTCTGTGACGTCACCTGTTGCCGGGTGGCTCTTAATTGGCCTGCTGAGCCCACTGGACGGGCTCAACAAGGTCAATCAAGGGAAAATACAGTGGGTTGGCCACATCTCGATGGAGACGGGTGTACAAGCCAGAATGTGTGATTCCCGACCCCAACCCGACTCCAACTTCAAAATCCAGCCCACAGAGTTTCGATAGGTTGAAGAGGGAAAGACTATTTCCTCTGGCTGGGGAGTCAGTGATGAGAGGGCATCAATTTAAAAATGGCACTATGAAAATGAGGAGACACAGCGGGTTGTTGGAGCATGGAATGGTTTGCCACAGGGAGTGGTTGCAGCAGAGATCACTGTATCTTTGAATGGATAAATGGGTAAATATTTGAAGTAGAGGAAGATAAGGCTATGGAGAGAGAGCAGGGCAGTGAGATTTAGTTTTGGATTGCTCCAGCAAAGAGACACTGGGTTGAATGGCCTCCTTGTGAGCTGTAAACTACAGTACTAGGAGGGGGCTAGGGAAGTGAAGCACCATTGTCTTGTCAGCAGACTATATTCGCCCGGGAGAACCTTTCAACATCTCACAGAGGATCAATGCCCTTCGCAGCCCCCAGTTCTGCAGGGCGGTAGCCTAGGAGTTTCGTGACTGTCATGCAGTAGGCGCTTACGCTCGATATTTTCTCTGTTTCAGTGTCGCCAACCCACATCCCCGACAATCTGGGCTTTCCATCTCTCTGCCCAATATCTAGGCAAACAATATCAAAACCCAGGAACCGTCGCAGAGAATCCTCACACAGTACACCCACTACTGGAATGTATGATGTTCCATCTTGTGACTCTTCTCCCTCCGACATCTTGGGAGCCTTGGACCTCACGGGTTCTAGGGGTACGTACCCTTCGTACCCTTCATTCGCCCCTCCCTAGCTCTGTAATCTCCTTCAGCCCCACAACCCGCCCGAGATATCTGCTCTCCTCTAATTCTGCCCTCTTGAGCATCCCTGATTATAATCGCTCAAAAATGAGAAGTCGCACAACACCAGGTTATAGTCCAACAGTTTTATTTGAAATCACAAGCTTTCGGAGCTATCGATCGCCCCTTCCTCAGGTGAAGTAGTAAAGAAATACAGACTCGACAAAGCATATATAGATAGAGAACAATGCATGTGTACCTTACAATTGCAGACAACTAAATTAAATCATCCTGACTATCTGCCGAGGTGTGATAAAGTTAATCAGGTCAGCCAGGAAGGTACCACATCAAAGACATAGCAAGATACAACTGAGACAATGAGGTGGAGTCGCAGGGGGTCTAACGTGTCAAAAGCTGCCGTCTGTATGTAAAACGATAAGCTGTAAAAAATTTTACTTTTTTACTGGGAAAATTTTTTACTTTTTTACTGGGAATCACATCTGTGAACAAGCCAACGACGACTCGAGTCCGGATCACGTCATGTATCGTGACATAAACCCAAGATCCCGGTTGAGACCGTCTTCATGAGTGCGGAACTTGGCTATCAGTTTCTGCTCGATGATTTTGCGCTGTCGTGTGTTCCTAAGGTTGCCTTGGAGAACGCTTACCCGCAGATCCGAGGCTGAATGTCCTTGACTGCTGAAGTGTTCCCCGACTGGGAGGTAACAATCCTGCCTGGTGATTGTTGCGCGGTGCTCGTTCATACGTTGTCTCAGTGTCTGCATGGTCTCACCGATGTACCATGCCGCGGTGCATTCTTTCCTGCAACGTATGAGGTAGACAACGTTGGCCGAGTCACATGAGTATGTACCATGTACCTGGTGGGTAGTGTCCTCACGTGTGATGGTGGTATCTGTGTTGATGATCTGGCATGTCTTGCAGAGTTTGCCGTGGCAGGGTTGTGTGGTGTCGTGGTCGCTGTTATCCTGAAAGCTGGGTAATTTGCTGCGAACGATGGTACTTCTGAGGTTAGGCGGCTGTTTGAAGGCAAGTAGTGGAGGCGTGGGGATGGCCTTAGCGAGGTGTTTGTCATCATCGATGACATGTTGAAGGCTGCGAAGAACATGGCGTAGTTTCTCCGCTCCGGGGAAGTACTGGATGACGTAGGGTACCCTGTTGGTTGTGTCCCGTGTTTGCCTTCTGAGGAGGTCTATGTGATTTTTCGCTGTGGCCCGTTGGAACTGTCGATCGATGAGTCGAGCGTCATATCCCGTTCTTACGAGGGCGTTTTTCAGCGTCCGTAGGTGTCCATCGCGTTCCTCCTCGTCTGAGCAGATCCTGTGTATTCGCAGGGCTTGTCCATAGGGGATGGCTTCTTTAACATGGTTAGGGTGGAAGCTGGAGAAGTGGAGCATCGTGAGGTTGTCCGTGGGCTTGCGGTAGAGTGAAGTGCTGAGGTGTCCGTCTTTGATGGAGATTCGTGTGTCCAGGAATGAAACCGATTCTGAGGAGTAGTTCATGGTGAGTTTGATGGTGGGATGGAACTTGTTTATGTTATCGTGTAGTCTTTTCAGTGATCCTTCGCCATGGGTCCAAAGGAAAAAAATGTCGTCGATGTATCTGGTGTACAGTGTTGGCTGGAGGTCCTGTGCAGCGAAACTACGCCATGTTCTTCGCAGCCTTCAACATGTCATCGATGACGACAAACACCTCGCTAAGGACATCCCCACGCCTCCACTACTTGCCTTCAAACAGCCACCTAACCTCAGAAGTACCATCGTTCGCAGCAAATTACCCAGCTTTCAGGATAACAGCGACCACGACACCACACAACCCTGCCACGGCAAACTCTGCAAGACATGCCAGATCATCAACACAGATACCACCATCACACGTGAGGACACTACCCACCAGGTACATGGTACATACTCATGTGACTCGGCCAACGTTGTCTACCTCATACGTTGCAGGAAAGAATGCACCGCGGCATGGTACATTGGCGAGACCATGCAGACACTGAGACAACGTATGAACGAGCACCGCGCAACAATCACCAGGCAGGATTGTTACCTCCCAGTCGGGGAACACTTCAGCAGTCAAGGACATTCAGCCTCGGATCTGCGGGTAAGCGTTCTCCAAGGCAACCTTAGGAACACACGACAGCGCAAAATCATCGAGCAGAAACTGATAGATAAGTTCTGCACTCATGAAGACGGTCTCAACCGGGATCTTGGGTTTATGTCACGATACATGACGTGATCCGGACTCGAGTCGTCGTTGGCTTGTTCACAGATGTGATTCCCAGTAAAAAAGTAAAAAATTTTCCCAGTAAAAAAGTAAATTTTTTTTACAGCTTATCGTTTTACATACAGACGGCAGCTTTTGACACGTTAGACCCCCTGCGACTCCACCTCATTGTCTCAGTTGTATCTTGCTATGTCTTTGATGTGGTACCTTCCTGGCTGACCTGATTAACTTTATCACACCTCGGCAGATAGTCAGGATGATTTAATTTAGTTGTCTGCAATTGTAAGGTACACATGCATTGTTCTCTATCCATATATGCTTTGTCAAGTCTGTATTTCTTTACTACTTCACCTGAGGAAGGGGCGATCGATAGCTCCGAAAGCTTGTGATTTCAAATAAAACTGTTGGACTATAACCTGGTGTTGTGCAACCTCTCAATTTTGTCCACCCTAGTCCAACACCGGCATCTCCGCATCATGACTATAATTGCTCAACCATTGGTGGCCGTGCCTTCTGTTGCCATGGCCCTCAGCTCTAGAATTCCCTCCCTAAACCTCTCTGCCTCGCTACCTCTCTTTCCTCCTTTAAGACGCTCCTTAAAACCTACCTCTTTGACCAAGCTTTTGGTCACCTGCCCTAATTTATCCTTATGTGGCTCGGTGTCAAATTTGATGTCTTAAAATACCCCTGTGAAGCGCCTTGGGACGTTTTACTATGTTAAAGGCGCTATATAAATACAAGTTGTTGTTATTATTTTTCCCTTCGTTTCCTGAGCGCCCACAAATGGGTGCTCCCAAATTTCTAGGCCCATAGGTCCAAAGTAACGATAATGGGAGTTGTTGACTAATCACAGCGATCAGTCTCTATCAGTTAGTCTACAGCTGACCCAGACCTGAGGCGAGGAAAACCGCCAGTGTGGAGAGCAATCA
The DNA here is from genome assembly GCA_030390025.1 of Squalus acanthias. Classification (NCBI taxonomy): domain Eukaryota; kingdom Metazoa; phylum Chordata; class Chondrichthyes; order Squaliformes; family Squalidae; genus Squalus; species Squalus acanthias. Next base: position 171,127,747 of record CM059428.1, on the reverse strand, counting down.
TATCACCTCTCAACCTTCTCTTCTCCAGTGTGAACATGCCCAATTTACACAATCAGTGTTAGTACGGGGTTTTTCTTTTGCAAATGTCCATGGCCTCGCCCCTCCCTTTCTCTGTAACCTCCTCCAGCCCTACAACCCTCCGAGATCTCTGTAACTTCCTCCAGCCCTACAACCCTCCGAGATCTCTGTAACCTCCTCCAGCCCTACAACCCTCCGAGATCTCTGTAACCTCCTCCAGCCCTACAACCCTCCGAGATCTCTGTAACCTCCTCCAGCCCTACAACCCTCCGAGATCTCTGTAACCTCCTCCAGCCCTACAACCCTCCGAGATCTCTGTAACTTCCTCCAGCCCTACAACCCTCCGAGATCTCTGTAACCTCCTCCAGCCCTACAACCCTCCGAGATCTCTGTAACCTCCTCCAGCCCTACAACCCTCCGAGATCTCTGTAACCTCCTCCAGCCCTACAACCCTCCGAGATCTCTGCGCTCCTCCAATTCTGGCCTCTTGCGCATCCCCGATTTTCCTGGCTCCACCATTGGCGGCCGTGCCTTCAGCTGCCTCGGCTCTTTGACCAGCCTGTTTTAATATCTCCTTATGTTACTCGGTGTCAAATTTTGTTTGACAATGGCTCCTGTGAAGGGTCTTGGGACATTTTGCTACATTAAAGGCGCTATATAAATGCTAATCGTTGTTGGTGTTTTCGAATGTCCTGCGTCACTACGTTACTATTCATACCTCACCTTCGTGCTCTTTTTCTTCCTCGCTTCACTCCACGTCCTCCTCATGGTTGACGCAGTGTTTGCCATCTCCTTTGCGTTTGCCTCTTCTGCTTACTTGGAGGCTGTCCTTGCGTTGGCCCAAGACAGAGATCACCAGGTCCCAATAAAACACGACTTGTTGCAATGGCATTTAACCTTTACTTTTGGATGAGACGTTAAACCAAGGCTCCATCTGCTCTCTCAGATGCACGTAAAAGATCCCAATGAAGTACTTTTGACGTGCAGTCACTGTTGTAATGTGGGAAACGCAGCAGCCAATTTGCGCACAGCAAGGTCCCACAAACAGCAACGTGATCATGACCAGACAATCTGTTTTTTGCGATGTTGGTTGAGGGATAAATATTGGCCGGGACACCGGGGAGGACTCCCCTGCTCTTCTTCGAAAAAGTGCCGCGGGATCTTTTATATTCGCCTGAGAGAGCAGACGGGGCCTTGGTTTAACATTTCACCCAGAAGACAACACCTACTGACAGTGCAGCGCTCCCTCAGCACTGCACCGTGAGTGTCAGCCTAGGTTTTGTGTTCAAGTGCCCAGTGTGGGAGTGGAACCCACTGACTTTTAGCCTCAACAGGTGAGAGTGCTACCAACTGAGTGACAGCTGACAAGTGGGAAGAAAAAACACAGAAACAGGGGGAAACTAAAGTAACTAAGAAATACTTTAAATTCTGGGACAGTAGTACTAGGCAAAATATTAGAATGAGTTAATCATCAGGCAGAATGTTACCCAACTAGTGTCTGCGACTCTTATCTAAATTTCTAAATGATCTATATATGTATTTTCTTTGAATTCTAGTTTTACTGCAGCCCAACGCAACAATAATTTAAAGGCCAGAGGCGGGTTTGTTTTTTTCACACAGCTTTAGGTTTCCTGAGCTGATGTCGTTGCTATAGTGCGGGTACTACCAGCAGGCCGCAGGTTGACACAGCACCTTTAACACACTGAGTGAGCCGCCTGTTGAAGTCTCGGTGGTGCATTAGACCAGGACATTGCCCTGGAGCCTGGTGCCGGTGTTAAACTTAACGCCTGCGGTTCTTATGCCTGGCTGTACTAAACAAGCCAGGTGCTGCTTAGCTGTTACTTATTTCCCATGTGCCCCATAGCTCTCAAATTGATGTGAGGTGAAAGTGGTGTCTGGGAAATAAAGTGGGTCAGTCATTACTCCAAGTATTGCTGGAACAATAGATTGGAGGGTATTTTAACTGGGAGTGTGTTTCAGTCAGGTGGGGGGGGGGGGGTGCGTGAGGCGGGCGTCAAACCCGCCCGATGTCATCAGTTTGAGGCCTGGCCTATTTTAACCCCCCGGGCCTCTTTTGCAACCCGCCAGCCAACTGCCAACCCGAAACGTGTACCTTCACTCGCCTCTGAGTCAGAAGATTGTGGGGTAAAAATTCAGTTGGTTGCGCCTCCCGTTAGCGCCTTAAGAGGGCGCTAATGGGGCGCAAAGCCGCTAACGCCCGGGCGCAGCGATGTTTGCGCCGCTCGAGAACTTAACTTGAGATTGTGCGGCGGCGCTAAAACTTACCGCTGCGACCACCTGCGCGCGCAGATTATGACGTCATTCCATGGTGCAACGCCCTTGGGGCGCCCCGGAGCGGAAATTGTATGGCGCCCCCTGCCTTACCGCCTGGCGCTTCCAACGACCGGAAGACTGGAACGCTATCAATCGCTGTGGGGCTGGGGGGGGCGCTATTTAAAGGGGGCCTCTTCCTGTCTTTTTCTGTGGTCGACATTTATGCACCACTCGTTCTGAGAGAGAGAGAGAGATTCGGAGACAGAGAGAGAGAGACTTCTACATGGACTCAACGCTTTGTGAGGTAGTTTTGCCTATTCATCCTAACTTTGTTGCTACTTTAGTTGCTGTCCCTCATTACTTTTCTGGCAAAGAGAATATGGGGGCTGCACTGATTGGGGGCGTCGTCCTGCTCCAGCTGAATCGGAGGATACAGAGACGCAGACAGAGAGTGGCAATGATGGCCAGACGGAGGAGGGCCATCAGGCGCATGTACAGGAGAGCTTACCCTCCCAGGGTATATCGTGAACAGCTCTCCTATGTCCATATGTCCGAGGAGCTGTGTTTGCGAAGGCTGCGATTCAGCAAGGAGGTGGTCACTGAGCTCTGCCACCTGCTGCAGCCAGATCTGCAGCCTCAACTGAGGTCCAGGACGTCTCTGTCGGTGGCAGTGAAGGTCACAGTGGCTTTGAACTTCTACGCCACTGGCTCATTCCAAGCTGCTGTTGGGGACCTCGCCAATATCTCCCAGTTCGCGGTGCATCGCTGCATCCGGCAGGTCACCAATGCCCTCTTCAGAAGGAGATGAGAGTTCATCTCTTTCCCTATGACCCCAGACAAGCAGCGTGACCGTGCTCTGGGCTTTGCGAGGGTAGCGGGCTTCCCCATGGTGCAGGGCGCCATTGACTGCACGCATGTGGCTTTGCGTGCTCCGCGTGAGAATGCAGAGGAATTCAGGAACAGAAAGGGGTTCCATTCCTTGAATGTCCAGTTGGTCTGTGACCACAGACAGGTGATACTCGCTGTCAATGCCCACTATCCTGGCAGCTGCCACGATGCTTTTATCCTGCGCCAGACTACTGTGGCAGAAGTTTTCGAGGCACCGCATCAGCCAGTTGGTTGGCTTCTTGGGGACAAGGGGTACGCATTGAGCACCTGGCTGATGACACCGCTCCGTACGCCAAACACCCCTGCTGAGCTGCAGTACAATGAAAGCCATCAAGCAACCAGGAACATTATTGAGCGCACAATCGGCGTGCTGAAACAACGGTTCCGCTGTCTGGACCATTCCGGAGGAGCCCTGCAGTACTCGCCTGAGCAAGTATCGAACTTCGTAGTCGTGTGCTGCATGTTGCACAACATGGCAATCCTCAGGACCCAGCCAATGCCACCAGGCCTTGTAGCACCACCAGAGGAGGAGGAGGAGGAGGAGGAAGAGGACGAGGACGATGATCATCAGCAGCACGAAGGCGGGAGGGCGGCCCACAATGGTCAAACTGCAAGGGCCGTCCGTCAACGGCTAATAGCAAGCCGCTTCTAGGGCCCCTGCCATTGCTACCAACATTAATCAACCCAGCACGCAACCCCTAAGCCGGCCAAGGCACCAATAATTCCAACCACCAGCCATGTATATTTTGAATACAGAAACTTATTTATTTTACAAACTCTGTGTGTGTCAATTCCTCATGACAAACTCATAGAAATAAACACAAAAAAACAGTCAATAACATAACTGGTTCTCACAACCTGGAGATAATGTCCAAAACACTAAACAAAAGTTGGACCATGAACCTCGGCCTTTAATAAAAAAATGACCAGCATTTTGTCACACCTCCTACTTTTTGCCCTTCGAGGGTGATCTCCTTCCCTTGCGCACTTCCCCCCTTCTAACCCTACTGCTCCTCCGTAATGGGACCTCAGTGGCTGCAGCAAGGCTGGTGGAAGGCTGCTGCTCGTCAGACCCTGACACTGCAGATGCCCCTGAAGGACGGCCTCGACCACTTCTGGGCCTGGAGGGCCCGGCTGCAGACTGCACCAACTCTGCATGGGCGGCAGCAGTCTGTCCTACAGGCGGTGGCAAGTGCAGTGGAGAAGTGACAGTGTTGGCAGCAGGAATGCTGTCATCGTGAGAGAGGACAGCAACTCCCTGCTCGCCCGACACACTGGCACTCCCACGGGGCAGCACTTCAGCATCCGGAGCAATCTGCCGGAGAACAGATTGCTGGCCTGCTGCGGCGCGGTGACAGCCCCGGGGACATGTGCACGAACCATCGAGGTTGGCAGCAGTCTGTGCTCGCGTGGCCTCCATCTGAGTCTGCATGAGAGCAGTCAGAGATGGGATCACGGCAGCCAGTGACTGAATTGCAGCACTAAGCGTTAGTGTGGCATCCGCCTGTGCTACAGCGAAGTGCTCCACACTCCTTGCCAGTGACTCAATGCATTCGGGCACCCTTCCCACTGCACCCATGAGCTCAGTGTGCATGCCCACCGCCTGGGTGTTCATTTCTGCAATCAGCCGCTCCTCCTCTGCGTCCATTGCAGTAGGAGTGTCTGGCATACTCTCCCTCTGGGGAGAAGGCCCCCGTTCTTCCCTACCCCCCCCCCATGGCGTTGCTGCAGCCCGCTGGGTCCTGGAGCTTCACCCTCATCAGCCCCTTCCCCCCTGCTCCCCTCCGGGGAAGGCGTGTTCCCAGTGTGGGCATGGGCTTCCTCGGGAGAGGGTGGCACTGATGCTCTGGCTTCCTCTTCCTCCTGAGCTGCAGCATCACTCCCAGTGGCAGCTTCAGGGCCCGTCTCCTCAGCTGGTGAATCACCATCTGAAAGCAGGGAGGTACAAGAGTGGCTTTAGCGTGAGGACAGGGTGGCAGTAAGGGAGGAATAAGTGCAGCGAGTTAGCAAGTTGGATTGAAAGTGTCAAAGGCTGGTGTTGTGAGGGACAAGTGGAAGGACAGAGGACAAAAAGGTGATGACCTTACCATTGCTGTCCAGAACGGGGTCGGCGTCTCCAGTGGCGACGGGACCGATCACCCGGCTTGCCACAATCCTGTGGACGCGCTCCTCCAGATCGCTGAGGGGTTGCAGCTGAGGCCGCCCTCCACCTGTCCGTTGCTGCTGTCTCCTATTATGAGCCAGCTTAGCCTGCAAGAAAAAGGACAGCATCTGAGTAAATATACAGCCATGGTCTTGCCTGATGTGCCTCCCATAGGTGAATAGCCCTTACAATATACAGCCATGGTCTTGCCTGATGTGCCTCCCATAGGTGAATAGCCCTTACTGTATGCAAAGTGTGGAATGTGTGTGTGTGTTTGATGAAAGGGCCATAGGTGTTGGATGAGTGTTGTGCATTGGGGTTTTAAGACCCTCTGGCCATAGAGTGAGGTTGAGATGGAGGGATGGAGAGGTATTGAGAAAAAGCCACTCACCCTGACGACCCGAGTGAGGTCGTTGAACTTTTTGCGGCATTGAGTATGGGTCCTGGGCACCATGCTCCTGGAGGAGACGCTCTGAGCCACCTCCCTCCACACTCTTCTGAACTCACGTGGCAAAGGCCTCCTGCCACTCTCAGGGAACAGCATACATCGTCTGCGCTCCACTGCGCCAACCAGAGCATCCAAGGCCCACTCGGTGAAGCGATGAGCGCGTTCTCTCACCCTCTCCATGCTTGGCAGCAAAATGGATTCACAGGTCTCTCCAGGCTGAGATTCAAGGCTGCAATGAGCAGGGTGTGGCTGGGGAGAAAGTGCCCCCCCCCCGCTTTAAGAAGTGTCCGGCGCCAGTGTGTCTGTGTTCCCTCGCTAACTGGCAGCAGCTGCGCTGCGCTCGCGCGCTGAGTTAGCGCCTCACTCCTTGGCCTTTGCGCCTTAAGACAGGTGTGCAGCGCCTGCTTTAGCGCTCCACTCACCTCCCGGGGCGGTAAAAGTGAAGTTTCCTGTCAGTGCCGATAATTAGCGCCAGGCGCTAATATTTGCGTCCAGACGATATTTGCGCCCCAAATGGGGCGCGACCTAATTTCTACCCCTGTGGGTTCAAGTCTCACTCCAGAGACTTGAGCACAAAAATCCAGGCCGACACTCTAGCGCAGTGCTGAGGGAGTGCTGCACTGTCGGAGGTGCCGTCTTTCGGATGAGACGTTAAACCGAGGCCCCGTCTGCTCTTTCAGGTGGATGTAAAAGATCCCATGGCCACTATTTCGAAGAAGAGCAGCGGAGTTATTACCTGGTGTCCTGGGGCCAATATTTATCCCTCAATCAACATCGTTAAAACAGATTATCTGGTCATTATCACATTGCTGTTTGTGGGAGCTTGCTGTGTGCAAATTGGCTGCTGCGTTTCCTACATTATAACAGTGACTACACTCCAAAAATACTTCATTGGCTGTGAAGCACTTTGGGACGTCCTGAGGTCGTGAAAGACACTATGTAGATGCAAGTCTTTCTTTCTTTCTTTCTCCCTGAATCCTTGCGAAAGGCTCTCAGCAGTTGTGCAGCAAACCTGCCTTTCTTCACTGTGGTGCCCCGTTTTTTAACAAGAGTGCTGCTTCAGCCTTTTAAGTGGCTCTCATTTTCAGTTCACGAAGATGCGGAGGAGGAAGGCCTTTCGGCCCTATGCTCCCCCATTGCTGCAACTACATTTTTTTTACACGTGATTCCAGGGTTTTCGCCTCCGCCACTCTGCCCAGAGCTCCCTCTAGTGCTCAGCTGAGGATGCGAATCAGTGCTTCTTCCTTGGGCTCGGTGGGTAGCACTCTTTGCCTCTCTCTCAGATGGTTGTGGGCTTCAACCCCCACTCCAGTGGACCTTGAGCACATAATCCAGGCTGAGACTCCAGTGCCGTACTGAGGGAGAGGCGCCGTCTTTCGGATGCGACGTTAATCCGAGGCCCTGTCTACCCTCTCCGGCGAATGTGAAAGATTCCATGGCACAGATTCAGAGAAGAGCAGGAGAGTTCTCCCAGAGTCCTGGTCAATATTTATCCCTCAAACAACGTCACCGAAAACAAATTCAGCTGTTGGTTTTTTGAGTAGATATTTATACCGATGGAGGTAATGGATGTCAGTACTCATGATCACTTTCGGCGCTTGGTCCCTGCATCAGGAACTTGGTAAATACTCCATGGGGTCCCCACTCTGGAGACCGGACCACATAATCCAGGCTGGCACTTCAGTGCAGTGCTAAGGGAGTACTGCACTGCTGGAAATGTTGTCTTATGGAAGGACTATTAAACCATGGCCCTATCTGCAATCTCATGTACTGTTTGAAGAAGAGCAGGAGAGTTCTCCCAGTGTTCAGGACCAACATTTATTCCTCAACTAATACCACCAAGAACAGATAATCTGGCCATTTATCTCATTGCTGGGAACTTGCTGTGTGCAAACTGGCTGTTACATTACAACAGCGACCACACTTCAAACAAACATACAAAACTGACGGGCAGGGAAAGACCAAATCAAGCCTGCCCCACACTCACGATGGGCGGAGAATCAAGACCAGGCCCTTCCTAATCTCCCCCCACCCCTCACACCCACCCTCACACGTCCAAACCCCGCAGCCATGTAATCTCCTGGGAGAGACAGAGAAAACACCCGGGCCCAATAAGGGACAAAATGCTCGGGGAAAAATTCCTCTCCAACCCCCTCAGGCAATCAAAACCAGTCCAGGAGATCACGTGGACCAAGTGTTATCTGTTGTCATTGGCTGTGAAGCGTTTGGGGATGTTTTGAGGATGTGAAAGGCGCTAACTAAATGCAAGACATTCATTGCATTTCATTGGTTGGTCCTCTCTGCAGTCGTAAAGGCTACATTTTTGCCCCCTGTACTGACATGAGTAAAGCCACTCGTTGGGCAGCTGGCTCTGCAACCCTCATACATCAAAAGTAAGCTCACCCCTTCAAAGCACCAACAAGAGTTTCCAGGCTATTGTCCTTGGACCTCTGGGGATCCAGGCCTTAATCCAGCCCAGACAGGATGAATGAAGGTCCTTTCTCTTCACTGGCTTTATTTCCAGTTTTCTCCCCCACTCCACAGTTCTCTTCTTTTCCCCGGGTAGGCACCGACTCTGGGCTTCAGTTCCACGGGTGCTGGTCATGAATCCAACCCATTGTTGACATGTGAGCCCAGTATCTGCAGGCTCTGGGTCGGCAGGAGAAAATCTGCCAAGTTACCCGCTCCTGATCGGCAAATGGGCACCTTGCTAGAAGTGGATGTATGGATTTTGGGTGAGAACAGGATATGACCTTGGATGTGCTCTCCTTACCGCCCCCCACCTGCCCCCACCCACCAACCCGAGGTTGATTAGCCTGCTGGCATTCAATGCCAAAGTGCATATGTGAAGAATAGTCAGCTGGGCAAGAGTTAGAGACTTCATAACAGTGGCCTAGTGATGATGGTACTGAATGCAGACAACCCTGAGATGTTGAATTCAAATCCCACCATAGCAAATTGTGGAACTGAGTCTGGTAAGTCAAGGTCCTAGCACCAGAAAATGACCATTAAAACTGACAGATTGAAACCCAACGAGTTCGTTAATGTCCTTCAGAGAAGGGAAACTACTACCACCCCCTACCAGTTCTGGCCAACATGTGACTCCGGTCCCTCTTTTTGGTTGACTTTCAGTGTCCTCAGGGAAACCAAGAAGAGGCAATAAATAGTGTTTGCCAGTGTCGTCCACATCCCAAATATATTAAAAAAAAATCCTAGCATCAATACCATTAGGAAAAAATTACTGGAAAATATTGCTAAGAAAAAAAAAATCAGGATTGAAAAGCAACAGCACTTAAAGGTACCTAAAGGGATGAGTTAGGATGCATTTTTTTCATTCTTAGGATGTGGGCGTCGCTGGCAAGGCCAGCATTTATTACCAACCTTAGTTGCCCTTGAGAAGGTGGTGGTGAGCCGCCTTCTTGAACCGCTAGTCCGTGTGGTGAAGGTACTCCCACAGTGCTGTTAGGGAGGGAGTTCCAGGATTTTGACCCAGCGACGATGAAGGATCGGCGATATACTTCTAAGTCAGGATGGTGTGTAACTTGGAGGGGAACTTGGAGGTGGTGGTGTTCCCATGCGCCTGCTGCCCTTGTCCTTCTAGGTGGAAGAGGTCGCGGGTTTGGGAGGTGCTGCCGAAGAAGCCTTGGCGAGTTGCTGCAGTGCATCTTGTAGATGGTACACACTGCAGCCACGGTACGCCAGAGGTGGAGGGAATGGATGTTTAAGGATCTGAGGGTACAAATAATGAGATTGTACTTTGGCAGCAATTTTGCAGAAGTACTTTGTACAAAAGGATAGACAGCTCCGGAGACAGAAAATAACTGTGTTTTTCTTTTATAGCCGAGAAGCATAATCTGGGGAATTATAGGCCCGTTGCCATGACATCTGTCTATAGTAATCGAAATGCCTGAGTTTGTTTTGAAAGAAGCAATTCAAGTCTATTTACAGGAGAAAAAAAGTAACAATTGGAAGCTAGTAAAGGGTGACTAAAAAGCAGGGCATTCCTAACAAATGTAGTGCAATTCTTTGAAGTTCCTATTTCAACAGGTTTCAAACCGTGAGAGGTAAATTCAAAACTGAGGTTAGGAAGTTCTTCAAACAAAGTGCAGAATGGTTTTCTAGATAGGATAGTGGCAATGTTTACAAAATAATCAGATGCTGTGATGACCGAGGGGAACTGTGAGGTTTTTATCTGGATGCCAAGAAGGAAGGTCTAAATCGTCGACTAGGCCTGTATTCACTAGAGTTTAGAAGAATGAGAGGGGATCTCATTAAAACATATAAAATTCTGACAGGGCTAGACAGACTGGATGCAGGGAGGATGTTTCCCCTGGCTGGGGGTTCTAGAACGAGTGGTCACCGTCTCAGGATACAGGGTAGGACATTTAGGACTGAGATGAGGAGAAATTTCTTCACTCAGAGGGTGGTGAACCTGTGGAATTCTCTACCACAGAAGGCTGTGCAGGCCACATCACTGAATATATTTAAGAAGGAGATAGATAGATTTCTAGACACAAAAGGCATCAAGAGGTATGGGGAGAGAGCGGGAATATGGTATTGAGATAGAGGATCAGCCATGATCATACTGAATGGCGGAGCAGGTTCAAAGGGCCGAATGGTCTACTCCTGCTCCTATTTTTGTATGTTTCTATGTTCTATATTTCTATCTGCATCGAGCTTGTGATCTTGTGAGAAGGTAAGGAAATTGAACCAGGTTTATCGTGGTTGACGTCTGATACATATAGATATTGAGGAACAAGACACAACATTCATGGTGTAGTCTGGCCTGAGAACTGTAATGTTTAAGTATAAATTCCTCTGACCTGTACTCTATTTATGGCAGTATATTTCACCGTTCTATTTGGTTTGTTGATTGGACATGTTTGGCAACAAGTCCATTAGATCTTTTTCAACTTCATCCTTAGCTATTTTAACATTGTCCATGGAATACATATGTCATTGAGGGGAATGGTAGCATAGTGGTTATGTTACTGGACTAGTAGATTTGATGAGACATGAGTTCATAATCCCACCATGGTTAATTAAATAAATTTGGAATTAAAAAGCTAGTATCAGTAATGGAGACCATGAAACTACCAGATTGTCGTAAAAACCCATCTGGTTCACTGATGTCCTTCAGGGAAGGAAATCTGCCGTCCTTACCCGGTCTGGCCTATATGTGACCCCAGACCCACAGCAATGTGGTTGACTCTTAACTGCCCTCTGAAATGGCCTAGCGAGACACTCAGTTGTACCAAACCGCTACAACAGAGTCAGCACTGTGGGAGTACCTTCACCACACGGACTGCAGCGGTTCAAGAAGGCGGCTCACCACCATCTTCTCGAGGGCAATTAGGAATGGGCAATAAATGCCAGCCTTGCTGGCGACACCCATATCCCATGACTAAATAAAAGAAACATTTCTCTTTTCCTATGTTCAAAACTTCGTACTGCGCATACAAAGTTCCATCTGCCGATCAATCTCGCCTTGCCTGTTGTGGGTTCCAGTCCCACTCCAGAGATTTGAGCACAAAATCCAGGCTGACACTCTCAGTGCAGTGCTGAGCTGTCGGAGGTGCCTTCTTTTGGATGAGACGTTAAACCGAGGCTCTCTCAGGTGGCCGTAAAAAAGATCCCACGGCCACTATTTTGAAGAAGAGCAGGGGAGTTCTGGCCAATATTTATCACTCAACCAACATCATAAAAACAGATTATCTGGTCATTATCGCATTGCAGTTTGTGGGATCTTGCTGTGCGCAAATTGGCTGCCGCGTTTCCTGCATTACAACAGTGACTACATTTCAAAAAGTTCTCCATTGGCCATAAAGCGCTTTGGGACGTCCTGAGATCGTGAAAGGCGCTACAGAAATGCAAGTCTTTCTTCTTTCTTTTTAAATTGCCAAGGGCCTTTCACAGAAACGAACCATCAATATTTTCTACAATCGGAACGAGGCGTGCCGGAAAATCCATCATTGTGCAACTATGTGCTGAAGCACCGTCGCCATGGGCAACCATGCAGAACGTATTGTCATAATACGGTGACACCTGTATAAGGGGGAACGCCCAAAACACCGACACTTATTGAGAGAGCCAAATAAATTACATGGTAACAGACACAAGACGCACTCAGAAACCACGGACACTCGCAAATTACAAACTATTCATAGAAAACATAGAAAAATAGGAGCAGGAGTAGGCCATTCGGCCCTTCGAGCCTGCTCCACCATTCAATATGATCATGGCTGATCCTCTATCTCAATACCATATTCCCGCTCTCTCCCCATACCCCTTGATGCCTTTTGTGTCGAGAAATCTATCTATCTCCTTCTTAAATATATTCAGTGACTTGGCCTCCGCAGCCTTCTGTGGTAGAGAATTCCACAGGTTCACCACCCTCTGAGTGAAGAAATTTCTCCTCATCTCAGTCCTAAATGTCCTACCCCGTATCCTGAGACTATGACCCCTCGTTCTAGACCCCCCAGCCAGGGGAAACATCCTCCCTGCATCCAGTCTGTCTAGCCCTGTCAGAATTTAATATGTTTATACGTATTCAATACCCCAAGCCCTTTTACATTTTAAAACACGGGACACAGCCTGACGTCACACTGTAAAATGTTCAAAGTACGTACAGTATCTGAGTCTGAAGATCGCGATCATCGATGAATTGTTAATGGATCCCGTTTTTCCCCTGTTGGTATTAGCGGAGGATTGAATCCCTCTCACAGCCCCTGTCGCCCCCTGTACCCAGGGATTCACCCCCCACAGCCCCTGACCCTGCCTGTACCCGGGGATTCACACCCCCCACAGACCCTGTCCCTGCCTGTACCCAGGGATTCACCCCCCACAGCCCCTGTCTCCGCCTTTATCCGGGGTTTCACCCCCCACAGCCCCTGTCCCCGCCTGTACCCGGGGATTCACCCCCCACAGCCCCCATCACTCCCTGTACCCGGGGATTCACCCCCCCTCCCCACAGCCCCTGTCCCCGCCTGTACCCGGGGATTCACCCCCCGCCCCCCCCACAGCCCCTGTCCCCGCCTGTACCGGGGATTCACACTCTCACAGCCCCTGTCCCTGCCCGTACCCGGGGATTCACCCCCCACAGCCCCTGTCTCCCCCTGTACCCGGAGATTCACCCCCCACAGCCCCTGTCTCCCCCTGTACCCAGGGTTTGACCCCCACAGCCCCTGTCCCCACCTGTACCCGGGGTTTCACCCCCCACAGCCCCTGTCCCCGCCTGTACCCGGGGATTCACCCCCCACAGCCCCTGTCCCCGCCTGTACCCGGAGATTCACCCCCCACAGCCCCTGTCCCCCCCTGTACCCGGGGTTTCACCCCCCACAGCCCCTGTCTCCGCCTGTACCCGGAGATTCACCCCCCACAGCCCCTGTCTCCCCCTGTACCCAGGGTTTGACCCCCACAGCCGCTGTCCTCCCTGTACCCGGGGTTTCACCCCCCACAGCCCCTGTCCCCGCCTGTACCCGGGGATTCACCCCCCACAGCCCCTGTCTCCGCCTGTACCCGGGGATTCACCCTCCCACAGCCCCTGTCTCCGCCTGTACCCGGAGATTCATCCCCCACAGCCCCTGTCCCCGCCTGTACCGGGGATTCACACTCTCACAGCCCCTGTCCCTGCCCGTACCCGGGGATTCACCCCCCACAGCCCCTGTCTCCCCCTGTACCCGGAGATTCACCCCCCACAGCCCCTGTCTCCCCCTGTACCCGGGGTTTGACCCCCACAGCCCCTGTCTCCCCCTGTACACGGGGTTTCACCCCCCACAGCCCCTGTCTCCCCCTGTACACGGAGATTCACCCCCCACAGCCCCTGTCTCCCCCTGTACCCGGAGATTCACCCCCCACAGCCCCTGTCTCCCCCTGTACCCGGAGATTCACCCCCCACAGCCCCTGTCTCCCCCTGTACCCGGGGTTTGACCCCCACAGCCCCTGTCTCCCCCTGTACACGGGGTTTCACCCCCCACAGCCCCTGTCTCCCCCTGTACACGGAGATTCACCCCCCACAGCCCCTGTCTCCCCCTGTACCCGGGGATTCACCCCCCACAGCCCCTGTCCCGCCTGTACCCGGGGATTCACCCCCCACAGCCCCTGTCCCCGCCTGTACCCAAGGTTTGACCCCCCACAGCCCCTGTCCCCGCCTGTACCGGGGATTCACACTCTCACAGCCCCTGTCCCTGCCCGTACCCGGGGATTCACCCCCCACAGCCCCTGTCTACCCCTGTACCCGGGGATTCACCCCCCACAGCCCCTGAACCCGCCTGTACCCGGAGATTCACCCCCCACAGCCCCTGTCTCCCCCTGTACCCGGAGATTCACCCCCCACAGCCCCTGTCTCCCCCTGTACCCGGGGATTCACCCCCCACAGCCCCTGTCCCGCCTGTACCCGGAGATTCACCCCCCACAGCCCCTGTCCCCCCCTGTACCCGGGGATTCACCCTCCCCCCCACAACCCCTGTCTCCCCCTGTACCCGGAGATTCACCCCCCCCCCACAGCCCCTGTCTCCCCCTGTACCGGGGATTCACACTCTCACAGCCCCTGTCCCTGCCCGTACCCGGGGATTCACCCCCCACAGCCCCTGTCCCCCCCTGTACCCGGGGTTTCACCCCCCACAGCCCCTGTCTCCGCCTGTACCCGGGGTTTCACCCCCCACAGCCCCTGTCCCCCCTGTACCTGGGGATTCACCCCCCACAGCCCCTGTCTCCCCCTGTACCCAGGGTTTGACCCCCACAGCCCCTGTCCCCACCTGTACCCGGGGTTTCACCCCCCACAGCCCCTGTCCCCGCCTGTACCCGGGGATTCACCCCCCACAGCCCCTGTCCCCGCCTGTACCCGGAGATTCACCCCCCACAGCCCCTGTCCCCCCCTGTACCCGGGGTTTCACCCCCCACAGCCCCTGTCTCCGCCTGTACCCGGAGATTCACCCCCCACAGCCCCTGTCTCCCCCTGTACCCAGGGTTTGACCCCCACAGCCCCTGTCCCCCCCTGTACCCGGGGTTTCACCCCCCACAGCCCCTGTCCCCGCCTGTACCCGGGGATTCACCCCCCACAGCCCCTGTCTCCGCCTGTACCCGGGGATTCACCCTCCCACAGCCCCTGTCTCCGCCTGTACCCGGAGATTCATCCCCCACAGCCCCTGTCCCCGCCTGTACCCGGGGTTTCGGTAGCTGTCAGTCGATACAAAGACCGTTTTGATAATAAGGACGCCTGCAGTAAAAGGACAGCTGGTGTCAGTCCCTTCAATGTCTGTAATTTACAGGTTTCACTGTAACTCAACGGACTTTGAAACAGGTTACCGGCTTCTTAAACCTGCCGGGGAGAATGCCATTGCGTGCGTCAGCCTATAGGCCAAGCGGCCATATGGTGCTCGATTGGATCTCACAATCCCCTTTGCCGTGAGGGCTCGGCAGCAACGCTATCTCCTCAAGTGGGTTGAGCTGAAGTGGTTTGTTTACATTTTAGCAGCAGGAATGACAATCTGACTGAGCAATTCTGGCCCTGCTGGAGCGTGGAATCCGTCCAACAGCAGAGAGCGTGACGGCAAGCCCATCCGCCCCTCCTCTTATGTTTCCCTTCTTTACAGCCTAACGTCGGGCTGGGGACATTAATGACCCCATTGCTGTACGCACCCAAGCAGCAACTGGGGAGGCGGTGGGGGGGGGGTGGGGGGGGTGGCGAAGAGGGGGCCGAGCTCGCTCAACAAACAGTTCCACCAAACAGCCTCAGTCGTAAGATTGCGGCGATGCACTATTGCCAGGAAGCAGATGGCACCGTGCGGTGAGAATGGGTTTTGGCACCTTTTTGAGGTCAGAGCATTGGAGCGGCTCATTTCACTGGCAGCAGTCAGTTGTGCCGCCCTTGTGGGTTCTTCCAATCAGACTCAAACGTGTGGACGGATAAGACAAGGCAGCTTTTCATAATGCTGCAGTGGTCCGCTCCCACCCAGCAGCATCATGCTGCTCTGCTCCTGACCCCCTGCCTTTCTGGGGGGGGGGGGGGGGCACATCCCCCTTTTCCAGGGCCGCGGGCCCCTGAAGTTGGACAAGTCTGCAGGTTTGATTCAACAACGTCTCGTATTTATATACAGCTTCCTTAATGTAGTAAGAAGTCCCGGGGCCGCTTCACAGGAGAGTAATCCGAGAAAAATGTCACACCGAGCCACATAAGGAGCTCTTCGGACAGGTGACCAAAAGCTTGGTCAAAGAGGTAGGTTTTAAGGAGCGTCGTAAAGGAGGAGCGAGAGGTTTAGAGAGGCGGAGAGGTTTAGGGAGGGAATTCCAGAGCTTAGGGCCTTGGCAGCTGAAGGCACGGCCGCCAATGGAGGAGCGATAGAAATCGGGGATGCAAAAGAGGCCAGAATTGGAGGAGCGCAGAGATCTCAGAGGGTTGTAGGGCTGGAGGAGGGTTACAGAGATAGGGAGGGACCATGGAGGGATTCGAAACAACAACAGAAAACGCTGGAAAAACTCAGCAGGCCAGGCAACATCCGTGGAGAGAGAAACAGAGTTAACGTTTCAGGTCGAAACCCTTCGTCAGAACTGAGAAAAGAGCAGGAAATGAAACAGATAAAAATGCAAGGGGGAGGCTGGGGGGAGGAATAACTATGGTAAGTAGAGACATTAAGAGATGCTCAAGGCAAGATGAGATGGTAATGGGACAGGTTAAGAAACAAAAGGTGAGGTGTGAAATGCTGGCAGAATGAGAGACAGCTGCCGTAGGGGGAGAGAGAAAAAAAAGGGATTTGAACACCAGGATGAGAATTTTAAAATTGAGGTGTTGCTGGACTGGGAGCCAATGTAGGTCAGCAAGCACAGGGGTGATGGGTGAACGGGACTCGGTGTGAGTTAGGATGAGTTAGGTTGAGCTTCCTTCTGGAAGTGCACGTGTGGGCATTGGACATGCAGAGGGATCGGGCTTATCTGTGATGTACCCCAATGGTGATATCCCTGTCAACAGTAGTGTAGTGGTTATATTACTGGGTGACATGAATCTGTCATTCATGAAAGAAAGACTTAGGGGTAGAAATTAGGTCGCGCCCCATTTGGGGCGCAAATATCGTCTGGACGCAAATATTAGCGCCTGGCGCTAATTATCGGCACTGACAGGAAACTTCACTTTTACCGCCCCGGGAGGTGAGTGGAGCGCTAAAGCAGGCGCTGCACACCTGTCTTAAGGCGCAAAGGCCAAGGAGTGAGGCGCTAACTCAGCGCGCGAGCGCAGCGCAGCTGCTGCCAGTTAGCGAGGGAACACAGACACACTGGCGCCGGACACTTCTTAAAGCGGGGGGGGCCACTTGCTCCCCAGCCACACCCTGCTCATTGCAGCCTTGAATCTCAGTCTGGAGAGACCTGTGAATCCATTTTGCTGCCAAGCATGCAGAGGGTGAGAGAACGCACTCATCGCTTCACCGAGCGGGCCTTGGATGCTCTGGTTGGCGCAGTGGAGCGCAGACGATGTATGCTGTTCCCTGAGAGTGGCAGGAGGCCTTTGCCACGCGAGTTCAGAAGAGTGTGGAGGGAGGTGGCTCAGAGCGTCTCCTCCAGGAGCATGGTGCCCAGGACCCATACTCAATGCCGCAAAAAGTTCAACGACCTCACTCGGGTCGTCAGGGTGAGTGGCTTTTTCTCAATACCTCTCCATCCCTCCATCTCAACCTCACTCTAAGGCCAGAGGGTCTTAAAACCCCAATGCACAACACTCATCCAACACCTATGGCCCTTTCATCAAACACACACACATTCCACACTTTGCATACAGTAAGGGCTATTCACCTATGGGAGGCACATCAGGCAAGACCATGGCTGTATATTTACTCAGATGCTGTCCTTTTTCTTGCAGGCTAAGCTGGCTCATAATCGGAGACAGCAGCAACGGACAGGTGGAGGGCGGCTTCAGCTGCAACCCCTCAGTGATCTGGAGGAGCGCGTCCACAGGATTGTGGCAAGCCGGGTGATCGGTCCCGTCGCCACTGGAGACGCCAACCCCGTTGTGGACAGCAATGGTAAGGTCATCACCTTTTTGTCCTCTGTCCTTCCACTTGTCCCTCACAACACCAGCCTTTGACACTTTCAATCCAACTTGCTAACTCGCTGCACTTATTCCTCCCTTACTGCCACCCTGTCCTCACGCTAAAGCCACTCTTGTACCTCCCTGCTTTCAGATGGTGATTCACCAGCTGAGGAGACGGGCCCTGAAGCTGCCACTGGGAGTGATGCTGCAGCTGAGGAGGAAGAGGAAGCCAGAGCATCAGTGCCACCCTCTCCCGAGGAAGCCCATGCCCACACTGGGAACACGCCTTCCCCGGAGGGGAGCAGGGGGGAAGGGGCTGATGATGGTGAAGCTCCAGGACCCAGCGGGCTGCAGCAACGCCATGGGGGGGGTAGGGAAGAACGGGGGCCTTCTCCCCAGAGGGAGAGTATGCCAGACACTCCTACTGCAATGGACACAGAGGAGGAGCGGCTGATTGCAGAAATGAACACCCAGGCGGTGTGCATGCACACTGAGCTCATGGGTGCAGTGGGAAGGGTGCCCGAATGCATTGAGTCACTGGCAAGGAGTGTGGAGCACTTCGCTGTAGCACAGGCGGATGCCACACTAACGCTTAGTGCTGCAATTCAGTCACTGGCTGCCGTGATCCCACCTCTGACTGCTCTCATACAGACTCAGATGGAGGCCACGCGAGCACAGACTGCTGCCAACCTCGATGGTTCGTGCACATGTCCCCGGGGCTGTCACCGCGCCGCAGCAGGCCAGCAATCTGTTCTCCGGCAGATTGCTCCGGATGCTGAAGTGCTGCCCCGTGGGAGTGCCAGTGTGTCGGGCGAGCAGGGAGTTGCTGTCCTCTCGCACGATGACAGCATTCCTGCTGCCAACACTGTCACTTCTCCACTGCACTTGCCACCGCCTGTAGGACAGACTGCTGCCGCCCATGCAGAGTTGGTGCAGTCTGCAGCCGGGCCCTCCAGGCCCAGAAGTGGTCGAGGCCGTCCTTCAGGGGCATCTGCAGTGTCAGGGTCTGACGAGCAGCAGCCTTCCACCAGCCTTGCTGCAGCCACTGAGGTCCCATTACGGAGGAGCAGTAGGGTTAGAAGGGGGGAAGTGCGCAAGGGAAGGAGATCACCCTCGAAGGGCAAAAAGTAGGAGGTGTGACAAAATGCTGGTCATTTTTTTATTAAAGGCCGAGGTTCATGGTCCAACTTTTGTTTAGTGTTTTGGACATTATCTCCAGGTTGTGAGAACCAGTTATGTTATTGACTGTTTTTTTGTGTTTATTTCTATGAGTTTGTCATGAGGAATTGACACACACAGAGTTTGTAAAATAAATAAGTTTCTGTATTCAAAATATACATGGCTGGTGGTTGGAATTATTGGTGCCTTGGTCGGCTTAGGGGTTGCGTGCTGGGTTGATTACTGTTTGTAGCAATGGCAGGGGCCCTAGAAGCGGCTTGCTATTAGTCGTTGACGGACGGCCCTTGCAGTTTGACCATTGTGGGCCGCCCTCCCGCCTTGGTGCTGCTGATGATCATCGTCCTCGTCCTCTTCCTCCTCTTCCTCCTCCTCCTCTGGTGGTGCTACAAGGCCTGGTGGCATTGGCTGGGTCCTGAGGATTGCCATGTTGTGCAACATGCAGCACACGACTACGAAGTTCGAAACTTGCTCAGGCGAGTACTGCAGGGCTCCTCCGGAATGGTCCAGACAGCGGAACCGTTGTTTCAGCACGCCGATTGTGCGCTCAATAATGTTCCTGGTTGCTTGATGGCTTTCATTGTACCGCAGCTCAGCAGGGGTGTTTGGCGTACGGAGCGGTGTCATCAGCCAGGTGCTCAATGCGTACCCCTTGTCCCCGAGAAGCCAACCAACTGGCTGATGCGGTGCCTCGAAAACTTCTACCACAGTAGTCTGGCGCAGGATGAAAGCATCGTGGCAGCTGCCCGGATAGTGGGCATTGACAGCGAGTATCACCTGTCTGTGGTCACAGACCAACTGCACATTCAAGGAATGGAACCCCTTTCTGTTCCTGAATTCCTCTGCATTCTCTCGCGGAGCACGCAAAGCCACATGCGTGCAGTCAATGGCGCCCTGCACCATGGGGAAGCCCGCTACCCTTGCAAAGCCCAGAGCACGGTCACGCTGCTTGTCTGGGGTCATAGGGAAAGAGATGAAGTCTCGTCTCCTTCTGAAGAGGGCATTGGTGACCTGCCGGATGCAGCGATGCACCGCAAACTGGGAGATATTGGCGAGGTCCCCAACAGCAGCTTGGAATGAGCCAGTGGCGTAGAAGTTCAAAGCCACTGTGACCTTCACTGCCACCGACAGAGACGTCCTGGACCTCAGCTCAGGCTGCAGATCTGGCTACAGCAGGTGGCAGAGCTCAGTGACCACCTCCTTGCTGAATCGCAGCCTTCGCAAACACAGCTCCTCGGACATATGGATGTAGGAGAGCTGTTCACGATATACCCTGGGAGGGTAAGCTCTCCTGTACATGCGCCTGATGGCCCTCCTCCGTCTGGCCATCATTGCCACTCTCTGTCTGCGTCTCTGTATCCTCCGATTCAGCTGGAGCAGGACGACGCCCCCAATCATTGCAGCCCCCATATTCTCTTTGCCAGAAAAGTAATGAGGTACAGCAACTAAAGTAGCAACAAAGTTAGGATGAATAGGCAAAACTACCTCACAAAGCGTTGAGTCAATGTAGAAGTCTCTCTCTCTCTCCCTCCGAATCTCTCTCTCTCTCTCTCAGAACGAGTGGTGCATAAATGTCGACCACAGAAAAAGACAGGAAGAGGCCCCCTTTAAATAGCGCACTCCCCAGCCCCACACCGATTGATAGCGTTCCAGTCTTCCGGTCGTTGGAAGCGCCAGGCGGTAAGGCAGGGGGCGCCACTCAATTTCCGCTCCGGGGCGCCCCAAGGGCGTTGCACCATGGAATGACGTCATAATCTGCGCGCGCAGGTGGTCGCAGCGGTAAGTTTTAGCGCCGCCGCACAATCTCAAGTTAAGTTCTCGAGCGGCGCAAACATCGCTGCGCCCGGGCGTTAGCGGCTTAACGCCCCATTAGTGCCCTCTTAAGGCGCTAACGGGAGGCGCAACCAAGTGAATTTTTACCCCTTAGGAAATAATACTGAGTGGCCTGCGGGTGGCGCTGTCCAGGGAGAGTATAAATACTCAGGCACGGGCCCAGCTTGCGCAGGACATTCTTAACAGGAACTAGGGAAGGACACAACTAGACCTCCATGTTGAAAAACAGTTGATTAAAGCTTTGTTTAACGCTTAGACCAAGTGCTTGGTAGTTTTCTTACGTCACTGGGCTTTTAATCTAGGACTAATAATCAAGGAGGACGTGAGTTCATAATCCCAACATTAGCAGCTTGAGAATTTGAATTCCGCTTAAGAAAAACAAATCTGGAAATAAAAAGCTGGTAGAGTCCCCACCTGTGTGAAGAACAATCACTCGCCAGAACATTTTAATACAGTCCACACCACTTCCAGCGGGCGTATTGGTGCCAACGCGATTTGCCCGCTATACGCGGTGGGCGGAGTAACCTGCCGGCCGAGATCCTGGAGTTGGTGGGCGACGCGGAGCGGGGCAACAAGAGATTTAGCTGCACTGAAAGCACGGCGAGAATCTTTCTCCTCCATCTCTCCATTTAACTGTCTCAATGCCCCGGGGCCGTTACTCAATGCCTCGTGTAGCCAGATTCTGCATTCTCGACAAGCCGCGGGACTATGACGGAGGCGGTGGACAGAAGGTGTCTGTAGGAGGGAGAGTTCAACCGGCCCTGGCGAGCCCACACCTGGAGTATTGTGTGCAGTTTTGGTCTCCTTACCTAAGGAAGGATATATTTGCCATAGAGGGAATGCAACAAAGGTTCACCAGACTGGTTCCTGGGATGGGGGGATTGTCCTATGAGGAGAGATTGAGTAGACTAGGCCTATATTCTGTAGAGTTTAGAAGAATGAGAGGTGATCTCATTGAAACATACAAAATTCTTACAGGGCTTGACAGGGTAGATGCAGGGAGGATGTTTCCCCTGGCTGGGGAGTCTAGAGCCAGGGGTCACAGTCTCAGGATAAGGGGTCGGCCATTTAGGACTGAGATGAGGAGAAATTTCTTCACTCAGAGGGTGGTGAATCTTTGGAATTCTCTACCCCAGAGGGCTGTGGAGGCTCAGTCGTTGAGTATATTCAAGACAGTTTTGGATATTAAGGGAATCAAGGGATATGGGGATAGTGCAGGAAAGTGGAGTTGAGGTAGAAGATCAGCCATGATCTTATTGAATGGCGGAGCAGGCTTGAGGGGCCGAATGGCCTACTCCTGCTCCTATTTCTTATGTTCTTATGGGACGAGTCCACTCTCTCATCTCTGTCACCAGTAACAGAAACATTTGCGATGTGTTCATCTTATGATGGGGCCGGAACGTTTCCCGTTACAGGATGCTGTGAATGGGACTACAGAAAAGGAGGTGCCAACAGCTGCTTGAACTGCCCGAAATAGCCGGCCCGCTTAATACGGTTTAAGCCGTGTCTTTGTAATGGGCGTCTATGGTGATGGAGAACGGTCGGTGCTATTTGGACGATATAAGTGGCTGTCTGGGATAAGCGGGGACGGTGCAAGTGGTGGGAACTGTACTGCAAAAGTGACCATGAAGGTGACGGACTGTCGTAAAAACCGAACTAATTTCCTAACGTCCCTTTAGGGAAAGAGACCTGCCGTCCTTACCCGGTCTGGCCTACGTGTGACTCCCGTCCACGCCAATGTGGTCGACTCTTAGCTACCCCTCTGAAGCACCCCAGTGGGCAATTCCATTGAATCGATGGGGATGGGCTGTAAATGCCGGCCTTGCCAGCGACCGCCACATCCTGAGAATGACTAAAATAATAAAATCGTAGGTGCTGTCGCAGCTGACATGGGGCTGTCTGGAACCGATGGAAGCCAGCGCCAGCCGGGAGTGACCGCAGCAGATGCTCCTGTTCCCGTGTCCGGGTGAGTTGGAGTGCCTGGGAGCAACGCATCGAGGAACGCTGAGCCTGGACGATCACTCGCGTGTAATGGAGCCCGCCAGATTCTCCAGTCAATTATTTAAATCAATGGAAATTTCTGGAAGGAAGGACTGGAGAAGTGAAAGATTAATCAATCCAAGCCTTTCAGGACTGATTTTCTATAAGTAGGGACATCCAAAATTAGAGTTAATGGCAAATTCTAGGAAGCTTTTCAGGAGAGAAGAAAGAAATGGCCCAGAATTTCACATTAACTCATTTAATGATCCTATACATGGAAGATCAGTCCAGAAAGGCTTGCAATGATTGATTGTGCTCACAGAATGAATCTTATTTTTCCTCCTGAAGGCTGTAATTCACCTTGGGAATGGCTTCACGAGATGGTGTTCACTGGCAACACACAACACACAGCACACACAACACACAACACAACACACAACACACAGCACAACACAACACACCGCACAACACAACACACAACACACAACACACAACACACAGCACACAACACACCGCACAACACACAACACACAGCACACAACACACCGCACAACACACAACACACAACACACAACACACAGCACACAACACACCGCACAAAGCACACCGCACACAACACACACACACAACAAACACACACAACACACAGCACACAACACACCGCACACAACACACCGCACAACACACAACACACAACACACAGCACAACACACCGCACAACACACCGCACACAACACACCGCACAACACACAACACACACACAACACACAACACACCGCACAACACAACACACAACACACAACACACAGCACACAACACACCACACAACACACAACACACAGCACACAACACACCGCACAACACACAACACACAACACACAACACACAGCACACAACACACCGCACAAAGCACACTGCACACAACACACACACACACAACAAACACACACAACACACAGCACACAACACACCGCACACAACACACCGCACAACACACAACACACAGCACACAACACACAAAACACAACACACCACACAACACACAACACACAACACACAACACACAGCACACAACACACAATACACAACACACAACACACAGCGCACAACACACAACACACAACACACAACAAACAACACACAACACACAGCACACAACACACAACACACAACACACAGCACACAACACACAACACACAACACACAGCACACAACACACAGCACACAACACACAACACACAACACACCGCACAACACACAACACACAACACACAGCACACAGCACACAACACACAACACACAACACACAGCACACAACACACAACACACAACACACCGCACAACACACAACACACAACACACAACACACCACACAACACACAGCACACAACACAACACACAGCACACAACACACAACACACAGCACACAACACACAACACACAGCACACAACACACCGCACAACACACAACACACAACACACAACACACAACACACAGCACACAACACACCGCACAACACACAACACACAACACACCGCACAACACACAACACACAACACAACACACAACACACAACACACCGCACAACACACAACACACAACACACCGCACAACACACAACACACAACAC